>OX381707.1:45316121-45913621 GCA_947462335.1 Harmothoe impar | reverse complement strand
TGGTGGCCGCGCCGTATCATTTCATTCATTCGGAGGTGAATCACTTCTCCTGACCCAATCACGGGTATTGATTTTCTCTGGTGGCATAATCGCTCGGCCACCGGGACGCGGCCAACAGCTCATCTCTCAAAACTTAGTCAGATGCTTGCCGACCAAAGGGGAAACCCCGCAGGGAACCCCTACTCTATAAATAGCAGCGGGGCGCCGCTGGAGGCTGACTGTAAATACTACGACAATGGTGAGTATAGCGACACTATTTTTTAACAGGTTTTCATGCGGATTACTGACGATTTTGACTTCTGTCCGCACACTATATACATATAGCCACTTGGTGTACTTGCTTATACAGCGTTTTATAGTGTATGACAGCAAAGAAGAGTGACTCTTGGCGAGTTACAACTCTCGGTGTGTGCTAGTTCTTACTTGGAGGTCCCCATGGGGCGTCACATGTCGATCTTAAGAAAATGATCATGCCCTATGTCGCTACTGTCACTAAGGGAGGTGTTTTGGGACCCACAGACCCTCAGAAAATTTAGGAATTTGCATATCGAATTGTCACATTCAGAGGGGTGGAATTCTCCAACCTTAAATGCTACATCATAAGTTCGCTAATCTTGGGGTCGCCACCCATATAGCGCCGCATTGGAGCAAAAGCAGAAAATAGTTCTGTTGTTCTCCGCTTGGTGCTCGTATACAGGGGGGGTAGATGGGGGGTCCCCATGTCGCATGTCGATTTTAAGAAATGACCATGTCACATGGCACTAAGGAAAAAGCCATGTCACTAGTGTCACTAAGGGGAAAATGTAGGGGCACCGTAATTGGTACAATTGGGCTCTTGGGACCATAGACCCCAGGAATTTTTTAAAAATTTGACTACCCACAAGGACGGAATTTGAAGGAAGAGTTGGGTAGCATACTTTACAGTAATTGAGAATTTTTTATTCATGTCACTAAGCCCCATGTCACATGTCGATTTTAAGAATGGCCATGTCACATGTCACTTAAATGGCCTAATGACACAGATAGTACTAAACCTAAAGACCTACCCACCCCGTAGAAAAAGGAGTGTCGTTTGTGAACGCTCCCTTAGTCTTTCTATTCTTTGTTTATTGTGTGGCCCCTAAAGAGGGGCCGACTAACTCCAACTTTGTCTGGAGTTAGATGCTGCGCAAGATCGGCGTAATTAATTACACCTGATGTTAGGCAGCATGGATCAAGCCTCGAAGCCTCAAAGCTCAAAGCCCTGTTGGGCGAAGAGCCTTGTGTGGCGGACGAGGCCCAGTGGGAATGATCCGTTTGTAGTGTACCGATCCGTGAGAGGTTCTGACTATCTATATCTTTTATATCGCCTTAGATGTGGTGTAGTATTTTTCATCTCGCTATAGTTTAGTTGATATTTTAAAGAAACTGACTCATTCTATCAGAAATACACAACATTGACTTGTTTTTTATATTTAATATAGTAGAAGCACACTTTGTTGCTTTATATAGCTCATTATGCGTTAAAATGTTCGCGAGTATCGTGGAAATGTACAAAAATCCTATTGTGGCGCCATCTGACGAAAGAGCGGAGAACTATACTAGTGCGTTCGTTATTCGCATCTTTGACAGGGACTAAGAGCTGTTCAAAGGGTATGGCGAGCTAGACTAGAGCATGTAATCACTAGGCGGCAGAGTGGTCAAAAGGCAATCTCGTAGTAGTAGGTCTACTTGGATCTTGAGTAGCCACCCTTGTGGTTATAATTACCTAGACTAGTTGGCTCTGCCAGCCTGGTCAAGTGAAAATTGGTTAGGAGACTATGAACTAGGCTAAGCTTGGATTTTAAAATAGCCTATAAAAGTATAATAAAACTATAGTACCCTCTTAGATTTGATGATTAGACACTGCCTACTAGGTATACACATTTGTACAATGGTATCATTGTGTATAAATGTTCTTTTGGTACATCATGCCGACTCTACACGAGCACCATTTGCAACGACAGATAGTGCTAAACCTAAGACCTACTCACCCCGTAGAAAAAAATAGGGATGACGTTTGTGAATGGTCCCTTAGTCTTTTTATTCTTTGTTTATTGTGTGGCCCCTAAAGAGGGGCCGATCGGTGTTATTAATTACACCTCATGTTAGGCAGCATAGGATCAAACCTCAAAAGCGTCAAAGCTCAAAGTCCTAACGGACAGAGAGCCCTGTGTGGCTTTCGAGGACGAGTGGGAGTGATCCGTTGCAGAATACCGATCCGTGAGAGGTTCTGACTATATATAGCTTTTATATCGCTTTAGATATGGTGTAGTATTTTCATCTCGCTATAGTTTAGTTGATATTTCAAAGAAACTGCCTCATTCTATCAGAAATACACAACATTGACATGTTTTTTATATTCAATATATTAGAAGTGTGCTTTGTTGCTTATTATAGTTCATTATGCGTTTAAAATGTTCGCGAGTATCGTAGAAATGTACAAAAATCCTATTGTGGCGCCATCTGACGAAAAGAGCGGAGAACTATACTAGAGCATGTAATCACCAGGCGGCAGCAGAGTGGTCAAAAGACAATCTCGTAGTAGTAGGTCTACTTGGATGTTGAGTAGCCACCCTTGTGGTTGTAATTACCTAGACTAGTTGACCCTGCCAGCCTGGTCAAGTGAAATTAGTAAGGAGACCGCACATTAACACGCTCCACAGTCTTTAGACAGTTAAGACTATAGTACCGTAGATTCTACTGTGTACTCACACTAACTATTTACAGTGCTACATATTCATACCCGAGTTCTAAGTGTTTTTTTTTAGAAAAAAGCGATCTACTCACCCCATTTTTTTTAGACAAAATCCTATTAGCAGGTAACCTCTGTATAAACCATACTGCAAACATCTGCTACTTCGAGCGTCTGCCTCGTGACTGATAGTGTACAACAAGACGAAGTGGGCAGAGGTGAAGTACTGTTCCAATAAAAATTGAGGCTCTTTATATAGCTGAGAGAGCGGCTAATCCGGATGTTCTAAGCTTGTTTTCACCTAGAGCCCCACCCTCTTCCAGAGAGGAATCAAATTGCTTTTCACCTGGACCCTTCCACCCCTAATCCATCAGCATGAAAAGAGGGATAACAAGTGTAACGTGCGCTGCATGTATATGGGATTATAGCTGGTGAAGAGATAAAGCCAGGTCAACTGTGTATACAAAGACTACAGGAGGTGATTAACGACAGGTGTGACGCGCCAGCCCGTGGACGGATTATCTTCTACGCTGACGCTTATTCAACTAGCCAGCCGCCGTCCGCTCCACTCACCACGGCAAGAGGAGGTGCTTTTGTTTTACACTTAAGTCGCTTACCACATGTACTCGTCTCTACCTCACAGACAGACACACTCTCGCTTGCTTCACACCCCCTGTAGCTTTTTTTGTATACACACTCTAATCTCATAACCCCCTGATCCGTTATACAGGTAACGGGTATTCTCTTTTAAATAGCTGCCAGTCAGCCTGCGGCAGCTGAAAACGACGGTAAGTAGCTTAGCTCTAGAAGCAAGAAGGCGTATATAAGGAGACTGACACGTGTATAGGCGCCTTATAAGTCGGCAGGGGGTAAATACTAGTGAAAAAGGAAGGCAGGTGTGCAGGTAGCTTTCTAACAGACACGTGTGTGCACTAAGCTGCTTATGTCTAAACCCACCTGCAGTAGTCAGGAAGCATGTGAAAACTTACTTAACAGATCTCTTAATTGAGTAGTGACTCTGTACTGAGAGAGTCTTTTCAGCCATTTAGGAGGCTTATCTAGGACAGGGTACATAAGGAGTGAAACGACGCTCTCACCCATCACACTTTCTCGACCCGCCCTTCATCATCGTAGCATCGTCCACTCTACGCTCGCTCAGCATGTTATGATGGTTAGTTCTGCTATTTTCTTTACTTATCAAAGTGTTGATGCTACAGAGCATCGAAACTCTCTCCAAATGAGTCCAAGAAAGAAAAAGCAACTCCCACTTGAAGCAGGAAGAGAAACAGTGCCCTATGATGCATGTGAGGTAAAGAAACATTGGAAGGACGTCACCAAGGAGCAATGGATAGAAGCATGCTTCAACTTCATCGGAACGGAAGTAGTTTCATTTGGACAGAGGGAGAAGATTTTGTTGGAGCTATTTTTCTTAGCTCCGTATACTTGGCCTGACTCTGGTGAAATTCCTTCAGGTATTTGTTCAGTCTTTGCCATAGAAGTTATCAGGTCTTTGAAGGAGCTTCGATATATGCAAGGCACTCAGGAGGAGATTGTTCAGAAAATGACGGAATTCGAAACAGGAGAAGACACAATATGGTGCGAGGAGACGACATATACGGACGATGATCTGGAGTGCATCATTTGTAGCCCGTTGGAACATTATGTTAAAGACTTTGAGGACATGCTAGACAGCACTGAGATGAACCCGAAAGAGAGATCCCTTACTGCACAGAAAGAGGCCAAAGCTGTGTTGGAAAAGCTCAAGTTTGGTCAAGGATTCACTCTTCAAAGCAGCTGTGTGAGTGTGATAAAAGGCCTTGTGTTGAAACATCCAGACATGAAGTTTTCGCGTGCTGTAGACACACTTCCTTTGCCTGAACTGATGATGAACATGATCGATCCCATCGTACCAACACGTTTCGACTCTGCCAATTGTCCCATGTATAAAATGGTTTCAAGTTTTGCCCGTGGCCGATGGCTAAACGATCCACTGAAGTCAGAAAACCTCCTTGATTTAATCAACTGACTAAATGTATTTTCTCATACTAGTATTAGTAGCATTAGTAATAGCAGCTACTCAGTCTCGTGCAGCACAAGCAGCAGCGTCTGTCAGCAGCATCCGTGACATCGTCAGCAGCAGCAGCTGCACGAGCAGCACAAGCAGCAGCATCTGTCAACAGCATCCGTGACATCGTCAGCAGCTGCAGCAGCTGCACGAGCAGCACAAGCAGCAGCTGCTGCAGCAGCTGCACGAGCAGCACAAGCAGCAGCATCTGTCAGCGGAATCCGTGACATCGTCAGCAGCAGCAGCAGCTGCACGAGCAGCACAAGCAGCAGCATCTGTCAACAGCATCCGTGACATCGTCAGCAACTGCAGCAGCTGCACGAGCAGCACAAGCAGCAGCAGCTGTCAGCAGCTGCAGCAGCTGCACGAGCAGCACAAGCAGCAGCACCAACAGCAGCAGCAACAGCAAATCAGCAGCAGCAGCAGCAGCAGCAGCGGCGGTGTGGACCACTAAATTCGAGATGGCGACATGTCTGTTTCTTAGAATCGACATTCGACATGAGGCCTAGTGACATTTGACATGAAGCTTGAAAAACATAGTGACAGGTGACATGAGCAATTCTTAAAATCAACATGAGATATGAGCATAATTAAGCGACATCGACATGTGCCATGGCTATTTTTTTTTAAGACAAACGCCATAGACTCCTCATCCAGACCTCCACTAGTAGTGCTCTATAAGCGCAAGCTTTGCCTTAAGAGAGCTGTGGCTGTGAACCCTCTCCTCCCCCCGTACACACAGGTAAATATCAGAGTCAGCCAATGTCGCCAATACTACTCTCATACAAGGGTCAGGCACTGCTGGACTATAATAGATGGGTCAAGGACCATTCTACTGAGGGTCAGGCTAGGCCAGACATTCAATAACAGGCTGGACTTTGGCAAACTTGCTTGAAAGTCTGGCCAGCAAGAGTCCAGCATTGTCAGACTGTGGCATAAGGATCCAGCATGGCCAGACTTTCAAGCAAGTTTGCCAAAGTCCAGCCTGTTATTGAATGTCCGGCCTAGCCTGACCCTCAGTAGAATGGCCCTTGACCCATCTATTATAGTCCAGCAGTGCCTGACCTTTGTCTGAGAGCGGTTTAGGCGACATTGGGTGACTCTGATATTTGCCTCTGTGTAAGATGAGAAAAGGGGGGCTGTCGCTGACCAAAAGGCTCTAAAACAGGGGGCTGTTGAAGGACTATATGGTAAAAGGCTGCTGTTACAGTCAAGATACTCATATTTCAAGCCCAGAAAACTGTAATTAGCTTTCCAAGTTGTTTATTTAACAATATCCTGGCCTAGCAAGAAGCTGTCAGATGACATCTAAGAAAAATGTGGGCTGTTAATTGATCAAGAGAGCTACATTGTTACAGAGTCCTATTCCTCTTTTGAGGTGGGACCAAATTTGAAAAAAGAATAAACTCAAAAAAAAAGCCTTAAGATTGAAAGAGTTGTAGATGACAAATTTAATGAGGAAGTCGTATTCATTAGTTTACAAATAGCCAGTGTAAGTACGCATATGTATTGGAGAGAGAACTTGCTTATTCTTATAGGTTTGTAAGATAGTCACATCATGATGCACATCATCATAAACGCATCATGATACATTTCAATCTTTTGGTCGTGTAGCAAGAGTCCTAACACTCAGTATACTCATCATGTAGTCCCGCTCAACCTAGAGCAAGAGTTCTCTTCTAGACGTTATTGCCCTAAGTAAGTCGCGTTTTTTTTCCTTGTGCAAACTCAGTTTGCCCAAAAACAAAACAAAAAAAATGTTGACATTGTAAGTAGACGAACCAGTAGACTCACCTCTCTGCCCTCTAAAAGAGAGGGCAGAGAGCGAGTCTTACTCTTAGAAACCCCTCCCCCCCCCTCCCCTCCCCCCCCTCCCCCCCTATGCATCTTAAAGAGTGCCCCCCAGAGTGCTCCCCCCCCTAAAAAAAAGAGCCACATTTTAAAAATATTTTTTAGCAAGCTTTCAGCTTGCTTTTTCTTTTTAAAATTTATTTATCTATAAAAATCTCAAGTGACTTATTTGAAATTCGCACCAAAATAGTAGTCACGTGACCCCCTTAAGTAGGTCACTTCCAGTCACGTGACCTATTTGAATTTCCCGCCAAAATGGTGGTCACGTGACCCTCTTAAGTAGGTCACTTCCGGTCACGTGACCTATTTGAATTTCCCGCCCAAAGGTCACGTGACCGGAAGTAGGTCACTTCCGGTCACGTGACCTATTTGAATTTCCCGCCAAAAGGGAGGCCTGTTAAAAAGGCCAATAAACAGTACTTAAGCATAGTCCCGTTCCGATAAATTATATACTACTCTACTGTATGCCTTACCCGTGGCTACTTTTCCTGTGCATTTGCTGGCGATGCCTATAGGCCTAGTTTCATGGCCATGACCATGATCTTATTTTCATTGTTATAATCCGCCCTGTGACGTCACAGTATGCCCCATGGTGCCCCCTTGCAAAATGAAAACACGCCGCCTGAAGGCGGCGCCAGGTCACTACGTTCCCGGGCCGCTGGCGCGGCTGGGAAACCCAAAAAAATATCTCAAAGTTTAAACTTTTTTCCTCAATATCATGTATCCCCCCCCCCCCCAAAAAAAATGGCAGGCCAACTCATCGATTTCCCTGAGGATTCGATGTAATCTGAATGAGAAATCATATTCTCAACAGTTATAGCTCTCTTTTGGTCTTAAAGGCGCACTGAGTTGAGGACCTAACCCTGCTGAATTTTGTACGCAAATGACGTCGTGGGTTCAGTGCGCCTTTTTAACAGGGTGTAAATCGGGTGATTATTAAGCATAACCCATTGAGACCAGCCTAACAAAATTTATTCTGGCCAGGGGGCCGGACTTTTTTCAACATTTTTTCCCTGGGGTAGGGGTTTCTTAAATCACATAGAGTTAAGTCAATTATAGTCGACATCCGGCCCTTCATGGTGTAGTAAATAATCTATTCGGTCTGGGGTGGCTGTAGAGCACAGTCTACATCCGCCCTTAATGGGTTAATTAAAAGGAAAACAACATTTGCATAGTGACAGTGATCTGACGAGAAAGAGAGGAACTACCGTTTCATGATTTTGGCACCAATTTATGTTAATAATCGGCAAGATGTGGATGTTTCAATGATGTAAATGAATATAGAATATCTGCTAACATATATAGACAAATGCCAACACCCATTGATACCACCTCTGTTGTATTTCACGAGTGGGGGCTGGGGCCATATCCCACGAAGCCGCAGGCTGAGTGGGATATGCCCCAGCCCCCACGAGGCCCACGAGGCCCCCACGAGGCCACAGAGATGGTATCAATGTAGTTGGCATTTGTGTTTACTTTTATTTTAAGCCATTTTATGAAGAAAAAACTATCTTTTCCTAGCCCATTGAATACGGCCCTTCAATGCTAAAGCATAGGAAGTCTTGTATTTCAAAAAAATAAATACATATGGCACTTAACAGCATGTAAATCGGAGTACAAATGAGGTTAGACAATGTTCCAATCTTGCTATGGCCGCCACCTGAATCAACAACCGGATGTGACCTTTGACCTAACTAGGTTAGATTACACTGGTTCCTGGTGCTAACTTGGTGATTATGATAACGATAGTCATTAATATATGAGGTCACACATTGTGTGACAGGTGGAGTCATATGGGACGTTGTTTGTTACGTTTAAAAAATCGCTCTTAATGATTAACGTCCGATTAATACACCGGTGTGACGACCCCCAGGTCAATTCTTTTAAGCAAATAAGAATGATTACCAGCCCCTGCCGTAAAGAGAAGAAGAAAAAGAAGTAGGCCTACATCCAACATTATCTGAACATGGTAGCATCCAGTGCTAAATATGCACAGAGGCCCGCCACACTTTTTATTCCAAATGTAGAGGCCTTGCAACAATTGTGAAATAAGCTGGAAGAGACCATCATTTTCCATCAAAGGGTGACCTATTGTGATTTTTGTTCCAATATTCACAATTTAGCAAAGATGAACCCCCCTAATGGAAAAAAATGGAATGGAAATTAAATATTTCAAAATCTATCAGAGATGTTGATTAATATTCAATTTTAAAGAGTACGAGTGATTTTCCCCAGGAGCAATGGAACGCTATAGTTTTGAAAGTTATAATGCTAGACATTCATTTAATGTGGCTTTCGTGTTGCTCTTGAAAACACCACATGCAGTTTAGGCAGTTACCACCTAAACTTACTGCCCTATATATATATGGTTAGCATGTGTCCCTTTTCAACAGATGGCATTATCCCAATATTCCAACAGGAAAAACCTGTCAAGCAACTATCTCATGTGAAATAGAACCTCTGGGTTGGGGGAAAATGCATGGAAACTCTCTTAAAAGTGAGTTTCCCATAGTTGCCCTCATTTGTGAATTCTATGTTAGACTTCAAAACCCTACCCATAAGCCAAATCCCAAATTTGGGAGAACAATTTGGCTTTGATGGATATAAAAACATCAACTGAATTTGCTTTATAGGCAGGGTTTTACGGTGAAATAAGTCAAGAATGCATCTGATAAAATCCATAATGCAACCATTGTGTCTCTAGACCGAGACAATGTAGATTCAAATAAATCCCCCATATTTTGCAAAGCAATAGCAAAAATGGTGAATTTTTGCCAATGGCTACCTCTTCTTATTGATGAAATAAGCGTTGAAGAGGAGCAGCAATGACTTCATTGTGATACTAGACCCTGAAAATGTAGGTGTAGACACTTTAATTGAATGCCTATCTCCCGTATTTGCAAAACAATAGCTAAAAAATAGTGAATTTCTGGTAATGGCTACCTCTATAAGCCCTCTATGAGGTGGGATATGCATTGGAGAGGAGCTGCAATGACTTTATTGCGATACTACACCCTGAAAATGTGGGTGTAGACACTTTAAATGAATGTCTATCTCCCCTATTTACGAAGCAATGGCAGAAATGGTAAATTCTGGTAATGGCTACCTCTATTAGGCCTCTATGAGGTAAAATATACAATGGGGACCGGCTGTGATGACTTCATTGTCATGCTAGACCCTAGCAATGTGGGTTTAGCCACTATAAATGAATGCCTATCACTAATACTTTCAAAGCTATAGCAGAAATAGTGAATTTCTGTAATGGCTACCTTTATTGGGCCCTATTTCAGAGAAAAACGATTTTTGAGCGTGGCATCTACCCCAAAATTAATCAATATAGGTGAAACTTCAATTTTAGCCTGGATGCCAGCTTCTAACATTCCATAACCACCTAAAGTGATTTCTGCTTTGAAATTATGCCTCTCGACTTCATTTATTAGAATGCATCTGCTGCTGCTACTACTGTTTGACAGTCTGTCTGTCTGTCTGTCTGTCTGTCTGATTTCTTTATGCCGGACAATCACTGTTATTACAAAGACATGACAACCAATGCCAGCCGATATTGGTAGCTTAAATTGCCATTCGAACCCAACTGAAAGAAATATTTCTGACAAACACAGACAATGGTCTGTACAGCAAATATTGTGGGAAACTTTTGTTTCAATAGATAGATAGCTGATTGTGCTGTGGGCCTACTCTTCTGAAGCTATGCAGCAGAATTCTTTGTAAATCCACATTGTAAGGTCTGGGGCTTACTTCTCAGTCCTGGTGGCATTTCTACTCATCAAGGTGAAACATATTTTCAATGTATATGGCATGTATATACCAGTAGGGAAAACTGAAAGAGGTGGACAGTCCAAGGACCGAACCCACAACCCACAACCCAAGGGTTGAATTCCTGCACTCATCCAATGCGCAACAGGGACTATGCAAGAGATGATTCTCTTGGGAATCAACTCTAGACTGCCTTTCAAATTATTGACTTTTATTAGGGACCTTTAGCAAGCCCGATGTAGCCTATTAAATATTGATGTAGCCTATTAAATATTGAAGTTGGATTTGCTAAAAGTCCCTATTATCTGTTCATTTTCAAGGGCCAAAAACTAAGCAGAACTAAGGGGTGATCCATTAAGTATGTCACGCTTTTTTGGGCCATTTTGAACACCCCCCCCACCCCCATGTCACACTTTGTCACACTTCTCCAAACACCCTCCAGAAAAGTATGTCACAAATCCGCTCACAACCCCCCCCCCTTACAAATAGTGATGTTATTAGGCATGATGATGATGTACCTTATCGATTAAAACCTTTTCAGATTACAACTGTTTAAGGGGTGATCCATTAAGTATGTCACGCTTTTTTGGGCCATTTTGAACACCCCCCCCACCCCCATGTCACACTTTGTCACACTTCTCCAAACACCCCCCAGAAAAGTATGTCACAAATCTGCTCACAACCCCCCCCCCTTACAAATAGTGATGTTATTAGGCATGATGTACCGTATCGATTAGAACCTTTTCAGATGACAACAGTTTAAAGAGGCAATAACAAAATTATATGAATATTGGTGGCACCCTATAGATTTTGTGGCCTTGATCCATGGATTCTTCCAAGTGGTCACAGGAATAGGGCGCCTACGTCTGGTCACATGATGGCCAATTTCCGGGCGCTTCTGGGCTTCCCATATTATCACCTGCAGGCTTGAAGGATGGGTGACATTTTTGTCTTCATATATCTCCACTAATATCGAGATTTGGGCTATAAAATATTGGATCTAGGACCTCTTTAGGCCAACTTAGATCTGGGTATTTTTTTGTTAGAAACGGCGATAAAATTACGACAACATTTTATGGCTGTTTCTCATGACTGGTCGTCATTTGAGCTGGGAGGACCTAATTTTAGAATTCATGAGAAGATGAAAATCCTTTTGCTTGTAAAAAATAAAGGTATTTGGCCAACTTATTTCAAAGTCATGGAAGCTTATATCAGAAAACCTTTCCTATGGTAGCTTGGCAAAGTTCATGTGTCAACAAATGGTCTAGGGCATGGTTCCAATCGTCACTCTCTATCAATATAATGGTTTAACTCTTATTTTTCTTTTGTTAAGGTATACTTTCCTTATGTGAGCAGTTCTTATGTATAAAGTAGAGGCTAGTGATCATATCTATGGATATTTCCTATATATTGGCATATTTCTTGTAGCTTTTCACTGTGTTGAAGGAAGTAGGTGATATAGTGTAATATTCTGGGATGAATGATTCCTTTAATGCACTCTCTATCACATACCCTTACATCCTCATATTTTTATCAATAGCTGTATTTTCTACTGAAATAGTTTCCTCTATATCCACTCTTTGCAATGGTAGGTGAAACTAAGGCCCATTATGAAGAATTAAGTTTATAGCTGCTGTACAATAGAGAGGATGTAGGCTGTTTTATAGAGAGTGACGATTGGAACCAAGGGATTTTTGTGCACTTGGCAGTAGTATCACTATCTTTAGGCCCTCAAGTATTTATATGATTCCTATTTCGATTAGATATTACTGCTGGTGTATTTACCAGCCCTGAAGCCCATCTTTCAAGTACATTTACTTAGCTATATTTGCTCTAAACTCATACTTCTTGCTTAAATGGAGCAGATATTCCCCTTACCTCTCCTTATCTTGCTATAATTAGGCAGATAAAAGGTAATGAAGTGGTAGGAATCAATAAAAGTGTAAGTAAATGAATGAAAATACAACTCATTAATAACACATAAGTTTATAGCAGCTCTAGCATAGAGAGAATGTAGTCCGTACGATACAGCGTGATGATTGGAACCAGCGTGACGATTGGAACCATTGACATATATACATAGCAGCACCACCTGACAGGCTTGCTGCAGAATTCTCTCATGATTGTATATTATTCCCTTTATAATAGAGATAGTTGACATTTGATATGAATAGTTAAATATAGATACTATGCAAGCTATGACAATGGATGTAGTTTGATAGAGAGTGATGATTGGAACCAGGAAATTACACATTTTTGCCATCATGAACTTCAATTGGCTCTCCTGAGTCAAGTTTACAACATATCATCCTTTTCTTTTTTTTTAATATATACATATAAGATATACTAGTCCAGCATGACAATATATTTTTATATGGTTAGCTAATTGCTATAAGATAAGGGAGGTGTGACTTATGACAATAGAGCGTGATGATTGGAACCATTGAATTACACAAATGGATCATAGCACCATCAAACCACAGTTATAGGTACAACTAATGAGTTATACACCTCACACATTTCAATCATTGGTATTCTATATAAAAATAACAAGAAAGGTCATATTCTTCTCATAATCTTTGAAATTTTACAACTTTTGAAATTCACTGTTGATGAAAATTCATGAAAAATGCCATATTTTGCCTTTTTATGGGCTCTGACACACTTAATATTGGTCATAGAGAGGTAAAAGTATATACCCCAATGTAGCTCTAACTGAGTTTGACCTGATAGAATCAATAGAAACTCATAACATCCAGTTCCAAGAGATTTGAAGCCTGCTAGAGTAAAAATGGCATATGACGACCAGTCATGAGAAACAGCCTCATAGGGAAACTTAGGTGCCCTATAAAAGGTGTGCTGCATGGTAGTGCTACCTGGGGGAGGGGGCACTCAATTTTATTTCAACACAGGTATGTGGCTGGCTCTCCAGCAACCCTTTCCCTGGGTGACATGAAAAGTGACCCCTAATGGGGGAGATTTTGGTGTCTAGGTTTAAGCAAATGCTCTGAGGAGTGACCCTTGGTAAAAGGGATTTTTAGTAAAAAGGGACCTTTGTTGCTGAGATCTCAGAAAAGTGACCCTTGTTTTTACAGATTTTGTTGAAATCTCAGAAAAGAGACTCTTGGTGAGGATGGTTTTGGTGAAAAGTAGCCCTTGTGAGGGGGATTTCTTGGGAAAAACAGACCCATGGCAAGGGGCGTCTTGCTCAAAATATAACCTTGCCAGTCGCACATCCATGTATACGGGATCTTGTGTTACCCTCTACAGTGATTGCATGGAACGGAGGTCAGTTAAGCAGATGAAGGATGATGAAGGCTGATCTGTCTATAGTGGATGGGGCTGGTAGTTGTTGGTCTACTACAACCACCAGCATGTTTTTAGCCTGGAGATATCACCAATTATACAGCATTTATTTAATATATGTTTTTTTTTAAATCTGAAAGTGTGACGTCACATAATCCTATACACCCCCCCCCCACCCCCTCATCACATTTTGTCACACAAAAAAAAGACCCCCCCCACCCCCTCGGGCGTGACATACTAAATGGATCACCCCTAAGCATGGGAGCCTACTTTAATTCTTTCTTCAATAATTCATAAAATACCTGGATAGTCTTTTAGCACATCTAAAAAAAATACTATACTATACTACCAAATCAGGATTTCCTTAATAAGGTAATTAGCCATAGATAGCCTTGATTGAGTGACATGGATATACTTGAATCATATATTACATATATATCACCAAATGCCGAGGTCAACTGAACCTCATTTGATTGTACCATATTTCTAAAATCGCCATGTGTTAATAACTAAACAGATACATTTATTTCTCAAAATTTCATATTAAAAAAGCAAGATTGGCATATTATATAGTTATGGCCAAAAACTAGCAACATGGCTTGACTTTTGACTCATGATAGGCAACCGCCTTGAACATGTAGGGTATTTCCGGAGTGTGTTTACTGTGTGGTATATTCCAATTCGAGTGGTGAAACTGTAAACTCAGCATACTAAAGACCTGATTGCAATTGAGGATGATTCGCTGTCTAAAAGATCCCAACCATATAGGAATGCCCTGCGCTAAATGAAAACCATTGAAATCGAAATCAATGGAAAAAGAAAGTAGTCCTATTTGCAATGTGCATTCCGCAACAAAGCTCCCACAAAATCTTGCTGTATTGCTCATTAATTGAACCAAATTTAAGTATAATCAATTGCTTCAATGACCGCCATATAGTAGCCCTTACAGAGTGACCTCCGCCACAATAGCCGCACCTTACAGCTGTTGGACACCAGAGTTCTGCTCTAAGGCCCACAATGAGGCTGCACAGGGCTCCAGGGTCTAATTGAAGTAGGCGCCTACAGGGGTGGGCTTTCCTCCAGTGTCCTCCGCCTTGATTGGGTTAAATACAGTCCTCCCGGCGGTGACTGCAGTTACACTGGACCTCCCTGCACCACCAAAACAGCCCCCGGCTGTGCTTTGCTCTCCTACTGTGTCTCAGGCAGGGCTCTATTCAGCGGCCACGTCTGATGTTCCCACAGACACCCGGCAGGGGGCGCCTCCACAGGAACCCTATACAGGAGCAGCTCGACAACAGATAATGTCCCAGTCCCCCACCCTTCAAGCTGCTGCTCCTGGTGAGGATAGGGCTTATCAGGATGTAGGGCTTTCAAGGTGGACATCGCACAGTGTAGCTCATCTTTGTTGTTCTCCATATTAAAAGTCGGATCATTAGATTAATAGATGGATCTTCTGGCTAGATAGAAATAATTTGATACTTGTACGTAAACTTCAACGTTTCACATTCGGCCTCAGTTACTTACAAGTGGGTTATGTATTAGATGGTACAAGTAAGTCGATGAATGGGTGTTATAAGCCAAGGACAGGGTAATTGTCGTCAGCACAAATAATTGCCATTGTCCAAGGATTATAACACTTGTACATCTGTAGACTCACATGTATCCATATCTGACTTATAACCGGTGATTGTTTTGGGATTGTTTTGTACGTGTTATACAGCTAGGTAGTTTCCTTTGTTCATCCAGCCAACTGTGGTATAAGCTTTACATATCACTGTGGTACTGCTCATACAAAGTCAAGACCTAATAATGATAGTCCATGAGTCAATGCTGTTGTCAGCGAGTGGGTGCTTAAGTTTGCTAGTCATTTTTTTCCCTACCTGGCAAAAGAGGGCCAACTCTAGAGATTTTTATCCAATTTTCAAAGAATTATTTATATTTAAAGTAAGTTTTGGGCTATTTCAGAGTTTTCTGAATGGTGTAAACTGAATAAGTTAACATTGAATCCTAAAAAAACAGTTGCTATGAAGTTTGGCACCAAGGGTATATTGAAGCAAGCACTAGTCCCAGACTTATCGATTGACAATACTGTAATTACTATGTCTCAGGACTTCAAATATCTGGGGGTGGTGCTTGATGAAAGGTTATCATTTGCCAAGCACATAATGATTAGGAATGGAGCCCATAAAACTAATTTATTTGCCAGAATACGGAAATTTATGTCAAAAAAACAATCACTGTTGATTTATAAGGGTAAGGTCCTTCCCTTTCTGGAACAAGGTGATGTTATAATTGAAGGGGCGAATGTAGATCTACTCAATAAACTTCAGACCATACAAAATAGGGGTCTCAGTATAGCTTTACATTCCCCAAGGAGGACAAGAACATCTACCAAGCATAGACTGGCAAAGTTAAACTATTTACATCAAAGAAGAAAGGCTCATATTCTGTGTCATGCCCATAGAAAGGTTTTATTGGGCATCGACGTAGTTGATGCCCCAAGAGAAACAAGGCTATTTGATGGCCCAGTACTCAAACAGGTCATGCATGCCAATAGAGCATACACAAGGAGTATGTGTTTCAAAACTGCTATGCTATGGAACGATTTAGAAAGTTCTGAGAGAAATATAGTGGATGCCACTGAATTTAAGAACAAGCAAGTTAGTAAGCTTAATTTATTAAGAAAATTATATATTTGAATTATGTCATTTGTGCCTGATGGCTCATTACTATATCTACTCCGCAGCCAACTTTTTTCCTCACCATTAGCTAGTAACAGTTCCATTGGAACTTAATGCTGTTAGAAGGGGAATTGATAGTTCTCATTCTCGATGTAACAAACCAACATGATTTAATATATGTGGATGTAAACTCATCACTGATATTTAATAATGGTTATATCAAACCAATATACGTCATGTAAGAATGACATCTTATGTTTAATCATCAATAATGAATCTACTTTAGTGGTGTAATACCTTTGCACTTCCCAGCTTTGTGTAAAACAATAAGTTCTAATACCTGCACAGTCAGGAGCCCGATGCAAACAGGTACATCAGGAACCTTTCTCTTTCCTCCTGAATAAATGATAGTTCAAAAAAAAGATTGATAGTCCATGAGTCAACACTGTTGTCAGCGAGTGAGCGCTAAAGTTTGTGAATAAATTAAATAGGTAAAATAAATAAAATCCGACCTACCCTACCTAGATTTTCAGCCTATGTAGCCTGAAACACACCTTCTTTTTTTTGGCCTAACCCAGTAAACACCCTACGTATTTCCAACGTAGCTCAGAGGTTTCTCTAGGTAGTTTTCCAACCAAAAGGTTTGAGATTGGTAATTTTGGAAGGTTTGTAGACGTCAAAATGTTAAGGTTTATTTACGTTCAACAGACGTAGACGTCTGATTTACGTTAATCTACCTCATTCAGACGTAAATATACGTAATAAATATACATAGATCTACGTTAAAAGACGTAACTTTTCAACTTCAAGTGGGTAGATGACTTCTCAGTGTCACACTAGGTGGCAGCACTATCAATTATGGAGAGAATGTTACAGCTCTTTAACAAATCTACCACATTCAAGCAGTAAATTCTCATTAATTATAAATTCAATATCATACAAATAAACCGTATTCAATATAATATTCATATATAAAGGAGAGTAGACTAAAGTGTTGGGCGTGAATGTGTGTTTTGTGGCACTTTACTGAGCGGATACCACATTTGTGGTAAGAGAAGAAATACAAAGCCTATCTGCAGCCCAAACTATTCAACAGATCTATACTGCATGTGAGGCTGTTCAGAATATACTATATAGAATGGAATGACATTATAGTGATTATTTTGTATGAATATTGTTTGTTAATGTAAATTTGTCTGCAATATAATGCAAGTCTTTGTCTGAATCCCACTATTTAGAATTATATGTAATGTGTTTAAATCTCAGTTGAATGTAGATTTACGTCAATTAGCTACGTAAATCAGACCTGTAGGTTTGAGAGTGGTAAATAAACCTTAACATTTTGACGTTCATAAACCTTCTAAAATTACGTAGTTCAGACCAAAATTCAACGTAGATTTACGTCTGACCAACGTAGTTGTGTTTACTGGGAAGTGACCTGTCCTCTCTAAAGCTGATTGGTTCCAGCTCACCTTTGATGGGAGGAAATGTCGTATTCCATGAAAAATGATATTATGTTTTTCCTGTTCAACAGATTACAATTTCCCCCCATGTTTTTGTATAACTTTAGAGAAAAGGGAATTAGCCTGTTCTTTCCACATCTTTAGCAATAGTTCCATGTGCCCTTCGGGACATTTAGAGACTTGTGTAAGATAAATATACAAAGGTTCACGAGTATAGGTTCGAATTCTGACTGAGGAACTATATGAGTGCTCCTTTTGTTTATGTCATATGTCATAGTTAACAATATTCTTCAAAATCCCCTCAACTGAGTTAAAAAAGCTATTTCATAGTGATTAAATCGTTAATTTCATTGATTTAAAATTTAAGAGGCCGTGAAATACAGGAGAGGGTTATTTAACAGGGGGGGGGGGGGTGTGAAATACGGACTTCCTTGGTTAAGTCAGTGGGGAGTCCTGTCGTATTCACCATGAAACAAACATACATAGCTGCATGTACGAAGTATATGACATGTTAAGTGTAAACTGCTGTAGGTCATATGGGAATTCGTTCTGAGGATATAGTATGACAGCCACTAATTACTGTCCATCAACTGGAACTCTAAGCCTACTGCTTCCTTGAATAGCAGTGCTTCGTCAATAGGAAACACATTTCAGTAACCTCCGCTACATTAATTCATATTTATTGGCGATGGGATAAATCCCCATGACAATACATTCAGGTTAGAGGCTCAGGTTGGGCAGTCTCCTTGAGTCCTTAATGAGTAAACGGAGTTTGGCCACATGCCATCCTGGTGGCAGTCCCCGGGGACGCACTTTGTCACTATTACTTTGCAGGAATCATCAGGTTACAGGATAAACAATCCTTATTCACTATCACTGGGATTCCGTGTAATGGCAGGTGAATAAAAGCACGATTTATGATCCATCTGCACGCCAACACTCAATGTTTGATTCCAAAGGTCAGGAAAGTCTTTGATGTCCGATGCACAGCTTCATGTTGTAGGACGTAGCAATCAATAAGTGAGTTACTATAAACAAACTGCCATTCATTACTGGTGGAGTCCAACTAGGGAAGCCTGTGGGGATAGGAGATAACCTGATTACATAGAATATGCACTCATTTATTCATACAGTCTTTGTTTGTTGCTGATATCCTTTGCCAAACTTTCAAACAGCGAGATCAGCGTACGTGAATTGCCAGGTGTCAAGCAACAATGACCAAGCACACTTTATAGTATGCATGTCCTAGAAAATTAAGTTTAACATCAAAGATGTCATTAGTGTAGGGAAGTGTGTGTGGATAAAACGATAGTTCACCTTAGGTTATGGACAGGTGCAACCACTGGGCTAGGAGCATATAATCAACACTGAGTGTCATAGATAAACACCCCCTGGTGGTATATCTGTACGTTTTGTGATTCCTTGACCCTTTCATTGGCACATCTGCCTTATCTTCTGTTTCACATAATGTCTTTGATTTGTCTTTGGGGTGGGGGGGTCTCTCGGGCTGCATGGGGAGGGGGGGAGGGGGGCACTTTTGGGGGGAGGGGGCACTTTGGGGGAGTGTCTCTTTGGGAGAAAAGAAAAGAAAGAATTTTTTTTATTTAATTAAGAGAGAAAAATAAACTATTTTTTCATTTTATTTTTAATTTTCATTTGAATCGCTTGATTAATGTATGTTGACCCCGGTGAATCATCTATTGCGACCTATCTACGGTGTCCTCGTCCAAACAGAAACAGCTATCGTTTTCCACTCGCTCCCGCCTTCTGAGAACTGCCAACTCATCGGTCAGCAGGTTTATTTTCTTCAGCATATCCGTCAGCAAAATTTTGCTTTGGGGACTTAGATTCATTGCTTTAGAGGCCAACTGGCAAGTAGGAGAATGTCTGAAATTTTCCACAGCGACGTCATCACTGTCTAACCACGTGTGTATAGTGACTCCGCATTGAAAGCATTGAACAACATCCCTACAACCTATGTAAAAGAACCCGTAGGTGGCGAGAGTCACTCCGAAAGAGTGTGGGTTATGCCACCCAAAGGCGTTAAAAGTGTCCAGTCTCCTCGCTAAACTAGGGAAACCCGCGTACTTGGCCATCCTGTTGTCGCACGTGGCAGCAAGGCGGATAGTTAGTTAGTTAGTTAGTTAGTTAGTCGGGTAGGCAGGCAGGCAGGCAGGCAGGTAGGCAGGCAGGCAGGTAGGTAGGCAGGCAGGCAGGCAGGCAGGCAGGCAGGCAGGCAACTTTTTTTCCCCCGACTGCGCTCCAAATGAGACACTAGAGACGCGACGCGAGTGAGTGTTCTATATGGCCGTGTTTAAACTCCTTTCCCGCTGGCTGACTGCACACCCTCTAAAGACCGCACTGCAGACGCTCCTGTGTAGCGACTTAAGATTTGATTGCGCGACGGCGCACAACTTTTTCTTTTTTTTTCTTTTTTTTTTTCTTTCACAGGTGTATTAGAAAGGGTGTGCTCGATGTTATATGTAACTACTCCCTTAAAAGTCATAGCGAGCGTGAAACCATCCTTTCTTGGTGTTGAAAGTGAAGTAATATATGGATGACGATGTCAGACCTTCCCATGCGCTCCAACAAGACTCGAATGAGTTGAAAATGTGTACTGTGACGGTCAGCTTGCCACATTTTCAACATTTCGAAGACCTGGCGAGTGGGGTCTTCTTTGGATTGTTGAGCGATCCTATCTAACTTGTCAGACGATGAAGGTAAATACTGCCCCAGGTCTTTCCACTCGCTACCTAGCGATTCGGCCGTGACGCTTTTTTTCTTTCACAGGTGTATTAGAAAGGGTGTGCTCGATGTTATATGTAACTACTCCCTTAAAAGTCATAGCGAGCGTGAAACCATCCTTTCTTGGTGTTGAAAGTGGGGTAATATATGGATGACGACGTCAGACCTTCCCATGCGCTCCAACAAGACTCGAATGAGTTGAAAATGTGTACTGTGACGGTCAGCTTACCACATTTTCAACACTTCGAAGACCTGGCGAGCGGGGTCTTCTTTGGATTGTTGAGCGATCCTATCTAACGACGAAGGTAAATACTGCCCCAGGTCTTTCCACTCGCTACCTAGCCATTCGGCCATGACGCTAAAGTACCTCCCCATTGTGGGCAAGTCGTGATTGTCGTAATCCAACTCACACATGTTGAAAAAGTTCAGCGTCTTAAGCAACAGATCCGGTCGATCAATGCCGATGAAGGCGAGGCAGAGCTCTCGCCATCTCGCATAAGGTGTAGTTATACTCCACCAAGCTCTGAACATCTCCGTACACATCTCCTCCGTCGTCTTGACAGCACCCCCTAGGGTGTCCATACAGGCGGCGGTAATCCCCAAGCAACCTCCTAACCATCTCCAAGATCCAACTAACCGCTGACCTATTTCATGAAGCAACTGATCGCTATGTGCGAAGCGCGCTGCCTCTCTTGTCACACCATCACCATCAGTCTCCACACGCGCGTCACGCTGCTCTTGAGAGGGAGAGAGCGAGTGTGCAACTGTTTCACGACTCATCTCGTCTCCAAAAAAGCACTCTATGAAGAACGGGTAAACGGTGTGGTGGTGCTGCTGACGGCGGAGGTAGTGGTGGTGGTGGTGGTGGTGGTGGTGGTGGTGGTAGATGTGGTAGGCGTAGCGGTCAGACGTGATATGGGTTTTCCAACAGAAAAATCAGAGCTTTTATACAGAGGATTTTAAACCTATTTTCAACTGTATACCCGACTGTCTAGCGACTTATCCACATGAGACCTTTCATCCACTCATTAAGAGCTTATGAAGAGGAGGAGTATGCTATGGCTGGGATGAGCTGCATTCAGATTTCCTTTTCATCTCCATCTGTGGAGGGCAGCTGAAATCTACCGAGGGAGGGTTGGCCTTCTTTTTTTTTCTAAACACATCAAAAAACTGAGCTCTTTTCCCTGAGGACCACTCTCCCTTTTATGATGTAACAGCAGAGGTCAGGTGAAAATCGGATTTATACACATCCTACCGACTCTTTTCCCTGAGGACCACTCTCCCTTTTATGATGTAACAGCAGAGGTCAGGTGAAAATCTGACTTATGACCCTCGCGGTGTAGCAAGTACTAGTGGTGGTAGTAGTAGTAGTAGTAGTACTAGTACTAGTAGTAGTACTAGTACTAGTAGTAGTAGTGTTACTACACCTGCTGCTGCTGCTGCTGCTGCACCTGCTACGCATGCTGCTGCTACGCATGCTGCTACTGCTACGACACGGACCACTACTGCGCATGCCCCGCTTGCCACTGCTGCACCTACTGCTGCTGCGTAGCTTGCTGCTACTGCTGCGATGGTCGCTGCTGCACATGCTACTCGTGCCGCCGGTACACCTGCTGCTGCTACTGCTGCTGCTGCTGCACCTGCTGCTGCTACTACTACTGACGACGGGTCTCCTCACACAGCACTTTACTGGCAACCGGGTTTTTACCTCCCCACCACTGTTGCTGATTTTGATGAAGAGCACCATCAACCGCAGCACGTTGGAGAAGGCCCCACTACAGCATCCTAAACCGTCGCCGAATGGGCTGAGACTTAAATTGATTTGGAGACTCAGACTGAGCACGTGGTAGACATAGAGGGAGGAGGCTGAGGAGGAGGAGGACGAAGACGAGGAGGAGGAGGAGGAGACAGAGGATGAGGAGGAGGAGACAGAGGACGAGGAGGGGGCTGAGGAGGAAGAGGAGGAGAGTCAGAGTGTGTTTTTTCGTCCCCCCTCCCCGACTTACGACGTCTCCTCCACTGCTACCGACGGCGTGTGGCTATCCTGTTCCAACAACAAGGCGACGCCCCTCCGAGATACCGGCGCAGACGTTGCTCCTGTTGTTGGTTCTGCTGCTGATTCAGCTCACCCTGATGGTGTTACTCTTCTTGCTTTGAAACCTTCTAAGGAGGGTTTCAACAGTCGCGACCAAAGCTCCAAGAAGAGAAAAATAGAAGAAGAGAAAGCTGTCACACGTGTCCGCAGATTAGAGTTCTTCTTCGACGGTTTGAAGCTGGAGATCTGGAAGGATGTGGCTAGACTGTCTAAGGGGCGCTACAGCATCAAACACACTGCTCCAATCCCCACCAAGCAAGTGTACTTCACCGCCGACGCGCTGCTCAAGCTAATAGCAAACATCGCCGACATCCGCCAGGTGGCACGGATACACAACGCGTCGGCTGCGCAAGGCCTCCCCCATCACAACCCCTGGTTTATGGTGCTGTCAGCTACTACAAGGGTAAGAACGTGATCCACGTGCGCAAGTACGAAGGCCCTGACAAAACCCCCACACTGGAGGGGGTGACGCTGTCCAACAAGGCGCTCAAAGAGTTGGATGACAAAAGAGAGATTTCTCGGTAGAGCTTTGGAATGAGAGGCACACGCACACACGCGTGCGCGAGATAGTGTTTGATGTATGTTTTTTTCATATGACGAACGCGTAGACGGAAAGAATAAGAGAGAGAGAGAGAGAGAGAGAGAGAGAGAGAGAGAGAGAGAGAGATAGATAGAAAAGATAGCTAGCGATAGACAGCTAGGTAGATGAAAAAATAATAATAATGATAATTTCTCTTCACATATTATATTGGTAACTCAGTAAAACATGACGCAGTACGTCTGCGAAAAGTGTTTCAAAATTTTTAAAAGGTTGTACAATCACGACAGACAAGTGGAAAAATGTAGGGTAATACCTAGGTTTTGCCCTCTATGCGGCGAAGGCGGTTGCCGAAAAATCACCTGTCGACGTGAATCTCTCAACGGAGTAACTATCCCTCCGATGATATGCGCTATACCGAACGGTGAGGAAATATTCACCGCGAATTGGTCCGCAATACAAACAGGTGTCAGGGTGCACGGGACTAGCGTGAGTGTAACAAACTTAAGACTACCAACCGGCGAGTTGAGTGACGCTGTAGATACTATGCGGCACATTCACTTCACGCAAAGATTCAGATACAAAGTAGGTTTGTCAGTAGGCTTGATGTTACAACACAGAGAAGACAAGAGCAAACTACGCTATTTTCACGCCTCCCAAAACAACACAACTCTTATACAACCGCTCCCCACCATAACTAATTCAGAAACTTTGGAAGAGTTCCTCTCCTTCATGGAAAACACCATCGCTTGCGAATAAGTACGGAAACTTTGCGACTCTGACACCAAGTGGCACATTCTTTTTTCCACCAATTTGAACATTTGCGTTTACATGGGACCAGGGGAATTTCCCATAGGTGGTAGGGTTACCCATTCGAGTCGAGTTGGAAAGAGAAACGGTGTGTTAGATTTTCCCAACGCGGACAAACTATGCGTCTTTCGCTGCATTTCTTTTCACTTATACAAGACTGGCAAACTCGCTTCGGAATTGTTACGTCAGTTCGATCCCGCTGCCAAACCTGAAACCTTTCCGGGTCTGAACATCCGCAACTTACCCCTGTTAGAGAACTTGTTTGATATACAAATAGCGCTTTACTCGTGCAGTGAGAGGACAGAAGTTGAAAAGACGAGTTACTCTGATCAGACCGCCTTCGAAAACTCTGGCCGCCCGAGGTAAAGTCAACCTACACCTGACGGCGAAAGACAGTTTGCACGTGTCTCTGGTTAAGGATTTCAACGCATACGCAGGCATCTACGAGTGTTGCAAGTGTAAGGCTGCGTTCACCACCGAGTTCTTACTGAAAAGACACAGGAACCAGCTTTCCTCTTGCCGACAAGTCAAGTTGAGATACTTGGGTGGAATCTACCACAGTTGGAAAACGATTTTCGAAGCGCTAGCAGATTTCTCCATTTTTCCTCCCGACGGCAATTCGGGAATGTACCCTTACAAGATCACCTTCGATTTTGAGGCTTTCTTCAGACCGTCCAAAGAACCATCCACCGAACACGTGTCCGTGCTGTGGGATCATGTCCCTTTGTCGGCTAGTGTCGTTAGCAAAGTTAGATGCAGCGAAAGGTGAAGCTCTCCTGCTAGAGGAGGCGTTGTTCAGACTTTCTCCCGGTAGAGGCGGCGGCGGCGGCGGCAGCGGCGACGCCTTCACTGCAACTCGGAACAGACACCCGTTAGTTCAACTGAAGAAGAGGCTTTTGAGATATCTCCGTCAAGTCCCGGTCGTAGGTTTCAACTCGGGGCGTTATGACTTGAACCTGATCAAAATACAGCTTCACGCGTTCTTTGCCTCCAAAGACCAAAATAAGGAAGAATTCAGCGTCAAAAAGAGAAACTTGTAACCAATACTTGGCAGTTGACATGCAGCACACGTTTTTCTTGGACGTAGTAAACCACCGAGATCGGCTTTTGACAGCAAACTGACAGGCACAATGATGGCGGAATCCGACTACGCCAAATGTGGAAAAGTTTGGTCCGAACAAAACATGCAAACTGTGAGAGATTACTTGATCTACTACAACAACAAAGAAGTGAAACCTTTCATAGAGGCTCTGAACAATCACGCTAATATTTTCAGAGATCGCGGAATTGACATGATCAAAGACGGAGTCTCCCTTCTGGGTTTGACTTTACGGTTCATCTTCCAAAACACAGAGGCGACATTCGTAACGTTTCCCCAGTTCGACGCCCACCTCCACTCTCTCACGCTTTCAACAGCGGCGAGATGGTTCTAGGTTGCCTAAGAATTTGGGTGGTCGGGTTTCACCCGGCCTCTAATACTGTTTTCCAGTTTCATGGGTGTTGGTTCCACGCTCAGGAGTGCATACCGTTGCACCGATATCCGTACGCTTCACTCAGGGACGAGAGACGCGACAGAACAGCTAGAGTAAGCGCTTACTTGAAAGCACTAGGTTACAAGCTGATCGTCTTGTGGGAGTGTGAATGGAGGCAGATGAAACTTCGAGATCCACAGGTTAAGGCATCTGAACAACACTGGAAGGTTGACGCTTTGAAAGTGTCTCGAAATGCCATGACCGAGAGCCACATCCTTTCCGCTGTCAAAGACGGGAAAATGTTCTGTTTAATTCAGGTGGACATCACTACACCGCCTCACCTACGAGAATACTTCAAAGAGATGACTCCCGTTTTCAAGAACGTAAACGTTTCGAAATTTGACATAGGAACTCACATGTCAGACTTTGCGAAGGAAGAAAAGTTGTTGAACACACCTCAGAGAAGTCTGATAGGGAGTTACCAAGGAAAAAATATTCTCTTGGGAATGCCGCTTCTTAAGTGCCTTCCTAGACGACCCTTTGCCGGTTTCGCAGACGAAGTAACCACAGCGCGAAGACGTGGCGACGTGAACGCGAACAAGAAAATTCTGTCAGACTGTTACAAGTTAATGGGAAATGCCACGTACGGTAAAACAATTTGCAACAAAGAAAAACACACCACTGTGAAATACACTAACGGCCGAAAGTTCGAATTATTGGCCAATTCGTGGCGCTATAAAAAGGGGGCCGAGTTGACCTCGAATCTCTTTGAAGTCGAACTGCAACCAAAAACGGTCAAAAACAACCTCCCTATTCAAATAGGGTTCATGGTGTACCAGTACGCTAAGTTGAAAATATTAGAGTTCACGTATGACTTTTTGGATAGATTCATCGATCGGCGCAATTATGCTCTTTGTCAAATGGACACCGACAGTCTTTACATGGCTCTCAGCGGTGAAACGTTGGATGAACTGGTAAAACCCGACCTGAGAGAAACGTACTTCAGAGAGAAACGAAAGTGGATTCCAACAGCGGTGTGCGACGATCACTTAGACCTTTTCGTAAAGATAAAAACTGAAGGTGTGCGAGAATGGCTCCCTCCACCCGGCTGTTGTTGTGAGAGACGGTACGTTCAGGATCTGAGAACTTCGGGGCTTTTCAAATCCGAGTGGGAAGGTGACGGGATTCTAAGTCTCAACCCTAAGACTTACATTTGCTACGATAAAGACTAGACAGGTAAAAAGAATGCAAAAAGTGGAGTGCAAAAGGTATACAGAAAAAACAAAACCTTAAAAACCCGAAAGACTTCTTGGATGTTCTTTCCAACCGAAAATCTATCCTTACTGTTAATAGAAATTTCAAAGTAGTACGAAACAAAATGGTCACTTACACAATAGAGAAAAATGGAGTGCGATACTTATTTTAAGCGTCGCGTGCATTCTGACGGAGTGACAACGAGTCCTTTAGAGTTATGAAAAATGAAAATGAAAAGAAAAAAAGAGGTGTATCGGTGTTGGAAAAAAAATTGCAACAAGACAACGTCGCCTACTTGCTTGGTTGGTTGGTTGCTTGTTTGCTTGCTTGCTTGCTTGCTTGCTTGCTTGCTTGCTTGCTTGCTTGCGATCTCTATTTTTCACTTAGAAATTAATAGGTGTGTGTTGTTATTGTTATTGTTCTTTAAGACGGTTTGATTCATTGAGTGTGTGTTTTCAAAGAGTGTTTAGTATATTATCAATGAATGTGAGACTGACAAGGTCTGCTCGAGTGTTAAAAAAAATGCTTGATTGGAATGAAAAAACAAAACAAAAAAAACAAACTTATATTGTTGTGTTTTTATTTTCATACGTACTCTTTATTTAGACTAATCGACTCATCGTCGTCGTCACGCACATTCAACATGGCTGTAGTTGTTTACAAAAAATGAAAAATGAAAAATTAAGAGACTCGCCTCCTCCAAAATATTATTAATCAAAAAATATATAAAAAATTTATTTTTATTTCCCGCCTCTGATTTAGTCTATTCAAAATTGAGTCATGTGATGTTATTTGTATAATAACGGTCACATGGCCTAAACAACCGTTATGCAAAATGCGAGGTCACATGAGTGTAAATGGGAGGCTCTCATTGGCTAAGAGGATGTGTCACGTTTAATTATGTCACTTCCAATCACGTCACTCCACATGACCCCTTAAGTAGGTCGCTTCCAGTTACGTGACCCATAATTAGGTCACTTCCGGTCACGTGACCCCTTAAGGACGTCACGTGACGTCACTTCGGGTCATCGCTAATCCCCTAAGTAAGTCACGTGACGTCACTTCCGGTCACGTGACCAAATGGAGGTCACTGATTGGTTAATCAGGTCACTTCCGGTCACTTGACCTTTAAGTAGGTCACGTGACGTCACTTCCGGTCTCCCCTAATTAGGTCATGTGACGTCACTTCCGGTCACGTGACCAAATGGAGGACTCTGATTGGCTGCATATCGAGTGAGTAATATCCAGTACATAGTATAGTCCCGATCCGATACATATAATACTACTAATGTATAAGCCTACTGATACACTGATCCGGCAAAGAGGCTGTGGCTGTTAGCTATATCAATGACGTCCATAGAGTGTAGGTCTCTGGCTATATTGATAACTCAAAACAGATTTCCCTCACCATACACCTGGGAAGGATATCTATGATAGAAGGCAGCTGACTGGTTGTCGAAATCAGGGCTTAGGTTTTTAGGGAGTGATATCAACAGGGGGTGGTTGATCCTGTTTTTTTGGAGGGGGGGGGGGGAGTACGAACAATCTTTCTTTACCAAACTCTATATACATATTGTATAACAATCCTTAGGTACCAAACTATGCTTACAGATCAATCTGTCTTTAGACAACAAACAGTAAGATCATTGTGGTCTCATGTAGGCCTACAAAGATAATGAGCTGGTGAAACCAGCTTATAATAAACATACATGTGGAATTTATGAAGAGAAACAGAGCCTTGGTGAATCATGTTATATACTATACATGACACGATATGTATACACTCTATAGACTGCACCATTGCACCATTGCACCTTGCACATGGCACCACACATGATATACATGACACCATATACCCTGTACATGACACCATGCACCCTGTACATGACACCATGCACCCTGTACATGACACCATGCACCCTGTACATGACACCATGCACCCTGTACATGACACCATGCACCCTGTACATGACACCATGCACCCTGTACATGACACCATGCACCTACATGACACCATACACCCTGTACATGAGACAATGTACATGACACCATACATGGTACATTGCCATAGCAGTAAAGTACTCCTATACCCAAAATCTAACTGAAGCGACATGTGGTTATCTTCACATCTCGTCATCTTTATATCTCACCGTCTTCATAACATGCCCATAGCCTGTCCCTGGATGCCAAGGACAGCGTCCCTATTAGATCTTCAGCCACTCACAAGTCTCCGCCACGTGCAGTGATCTACATCAAAGGCTGCCCGGCCGGGCCGCAGCACGCCCTGGGATTAGTCCGCTACAGCCGGTGATGTCCAGCATGTAGTTCCGGTGGCCCTCACCACCAGCCCCGTTTACCCAATCATTGTGGGCATGTGTCGGCCGCTTTGATGTGGCCTAAGCTGCCTACAGACCTCCGCCCCGTCATGCCCTCCAGTATTTTCCCGACCCTTACGCACTATTTTTCCTCCTGCGGACGACTGATACGATTTCATTACAATATGGCGCAGGTATCCCGGCGTGCACTGCCAGGCTGCAGGTGACCATTGGTCACCATGGTTAGTTCGGGAAGTGACCACCAGGGTTATTACACCATACCAAGGCCGACGGCCCTCGTTCTGACGCAGGGGTCACGTGCTATGAGCTGAGAAATAGGATTGGTCGGTCACTGCCAAGTGACCGTTTGATGTGATGTGATATGGTCAGTGGATCAGGGGTTCTTGGGGTGTATTTAGGGTATGGCGACAAGGGATGCATCATGATAAAATCTTGTAGTCTCCCTGACTCGGCACTATCTACTACTTTAGATCTGATAAGAACGGCATGGTAAGGCACACAGTCTCATATCTTCCTTTCAATTCCCAGAAAGAGTTATGGTCATACATGGTATACTCCCGTATACTAGTATACGTAGCAACATCGGAGCGACCTGAGGCACCACCTGATACCATCCAGTAAACTCCCGGGAGGACACTAAAGTAGGAGGTTAAGATCACGAGCTGTACGGCAACGTGAACGTCTAGATCAATATTAATGTGTGGACTAGACGAAAGTTCTTGGGCCAAATCCCGCCAATCCCTCTCACCAACAATGAGGAAAGGGGAGCGTCTGACGAAACCATAACCCTTTCCAGAGCCAGATTCCACTGACATATTTCGTGAGCAATTTGCTAAATAGTGTGCGTAAATTGCTATGCTGGCTATATATGCATGCAACTTTCTGCCTGTTGACCACAGGGGTCTAGTTCTTGGATACCTATTAGTAACCACATATGCACTAGATATAAGAAAAATATAAGAGAAGAGAACGATGACTCTACACAGAAAAAATCCAGAGTCGGCAAACCTGGCACTGCCTTGTCAATTTGACAAGGAGAGGGGCTGGCAAGCAAAACCCTTCAGTAAGAAGACCCATCTAGAGCTTCCTGGCATATGCCAGCCCTAAACTTGTCTAGAAGTGATTCACCATTCTCCCTGCAGGTGGCCATTACCTAGCATAAATATGTACCCTTGGGAACAAATTGATTAATTCCTATGTTGATATAATAGTGAGTATTACAATACATATATGTTAATATGGAGGATTATGTGAAGTATCTAGGGAAAAAGTAAGATAATGTAAAGAATGCATACTTTTGACAACATTTAAAAAATAGAGCACATGTGTAGAAGGAAGACACCTCTTTTGTGTCTTTCACCAGGGCACAAGTAGGTGCATGCACCTTATATTGGTATTATAATACACACACAAGCCTACAGTCCATTGCTGGAGAGTAGCCTATTCTCAGTAAAGACTTGGTGATACATTATGTGAACCCTTGGTGGCACTTGTGTATTAAATTTCACTTCTATAATATGTGGTTATGTATTTAAACAAATTGATAAAATAATCTTGTCATCTGGAACCAGACCAAACTTATACATTTGAAACCCTAGTCCTACCACCATTATGCAATGATGAGCCCCAGCTGTGACTATTCTAGGCCTGCATCAACTATCCTAGTTTGACGACCTTGACAAGTCTAAGGTCGTCTTGTGGGATGGTAACCTGGCAGGTTGTCAATTTGACGAGTTGAAGCTAGTTGATTCTATGCTGTTCACCTAGAAGACCCTAGGGTCGTCCTGTAAGACGACCTTACAGACTCCAGAGCTGTCCAGAGTTTTTCAGTGTAGGTGTGGCATAATCCCTCCACTGATTGCTTGAGACACGTAGAAAGGTCCCTGATGTTTTACTGTTTTTTACAGCTCTGGGGAGGGCAATCTGTACGTCTTGGTATCTTGGCTTCTATGCAGTCAGGTGTATGGTGGTCATATTGAGATATCGCACAATTTGTATACAGTAGTTGTGTAAAATAGCATAGAACCTACCTTAGTTTTACTACGGCACAATCCCAGTGGACACAGAACATTGAATCAACATTTTTGGTTTGAACAGGTTTTTATTGTCTGACACAATATATACAATGTGATTGTAGACAAAAATCGAAGTCCGATCAATGCTGGTCCGATCATTGATAAATGGTTGTCAATGCTGATTCAATGTTGATTCAATATTACTTCAACGTCAAACAGAATTTTGTGCCCACTGGGATAGTGCACATGAGCCGTACAGACTACTGCATATATAGAGAGATGGATTGATCATAGAGGTGTGTGATAGCAGTGGTCCTTTGTGAAGTGAATAATAAGGTATGAATTAAACATCAAGTTTAGTTTATACAGAAGGAATGCCGTATGAGTCCACACAGACGGGCGTGTTACGGCCAATAGGAGAGTGGTCGCCTGTTACATAATTAACTACTTCAGCAAAGGTGATCTCACACGGTGAAGCAATATGGCAGGGTTCTTTAGAAACCCCTTCACCAAGTTCTGCACATGGACTGGCGAGATCGTTCATCAGATCCTGGGGCGTTTTTCTATAAGGAAAACAGTACGCTTTTGTGAGCTTAATCGCCATATATAAAGGTCCCACGCCCTTCTTTAGAACTGCCCCAGGAGAGCATCAGCATTAGGAACGGATATAGCGCACCTCTTGTTAAAGGGAATGAATTATTGTTGTGTTATTTCGGTGCAGCAAAGCTGTCATGTGAATGGTGCATGGTGTTACATACAGTATAAAATAAACCAATTTTCACTGGGCCCCTGGGGGGGGGGGGGGCTGAGGATCCCATCACATTCACATTTGAGCATTGTAAAATGAGTGACAATGTAAAAGTAATGTTTGCTCCCCCCATGTCCTCTCAATATCTCTCTCAGGTCCCTTTCCCAATTTTCTTCAGATGATTCCCAAAATGTCTGAGAATGCACCATTTCAAGTCTAGATCATTAAAATGTTCTTGGGATGGGGGGGGGGGGGGTGGCACACCCCTAACCCCCCCCCCCCCAGTATGCCTGCTGCACGTAATTTGCGGTTCTAGATTTCTACGAATTTTTTAGATGATGATATCAACACATTTTCCTTATAAAAGGGGTTTCTAAATCCAAATGATAGAGACCAGCGTCTTAATATTTTTGTAACAAAACGCATAAGGATGCATCATTTCAGGCTTAGATTGTCAATGTTTTCTTGGGGGGCATGCCCCATGCCCCCTAGTATGGAATGCCCGCAGCACTGCGCTTGCGGTGGTGCTCGGGGGGAACAGACAATTACTGTCTAGGTTGGCCAGGTGTCATGTACAGGGTGTATGGTGTCATGTACATTGTGTCATGAACAAGGTACATCCCAGGTAACATAAGTACATTGGGCCATAATTGGGCCATTATACCACTAAAAATCGGGCCAATAATGACATTTTGATATTGGTTAACCCCTGGTTTGACCACTGGCCCAGTAATGGCCCATGCTCGGAGAAAGGAATATTGATTTCATGTTGGCCCAATGTTGGGCCAACATCACAATGTTTTTACATTATTCCAAGATTAGAAATTAAACATAGGACCAACCTTGTAATACATATGTCGCCCCAATTTTCAATTTAGGACCACTGCAACAATCACCAATATTGAACAATACTATTATTATGTGTATAATTGAATGTGCAAGCATACTTAAGACATGACTGTCAAGTATCATCAGTTTAGAAAAAGACATTTCTGTCTTTTCAGTCCATCTTGATCTCTATCCCAAAATAGTTAGAAAGAATACAAACTGTATTATGTGTACTATCATTTAAGACTTATCTAACTCCATTACCCACACATGAGGTGTCTTCAAGTTACTTTTGACAAAGTCTCAGGGGGTGTCATGCACAGGTCATGGTGTCATGTACAGGTCATGGTGTTATGTACAGGGTGCATGGTGTCATGTACAGGGTGCATGGTGTCATGTACAGGGTGCATGGTGTCATGTACAGGGTGCATGGTGTCATGTACATTGTGTTATGTACAGGGTACATGGGTACATCAGTGATGTGTATCCAGCTCTGCAGACTTGCGCAGGGGTGGGCAGCTGTCGCCATGTTGCCAAAAAGTGGCGACACTGGCCTTGAAATTGGCGACAATACCCTCCTAAGCCTAAGCTTTCCAAATCTGAAAGAATTTTGTAAATCGTCCAACTAGAACCAATGTTATGATACATTTTCAAATTGCACTAAAATACATTATTTGACTTCAATATTTTAAATAATTTCAATTTTTTTTTAATCTGAAAAAGCATGTTCATTGTGAATGTTTTCTTGAGATTGAGGCCAGGTCCATATTGGTGAAATGAACCCCTTCTAGGGCAATCCCAGGGCCAGTGATGGATTTATTGGAGATGGGGGGGGGGGCATATGGCCCTGCCCCCCTGAAAATCATAAAAATGGAGAAAGATGAAAGAAAGAGGAGAGAATACAGCTAAATTACTGGAAGCCAAATCTGCCCCATTCTAGTGCCAAGACATGGATGCCCAAACTTGGCCCTTCCTTATGCCCAAACTTGGTGGCCCTTTATAATACATATATGAGCCAAAGTATTATGTGCCAAAATGCATCAGAGTGTACCATTTTAGGTAAAGATTCAAATAAATTTCCAAACCATTTCCCTCCAAAGACATTGTTCCAGTCCCAATGAAGTGACTATACATGGGTAAAAATCGACACAGGCGACACAGCGACACGGGGGGTTGTTAAAATTGACACGGGCGACACGGCACTTTTAAAATTCGACGGACACAGTCAAATAGAGCATAATGCACTAGATAAAAATCGACACAGCGACACGGCCCTTTAGCTAAAAATCGACACAGCGACACGGTCAATTATTTGGGGACCCATGTATAGTCACAATGAAAATAGGACAATTACAGAATGGAGCAATAATGTATCTTGTGTCAAAATGCACCAGGACACACCATTTTAAGTCTAGACTTCCGAAATTTTCTTGAGGGGGTAGGAGGGGGATTAGGGGCGCGTGCCCTGCTGCACTTCGTGAAAAATGCCAACGGGGAGGCCCTATTTTTGCACATCCTTCCAATACATGTCTTGGCTACAACCAGTCCTGTATTGGCTCCAGGGTTTTCAGATATGCCCACCCCTGATTGCGTAGATCCGATGTGTTATGGCAGCTGGTTATAGCATGGTTTAAACGTGACCTTGATAGAATACAAAATTGTGTTGAGCGGGAAGGGGACAGTGGTGTGAAGGTGAGATGAAAGAGGAGGATTAAAGACGAGGGATGAGGGAGTGGGTGTGTCAGCATGAAGGATGAGGGGTCCCAGGTCAGCAGGGGAGGTGTGTGCGTGAGGATACCAGTGGTCGGCAGGCTGCAAGGGGGGGGACATGAAAGACGCCGTGGAGGCAGAATTGAGTGGGTGTCGGAGGGGCGTCACGAGGGACGTGTGGGCCGGGTGACGGAGCTAGGAATGGTCAGAGCAGGCTGTGGAACAGTGTCAAGAGAGAAGGCCAAGTTTTGAACCACTATAAGGCGGCAGGCACTTGCTGCTAAATGTCTGATGTCTCTGATAGGTGCCTAAAGGTGACAGGTCCATGAGGTGGGCAGGGTGAGTGAGGTATTTAGGTGGTGCCCAGATGGCAGTCCCAGGCAGGTAGCAGCCCGTCTAACTCCCACCTCACGTCCTCCCAGGGGCACAACCCGTCTCCAGGACGACCTGCACACTCTCATCACCGCCCCGACCTGCCTGCAGAATGCAAATGGCGCCTGCAATAGGCACTACGATGGCCTGCGCCTTCAGCAAAGTTGGCGACCTCTTCAGGCGCAATGAATAGCAGTGTGATAGGGTGAGATATGGCTTCTCTATCTCTGAACTTTCAGGACACCGGATATTTGTAGATCTGTGATTATTTCTGTGGCTCTCTATGAAGAGTATACACATAGGTCTCGATTACAATTATGTTGAGCATTATTTCAATCAGAATGGTAGCTGGAGGAGATATGGGCATGTTAGTCATGGCATAGTAATGGCATGAGCCTTATCTTCGCCACGACTACTGTGCACTGATTTGTTCTCCTGTAGGTACTCAATTACCTATTTAGCCTGTGTTTTATCATTGTCTACCTATAGCATGTCTAAACTGTCTGATTATGCCATTGCATGTGTGGTGCTTGTTTGTAGAGTGTAACACTGCTTCCTCTGGGATAGTTGTGCAAAGATGTCCTTTCAGTGTGGCTGCACGTGTTGTGTCACAAACAGACGTCAACACGCTGCCCAGGGCTGCAGGCTGCATGCACCGCACACCACCACATGGTGTTTGTGTACATGTAAGGGACGTGTCATTTACTACTGGACAGAGGGTGAGGAGAAATATTCCGATGAAAAGAAACAAAAGCTTAGCCCAGTGATTGTTAAACGATTCAATCCCTCCATTCGTGGCGATTTTGATATAAGTTAATCATGAGAGCCCCTCTATGAATGTTGTGTGTAGGTAGAATGGTGAATACTCTGTTTTGTTTTGACCCCCACCTGAGCTGAGCCTGGTCACATAGAGAGGCAGGCACTGACTGACCTTCACTAATGCGATAGTCCAGCAGTGGCTGTCTCTCGTCTGAAGGATAGAGTTAAGCATTACAACCTGAGGGAGTAGACCTATAATTTAGCTAGATCTAAACCTATAGAGATTCTCCCTTAATCCAAGCACTCAAATACCCCATTCGAAATACATACTATTGTCCTGAATAGAGAAGGGTGTGCTATCACAGACCACAATTTAAGTATGTAGCAGCATAGAGATACATGTTATATATGTCATAAGTGGTCCCAGTATGTCAAAGAATATTCAACTTCCAGGTCGGCAGGAATGATGTCTTAAACCTTACCAATATGCTCATTACTGCATTGTGTCTCCCCCTGGTAGCAACTTTACAAAGAAGGTTCAGGCTAACTGACCCTCATCCTGAGTCTGGAGAGAAAGTTGGGCTGACTCTGGTATGTTTTACCTGACTGTTGTTCAAGCATCGAGCTGACTCTCAAAGGAGAGGAACTTTATATGACCATTAAAGGAGGTTCAGCTTGACTGTCATTTAAAGAGTGTGAACCTGTCACAAGCTGTTGTTCCGGAATTGACAGTTGACAGTTGACAGTAAGTGACTGAACTTTGACATTTGCATTATTTTTGGTTTGATGTAGTGTTGAGAGATAGCAGTCACAAGTTGCTTTACTTGAATTGACAGTTGACAGGTGACGGTAAATGGTTGAAGTTAGAGTTTTCACTTTCAACTCAAGTTGATTTTTTGCAAGTTGAAGTGAATTTGCAATTTCAAAATTTATGAAAAGCAGTGCCCGACCCTTGGGAGAGTCTAGCTGACACTCACCATTTTTATGTGCAGTCCCACTGCTGCGGTTTAAAAATATGTTGGTCAACCTCTACTATGGGCCACTTTTACAACCTTTCCCAGTGGATGACCAAAGCGCCCCCCCCCCCACCAGGATCTGGTGATATATGACTTGTCCCTAATAAAGTATCAGTGTACATGTGTAGAAAACAATGGTCAGAAGGGCGAGGAGCACCGTGCTCTATGTCAATGCCTACACAATATCATGTTGCCGCCATGTAGTTGTTATATCGCGTGCTGCCATGTTGTTATCTCCTCACTAGCGTAAAGCTTTGGCGATACACATGTGGGGCTAAGGTGTGGTGTCTGGCTCGGGTTCTCAGTCGCAGGGTAGACGGCAGCACCTGCCCTGCATCAGAGAGCCTGACCCGAGGTGGCTATCCATCACCAATCAGGTGAGCTTTTTGGTGGTCACATGCTGAGAGCTGGGCAGCCTGTAGCAGGCCACCGTACAGATCGGATGCAGTTTTTTATGGGGTATTACACAGCCCTGGTCATTGTCTTTTTTAAAATATAGCAATGGCTGAACAATTATGTGCCTCTACATGTGTAAAAATCGACTCGGGCGACACTGCGACACGGCCCTTTTAAAAATCGACATGGGCGACACGGCCCTTTTAAAAATCGACAGACACAGCCATTTTTATAAAGTCCTACTATGTTCTATATGCATAAAGATCGACACAGCGACACGGCTCTTTGGCTAAAAATCGACACGGCGACAGTCAAAAATCCGGGGACCCACACTGTAAAAACTTGTTGTTCGTGAACAGCAATATGTGCTGTAACTATACAGTACTTTAGCTGTAAAAGATAATACAGCAACTTTTGCTGTACACATACAATTCTGTTACTGTAGATGCAGGTTCGAATCCCATAACCAGCAACCAGAGGGAGAGAGAGCAGAGAGGTTGGAGGGAGTACCATACTACACAGCTCAAATATGACCTGATCTTTTCAAAAGCCTATTGATGCAGGCTACATATAAGTGATTGCCCCTCTAGCTCAGTTGGTAGAGCAGGGGGAGATGTAGTCTGAGGGTCAGCAGTTCCAGTCCCGGCAGGAAACTCTCACACAAACTACATTTCTCCTGATGCAATTCTAAAGTATAATATATTTTGGTACACTGAAATGTTACTATTGAAAATATGCAGAGGATAAGACCAATGTATCTCAACAATCTGCATGAAAGATAGTAAAATTTACTTTGAAAAACATCTTTAGGCCATCAAGATTACACTCCAACTAATGGTAGTTCAGTCCTTATTAGTACATTACTGCAATAGGGTAATTTTCATATTAACCCATAAGACATGAAAAGTCTAGTTCTAAAATTGTCCCCAGGGATCCTGTGTTGACCTCATTACCATTCACACATAAGTAACAATGCACCTGACATGGATTCACTGGTGTAGTGGTCATGGTTCAGGACTATGGATTGGAACCTGGGGGTTCAAATCCCCAAGATGTTGAATATGTGAGCCTTTTTAGAACTCAGGTCTGCATCTACAGTAGATTCTACTGTAGGTCTACAGCAGAATTTACTGGAACCAAAGTTGCCCCCAATAGTTGCTGTACAGGAACACTACTTACTTCTAACAGTGCATGTACAGACACAATTATGGCCATGATGCTATCAGGACACTGTAGGCGATAGGTAGGTACACATTGGCCCTTATTTGTACACAGAGAAGAGAAACAGCGTCAAAAGCGAGTCCAGGTTCCCTCCAGAATGACTCCCTCCGTTAGGGGAGTCCAGGTCGCCTAAGGGAGCCTAGGTGACTCTCTGTCTGACCTAAGGGAGTCACCTGGGCGAGCCATATGACCCAGAGAGCGATATGACCCCCCAGGTGACTCGCTTAGGTCAGCCAGAGAGTCACCTAGGCTCCCTTAGGCGACTTGGACTCCCCTAAAGAAGGGAGTCATTCTGGAGGCAACCAACCTGGACTCCTTTTTGATGCGGTTTCTTCTCTCTGTGTATCGCCAGAAAATGAGGTCGCTACACTAACCGTTGACAAACGTTCTAACCAAGTTCTGAGGGTCTAGTTTTGAGGTTTGAAATATAAATGTTGTCCGACCTCTGCCATGGGTGTTTAAAAAAGGTATGCCCCTCTGTACCCACCAAGCCCTCCCCCCTTCTCCCTGCAAGATCTGGGGATATATGTTTTGTCCCTATAACAAAATATCAGCGCACATGTATGTGTAGAAGACAATGGTCAGTAGGGCGAGGAGCACCGTGCTCTATGTCAATGCCTACACAATATCATGTTGCCGCCATGTAGTTGTTATATCGCGTGCTGCCATGTTGTTATCTCCTCACCAACTTCGATCACGCTTTGGTCATACACATGCAGGGCTCAGGTGTACTACAATACATGATGTTCGTTTTAACAAGAGAGTGTGTTTAAATGGATGCATTGTTATGAATATAGCAATGACTGAACCTTTTTGGCATGATATTATCAGGACATTTTGAGCTCCAGGTCTGTAAACATTGAAGCGTTGTACAGCCAGGTATTCATAACTTGGGAGAAATACGTTTCTTGCAGTAAGAAGCAAGTTATTTGTACTGTATATGTCATGCAAGCTAAATTCTAACGGCTGATGTCCGAGCGGGCATTACTTATGCTGCCAATGCTTTGTGATTAGAGGCAAGTGTAAATACTAATTTTAATTGCCACAAGCACCCTAATTCAATTGACACTTTATCATAAATGAAAGCTTGGCTACAAGGAAGCCTACGTCACATAGCAAATCCACCTCTATCCCTCAATACTTGTTAGCATTAAGCCCTTGTATACATCCCCAGTTCAAGTGTCTGGCCTGCATGCGTTAACTGCCCCAATGTGAGGTTTACAGACGTCCAACATGGGCTTTGTTCACTGCAGTATTAGTCAAAGGGATACTGTGTAATTAGACTTGAGCGGATGTCCAGATGAAGGGAGCAGCTCTAACGAGCTCTACCTCCGCCAATAAGCCCTCATTAGGGCCAGCTACTCAGCCGCCTGGTCACGTGGCCGGCCACGTGTTTCCGGCGCCGTCATCCTCCAGCCGTTTAGTAACAAAGCTACTTACCGCCATCTTGTCCTCTGCACCACGCATGCGCATCGCCTCCGTCAGAGAGGGCTGACCTTGACGTGACCTTTTCCAAAGTACCAGTTTACATGCTACTTTTATAAAACAAAACATTAATTAAATGTTAACACCAAAGCCTCCTGTAAACATACATGTACAATGCAGTCAATTGCTTACACACGGTGCTTGTGATAAAATAAAAGATACATCACCTGCTTCCTTGGTTGAGACTCGCTGATATACTGATAACTGAATTTGCTACACATGAATTACTTCACTGCGCTGGAGTACTTAGGTTTTTATTAAGTTGAGCCGTCTATGTGGCAGTTTACAAAATGACATGACAGATGTCGAAGTTATATCATGTTAAGGGTCACTCATTTATTACTTGCCTAGGGAGCTTGGTGGATTTTCTCACACTACCAAATCCCCCGCCCCCAACTATATGCTTTAAATAATTATGCCCACCTCCTCTCCCCCTCACAAAGTATCCCCCTTCTCGAAGAGAAAGTACCCACTCAAATACCCACTAACCCCTCCCCCCCCCCCTCCCGCCAGCTAATAAGAAATGACTCTCCCTAAGGATGCCGGACCCGGAGCTACGACTGCGTTTGAGCGTGGAATACTTCGGTTGCCGGCGTAACTTAGTTAAAGATGAGACAGTCTCGCTAGTTGGGACAGTTGGAGGAGACTAATAGTGTGCGGTCCCCACAGAGCCTCTATGATGTACTATTTGCCCTTGAGTGTGACACCCTGTGTCAGGAGCCGTTATAAAGCTGTTATGAAGGCCTTCAATAATACGTATACGTAGTCCGCGTGGCGTCCTTCTTCTGCATATCTACCACCCACTGACCCTCACACAATCCTCTATTAACCTGATAACCTCTATTTGGACCTCTATGTACCACAGCTCCCATACCGCAGGCTTATTCCACATCTAACCCCTGTCGGCCGACACATGGGAGGTCCAAACTGCTGCAGACGTGCGGAAGATGAAGCACCTTCTCCCACCTTAAGTCCCTGAGGACTTCAACCCATTTCAGCCTTTGGAAGCCTTGAAAAGCGCCCGTGGAGACGCCTTGGTGTTGATCCCTGTAATGGAGGGTAACTATTTGGCCATCTTAAAACGAGGGTAAATTGACCGTGATTTAGTCCGTTGCCGTTAGATAGTAAAACCGTTGAATAAACCTTGGTGAGGGTCTGAGGGTCAGGCGACCACTCAGAACGGCCCGTGAAGAACACGGGGGCATGCAGAACGCACCGCTCCACTATAGATGCTTTCATATACCATTTAGTGATGCTCGTGCTAGTTCTAGAGCAAAAGACCTCTTTCACTGTAATCTTATGACTGATTCCTCCAGCTATGCATACCAAATGTTATTTCTTTCTAAAAGACATGTGGGTTTTTTTCTCTCATCAGAAAGCAACGTTTGCCCCTTTGCATTATCAACATCAATGGGTGAAAGCTGCCTCTATACAGAAACTCTGGATGAAGAATATATATTGTCAGGAATGGTTGGTGAACAAATCTAGCAGAATTTGACGTAACCATGAAGCTACGGTGCTAGTTTAGTCCGCAGAAAATAGTAGAAAACGGGACGTCTTTCTGTGTTGTCTACAAAGAAGGGCCCAGTGATGGGTGTGACTACATCAGTGCTACTTCCAGGGAGACATTGCTCATGCAGCCAGCATCCATCTTGTTTGTAGATTCAGGCTGTGTTGTACGGTGACAATCACAATGAATGTGGTCATTACTCAGCTGAAGCCACCAGGCTCTGTTCAAGGTATCCATCAACCTATGAGACGCCGATATTAGTGGGGCGGCATAGCTAGAGTATAAGGCTGGATTGTAAATTTCCTCAAGAAATGTCCATCTTTTGCACAATGCAATGAATAGACACTAAGGCAGTTTAGATTTAGCCTTTTAGTGGTCATGGGGCCATGGGGAAGTTGGTTGTTCCGATGCATACCCACATAGACCTACTCAAATGGACACACCTATGTCAATATCAACTGATTAGTTTATAACGACACATGACTACAGCTGAGATGTTGCACTAATAAAATTGGGAGAGCTAAAGGGTTTACTCAAAGTAAGGGGTCAAATACTTTAAAAGATGATATTCTTAATGACATTTGCCGCATAACATTATTGGCTGTATCCAAAATACACCACATATGAAGTATGTATGATACATCCTCGTAACAGCCTCGTATGTCATCTTTCTACTTGTCTACTTTAGATATGGAGCATGGGGGGGGGGGGGGGGGGGGTCATCCTATAATGCATGGGAACGTAAGGACATGATATTCACATAGAGAATATAAAATATATGAATTGTCCAGATCTGTGATCTATGATATTGAATTTGTGTTATGTCTTATAGTATAAATAAAGTGATAGTAACTTTTATGGACTAGAGAGTTTATCATGTTAATGTTGTTGACATAGGAGGCCTGTGGAGCTATACAATGTGATCCACCATACAGGCAGTGGTCAACCCTCCTCAATAGGACCTTTCCCCTACTATTTAAATAATTGTTTTGTTTGCAATTTGTTAACCTTAATCGAGCTGACTTAACTCTTCTTTTCATAGTCAAAATCTAAATAACGAAGTAAGGGCTGTTACACTTGTAAATTTATACGATACTGCATTGACAGAGTTGTCAGTTTCGACAACACGCTATTGGGAATTGGTTTTATTGCTAACCAGTGGATTGATACCGACAAAGGGGAGGCTAATTGATATAACTCCAGGGGGTTATTTACAATATTCAAATTTCTCAGAGGGGAGGACACCTGAATATCATGCTTCAGTTAACAAAATCTCCAGGGTCCTCTGTCGGTCATAAATGACCACCTTATAGTTTTGACTTCTGAAGGTGTGAAGGGCAGAATATGATCTACTCTAGAGTCGCAGTAGTGATCTGCTCTAGAGAGCAGATTGGGCTGGCATATGTTGGGCACTGGGCCAGCAAATGTATATTCCAAGTAGGTCTTCTATCTAACAATCCTGGGTAGAAAACCAGCATATTACTCAATTTGAAAAGTTAATTTTTCAGTGCATGGAGTATTAATGAGTGCAAGGGTCTTTGCATTGACAGGCATTCCCCTATCTGTCTCTATGAATTTACTAATGGCCAGTATAGGGGTTATATCTGTATATGGTTAATGAAATCACTTGGAAGATTATCCATATTGATAAAACTGCCGACTTCATCAATGATTATTTTGCCAACATTGGAAATGATTTGTTTAGCAAACCAATCCCGTCTGGTCTGCTTATCCTAGATCCTGTTATAGAGGATATAGGAGATGAGAAGGATCTCGGTCTAGGTGAGCTAGTTAATGACGAGGTAGCTCTTTGACTAAGAATAAGACAGGTATTGACAAATCCTGGTTGACATCAATGCCAGAGTGTTTAAAGATGCCTTATTGTTTCTCCGATCTGAAATGACCTAGTCTTGTGGTATCCTAGTAATATCCCCAAAGAAGGGTAGGCCTATTACGCTTCTTTCCTTGCCTGGAAAGTTGTTTGAGAAATCTAAACATATCCCAGCAAACTGCCGTCACCATGAGTCATGTTTGGTGATGCTGAGTGACCATGCTTTTGCGTGATCACGCAATGAGTCAGCATGAGCCACTGCCTGTCAGTTCTCACTCAGCATGGAGCATCATCACTCATCTTACAACAACTGTGAGTTAGCACTGCGTGACAATGAGCCACTGCTTGTCAGTTCTCACTCAGCATGGAGCATGATCACTCATCTTACAACTTGCCCTCTTGAAGTATGGATGCTTGTACATAGTAAAGGGGTATATCAGTCCAATGTTAATTCCTCCCATAAATCAACTGGGTTGGTTACATGATTGTAAACATATGTAATAAGGGAATGTAATGATAGTCAACAACAAGGTGTTTAAATTCATTTTCAATGCATAATTGAGAATTACATTTGTCTATGGAGCATAGCACTGAATGGCAATCAACTACATATTACAAAGTATTAAGACATTGATTGACCTAAGTCTAACAAAAATCTGAAAGTCTGGTGATCAGTGACCAACATGGTCACATACAATCATGTGAAAGAGTTAAGAACACTTAATATGAGAGCAATACATTATGTTGCAGGGGGTGATAATAGGGGCACATGCTATATCTGACCAAACATGGCAGGTTGTCACGCATGTGTGACTATGAGTGACTGCCTGTCAGCTCTCACTCAGCATCACGCATCATCACTCACAATGACACACTATATAGGTTTCCTGGGTTCTGATTGGTTAAATTCGAATTTCCCGCCATTTCCTTTGTTCTCAGTGTAGAGTAGTAGCTTCCACAGCAGACAGGCAGAGACAGTCAAGGAGAACAGTTGTAAGGTGGGTTGTCCTACAGTATTTCAATTATAATGTGTACTTCTAGATTGTGAATTTTAGAGTAACATATAATTTACTACTGTTGAATATCATCTGCTGCTGGTAAGCCATATGGTTAACAGACATGAAATATATATTGGTTTCAAGGGGAATATATGTTCTGGTGAACTAAGTCTTTATATTTGCTCCATTTCAACAGGTACTCACAAAAGTATTTGAAAGAACCCTACATTTACAACAGATGCATAGAGGAAGACAATCAAGCCAGCAATGAGAAATTACCATACAAGTAACCCTGGAAACAGGATGAACAGATTAATTGATGAACAGTTTAATTGATGTAATCAATTTAAAAAAATCAAAATGAAATATGATCCCCTGACGCAAATGGGTTAATGCGTGATCCTTGGTGAGGCTGCGTCATCACGCATGCGTGAGTACGAGTGAGGCTGCGTCATCACACATGCGTGAGTATGAGTGAGGTTGAGTTAATATTGACAACACATGACTCATTTGGGATTTTACCAACTCAATGCGTGAGGGACTCACTCACAGTCACTCAATATCATGCCAATTTGCTGGGATGGCTCTTACAGATCACCTAGAGAGGGAGTCTATTTTGTGTAACACACCATTTGAGCTTAAGAAAAATAAAAGCCCTGGTGACTCTAGAGATCTGTCTTTACTGTCGGAAAGGATCTTTTTGAGGCACATGACGATAGTAAGGGGATAGCTGCTAGTTTCATAGATTTTGTAAAGCATTTGACAGTGTACATCATCCCACCCTTTTCAAAGAATTCTGGACCTCAACATCAAATGTAAACTGAAGAAATGGCTGAATATCTAGCTCTTCGCTCCCATTACTGTACGGCAAACAACACCTGTTCTTGTAGTCAAAACGTTTTGAGTCCCTCGAGCTCTATATTGGATCCGCTGTTATTCATACTGTTTGTAAACAACCTGTCAGATTGTAAAATTTGCCATGTACGCCGATGATGTTATAATCTAAGTCATGACCATGCTGAGGCTAGTCGCCTGCTGCAAAAAGACATTGCCCCAGTCAGCACTTGTTGCAATAGCAATTTTATGACTATTAATACCACGAAAAGCATACGCATGTACTTTGGTTCAGATGGAAAACGTTGTATTACATGTATTGGGAACCCCACATTGTCCTAGATGGTGTAGGGTAAAGTGACCATGAGTCGGCCACTTGGACCACTGTGAAACATATGCATTATTATAGAAGCTCTGCTGTATTCAGCTAACATGTAGGGGCATGTACAAATTGATATGAAAGTTATCCTGATGTCTTGGACTTTCAAGCCAATAAGCTCACAATTTTTATCTTTATGTCCATGAGGCCTTATAGGCTTCCACTACATAAGAGGTGTGATTTTTCTTCATAAGTACCATGCGTCAACCACTGTGGTACCTTGAGTCAGCCACACCATACCATCAGTCAGCTGCTATATATATCAGAATGTCTATTTCTGTACTAAATGCAAGGAAAGGGTTTATTTGTTGTTGAGTGACCTCAGACAGAGTGTGAATATAAGACATCAACCAATTTTAATTATGGTTATCTGTGTTCCATGACCAATAATTACACAATTGCAAATGATGCCTCATATATTACTTGCACTTAATTTCAAGCTGGCTGGCAAATCAGCAATATCACAGCTGAAATTGCATAATATTACCAAAAACGTGGTATTTTTGACAGCCAGTGGAGGGGACTAGAGATGAATTCCTCAAAACGGTAAAATAGCATGTGCTGCATTTTTCCATATTGTATCAATTTAAAAAATGTAATGATTCCCGGGTAACCAACCCCGGGAGGTAAGATTTTCCCAGAAATCCACAAAAATAATCATTGATTAGCTCAATTTGGTACCAAAACCCATGCAAAATGGCCGACTCAAGGTACATGGCCGACTCAAAGACTACCCTAGTCCTTCCAACGTGTGACTCCTATCCCTATCTTGGGGTAGAACCAGACCGCAGGCTGGGTCTAACCCCAAAGATAAATAGTCTAAAGAATACTTTGGTAATTAAATATACAAGCTAAGTATAGCTGGGGAAGAACGTGACAAATTAAAATTGTAAGCCTCCCTGGAAAAAAAAGTGAGCTCCTCCCCCACAGAGTAATGAGTTAACAATAGTGTATCCAGGTCTTTGCCTGCATGGAGAAACTGATGTTCATTCTCCACAGGGTGTTTCTCCATGATAACATCATTTAAATAGCAATGAAACCAATCTTTGAATATTGTTTTTATATATAATTTATCAATATCACCATGAAATGAATACAGAGATCCACTCAAATCAGTCTGAACTCCTGGTTTCTCCACTCGTGGACCTCTGTCTATATACTTATAAAAACTCTCGTATAAGCTGCACCCTAGATAGGCATGTTTGGTATCAAAAGAAAGCTGAGTCTGACTCGCATACAAGCAATGGCTTGAGGCGGTGATTCACTGCCACTGGAGAGTGGATTCCATGACGTTGAATGCATTTTTATAGACATTGGAGGTATAATGGTGCTGAAGGCATCATTGTTGGTCATTGTCTGCTGGCGGCAAACGTGACCACCCACCTTCACCACAGGTGCTGCCACCACTGGCCGCCTTCCACCCTACACCAGTTCCCTGCTAACCTCAGTCTGCAGGAATCGTCCATACCCTCAACACGTTCCCACCCACCCACACCTACAGTTTATGCATTAATAGTAGTCATATTACCGGTATTTATGTTATCTTCATTTATTCACATCTGTCTATTCATCATATGTCTTAACCATTGTTTTACTATCATATATACATGTCTTATCTTATCTTACATCATACCTTTTAACGTATTAATTTATATGTCACATTGTCTGTGCAATACTTGTGTTAATTAATTAATCAATAATAAATTAACCCTCTCCCCCTAACACCATAGCAATCAACTTATGCACAATACCAGGTGCATATACGAAAAAACACTCCCACTAGGGCTGGATGCATGACTCCCTCGGTGACTAGTTCACCATGGTAGAGAGTCAAACATCCGGTTGGGTGAGGGTAAAGGACAAGCTCGCACCACCTCGACCTCGTTTCCCGAGCATCATTGCTGGCACCAAAGGCTGCTGGTTAAAATAGTTCCTGTGCGCTAGGTGCTGTTGTATTAAAAGTGCAGATGGGTACCGCGTAGGAATCCCCCCCAATATACGGGGGAAGTGACGCGGTCATGGCCCCCTAAATACCAGCGATGTCGCTCGGACGTGTCCAAGCGCGAGTTGGGGCCAGCTTGGGTAAAGGAAATTTCACCAAGAAAGTGTACCTAAGTACATATGTACAGGCTGTGAATGGCCACTCCACTGTACCTCACCCCTCACCCTATTCACTGGGCTATATCACTGCCGAGTACCACTCTAAAACTGAAGCTTAAGGCTATTACCATGTCAGGCCTCAATACCTTTTGCTCAATACACCCTATACCTACTCTCTAATCCAACTATTTATCAAAATTTAAGGCCCTACTTTCAGGTGTCTTTCATAATGCATAGAGTGAATTGTGAGTGACAACATACCGCTCATGGACGTGTATGGTCACTCCGGGAGTGTGGATCGTGAATATGTTGACTATGAATCGATACCACACTCCCGGGGGGGCGGGCACTCCCTCAGCTTTACTGACTATGTGTGAACATGATTCCAAGGGAAAGGGTCTGTTTTTGGGCCCTAGGCACGGACCCGCGAGGGTCCTTGATAAGGGGGTGCTTTTTAAGCAAATTTGGGGAGAAAGGGGTACATTTTCAGACCTTCATGGCTTTTTATAAGGTATGTTTTACTTTATTTTTCTAGAATATTTCTTCGTCACCCTATTTTCTCAGGGTCACCCTGTGATTAGGGTATATTTTTCAGGGTCATTCATGGTTAGGGTCCGTTTTTCTGGTAAGTTTACCTTGAAAAGGGTATGCTTTTTAAAAGTTTTGCCCCTTGATAAGGGTACCAAATTTAGGATGATGCTCGCACATAGTGACTATAGAAAAGATAGGGAGTGGCCCCCCCGGGACCACACTATGGGTTGTATCCTGATTTGCCTATGAAGGCGTCCTTCTAATTCCCCCATTAACAAGTTTGCATAGTTAGGTGCAATACGTGTGCCCATGGCTGTGCCTTCTAGTTGTAGGTAGAAGTTGTGATTAAATACGAACGCATTTTTGGTTTGAATGCAGTGAAGTAACTTGGCCACTATGAAGGTGTGGGGCTCTTTGAGTGATCTCTTGTTGAGGTGGTCCAAGCAGGCTGCTATGCCTTCAGCATCGGGAATGTTAGTGTATAGAGATGTCACATCTATGGTGACTAGCCTTTCATCTTCATGTAGAGCTGGAATTTTCTCGACTTTATTTATAAAGTGTGTTGTGTCTTTTATGTAACTTGGTAACTGTGCTGCTAGAGGTTTTATGATTTTGTCAGCATATATGCACTTATTTTCTCTGCCCAGCCCCCACATCCTGAGATAATTGGTCTGCCCGGGTTTTTGTATTGTGGATCTTGGGGATGGTGTAGAACTTGGGTGTTCGAGGGCACTGTGTGTTGAGTAGTACTTGACTGCCCTGGGGGAGGTTGCCCTTGTCTTTCTACCTTAGTTAAGTCCTGTTTTAGGGTGGTGTTGTAGCTTTTAGCAGGATTCTTATTTTCCCATGTTTGTATGCCTGTGGGTTGTGTAGTTGTCGTCTATGACATTCCATCTCATAGTCTACTTTGTTCTGGATGACTATAGCACAGGTCTCCTTTGTCCACACATTTTTTTACAATGTCCTTGTTCTCGTTTTAACCCGCAGATCTTACTGCACGTCCAGTAACAGTCAGAGTGAAGTCGGGACAGGTACAGCTCTATATAAAGGGGCGCTGGGCCTTTAAAGACCATATCCGGAGGTTTTTAATTGGTAATTTCGCCATTGTAATCAGGTACCTAGGTATGGTAATTGACTTCCTATATAAAGGTGTCATACAAGGAATCCCCTTAGTTGGGAGACTCCTTTAATATATGAGCTGAGTAAGTCTTGAGGTCTTGTAGTATAGTTGGTATTTATTACAAGTTGACAGCAACAGTACAGTAAGTACAAGTAGGTTCCACTCAGTTACACTTATCCACACAATAGTATAGGTCTTGGTAAGTATACCTAAGAACCCTGAGGTTAGTAATGGACTAGAGCCAAGGGGGTCCTACACCATGTCTGATAGTTGGGCCTAGTAGGGCATAGCCTATAGCCTTGTTCTCAGTCAGTGGAGAGGTCCTTGCTCAGTGGTGTCCATGTGTAGAGTGAGGATGGAGATGCCCAGTGCTGGGACCTGACCCTATTTAAGGGGGCCTGTGACGGCTCTGGGGCTTGTGCAGCGGCCTGTGACGGTCCTGAGGGGGTTGTGTCACGTGTGGCAGCATGTGACACTTACATAAGAGCCTTTGAGAGGGAGTATACCGACCTGCATGTGCATCACGTGGCAGGCCACGTGCATCACATGACAGGTGCCTCCCCCTCGGGAAAAAGGACAACTCTCCATCAGTTGTCATTCCATCTAAAAATTTGGGGTGAATTTTGGAATTTTGTCCACAATTTTTGGTGGCAAATAGGATTTACCTTTCTTTCTTTTTTTTTTTTTTTTTTTTTTTTCTTTTTTTGATTTTTTTTGTAGTGAAGTACACTTTGTTTTGTAATATAGATGATGTGAGAGTATGTAAATACCAAAGGTCTGGGGAGAATTTTGGTTTTGTGCTTGGCTAGTCATCTACATTATATACAGTGTAATCTTAACTATAAGGTATGTAAACCTTCATTGTACCAATTTGGTACTTTCTTAATCACATATTATACAGTGTAGCAATACCTTGTGTCTTTATCTGACACTTTTCAAATCATTGTTTGAATTATATACACAGTATGGTACATCTTTGTCTTAATTCTAAAACATGATGAAAATGTGTTATAAAGTAATAGGCTGTCTTTGGTGAATAGGTGTTTTGTGGAACTGAGTGGATTTTGATATATCAATGTTCACATGTGAATACAAATATACAGAGTATAATGCAAATTATGCTAAATCTTATGATAATCTTTTACAAACTTTTTTGTTTGATACCAAAAAAACCAAGGCCACTTTTATATAAAAGTAGGCCAACCGGCTTGAAGTTTGTTTTCTTATTTCTAGATAGCGCTTATCTTTGGATTTGCGTGATATAGCAATCAGTAATGTACATTTTATGCATAGTTATGTGCTTGTCCGGTGGCGGATAAGTGTTCATAATTGTGTCATCTGACATTTTGCATTACTTAAGCTTGTAAGTTTGTATGTACAAATACAGTCCTTTTTATGCAGATATTTTGTCCTTATCCGGTGGAGGGTAAGTGTTCATAATGTCATAAAAATGACTCGGTATCTTGTTTCTGCATTGATAGTTGAATCTTACAAGATTCTTGGTGTTGGCAATTTGCAACTTGTGGATCTACACTTTGATCAGAAATGTCTTTGCAGTGGGCCGCTGCTGTGAGATTTAAGTCTTTTGTGTAGTATCCTAGGGTTAGTCAGCGGACTATCTCCCTTTTTGCTTCATGTTTTTCTGTAAATAGTCTTACATAATACAAAAGTATACAGTGTAAAATACAGTGTAAATACAGTGTTATATACAAACATGTTTGATTAGCAATTTAGATTGTAATAATACAATTTCATACATATAAATGCATGTTTGAGCAAGTTTAGCAGGAAACTCTGTAATTCCTCTCCTGACAGACCGTCCGCGTTGTTTACATGCGCCTGGGCGCCATTTTGACTTGCTGCTGATGCCCCGCGGCCTGTCTGATCCGCATAGTAGGCGCCTGTTCCGCTAGGTACCAGCGGAGGGAGGCGCTGTCCGCTGCTGGCTGCGTTCGCGGACACTAAATTCACCGAGGCTCCTGCCCGCGGACCGCTGCCGCTGACTGCTGAAGTCCGAGCGTTTCCGAACGCGTCCGCGAGGCGGGTGCTGCTGCCGTCCGCGTTCGCTGACACACCTGGGGCCGCTGTGTAGGCGGATTGAGAGGCTGTATGGGCGGTGGGAAGAGATGTTTGGGTGTTTCCGAACGCGGACATTCCTTGTTGACGTTGAGCAATGGCGGACTGCTGAGATGCGTAGATCGTCCGCATAGATTGCCTGTACTCCTCCTCTAAGGCCGCATTGTCAAGCTCAATCTCTGCTTACCTCTTGTTTAGGTCGATTAGGTCTCTCTTCCGCCGTAATAGGTCGTTCCTCTCCCTGGCTGCAGCGATCCTATCCTCCAGGACCTCTTCGGGCTCCCTCTGGTCAGGAGGGGTGGGTGACAGGCTGGACTGTTGTTGTCGGTCACCCCCTCCCCCCACCTCACCACCATGGCCACCGGTGACCATGGCCTGGCCTGAGGTGCCTCCAGGTAAAGTGTCCTGTGCCTCCTCCTGTGTACTAGTCTTATGCTCAGGAGCGGGTTGGCCACATCCAGGGCAGTTCTTGCAATTTCCATGGAAACCATGGCCACAGTTCTGGCATTGAACCATGATTAAAATGCAAATCCCAGAAAAAAAACTGAGTCTGTCCTGGTACCCAGGTGGGTGGACATGAGGCACTGGCTGGGGTGAGCGGCCAGGTGGCCCAGGTAGGTGGTGGGAGTGGTGCCACCTGGCGAGTTCTTCCGTCAATACCCCAGCCAATCCTGTATAACATATATTGGATGGATCCGTTATGTGCTTGTCCGGTGGCGGATAAGTGTTCATAATTGTGTCATCTGACATTTTGCATTACTTAAGCTTGTAAGTTTGTATGTACAAATACAGTCCTTTTTATGCAGATATTTTGTCCTTATCCGGTGGAGGGTAAGTGTTCATAATGTCATAAAAATGACTCGGTATCTTGTTTCTGCATTGATAGTTGAATCTTACAAGATTCTTGGTGTTGGCAATTTGCAACTTGTGGATCTACACTTTGATCAGAAATGTCTTTGCAGTGGGCCGCTGCTGTGAGATTTAAGTCTTTTGTGTAGTATCCTAGGGTTAGTCAGCGGACTCCCTTTTTGCTTCATGTTTTTCTGTAAATAGTCTTACATAATACAAAAGTATACAGTGTAAAATACAGTGTAAATACAGTGTTATATACAAACATGTTTGATTAGCAATTTAGATTGTAATAATACAATTTCATACATATAAATGCATGTTTGAGCAAGTTTGACATGGTTAAGAGTACGCAATTGTTTTTGTAAAACTTCAATTTTTCAAAAATTGGCTGTTTCATTTTGGGATACCTTAAAATTGATTCCCTGATACTACTGACACACACTGAGACCTTGCTTTGACCTTGGGATTGTGAGAGTTTGAAAATTTTGCACCTTGAGCAGATTTTTGAGTGGCACCTTGAGGCTATTGTGTCATGCGGCGCAAGATGCGTCGTGTGCCGCGGTGACACCGGTGGTTGACACCTTTTGGTGAGCAGATCATGTGCCTTCTCATGGACTTGTCACCTGAAGTGAGGGGATCACCTCAGAGGGTGAACAGTGTCATTTGGGGGTGGGGAGGGGTTATAAAGGCTGTGTAGACCACAGTAGGATCACTTATTCCTTGAGTACCCTTGAGATAACAGAGTATGGCGCATAAGGCAATTTTGGAGGACGAGTTGGAGGCTGTACCTGAGGTACTTGCATATCTCCCTGAGGCCTGGCTGCAGGGTGACATGCAGGCCTTGGACCTGTGGTTGGGTGATCAAAACACCTTGGAGGGGCTGACTCCTGGTACTCCTTTTAGGAGTATTCTGAGTCGATATGACTCAGTAAGGACGCGGTGGTTGCTTAAAGTCCGGCGCGACATTGCCAGTTTTGGTGATGTTTTGGTGTGCCGTCATCATGGCTGGTACTTCCTTGGTGCTGGCGGGATTTCCATGCGCAGGGCGGCATCTCTGGAGCTGTTGGCTCAGGCCCTACGTGATCTGGATGGATATGACCCGCGACTGCTTTTCACCAGAAATGATGGGGTCATCTGGGACTTCCTATTGGCTGTCGGCCTATGTGCTTACACGGTGACAGGTGATGCTGCAGACAGCGCTGAGCATGCCCTGTCTACTCTGGAGGCACGTTTTGTCCAGTGGAGGGAGGAGAACGAGTGGCTCTTCAGTGAAGATACGTGGATTGGATCTCCTGCCGCTGCCGAGTTGGCCGAGTCCTGGGAGGCCTTGGGATGGGGGGACTATAACAACTAGTGGGTGGCATCTATAAATGTCAAAATAAACGGTCCTTTTCAGGGCCAACCAACTTTTCACAAAAGTTTTGGTCAATCTCAATCCTGTATAATTGTGTTTATTCTTCCCCATGTACTTTCTCACTAGTTACAGCTGTAGGTGGTTGGGTGAGTATGGTGAGTACATTTTTGAATGTATTGGTGCTCTCTCTTTGGTCGTCAATTATGATGTTTTCCAGCTTTGACTCATGGGTATCCATGGTAACGGGCTGGGGTGAAATGTCATTTTGTAGTAACATGGCAAAATCTAGGTTAGGTTCCCTGAGCGCTGGTATTATGCTGAACCTGGCACGCCATGGTAGATTGATAGTTTCTGGCAATAAATATGCGGTCTCTCCTTTCTTCGTAGTAATTACTACTGGTCCATTCCATTCAAATACTAGTCTTGGGAGAGGGTACATTTCTATAATCATATCTCTGTATGTTGGGGCTGAAGCTTTTATAATTGTATCAAACTCATGTGGCACTGGACGCAAGGGGAAGGAGAAGTTGGTGTCTCCTTTGTAGACTTTTAGTACTACTGTGGGATTTGTCCTCTTGGTGACTTTTCCCTTTCCACAGTGCTTGGTTGCCATACTCTTTAGATATTTGGTCAGCCTGTAGGCTGAGTAAATAGTGAGTGTGAATAGTATGGCTATGATAAGAGTATGGGTCTCCTGGATAGTTAGAATAGGGGTGGGGCCCTGTTCTATTGGTGCCGTGGTGGTGTCCTTCTTGTATAGGGTTTCGAAGGCTTTTTCCATAGGCTTCTCTGTGACAAATCTATATGCTTTTGCAGTTGGCATATAAGCTAGTAGTGTGGATCCTCTGTGCATTTTGAATAGGGTGTATGTGGCCAAAATTGTAGCTATAACCGAAAGTATCATTGGTATGATAGATGCTGCTGGATGCCGTGCAAATTTGTATAGATAGGACTCTATTAGTCTATTTTCCAGTGGCTTAGCCAGGCTGGAGGCATCATCTAGCAGGGTTTTTGCGAATGGGTTTAGGTCTAGTAATGTTGATTCATCAATGTTACTTGATTTCCTTAACATATCCAGTGTCCTGGATAGGTTGACCTTTGGAAAAGGTGGCAGATTTGCCTTGGAGTCTGGTCCAATTTCTTTGATTTCATTTAGAGCCGCGAGAAAAGGTAGGTTTATAGTCTCCAAAGCATAGTGAAATGAAATTGTAGTGTTGCATGGCAACCTAGAATTTGGTAGTGAATAGTGATCTATATTCACTGTACATAGGCATGGTACACCTATGATTGAGTGTGATGGTGCTTTGTGAGTAGTAGCTGGTTTCCCGTGACACGTAACTGTGTAGGTGGGAGAATTTGTGGTCACAAGATATTCATCTTGTGAGATGGCTACAGCGTGTGAGATAGGTCTCTTCAAGGGTGAGATAGTAAATTGGCACATTTCCTTGACTTGCTGAGCTTGGTTCAAATAAATTGCTACTGTGCATGTAGGTACATGTCTATGGATTCTCGGGCTAGTTTTGGTACAAATTTTGATCTTAGTTCCTGGACAGGTTAGCATATCTGCATTTGTTAGTTCAATAAATAGTGAACCATCTTCAGAGATAGCCAAGAATTTGACATCAGTAATTAATTGGGTTACTCCCTTTGTAGGTGTCTCCTTGGTGTTGATTGGTACTGGTGTAGTTACCAGTTGAAATACTCTGAAGGTGGAGACGGTGGATGCTACAATGATATCCAGGTGGATGTATATGTGCCGTTCCGAATAGGTGTAGGATATCATTCTTTGGGAGTAATAGTAGTCAAGGTCAGTTATGGCGACCTTTGATCCTGGTGAGTGTATTCTGAGTGTCATGTCCAGATCATTCAGATGCTCCGTTAGTTCAGCTGGTGGTACTATGTCAGCAGTCATAATGCCTGCAGATAGCATCCTGAGTGCTGATGTGGTGCGCTGCAATGCCTGCAGATAGCTCATTCTTGCTACAATAATGGTGAGTGCATCAGTTAAAATTTGGATCTTCCTTCTTTGTGTGTGCTCGTGATTTGCATAAGTGTTCAGAGATGTGGTCATATTTTGAGCCCATATATTCATATTTTGGCCTAGAGTGTTCATGGTTTGGTCTAGCATACTTTTATCCTTAACATATGCCTTGACAAATTTGTCTTGGCGTTGTGTGACCTTATCAATTAATATAGCTGCTTCTTTGTCTTGCTTGGAAAAAGCTTCTAGAATGCCGTCTATGTTCTTTATCTGGTCCATGACCTCTTTGACGTCATCTAGTGTGGCAAGACCTATTGCTCCTCTGAAGAGTGGGGCTAGGAACCCAAGTGGTGCTCTTCTGTACCTTCCTTGACTATTAATTGGATTTGATAGGAACAAATGGATGGATGCTAAGGTAGAGTTAATTTCCTTGTCTGTTATGTCTATTAACAGATCTAGTTCCCTTGCTTGCTGTAATATCTGACTGGTAGAACTGTCGTCATGCAGGGTAGGAAATGTCAGTGCCATAACCTGGTCCAGTATTTTGGTTTCGGTCTCTGGTGGAGCAGGTATATGGTATGGTATTGCCAATATCATGGTTGTGGTATCGTGCCCATTGACCAATGGTTCAGGTAATGGCTCATATATGGCTCCAACGTTCTGTCTAATGGTGGGCACATATGTGATGGCTTGAGAAGTGGCCATCATCACTAGTAGTAGGATTGGCTTTAGCATGCCTGAAATATAAAATATATTCTATGTCTTAGTAAGACTTCTACTAGTGTTTTTGCAATATACTTAGGTTTAAATTGGTTTGCTGATTTTTGTGAGCTATCCCTTTTGCTTATGTGAAGTATCCACTTGGCACTGCCTCTGTGTACATAGTTTTTGAGAGCAGAAATCCTGGTTGGTCCCAATAGTAATATAATAATCAATGTAGTGTTTGAACTGTACCTTTTTCCATGATCAAGCTAGTGTTGGCTTAATGTCCAATCTGTGCTAGAGTCCTTTCCCAAGATTGTCGTAACTGGGTATGATATTGTAGAGTGGGTGTGGTCTGCTTTCTGACAGAGTCCCTCCTGCTATAGGAGAACTGGTATGGCTAGGACCAGCTGGTGTGTGCCTGACTGCTGCAGGAGTAGAACTGGTGAGTTGGCTATGGAGTCAGGGCCTCTTATGTAGCCCACCCTACCCTCATCCATTGAGGGCCTGGCTTTGTTTCCCTGGTGGCTTCTAGTGGCCACCAGTGTAAGTCACCTGACTGGGTAATTATGTCTGGGGCAATTAGTGTGGACTACCTGCATCTGTGGGGGTTTGAATGCCCTGGCAGGTGTGTGGGTCCTTTGAAGGGTAAGGGTGTGTCTAGACAGTAGTCTCTTGGCATAGCACGCTCTGTTTCATGTACTTTACAGGATTTAGGTTCAAACATTTCCATTGTTGCATTCTTTCAAGGATGCTAGCCTTTGATGCAAAAGTATGATAATTGTGGTTTCTTCAAGCTTGGGTTGCTAATCCCTTTAGGTAGTCTCTTTTGGCTTTTGTGTGTAGCCTTTTGGGTTTCAGACTTCAACCCTGTAGCAATCTGTCCTTTGATTCTACTTTGTGTGCACATTGTTTTTGTAACCTATATAGTGTATATTGTCTTTTTCTGTCCTTTGTGTGGGTTCATATCCTATGCTGATATGGAATTCCAACTTATCATTCATGATTTGGACAGTTGTTGGAAAATTAATTTCCTTCATATAGAGTGTTTATACTTATTTGACTATTATTCATAGTCTGTGGGTATAGATATTCCATATGATCATGTCAATATATAAAGTAATTTACTTAGATATTCTCCCTTGCCTGGAGTTTCTTTTCACCTTGTGGTGGGCTGGTCTGGGTACTATTTGGTTTAGACCAACTGACTCTTTGGTGAGTGTGATTTGGGATTTATCCCTTGTTATCCTGTGGATGAACTTTGAGGTGTGGGGAATGAGTCTGTGTGCAAACTCATTTTTCCTCAGTGTTGTGACCTTTTTGAGCCTATCAATATGTACTGGTCTGGGGACTAGTAGGTTATTTGATAGGTTCTTCAACCTTGCGCTGGTTGGGGTTGGTCTTTCTGCAACAACATATGGTCCCATGAATAGGGGTTGAAGCTTCTTTGAATCTGTGGTCAACAGAATTCTGGGAATGTTGATATATACAATATCTAGTGGAAGTATAGCTTGTGGTGTAAGCTTTTTGTCATATCTTGACTTCCTTCCTTGTTGTAGCTTTTTGACTCTGTCTATTGCCTTTCTTCTAGACTCATCTTGAGACAGTATCATTCCAGATACATGCTCAGCTACTGTTTTGATTTCTTCCTCTATGTTTAGGGCAGTTTCTACAATGGTTTGAGGGTTTCTGCCATGAAGTAGGAAGAATGGTGTGTAACCTGTTGTCTGGGACTCTGTGTTGTTCAATGCAAATGTAATTGATTCTATGTACAGGTCCCATGTTTTCTGATTCTGAGAACAGAAAGTCCTTAATGCTGTTCCTATACTGGCATTGAATCTTTCCACTAATCCATTTGATTGTGGTCTGTATGGACTTGACAGGTCGTGTCTTATCTTCTGGGTGTTCATCAGTTTCTTAAAATTGCTGCCTGTGTAGCAGGTGCCATTGTCAGTTTGAACTGAAGTTGGTACACCTTGCTGACATATGACGTTCTTGTAGAACTCATGTTGTGTGGTTTCTGCTGTGAGATCCTTTGTGGCATATGCTATGACATATCTAGTGGAATAATCTATGCAAACTTGTATGTGTTTGTTTTTCCTGGCTGTCTCTGGGAGTGGTCCCACAGCATCTAAGTTTAGGTGCTTCATGGGAGTTGGCATATAGTCCCTTACAGTCATTGGTGTTTTGTGGGTGTGCACTGCCCTTTTTGCTTTTAGGCAAGTGTCACATGTTGACACATACTGATTGACATCAGCCATCATAGATTTCCAATATACCCTAGGTATGAGAGAAGACATCATTTTTGAAGTACCTACATGACCTGCCATTGGTGAGTCATGGAAGTGTTGCAGTATGTTTTCAACCCAAGTTTTTGGGACTACAACTTGTAGTGGTACTGTGTCTGTTTTTCTCCATGATGTAGGGGATATGTGTACTAGAATGTTGTCTAGGAGTAGGTAGTGCTGAGCATTATTCCTAATCCTTGTTGCTTCAGTGCTTTTTACAGGTAGGTCACCTTTCTCTAGGTAGTCTATAATGGGTATTAGTCCAGTGTCCTTCCTTTGTTCTTCTTTCAACAGTGTGGAGTTGATTGAACTGTCTGGGATTTGGTCTAACATCTGGTCTAATTCCATTATATGCTGTGCCAGCCTTTCTTTATCTTTCTCTGCCTGGATTGTTTCAGGAGATTTTGGTGCAGGTCTGGTCTTTGTCTGTTTCTTTGGTTGCTCAACTGCTATGTCTGTGTTGGCTGTCTGCTCCTTTGAACTGGCTGCTCTTCTGTTTGTGCTGGTGGAGGCGGCCTTTGTTCTTTTGGGATGGGGGTCAGATTTGCTTTTGTGAGCCTTCTGTGCAGTACCTGCTCTGTCTGAGTGCTTCTGCAAATTGGCTGTGGGTGTGCTGGGTGTTGAAATGGGGGATTTAGTAGGGAAAGAGGATTTGGTTGACACTTTGTTCTTTTTGGCTTTTAGGCCTAATTGCTGAGGGTGGTCATTAGACCTTGTATCCTCTGCAACCGACCGTTTTGCTTTTGAACGTGTGGTGACAACACAAATGTCTCTGTCCTGTTCTTCCTCCATATCCAGCTGTTCTTCTGCAAATCTGACTACCTTTGTGATTGAAGCAATTTTATGCAGTTTTTCTTCCAACTGATTTTCTGATGCACTGTGTGGTGGTTCACGGGGTGTGGCTTTCACCAGCTGTGCAATCCTGTTGGTCTCAACCGGGGTGAAACAGTTTTCTGGATACTCTTCACAGTATTCCCTTTCACAATGACAGAACACATAATGGGTGGTCTCTTTTAAGATACCTCTGATCACTGGTTTTGGTCTGTCAATTGATTTTGGTGGGTCATCTCTGTTGAATGGTATCTTGGTTTGGATTTTAGAGAATTTGGTTCTGGTGGCTGCCCTTTTCCTTCTTGGAGGTGGTGGGGGGTTGGTCATTGGTGGTGCATCTGGATATTCTCTTCTTGACATCACATCTGGAGGAATGTTGTCATCCCCTTTTACATGTTGTATTGTGAATGCAAATTGTTGGATATCCAGTGCCCATCTGGCCCACCTGTGGGTCAAACCTGTGTTTGTGAGGAGTGGTATTAGAGCTGCATGATCTGTGTACAACTGAAAGTGCCTACTTTCTAAGTAGTGCCTAAAATGTAGTATCCCATATACTACACCTAGTAGCTCTCTTTCTGTTGTGTTGTAGTTTCTTTCATGCTTGGATAGTGTTCTACCTGCGAAGGCTACTGGTCTCAGTACTCCTTCACTACTGCGTTGTGATAGAACAGCTCCTAGGCTCACATTTGAAGCATCTGTTGCTAGACTGAATTCTTTGTCATAGTCTGGGTATCTCAATAGTGCATGGGTACAGAGTGCATGTTTCAATGTTTTGAAAGCATTGTCTGCATCCTCATTCCATTTGAAAACCTTTAGGTTTGTTTGTAGGTCGTACAGTGGCCTAGCAATATTGGCATAGTCTTTGATGAACTTTTTGAAGTATTGGCATAGTCCTGTGAATGATCTGACTTGTTTCACAGATTTTGGGGTGGGAAAGGTTTTGACACTTTCCACCTTTTCTGGGGATGGTTGTAAACCATCTGGTGTGACACGCATTCCTAGGAAATCTATCCTATCTGTGAAGTATTCACATTTTGATTTCTTTAGCTTGAGTTTCCCAATTCTCAGGCTTTTGAAGACGTCTTCAAGGTCTGAAAAATGTCGTTCTACATCTGGTGATAGGACTAGAATGTCGTCTAAGTATGGTAGGGCACATTTGTATTTCAGTTTGTTGAGAATTAGAGTTACTAGATGGCAAAATCCTGCCGGCGCGGTAGCCAAACCCATCGGCATCTTTTGATAGACATACTTTTTGTCATTTGCTATGAAAGCAGTTTTGTGTTGATCCTCCCTTCTTATGGGAATTTGGAAAAACCCTTGTTGCGCATCTAGTTTACTGAAAACGGTAGGTTTGAGTGACCCTATCATGTCTAGAGTGTCGTCTGCACGTGGCGTTGATAAAGCTTGGTTTATCATATTAGCATTGACGTGGCGTAGGTCTGTGACTAGACGTTGGCCTCCAGATGCTTTCTGTACTAAAAATGATCTGGATGCCCAGGGTCCCTCTGCACATTCTCTGAGGATGCCCTGTCTGACTAGGTCTTCACAGACTTCTCCCATCTTAGCTTGCTTCTCAGGCGTCTGCCTGTATGGTAGGTAGTGACATGGTACTGCATCTGGTTTGATGTGAATTGAATGTGTGTATAGGTGGGTTGTACCTATGTCATTGTCTTTGCCTACAAATACATCTTGATACTTGTGGAGTAGTTTTTGGAGTCTATCTTGTCCAATATCTGTCAGTACACATTTGGGTGGCACATTTTCCATTATGTCTGGCATAATGTCATGAGCCTCACTGTGAATTGTGGCCAATTCATCATCAGTGGCATCTCCACGGTTTGTATCTGGATCTGCGTATACTGAGGCACAGTCTGACTCTGTGTCACTACAATTCTCTTCAGTGTCTGGCACTTGTAGTGTGGGTTCCTCAGTAGGGATGTCAGTATCTGGTTGATGTAACTCAGAGGGGTCTACCTCTGTGAATAGGGCTATTATATCACCCTTCCTCACCTTGTATGGTCGGTGGCTTGTATTGAGCAGTATGATTGGGTGCCTGTTCATTTCTGAGGGTGTTACTACTCCCTTTTGAACTAGGTATGGAACTCTGTTGTTCCTCTGCAAATTGTCTAATGTGCCTACACATCCTTCTAAACATTTGAGGGATGTGACTTGTCCTAGAACTGCTAGTTCTGTGAAAGGAAGGATTGTAGCCTCCCTAACAGCTCGGACTGGCTTGACTTGTAGCTCTGGGTCTACATTGAATTCGATCTGTGATCGTGTTGCTTTTAAGAAATCTGTGCCTAGGACAACTGGCTTTGTGAGATTTGGAATAATTGAGAATGGGAATTCGAATCTGGTACCATGAATTTTGAATTTCAATACTGCTGCTTGTCTTACGTGGCATATGGATCCGTCTGCTAAGTGTACATTGAACTTTCTCTTTTTGATTTCTACATCTCGAGATTTCTGAATTTCCCTAAGAAAAGTATCCCTGACACAGGTGATAGTGGCATCGGTGTCAACTAAACAAGGTATTTCAGTGTGTTCATAGAATCTTGCATTTAAACAGCCATTTTTAAGAAGTTCAACAGAAATTTTGGTACTCTCACCCATTTCCTTTTGCGATGCATCTTGTTGAGGTGTGATATGAATCACTGATGGTCGGCTTGATTTCCCAGTATGTAACTGGGGGATTGTCTCTGCTATACTAGCAATTGTCTTTGGTTGTCCTAGGGGTTGTTGATCTTGGATCTTGATAGGGGGTTGGAGAGGCTCACAACGTACTGGCCCAGCGGCGCTGTGGGTCTCTAGTTTCCCGAGTTTGAAGATCCTAGTAGCTGCTTGATCTGTTGAAGCACGTCAGGCTGGATAGCTTGAGGTGGCTGTTGGGGCTGCTGTTGGGGGTTGTAGCGTTGTGTGTTGGATCTGTAGCCATTGTAGCTGTCTCGACCTCTGCTGTTGTCACGACTGCGGTTGTAGTCATGCTGTCTGTCACGACTATTGCTGTAGTCACGACGGTTTTGATCCCGACCTCTGTTGTAGTCACGATCTCTACTTTGGTCACGACGGTGGTAATCACGGTCTCTGCTGTTATCACGGCGATTGTAGTCGTGATTTCTGCTACTATCACGGTGTCTGCTGTTGTCACGACTTCTGCTGTTATCTCTACGGCTGGTGTCCTGACTGTTGCTTTGGTGATCTCGGCTGTTATTTTGGCTGTATCCTCCTCTGCCTCGTTGTCCTCCTCTGTTGCTATTCTTGAAGTTTGGGTCAAAGTTTCTGCCTTGGTAGCCTCCTCTGTTATTTCCAGAGTTCCTTTGTTGGCTGTTGTTGGGTTTACCTTGATCCTTCAGTGCCCTTTGTTCTTGCCTCCTCACATGTTCGTTTGACATGAGGTTCAGGCTTTGGTCCTCATCCTCTGATGAGTGCTCCATTTGAACTGTCTTTGGGTCTGATTTGGCTTTCTTTGAGGGGTTTCCATTTTTCTGTGACTTTGTTTGCTTTACGAGCATAGAGTTTACATGTGTCACAGACTTCAGTTGTGCCTGCATGGATTCTATTGTTTCCTGTAGTTCTGAGCCTAATTCTGCTTTTATCTCATCTTTAATGTTACCAGTGGAGACTGTTTGTTGGTTCTCATACTCTTCTGCAACTTCAAGTATTTTATCCCATGTAGTTGCTTCCCTGTGGATGACTACTGCACTGATGTCGTCCCTTAGACCATGTAGCAGGGCTTCCCTTGTTCTCTCCTCAGACTTGTTGTGAGCTGTGGCCATCTTTTGTAAGGCCATGGCATAGTCTGATACAGATTCTTTTGGATTTTGCTTCCTCAATGCCTTAGCATCAAATCTGTCGTCCTCCTTCTTGAAGTATTTCAGGAAAGCTGCCTTCATTTCTTCATAGTCTGCTGTTGGATGGGCTGTCCTATAGGCTTTGTACCAAATTTTTGCCTTACCATCTAGGTAGTTTGAGAAATACTTGATTCTGTTACTGGGATGGTACCCATATCTGGAATCAAAGTATTGTTCATAGTCTGTGCAGTGCCTCCTGGCGGATTGTGTGAGAGAGGACTGTGAAAATTTTTCTGGCTGTAGAATATCACAGTATTTTTCCTCTTTGTCCCGTTTTAGCTGGTCCCTTAACCCACTGAAAGATGCCTCCCTTGCAACTCTTTCCTCTTTCAAGGCATCTAGGAGTGCTGAGGAGGTGTCAGTGTTAGTCAGGTTCACTCCTTGGGTATTGGGTGCACCTGACTTGAGTGAGGCTAGGGCCTCAGCTAGCTGGTTTTTCATTGTCACTTGTAGATGAGCTTGCATATCAAGTAGTGCTTGAGCAGCTTCAGCTTTTTGGGTCTCCATAGAGTTCTTCAGTGCCTGGTTGGCTTGTCTGAGTAATATTAATTCCTTCTCTTGTTCCTCTTTGGCCTTCCTTAAGGCTCGGCTGGTGCTTTCCTCATGTGTGGTGTGTAGGGCTGTTAGTTCAGGCCTAAGTGTCTTATCCACATGAGTTTCTACATTCTGGGCTATGAGTAGAAGTGCCTCAGCCTCCTCTTTGGCTGCCTGGCCTGGGGGTACTGTCTCATCGTCACTCATACCTGATCCTGGGGTATGCTGACCGTTTGAGAACAAGTCACTCTGTGTGTCCTGGATACTGTCCAGGGCAGCTAGGGTGTCCAGGTGAAGCTTGCCTTGGAAGTCACTCTCTTGAGTGGTGTGGTGTGGTGAAGCTGAGGGTGTTGGAGTGGAGCTCCTGGATGACTCCTTGGAGCTGGGTCTCCTCCTCCTGCTGGGTAGAGATCCAGGGGTAGCTGGTCCTTTGCTGCGGAGGTGAGTCTTGGTAGTCTGTGCTGCCAGCTTGTGGGATCTTGTTAGGACTTCTCCACCACTTTGTCATACAAGGAATCCCCTTAGTTGGGAGACTCCTTTAATATATGAGCTGAGTAAGTCTTGAGGTCTTGTAGTATAGTTGGTATTTATTACAAGTTGACAGCAACAGTACAGTAAGTACAAGTAGGTTCCACTCAGTTACACTTATCCACACAATAGTATAGGTCTTGGTAAGTATACCTAAGAACCCTGAGGTTAGTAATGGACTAGAGCCAAGGGGGTCCTACACCATGTCTGATAGTTGGGCCTAGTAGGGCATAGCCTATAGCCTTGTTCTCAGTCAGTGGAGAGGTCCTTGCTCAGTGGTGTCCATGTGTAGAGTGAGGATGGAGATGCCCAGTGCTGGGACCTGACCCTATTTAAGGGGGCCAGGCTACCAGCATGGCATCTTGAGTGTTAGTGTCAGTTGACAGTGGTTGGCCAAGGTACACTATGCCCCTATGTGACCGTGTGCAGCGGCCTGTGACGGACCTGAGGCTTGTGCAGCGGCCTGTGACGGTCCTGAGGCTTGTGCAGCGGCCTGTGACGGCTCTGGGGCTTGTGCAGCGGCCTGTGACGGTCCTGAGGGGGTTGTGTCACGTGTGGCAGCATGTGACACTTACATAAGAGCCTTTGAGAGGGAGTATACCGACCTGCATGTGCATCACGTGGCAGGCCACGTGCATCACATGACAAAGGTAATTCCTGTATAGCTATATTTATTTATTTATTACTTGGTTTAGTTGGGGGCCAATCCATGAGACCTCAGATCCTAAATATCAGTGATTGTGCTGTCCCCAGTGAGAAGCAGATGAACTACAGTCCCAATACCCAATGTGAGTTCATATTAGGTGACAACCAACCCAATGGGGAGGCCACCCCCTACATTTTCCATAGAAACTACATGTATGTGTAAATTTAGTACCCTATTTACAAGAGGTAAATCAACAAAACAGCACTAATTTCGTGGGAAACACCTTGCAAGCCCTTACATGTAGGGCCCCAGAATGTACCAATTCCCTTCAAATTGTGGCCATAGGTGTTAGCCAAAGCTGGGTGAGTGCCCCCTGTGGGGACCTTACGCCACAAATTTGCCACTAACCCTCAAAAAGATGACCTTTTGAGGCATAAGGGCAAACCACGGGCCACTATACCACAAAAGTGGCATTAAAGCACAAATGCCCTTATGCCACAAACGCCCTTACACCACAAATGCCCTTAGGCCACAAACGCCACTAGGCCACAAATGCCCTTAGGCCACAAACATCATAAGGCCATAGTATTGGCACACTATATAGCATTTGAGGCATAAGGGCAAGTGGACATCTTGAAGTAGTTAAGTACTTTAACTGACTATATAGTGTTTGAGGCATAAGGGCAGGCGGATATTTTAGGCTTGTTTAGTACATTAGCTTACTATATAGATTTTGAGGCATAAGGGCAAGATGTTAATTAAGGCCTATTTGGTATATTGGCACACTATATAGTGTTTGAGGCATAAGGGCAGGTGGATATTTTAGGGTAGTTTAGGATATTAGCTGGCTATATAGGTTTTGAGGCATAAGGGCAAGTTGTTATTTAAGGCCTATTTGGTATATTGGCACACTATATAGTGTTTGAGGCATAAGGGCAAGTTGATATTTTAGGGCAGTTTGCTATGATTTCCACCTATATAGTGTTTGAGGCATAAGGGCAGGCGGATATTTTAGGCTTGTTTAGTACATTAGCTGACTATATAGGTTTTGAGGCATAAGGGCAAGATGTTATTTAAGGCCTATTTGGTATATTGGCACACTATATAGTGTTTGAGGCATAAGGGCAAGTTGATATTTTAGGGCAGTTTGCTATGATTTCCACCTATATAGTGTTTGAGGCATAAGGGCAGGCGGATATTTTAGGCTTGTTTAGTACATTAGCTGACTATATAGGTTTTGAGGCATAAGGGCAGGTGGATATTTTAGGGTAGTTTAGGATATTAGCTGGATATACAAAATGTATAGGTTTTGAGGCATAAGGGCAAGTTGTTATTTAGGACCTATTTGGTATATTGGCACACTATATAGTGTTTGAGGCATAAGGGCAGCTGGATATTTTAGGGTAGTTTAGGATATTAGCTGGCTATATATAGGTTTTGAGGCATAAGGGCAAGTTGTTATTTAGGGCCTATTTGGTATATTGGCACACTATATAGTGTTTGAGGCATATGGGCAAGTTGATATTTTAGGGCAGTTTGCTATGATTTCCACCTATATAGTGTTTGAGGCATAAGGGCAGGCAGGTATTTAGGCTTGTTTAGTACATTAGCTGGCTATATAGGTTTTGAGGCATAAAGGCAAGATGTCATTTAAGGCCTATTTGGTATATTGGCACACTATATAGAATTTGAGGCATAAGGGCAACACACCCTACAGGTGTAGGGACGGAGGGGAGGGGTGAGGTGTGACCATGGGCCGCTTCAGGGGAGCTACATCAAAGTAACATATTAAATAAGGCCTTAAATAACATAATGCCAAATAGGCCATGAAAAACAACTTGCCCTTATGCCTCAAACGCTATATATAGTCAGCTAATCTACTAAACAACCTAAAATATCCGCCTGCCCTTATGCCTCAAATACTATATAGATTATAATGTTAGCGAACTGCCATAAAATATCAACTTGCCCTTATGCCTCAAAACCTATATAGTCAGCTAATATACTAAACTACCCTTAAATATCTCTACCAAGGATTGAACTCACCACCTGTGGTGTTGGAGACAGGCGCTGATCCGTTGCGCCACAGAGCCGGTGTTACAAATGGTCATATTGGGATATATCTCTACTCTACTTCTCAACTGATTAATAATAATTTTTAAAGGTCTGGGGTTCCCCTCCCAGTGCTGGTGATATTTTTAACCATCCATGTGAGGCGAAAACGAATTTCAGGTGGATGTAGGTGAAACGAGAGAAGTGGCTCCACCAAGGATTGAACTCACTACCTGTGGTGTTGGAGATAGGCGCTGATCCGTTGCGCCGCAGAACCGGTGTTACAAATGGTCATATTGGGATATAAGCTAGCTCTGCCATGTCTGTATTAAATGAGCTACAGCCTTGTTGCTAAAGATCCCTGATGAGAGGTGGCTAGACCTAGGATCGATCCCACGACCTCTCGTGTACATTACAGGGAAAAGTACTGTAGATCTACAAGTCACTACCGTAACCTGCATCTACAGTAACAGAATTGTACATGTACAGTAGAATTTGCTGTATTATCATTTACAGCTAAAGTACTGTACATGTACAGCAAATTTTGCTGTTCACGAACAACAACTTTTTACAGTGTGGTGTCTCATGCTGCAGCGTCATACAGCCACAGCAGCATGGTGTCTCATGCTGCAGCGTCATACAGCCACAGCAGCATGGTGTCTCATGCTGCAGCGTCATACAGCCACAGCAGCATGGTGTCTCATGCTGCAGCGTCATACAGCCACAGCAGCATGGTGTCTCATGCTGCAGCGTCATACAGCCACAGCAGCATGGTGTCTCATGCTGCAGCGTCATACAGCAACAGCAGCATGGTGTCTCATGCTGCAGCGTCACACAGCAAAATCTGCATGGCGTCTGATGCTGCAGCGTTATTGTAGCTTACTCATAAATCATAGGCCAATTATTTTGTCTGCAGAAGATATGAGGGATCTGGGTGATCAGTTTACACACCTTTTGGAACCCATGGTGCTATTGCCCCTGCAACCAGAATCTACCTGACATCTGTATTTGAGCTGTGTTGTCCAGTGATAATCACAATAAATGTGAATCTGTTCAAGCTAACCATCAAAGGTGCAAGTTTAGGACGAGATTCCCTGTGGTTGATGTCTCCTTATTCAGATGAAATACAAACTTATCATCATATTGTAGGTCTATCAGATGCCAAATTGTTCAAATGCTGTCCTTCCATTTAAAGCAACAACACATTGATTCAACGTGCTGATGACCACCGTCCCCTGAGTTCACATCGACCGAAGTTATAGAAATGTATGGGCCGAAGTTCCCCAGTGGACGGTGGCCATAACAGAAACAATAAGAGTTGTTGACTTTCAGGAGTTTTATAATCCATGATAAGGCAACAAGATGTTATTTTCCAATAGCTAGCGAAAACACTGCAGCACAAAGAGAAAGGCGTCGGTCTGAAGAAGCTAATACAAAGACGGATTTGATTTGATGGCTCCCATGTGGATTTTAGATTTACGTCTTCAATTGTCTTCACTTGAATCGAAACTTCATTAACCGCTGGCTTACCTCTGCTATGGTAAAATCTGGGTAGACTTCCAACAACGCCATGAGCAGGCTCTGCTATGGGACTACGCAGAAACAAAGGGACAGAGTTGTCTCTGCCCAGTAAACAATCTCAACTCAAGGGCAATGAAGACTATCTCAAGGCAGGTAGAATTAAATGAGGTCTTATGAAAACACAAAAACTTAACTCCCCCTATTTCCAACTTAAGTATGTGAAGCTGTGTTACTGGTTTATAGCTGTTTTGGGTCATTGCTTTATAATTCTACCTATCTTTAAAGCTTTCCCTGCCAACTTAAAAGTATCATACTCTTGACCATTTCTGATGATTCAGATAGCTACTGTTGTCGCATAAGATTCATGGTTTATTTCATTATAGTTCCTGGCAGAGAGTATGTACCACTTATGTGGTCGTACGTATAGTACTACATTACTATATTTAAATATGTAAGTTAGGGTATCAATGTAACATAAAGCTATATCACGAAAGGCGAATACACAGCGAGCATGTGCTTTAATTGACAGATGTAATACACCAAGATATCACGTTACTTTTATACCCAGAACCATGTACAAGATGTAGTTTAATCACGTTCAACCCCAACAGCTTACGAGGATATGACTTCACACCCATTGATACTCCAGGCCTATAATGTGAGCATCAAGCCAGAAAGTCTCTGGTTGCAAAGGGCTCTATCTTTTGTCATCCGACCTCCCCCTCTAGACATGACAACCACCAGTACCCTGGCAAGCCCCCTCCCCGCCTTCACCCTCACAATTCAGTGTGCCCATCATTGTCTGCTTAACTGTCCTTCTGGGAACATATTTGCAATTCACCCTTAGGAACACCTTGGCAATAGACGACACCACACGGTTATTTATGGGTGAGATTAAGACTTTACTGCCAAGATCTTTAGTACATTTGGGCTTGGAAGCGCCCTTGAAGCTGACATTCATCTACACATGTGAATTCTTTTCACCCTTGGAAGACTCATCATAAGATTATGGTAGCCTTACCACACGATTGACATGAGTTCATGAATTAAGGTCTCCAGTAGTCAGGAATGTTTTAGTTAGTAACTACAGACTGTAAAACCTTCCCAGGACATTGCGTATTATAAAAGGAATGCCCTTTCAATAGCCATGAAACAGCAGTTACATTTTGATCTACAATTATACCTGCAATATACTGCCTCGTTATCATACAACGGTTACACAGGCATCCCTTATCGGTAACTATGCATTAGTGGCAAACAGAACCAATGTATGGCTAAGCTAGGCTGTAGTCCGGCCCTGTCCGTGGCCATGTAACAATAGCTGTAGGTCCCTGACCCGGCGGCAACCTTCAGCCCGAGCTGCCCCACCTCAGCACCTCGAGCACTGGGTTGTCTTAGTGCGCGCGCCCCTCACCAGGGGGCGCGGCCTCCCACACGGCCCGTGCCAGGATCAGCCTGACCTGGTTATGGGCTGGGTAGGAGCAGCTCCCCTCCATGTGCAGCAAGCCTGGCCTACTGGCCTACCTACCCCGCCACCCCGCATCACATCACAACAAGTCTAAGTGAATCCCCCCCCCCCATGTCATTCACCCCCGTGCACACAACCAGCTCTGAGCACAACCCGGATTGCTATTTATCCAAGGCTGTGTTATAACCTTTGATGTTGTGAAATCGATAAGACGAGAACCATACAATAAATCACAAATGTAAAACATGTTTTAAATGTTTTTAAATGACCCCAACCCATCATTATAGAGTAATGCGATGTTATAATGTGTGCGCTACTTAATCTGATCCTGAACACAACCATTGATGTGGTAAACTATACCATGCAACATGTGGGGATGTAGTAACATAGCAGCTTCTTCTGGCGGTTTGTTCTGGTGATTCATCTACGTTAGGGAAACCGTTGTTACAGTTACCATACTGTACCATGCACGGCGCGCGCAGTCTAGTGGAGGACGCAGCGGAGTTCCGGTTCCTGTAGTGTATGACGGCACGTGGCGTCCCGCCTCCTGCCGTGACGTCACACCGGGGAGGGGGCAGCGGGCAGTTCAGGATGGGGAGCAGGTGAACAAATATGGCAGTTCAGTGAGTCGTGCGGCAGGGCGCCGCTAGGAGCAGTTATAGTACTAGAGCGTCCTGAACCCCACTCACCTCTGTAGGCCACCAGGCCGCATCAGCCGAGCTCCTGTGGCTGTTAAATACATAACGGTTGTATGGGCAGTAAGAATATGGCTCTAGACCCCTAAATTCGATATGGCGACATGGGCATTTCTTAAATCCGACATGCGACATGAGGCCTAGTGACATGCGACATGAGGCTTAGTGACAGGGGACATGGCCATTTCTTGAAATTGACATGGGACATGAGCATTTTAAGCGACATAGACATGCGACATGGTCATTTCTTAAAATCGACATGCGACATTGGGACCCCCCTATCAAGGACCCCAAGAATATCAGCAAAACCTCTATACCGGTAGTTTTTTCTTTACATTGGGCCACTTCTTTTTTTCAACTGGAAACTGGAATGACCCTTCGGCGATAGCTATAGCGCCGTATGAACTCGGAACAGCATGGAAAGGTAATCCAGTTCTCACCAAAACGCTCTTGGTATGATATCAATATGGGTGTGCCCTGTCTGCTCTCAAGCTAGCCGTGGGCGTGTGGTTTACAACATGGGGTGTAACCTTTCGGCGTGTTTTTATGCTGCCTGACCCATGCCGACCTGCTGAAGACGGAACATCACATGCAGCCCTAACCAGCACCACCTGAGCACCTCTACCAGAAACATCCGGCGTGCAGCAAGCAGTGCACCTCCTCCCTACTTAGCCTCACCAATAAGATAATGTTCACCACAAACACATGTCAGACATTTCACCTCCTTACGGCCTACTACTGCACCTTTTTACGTGGCATAAGGTAAAAAGCGAGTACCCCAGGCTGTTAGTGAGCACGTGTTGATACCATGTGACAGCAATGGCGGAAACTGTGTGTGGGCAAAGATTGAAGTAAACACCAGCCTCACCTGTGAGAACAAGACTCGCCAAATAGCCTCCTACGTACATAGCATGTATCATCTGTGATGTCAGACAGCCTCCTGTACCAAACATACGTAGTATGTATCGTCTGTGATGTCAGACAGCCTCCTGTACCAAACATACGTAGTATGTATCATCTGTGATGTCAGACAGCCTCCTGTACCAAACATACGAAGCATGTATCATCTGTGATGTCAGACAGCCTCCTGTACCAAACATACGTAGTATGTATCGTCTGTGATGTCAGACAGCCTCCTGTACCAAACATACGTAGACAGAGCTGCACGCTAAAGTGACCGAGTCAGTGGTTAGTGCACGAGAGTTGCCTGGCCCTTACTGCACGCTGGCCGCAGGCCTAGTGCAGTACGGGCCAGGCAACTCAAGTGCACTAATCACTGACGAGGTCACTTTTAAGTGCCGCTCTGTGTTTATTTCAGGGTTTATTGGTGTAAAATAGATCTACAGTCCATGTTTGGTTACTTCCGCGATGTTTGGTTACTTCCGCGGTGTTTGTTTACGTCCTTGGTGCCGCCATTTTGAATTCCGCGCTGGTCACGTGACCCTCGGCACCGTAGCGACCCCATGGCGACCCCATAGCGACCCCATAGTGACCCCCCACCTCCGTTAGGAACGTGAAATACGGCCAGAGCGTGCAATACGGCCGAGGGTTATTTCACGCTGTACTGGCATACGGCACCCCCATAGGTTTAACATAGACAGTCCGTATTCACCATGAAATAAATAGCATGTATCATCTGTGATGTCAGACAGCCTCCTGTACCAAACATACGTAGTATGTATCATCTGTGACGTCAGACAGCCTCCTGTACCAAACATACGTAGCATGTATCATCTGTGATGTCAGACAGCCTCCTGTACCAAACATACGTAGTATGTATCGTCTGTGATGTCAGACAGCCTCCTGTACCAAACATACGTAGTATGTATCGTCTGTGATGTCAGTGTATCTAATAGCAGAAGACAGAAGTGATGCTACACTTACAGAATTGTAAACCAATGAGAACCGGCAGTTGCTGTAGTCAGCTTAACTACTGACCGCAGCAGAGCCTCATGTCCTGACGACAACCGTCTCTATTGTTCTGACTACACAGTTACCACTGATCATGTCACAAGTGACATTATTATTCAACTACCGGTAGTAGTTGTGGGTATAATCAACACATTGTAGGGAGCAGCTTTTAGATACTTTGGATATTGCGAATCAAAATTTAAAAAATATATATATTTATATTTAGATCATCGTATTGATGTTGCAGCAGTTAAATGTTAACTCTGATATAAAACATCTTGTTTTGCTATTAGTCAGTGTTTGGCTGGGGCTGATATTTCAAATAGTTAATAACGTTATCAAAATTAACCGAATAGTGCCACAGAACCAAAAAAGCACCCTAACTTGCATCGATTTCATCCAAATAATTTGTGATCAGAATAGAAATCCAATTTGATAAGAAATTCAATCAGACTTGGACACGATTGGACTGTCAAGAGGGGGAAAAACGCACACCGGTGTCAGATTTCTTTCTAATTCACAAAAGAAATTGGCAAGAAACCTCCTTAAATAAAGTTAGGCTAATTAGTGGCTACATTTCTATTTCCTGTTAAGTGGTTGATATTTTGCGGAGACCTTGGTTAAAACACTGTGGTAAGAATAATCTCTGTGATGAAAACCTGCCTTTTGTTTCAAACCCTGATTTTTGGAAACAAAGACATTTGCTGTTTTAATGGGTTTTTTAAGAGGTGGAGCTTCTAAGAAACATGATTAGCTGTTTCCTTCCTTTGTGTCGACTTTAAAATTTCTTGAAAGGTGTGACAGACACATGCTACTGTGACCAGCAGGGGACACATTCTCCACCTCACTGGAAGTCCACACCATGAAGACGTGCATGACAGACCTCAGTGTACAGTCTGTGTGTCAAGTTACCAGTCTGTGTGTCATGTTACCAATCTGTGTGTCATGTTACCAATCTGTGTGTCATGTTACCAATCTGTGTGTCATGTTACCAATCTGTGTGTCAAGTTACCAATCTCTGTGTCATTTAACAGTCTGTGTGTCATGTTACCAGTCTGTGTGTCATGTTACCAATCTGTGTGTCATGTTACCAATCTATGTGTCATGTTACCAATCTGTGTGTCATGCTACCAGTCTCTGTGTCATGTTACAGTCTGTGTGTCATGTTACCAATCTGTGTGTCATGTTACCAATCTGTGTGTTATGTTACAGTCTGTGTGTCATGTTACAGTCTGTGTGTCATGTTACCAGTCTCTGTGTCATCTTACCAATCTGTGTGTCATGTTACAGTCTCTGTGTCATGTTACCAATATGTGTGTTATGTTACCAGTATGTGTGTCATGTTACAGTCTGTGTGTCATGTTACCAGTCTCTGTGTCATCTTACCAATCTGTGTGTTATGTTACAGTCTGTGTGTCATGTTACAGTCTGTGTGTCATGTTACCAATATGTGTGTCATGTTACCAATATGTGTGTCATGTTACCAGTCTCTGTGTCATCTTACCAATCTGTGTGTTATGTTACAGTCTGTGTGTCATGTTACAGTCTGTGTGTCATGTTACCAATATGTGTGTCATGTTACAATCTGTGTGTCTTGATATCAGAATTCAGTGGGCAGTTGGTGTGTAATATTCCAAGTGGTAACTGGTAAAGTCGACCTCAAGGAGAGAACAGCCTCAGAAAGGACAGCCAGAGATAGCCAGAGAAAACGGCCCCAATGGGGGAGAATGAGAATGACCACATGGAGTTACGGTGGATGTCTAGGTTGGTCAACAAGTGCACTGCGATGATTTCTGCGCAGCTGACCTATATGGGCTTGTATAGAGCAGTAGTTAAAATTGTGGTACAAGCACATGACGATGGTAGTTACATGCAGAGCCTGATATTATGACATTTTTTGTACCTTTTTGGATAACGTTAGTACAGCCATACCATGACGGGTCGGAAATCACTCACATGCGCCCTTTCATTCATAATAATCTCTCCCAAGATGGGATTGACATTTTTGGCCCTCCCTCCCAGTCAGGGGGTCGACAAACGCCCCCGCCCCCGCCCCCTATCTACCGCCTGTTGTTAAAATCTGAGCACTCCCACAGAAATGCATGGTGGTGAAAAAGCATTTGCTGTAATTTGTTGGACGTTCGTCCTAATATTCAGCCAGATTGTCTGGACTCCCGGGCCCTGGATTGGTTTCCATGTTACCTATTAGGCACAATCGATTCTGTTAACCTGGAAATCCTTTTGAGAGCCATATTCCTGCCAAATAAATCCGCATTATTGCCTGGTAAAGGGATTTTTAGTGCCTGCCATCAAGATGTAATGCCGAATGGGCAACAAAGTGAGAGCAAGTACTGAAATGACAAATAGACCGGAAAATTAGACTGGGGGATTTACTCATCGCCCAGTGAAAGTGAGCAGCCGGCAAGGTGCATTCTTTTGATAAAGAAATAAATTGTAATGGGACTGGCGGCAACTATCCCCTTCTTCTAGGAAACCATTCTGCGTCCAGCCAACCAACCACATAGCATGGCTAGGGAGCGGTCATTATTTATGGCGGGAGAGAGGCACATTTATGAGAGCACATGAAAATGGGTAATGACCGTCCACCACGTTTTGACTACTCCGTGTCATGACCGCGAACTATACTGAATCTGGGAGCTGCTGGCAAGGCCGACAAAGGGCTATCCTAATGAGCTCACAGCTGGACAGGATAGCCCGTGTCTTTGGGAAATTAGCAGGGCGATAACATGTGGGGTGGAGCTGGTGTTATCTTCAAAGGTATCCACTGTGAGTTGTAAAACTGGTGGTAAAGTTTATTGATGGTGCCTGTAAATGATATTTAGGTTAGGTGTTGTCTAATTTTAATTGATATTAATTTTGTCTCATAACCCTTAAAAAAAAGGTAAAAATAAATAAATAAAATCGACCTACCTACCCTATTTTTTGGACTATGTTACCTGAACACCACTATTTCTTTTCTTTTTTTTTGGGGGGGGGGGGCTTAGTATTAATGACTACATGGACTCTACACCCAATTTATTATCCCATAGATGCCAATGTTGAAAATAAAGTAGCGATTACCAGCCGGTCACGCCTCGGTCCATGGATGACATCAGCAGCACATACATAAACACTAACGTGTATCCTTCTAACAAACAACACAGCTTTTACCTGGGACTGTGGTGAAGGAGACAAGTTCTACATTGATAATTGTATGTGTTTCAGAATTTGCAATGTGTGGTGTATTTTTAACAGAACAACGGATTTGGTTGGGTGTTATTTAAACAGATTTGGCATTTACTCAGTAAATTATTTAGATTAATTTTACTTAGCAGGTAACACTTTTGCTCAGTGTCAAACCAAACAATTCTAACAAATACATGTGCCAAGGGCCTTAGGCCGACGAGTTATGAGCCTGGTGACTGGAAGGAGTTTTGAATCTTTGGACCTTTGGGCTGTTTCTATTCGGACACACTCTCATGTTACTTTGGATCAGCCTTAACTCCATCTGTAGTTACTAGTAGTACTCCACCTAAGTAGTTAATGGACTTCTTGATCGGGTGCATATATTCTTCAACTTTGAGGCCATGGCCTCGCACCCCTTCAAATATCTTTTTCAAATTTGCCAAGCTATCCTCAAATGTTTCTCCAAACACTATGACATCGTCCAGGTAGACCAAACATTCTTCACTCAACTGTGACTCCATTGACATCATGGCTCAAATGTAGCTGGAGCATGGCATCTATAGTCCACATGGCATGACATACTGAAACATTCCCACATTCTCTAATCACTAAACTTTTTTTCTTGGGCAAAATGCACCTCAAAATCGTTTGCCTTCCATGCCTCTCAGCATGCATCTGACTGATGCCCTGTGTAGGCATGTGTGCTGGTATTCCTTCTGACCCTCCAGCTTCAAAATCCCAATCCTCCAACATACCATACAGGTCCTTCCTGATTATGTCCTGGTCACCTTCCTAAGGCTCTGGAGTAGAATTTTGGCGATCCTCATAGCGATCGCCAAATAGTGCTACAGCACCAGGATCTCCCCTTGAATATGATTTGCTCACCAATCCCCCCCCCCCCCAACTGCTTGTTCAGCCAGCTAGACTGGATGCGCTATTCGAATTGTATTCCTTTGTCCAAACTGGTCATTGTACCAATGTAGCGGATCAGGTTCCAAATTCGATTGCAAAGGCAACAGGTTGCTTTCATTGCTGTTTAAAATACATTTAGGGGGCTCCGCCGAGCAGGGTGTCACTTCGAGTGAGTCCTAGGATCATACACATCGATCAACCAGTGCGTCCATCTAATAGTGTGCCTCTACATGGGTAAAAATCGACACGGGCGACACGGCGACACGGCCCTTTTAAAAATCGACAAGGGCGACACGGCCCTTTTAAAAATCAACAGACACAGACATTTTTATAAGGCTTTAGTATATTCTATATGGATAAAATTTGACATGACGACACGGCCTATTTAGCTCCTTTTGCTAAAATTCGACATGGCGACATGGTCAAAAAATATGGGTACCCATGTAGAGGCACAATAGTAATAGCGACACATCCAACTTAAAGGCCAGTAGTTGAAGTAAGTACCAAAAGACACTGTTGTAAGTTGATGCCCTAACATAATGTACTGTGCTACCGAGGCGGCCGAGGGAATCAGACATGTCATCTGTATCAGACTGACCAGTGCAGACAGCGTAAACAGTGCAATAAAACTGGTATGAATAGGCCTCTCCAGGACTAGGATGACTAGAATGTGCCTACACATCCTTAATTATTGGTAAGAACAAAGGCCTACCTTCACCAGGAACAAAACCGGTACATCAAGAATAAATTGGCTTTTATAAGGGGGTTCAATACTGATTGTTTTGTCTCCACTTATTCCCATTAACAGATAAGAGATGATAGGATATCGTATAAGATATCTGTGGGACTTCAACTGTGAAATCATGGAGAAAAATCATGAAGATCAATTTGTTTCCGTAGTTATTATTCAACTGATAAAATGTTCAAAGGGCGTGGCTGAAATCAGTATTCTGGCCTATCCCAAATGTAAACCGTCCGAACTTAAATGCAACAAACACAATGAATACATTGCGGCCTCTAATTCCAATCAGCAAACTCTTTAATTGAATTAATCTAAATTCATTAATTACATGGCGTCCTCAAACACGCCCATACATTCCAGTGCCAGCGTAAATAATCCACACACGTGGGAGGGCTTAAAAGCCAAACTCCCTGTGCTTTCTTTTCCTGGTTTCTTTCCTATTTCACTGCCATCATCTTTAGATTTAAGACCACGTGGTTAGGCCTGACTGAACCTTGGAATTCCCAATGTATTAGGAAGCGAAGTAAGGAAAGCCAACGCAGAAGACTCTTTCAGATAAATGAACTGAGAAAAACCTGGAAAAACATATGATAAATTCTTAATAAATAAAACTCTTTTCAATATTTTAATTAGCTTTCATTGGTAAAGTGGCATTCAAACAAAAGCTAAGGTTTAAACAATTGTTTTACGAGAAGCTTTGCAAGGGATGCTTTTTTGTGTATAGAAAGTGTGATCTTCATATTTAGTAGCTTTGTTCAGACACTTCCGGACACAGGTCTATGTGTGCATGGATGCTTTCCCGGACAGGCCCAAGCACTCAAAGTGGGCAGATAACCGACGATTTATGGTTCAAAGCATTTCTTTCTCTATTAACCCCTGACCTCTGAATACTAGTCAGGGCTGTTATGCATTGGCCAGGGCCATTTCAAGACAGATGTGACCAAAGCACCAAATTTTTTTTATGGATAGAAAAATATGTAATTAATGATTTCAGAAGGGGTGCCAACAAAAACTATGGTCAGGGGGCCGAGGGGCCCCTTGTAAACTCAGATTTTTCATGAAAAAAGTTAAAAGTCTGGAACTGGTATGACTTACGTTATCACCATAAATATGTAGTGTCTAGGTCTATAAACTCTCAGAGATACTGACAACATACATATGTAGTTACTCATTTATGGGTATACTCATTACTCAAGGTCAAGGTAATTTTTCAAGGTCATACTTTCCAAAAATGCCTCTTTTTCCAACAATGTCTTTTGAACATTAACTCCTGTGTCAAACAAATGACACATAGATTTTCAAAATGACATGGAGATGATAGCCCCGGGCATCAGCTTCGCAACGATATGCTAATCGTAGTAAAGTGTTAAGAAATGACATACTTGTTGTCACGTTAGTGAACTCTGTTAAAATTGCAAACTGCTCACAATGAACAGGTCAATTCTTTATTCTGTGCACCACAATCACATTTTCATGCACAATGAGTGATTCTTATTCAGTTTTTACCAGAGAATCAGAATCTGCTTTGGGCCATTCTGGCATTTTCATACCTAGGCCTCTAATTAGTGTATCTAATTAGATCAGGTAAATTACCTTATTTAGCATGGCAATAGTGGCAAAAACACCCATATGTATATTCAAAAAGGGTCAGTTCTTAAAGAAATAGCTCTTGTGAATAGAACTACACCAGAATTCAAATTTTCAGTTTTACCTAATTAGCATAATTTATGCAAAACAATGATTATCTAGTTAATTACCCTTGTATTCGTATAAATTGGGAAAACATAGGAACAAATAAAACAAAATCAATGAGACTCAGTAGCCTTATGCTTACCAACATGAAAAGGGATTTTTTTCCTATCAAATATGGCCGCCATATTCCTAAATGGCTTCTAACGAAAACTTGAAAGAGCTCTTTGTTTCTAATTAACTTAGGAAAACAAATAACAATTTGAAGAGTGCAAGTAAGAGAGAATTAAATCAAAATCATTTTGTTGACCCTATGTGGCAGCCATCTTGGATTTTGAGATACTTTTCCATACAAAACCTTAAGAAAATTAAGATTCCTGCCATGTACATTATGTTATCTATATGTCTTACTGCTTCATACTGATGCTTATACCACTCAGCAATGTGTTTGAGGTCAGTATTACATTAAAGAGGGTATACGCCTACTGGTATAGATATGATTTATTTATGCTGTTGCTCCAGAAATGTCCTAAAAGGGCCTCAACCTCTCTGGCTGGCAACCTAGCATAAGGTCCAACCCTCCCCTCCTCTGAGACTGAGAGAATGAAAATATTCTGCCCTCCACAACAGCAAGTCCACACTGAACAATTATTGACTAGAAAATAGCAAGTGCTGCTAATTAATGCACCCAAGGCTGAATCATCCTCGTCCTATCCGGTTATGGACAAGCATGAAGTATGATCATCAGTTTTGAGCCATGCAAATGAGAGAAGTCGCATTCATCTGATCTCGGGACATATTGGCATTGAAGCCTATAGTTCCTACAAGCTTGAAGCATGTGCCCCTACTTAAGGTAATTTGAAGGTAACAGATATGGGGTCTATGGTTTATTGCTACTTGGAGAACCTTATTTTGCATATTCAAACAGGAACCTTTATATGTTTTAAAACCTTTAGAAAATCTGTTCATTATTACCTATAGTTTGTTTAAAATACCTGCAACTTAGTAACCTATTTTTGTTTCATTGTACTACTGAAAATAGGTCCTGCTTGGATAAAAAGTCTACATATTGTATAGTAAGGGCCATCTTGTGTCATGTTTCAAAACTATCACATAAGTTTGCCCTGTCCACACTCCACCTCAGCCCACACCAGGTAGCCAACTTTGAAACTGATCTGCGCTCACATCAGGCAGCCCTCATGGGGCCGCACCAAAACCCAATGACCAAAACCTGGCTTTAATCGGTTTTCCTAATTTGGGCATCTTGTTTGAGCTGTGCCTAAATCCAAGCCACTAGCCCCAGGTAAAACCCAGGTACTGAGATCTGCCCCAGCGAAAAACAATTTGGCCCTATGTGGGCTTGCTAGTAGGGATATTCCAATGGCCTACTGCCTCCAACAGCAGCATTTCTAAAGATCCAATTCATATATATAGATCTGTGAACAAAGAGATCATTCTCTCCCAGTAGTCAGTTGTACCATGTTACACAGCCCTCTATAATTATTGTTTTAGTTATTGTAAGGCATCACAATAATAGGCAACATTGATAAAATGCTAGTCTTTATCATGTGCAATGATGTCCATAGCTCTACCTATTGCCCTGATTAAGGAAGATTTATTCATGTTTCTATACCAGAGGGAGATGATTTACAAGCAAGAATTGTCAAAGATTACTGGACTTATAAATTAAAGGCAGGCTCTGAGCCTATATTGAGACCTTTGATCATTTTGAACATCTTTCTGATCACCAATAGCAAAAATGTATAAATAACTAGGCTATATCTAGGTTTAGGTCGCTAACAAGGTTGAAGTAAAATGCGGAACCTGTATCTAATAAACGGAAAAACACCATCTTAATATCATAATGCACTTAGAATAGCGAATCCCAGCAAAAAAAAAATACATACATATATAAATGTATGTACTTAGCGACCCCCTATACTCTACTCAGGCATACACTTAGGGGTTATTACCCCCCGGGAAATTTTTCCTCTTACCATATTTATATGGTTATAATGCATAAAGAATAAGGTCTGTCTCCTATATATACTCTAGGTTTAAGTCGCTAACAGGTGGAGTCGCTATTGAACATGTCCTGCTTGCACAGCAGTGATAGATAAGCTTAGCGACCTCACCTGTTAGCGACTTAAACCTAGAGTATACATAGGGAAAGAAACTATTTAAAACCATCCCAAGGGGGACCATACCCCCGGGGGAAAGGGTTTCCCTTAAGGGGGCATATAAGAAAAAATATGGGGATTTGTTTTTTGGGGGGAAAAGAAGGTAGGTGGCGCAGCCTTATTCATATTTGCCCTAGAATGATTAGGTCGCTAACTGGTGGTCGCTATCTAATACATTCCCTACATACTAGCTACATAGTGGATAGCCTAGATAGCGACTCCACCTGTTAGCGACTTAAACCTAGAGTATATATAGAGGAAGAAACAATTTAAAACCATCCCAAGGGGGACTATACCCCCGGGGGATAGGGTTTCCCTTAAGGGGGCATATAAGAAAAAATATGGGGATTTGTTTTTTGGGGGGAAAAGAAGGTAGGTGGCGCAGCCTTATTCATATTTGCCCTAGAATGATTAGGTCGCTAACTGGTGGTCGCTATCTAATACATTCCCTACATACTAGCTACATAGTGGATAGCATAGATAGCGACCCCACTTGTTAGCGACTTTAACCTAGAGTATTTATAGGGCAAGAAGCTTAAAAAAATGTGTGGGGAACAACCCCCCTGGGGGAAAAAGGTTCCCTTTTTTTATTATTCATATTTACCCTGGAATGATTAGGTCGCTAACAGTGGTCGCTATCTAATACAAGATCGGTACAAGATGTGGAATATCAGTGGCTAGGCCCCTTTTACTGAATAAGGGTAATTTTGTAGGGTTAATACACACACAAAAACAACCCTTATTCAGTAAAAGGGGCCTAGCCACTGATATTCCCCCTACTGCAGTAGAAGCATAATTCAAGGTGACTATTTGTGTGTTTTTAACTAATGTAATGTTCCTTCCGTTTGAGAAGTCAAGATTCCATTTTTTCATTGTAACCTGCAGTTTGGCATATTTTTATGCTCCTTAAACGACTTTATGATTTCTTAGCGACTTAAATCTAGAGAATGCCAATAACTATCTCATAATCTGCTCTGAATCTATGTGTGGGCTAGCGCTAAGTACAAAAGCACATACCGGAGTACCTTCCCTTTACTTTAACCATAAAACCTATAAAAAGTAGGTCAAGGTCAAATGGCCAAAAAAATCTTTAAAAAATCATGTAATGTAAGATATTTGTCGCTACTATGTGTCATAAGGTGGCAATCACCAAGGATATTTGAGTATAACTAATTTTCAGAGGTTTCATATTTCTTCACATATACCAATAATTTAATAATGTTTATGTCGAAATAAGTGTTAACAATACATTAGTACATTAAATGAGAAGTTCATCTTGTGAGGCAAAGCACGTAAAAACATTCACTCACTTTTGACTTATAAGAAATAGTGTATATAAGAAATGGTTGAACTATTCCGTGAAATCATAAAGTATCATGGATTAAGTGACCTTGATCTTGACCTTGGGACCTCAATAGTACTCAAACATTTTGAAGTACCTACTGTTGGGTGTAATCTTTTGATTTTGAAACATCAACATTGGTAAAGTTGTTATATTTGCATCAATTATGAGAAATTTAACTAATTTTATGGACCAGCTAGGACCCCAAAAAGGGGTCGTATGCCCCTCAAAGCCACCCCTCACTTTGGCACCCCTTATGATATCAAAATATATGTTATTTATGACAACTGGGCAAAATTTGGGCCCTTGGTCATCGATGTCTTGAAATTTACCATAACAGCCCTGACTATACGCCCTTTCCACTTAATTATGGATATTACTGTACAACGTGTGTGAAGGATAATGAAGCCAATGTGATTTGTCATGATATAGGTATCATTTGATGTGGGTTTCTATGGCTGTTCTGGTTTCCTTCGTCACAAGTTTCCCCGTTTTCATATGTTATTTTATGTTTCAACGCAGGTTTGTGGTTTGTGTGAGATGAGTGCTGGTCCAGATTCAGGGATCAATACGGGGTGGTGTGTGTACAGCCCATTACATTGTGTCAATACCTCATGCACCAACGTCAAATATATAACCTGCAACCAAGCCCCACTCCATTTCCTATTACGCCGTACTGAGATATTCTCATCCAACCCAGACTCAAATATGGGCATCGGGAGAGGTGCTAAAATGCATATACATAGGTATTTATAGATTCGTTCAGAACTTTCAAATCCTCATGTCAAACGGCGGAGTGCCTCGCACATGTAACAGCCATCTAATCGTGGTCTGAGAAAGGAGGCACGTACATAGGCACGTCGTGTGTCGAGGCAGGCATGGGTCCACCCATTGAATAGCAGAGGTTAGAGTTGTAGATTGCACCCAATAATAGAACAGTGGGGGGGGGGGGCAAACAAAAGCCACGTGGTTGGTAATGTGTAGGGTATATGAACCATATCTCACACAGCAACAGTCACATAAATACATTGTAAATTAGGATAAAATAAATATACGTTCCAGTACTCACTTATTATATGTGATATATATAAACATAGTTAAATTACAGACTATAATTCGACCCAGGTAAATACATATAATAAAGTTAAGTCTAATGCTGCTATCATGGTACAGCTACCTAACCACGTGGAGGGCTTTGTTTGCCCCCCAATCGCCACCCTGTGACGTAGTAGTAGAGGAAAGTCTAACCTCTGCTATAAGGGGGTACATTAAGACTGACACAACTACAACAACAAGTAATAGACCATTGGCTTACAGAGTTGGCCAGTTGTTCTATTTATAGCTGATTGGGGATCAAACAAACGCAGTGCCCTGTGCTGGGTGCAGTCAGTAGGGTCAGTGCATGTAAAATCAGCCAGTGCATGGGCATCACTTCTAAACCATGGCAGAACTGGGGAGAATGTGGAGCTGTCACTCTGTGAAAGGGTTACAGACACATCTTAAGGCACATGGTGTGACTGTGTCTTACTTACAAAGGCTCCCCTCATAGAGTTGTGTAAGGCTGCTGCAGCTATAGGACTGACTATAGACCCAGATGGGCTGACAGAAGATAGGGAGGAAGTTATCAAGGATAAGGTTACTGTAGACTGGGGTCAGTTAAACTAAAGGTGCATCCACGAGCAGGTGCTCTGTAGAGCATGTATGCATACTGAGTATAGCTGTGTTTTCATCCCCATACTCACCCTCAATTGGCACCAATCACCAATATATAGCACTGACTGATCCCCACTGGCTGGTTTTACCTGGACTGACCCTGTTGCCTGCTCCCAGCACAGGGCAGTGGATTTGTTTGTTCCCCAATCACCCATAAATAGAACCGACTGTTTACCCTTGTTCATGTATGTTTCCTCCAGAATACACACCTGGACGACCATAGTGGACTGGTGGCCTGTGAAGGGTGGAGTATGCACCCACCTGGTCACGGGCCACCACTGAGCTAAACCTCGGGGAGCAGGTCAGGTGTTTCTGTTTGCAGAAACAGGGTAGTCAACTCCAAGTTCCCCCTCTGCTTTGAGCGTCACATTCTGGTGAAAATGTATGCATTTGGATGCATTTTAATGCTATGATCTCATGGATTTGCATGATAAATAATATTATTGGGATGCAGAACACACAAGTTTGCATTCAACTGGAGATATACCCACATTTAGCAAAGTCCCCCCTCTGCTTTGTGTCAACATTGCTGCGGTCCTTAAAGCACATGGCCTGCTTACCCCCAACCTTGTGGGGGAGCAGGGGAGGACAGGGGTCTGTACACAGGTAGCACAGGTAGTCAGTGTAGCAGCCAGAGTGGCCCACACTGTCCTACCTGACGGCAGGACTAGGACTCTGCTTGGAGACAAAGGTAAGTTGGTGCGCGTGCACTTGGTAGGACCCCTGCCCTGCAGCTCCCTGCCTCTATATAGTTAGGTCACATACAATGTTTTGTAATCATTGTTTATTCTTCAGTTAACGATTAAGGTATATGCATGGGTATTAATGATAAATCGGTATGTATGATGATTTAACTATAACCTATCGCTTTTAAAAACGGGAAGATAGCGGCAACGATATAACTTACGACATGCCATTGGGTCGTGCACTATGTCGGTGCAGCGTGCCCCAACCCTACACACCTATATCAAATCTCCCACCCACCCACGCCTATAATTCAATATTCATATCAAAATATTTCATATCTAATTTCATCTATCAAATTCGTATTATCGTGTTATACCGTTATTCATTCAAATAATGTGTGTTCATAAGGTGTATAAATAATATCATTCAATTTTATGTATTATAAATCATAAAAACAAATCTATTAAAACATGTAAAAAAAAAATTTACCCCAATCTGCTCTTGTGTTGTCCCTTGGGAGGGGGGGGGGTACGTCGCAATGTCCTGTACAGAGACGCCTCTTGTTTCTTGTTTACATGACTTAATGCGTCTCCGTTTTGCACAATGCATGGTTCCCTATGCGGATGTGATATCAAAATTTTGATTTATCAAGAAATCGCCCTCTACACAAGATCCCAAAATAATGATAGAATAGCCCGAGTGCGGAACCTCGGAGGTCGTGTCAATCTACCTCATTGTCAGTAGTACAGGAGAACCTCCCCGTTTAAAAGACGACATACAGAGCGGAAGAGAAATTTATGTAAACAATTCAGGAATGAAACATACAAGAATGTTGGATAAATGTCCCTATACTATGTTGTGATATTCTATTGATGAATGTGTAATTGAGTGGCATACTGTCACTGAAGCAATGTAAAGTACGTCGTTGCTAAATCATGGGACAATAGCTCAGACTGCTAACTATAGGTTATTACTGTTGATTGACCTTTCTTATGCACATATGTGAATAATGAACCGAGGGAATATCTCTCCTGTTGGGTATAGCGATTGTGATGACGAATACTGGACCTTAAGTGTGGACCCATCTCCGGTGTGCTAATTGAAGATTGACGAAGTTCTGCATAACATATGTTGTTGTCATGCCTATAATTTGTGTGTAGATCTTTTTGGATAGCACTGCATGCATCCTTTGTCCTAAATGTTCTCAGGATCACCTGACAAAGGCCCACTCAGGCCGAAACTGTAGTGACGTTTTATTCAGAAATAAAATTTCTAATCTGTCATCGACAAAACATGTTGTTGTTGTGGTTGTGTTTACTGATCAACTTATTATTGGTATAATAGGTTTATCTTTATTAGTACATTTTAATGACCAGGTGATATCCACTCCATTCGTCGAGAACAACGTCTACGTATATGTCATGATTCCGTTGCCAATACTATCTGAAACCCAAACCCCCATGAACTACACAGCCAGAGTTGTTTTTTTAATCAGTTGAAATGTCTTTGTTTTTTATGTTGCAGAATCCTGTCAGCAATATTGTATTCATGCAGACCCTGCCGGATTGTTTTTCATCTCTTCCTGATTTCCAATTGTCCAGCCTCTATGAGAACATGTCACAATCCTGCAGTAACAAACGATTCATTGAGAAATCTCCAGCGGAAGCTGTCAGATGAATATTGGCCGACTCTGGACTGGTAGGTTGGTGAGATATAGACATAGGAATCGACCGGAGTTGGGTTCCAATAGACGTCGGGGGGGAAAGGGGCATTTGTCACATTGGTGACGGTCACATGACGTGACCTTGACCTCAGTAGGCGTGCCCTTGACCGAACAGAAGACCAATCCTCACTATATCAACCATCGTTGTCAGCAGTAGAGACGGCCCGATATTGCCGCTTTGTTTCTCAGTGCGGTTGCCGGGTGCGGAGCAGCGCAAAGTGAAATGTTTGCTTCTTCAATTACACACCGCGGGACCCTCAAAGGGCTCGTACAACGCCCTGTGGCCCAACCCCTTTTAACTTTTAATTACAGGACAGCTTCTTCTTGGGCAGGAAATCAGACCTCGGCGCAGCAGCGGAACACTAATCTTCGCTCTTCACAGTGTTAAAATTGACAAATGGGAATTTAACCCATCTGAGAAATTATCAAATAACACAAAACACTCAGACATGTAGAAGGCCATTAGTCGTCACATTATTGTCCGTGCGTATTGAATCAACAATGAGCTACAGTGTTTTCAGTATGTATCTATGGACTGGTTGGTTTGGCCTTGGAGGGTGTTGTCACGCACATCAAACCCACCCCTGGGATCACACGGAGCGCCCTATCATACTATGGACAGTCAATAACTCAGGGACGCATATTGTTGTAGTTCAGAACAAAGAAACACAATTTCCGCTTCTTGGTATACAATTCAAAACATCATAGTCACAGTAGGTCCACTTCTGCCTCCACCAAATTGTTGATAAGGGTAGGTGATAAGGTGGTTTCGTGATATCAAACAGACATGATGAAAAAGGAAGCTTTCTTTATGAGAATTCCGGTAGTGAGCACCAGTATCCTATCATGTTTTGTTCATGTTTAACGATTCTCTATTCAGGTGATCAACGTTTTACATAATATGTACCTCCAGGAGCTATACAATAAACACATAGGAGTAAATCATTATGATCCATGTTGATAATACTGAGGGAAGGGATGTGATGCGCAAATGATAACTAGTGGCAACTTACATAGCAATTTAAGAGCATAGTAGTGTAGGGGTTCGTTATTACGGGTAATGTACACTCTACTTTACATGGTTAGCTGTTGTTGTTAACCAGCACGTGTCATCTTGAGTCATCTTCTGTCAACTCTCACTTAACATGGCCCATCATCACCAATGTCTCACACATGGTTCTCACTCACTGAGTGAATATGGGTCACCCCTTGTCACCTCTCACTCAGCATGACCAGTCATCCCCCATGTTGCCAGCATGGTCCTCACTCACTGTTTGACTATGCACCATTCACTGTCAGCTCTCACTCAGCATGACAAGTCATCACCCATGTTGCCAACATGGTTCTCACTCACTGTGTGACTATGTGCCACCCCATGTCAACTCTCACTCATGATAGAGATCCCTCACCAGGATGAAGAGACCATGGAAGTTGTATGGATGCATGCTGTTTGTACTTTGCAGATAGGGCAAAGACATTAAATGTTGATTTGATTGGTCTTACCCCATATATGAACCAGCTTATTTATATAATTATAAACATTATGAAAAAAGAGAACATAATGATAGTCAACAATATTATTTTAGATTCATTATTAAGACATAATAGGCAATTTCATTTGTCTATGGGACATAGCATTGATTTGGAAACATTTATATTTTACACCGTATTTAGACATTGTTTGACCTTAGTCTGTCAGGAATCTGAAAATATGATGTGCAGTGACCATTATGGTAGCACACTATCATCGGGAACTGCTAGGAATACTTAATATGAAGGTAAAACAGATGTTGCAGTGAGTGATAATATGGGCACTTGCTACATCTGATCAAGCATGGCAGGTTGTGACACATGAGTAACTGTGGGTCACTCCCTGGCAGCTCTCACTCAGCATGACTCATCATCACCCAACATGACACACTATGTAAGTTACTGCGTTCTGATTGGTCCATTTCAAATTTCCCGCCTTTCCTTTGTTCTCAGTGCATAGCATCTAGCATTCACAACAGACAGACAGAGACAGGCAACAGATGTATAAGGTTGGTTGTCCTACAGTAGGGACAGGAGAAGAAAAAAAGGATGCATTTAACAATTATGACACCTGTGATATCTGTTTCTACTTGTTATACATATTCCAAATCACTTTTTTTTTTGTTTCTAGCATGAGTAGAAAGCTGAGAAAATTGAATTTGAAAGGTTTGACATGGTCAGTTTCCTACACTATAGAATGTAGTGTGCCTGCTCTCTGAAAGTGTGATTTGGTACCCGGTCCTTGCATAGAGTCAAACTAGTGCACTTTATGATGTGTCCTGACATTTAGGGATTTGATAGGAAATGTACTATAATATTGGGAGGACAAGTGTGTCATTGAAGGAAGGATTAGATATAATATGGGCAAGATGTAAGGCACTGGAGGACCGTTGAACACCCTGGAGGAGGGACAGGAGCACCTATTTGGTGAGCATGAGAAATTATAGGAAACCTTTGGAAGGGATTGGTACCCGTAGATTGGAGATACAATGGAAGGGTGATTACCTGTAAGTGCTGTTGTGTGGGATGCCCTGAAGGGCATATACATTCGATAGGACACCCTGGAGGAGGGCTTGTGTAAACCAGACATTGTGTGTGACATACTGGAACAGGTGTTAGGCACAAAATAGGTATGGTTAGAAGGTCTTTGCTGAGTGATTAGGCTTGTGTTCGACACCCTGGAGAATCTGAAATCTACCACAGGGTTTGAATGGGAGACCCTGGAGGAGGCCCTGACACCAAGATTACTATGTCACACTGCCTCAACACGCCTCACCCTGCAAACCTAGGCTTCAGGAATATAACACAAAACATATATATGATGACCCCAGTTATAAAGCCTTCCTAAGCCATTACATTATTAATTACTTTTTTTTTGCTATGTTTCATATACACATTCATTAACTATGTAATATAGGACAGGAAACTTATCTTGGTCGGGCCAACTGTCCTTTATTCTTGGCTGGCTGTCAAATGTGCCATCTGATATAATTAAATGAGGCTCACAATGGGTTTCACTTTAAGGGGTCTCCCACCTTCTAGGAATCCCCATCTGCACAAAATCCTGCACCCATGCATGCAATGTCGCCACCTAGTAGCTCCCCCTGTACCTACCTACAGTACTCCTAGTGTGAATTCTACTTACATATGATTGTGAATTCTGCAGTAGCATAAATTACTATTGTCTACTATGTCTACTATGTCTTGATTCATCTCTAATATATTTATATTAATTCATTTCAGAATGAGAGGATTTCAAGGAACCTTATACATGTATATATTTTTACAACAGACACAAGCATAGAAGATGAAAAGGGAGCCAGCAATGGAGATATAACCACACAAGAAACTGCATGGACATGGAAACAGGACCAAACAACTTAATTGATGTTATCAATAAAGTAAAAATTCAATAAACAATGTATGGGTGCTGGTGAGGCTGCATCATGACACATGTGTGAGTGTGGGTGAGGCTGGGTGATGATACATGTGTGAGTGTGGGTGAGGCTGGGTGATGACACATGTGTGAGCGTGAGTGAGGCCAGGTGATGACACATGGGTGAGTGTGAGTGAGGCCATGTGATGACACATGAGTGAGTGTGAGTGAGGCCAGGTGATGACACATGAGAGAGTGTGAGTGAAGCTGGGCCATCACTCACACTATGTGACTCATTTTTGATTCACTTGGGGATCCTGCGCACCCCATTCCCTTTGGAGCGCCAAAGTGGGGTGCCACTCCTCTGTGTGGTCGCTATTATTCTAATTCTCACCGTTTCATCACTATTTGATTGTCTCTTGTTTTTTGGACCCGTTCCCAGGTGCCAGTTCCGGTCACCTACCCCAGTATATAAGGTGCAACAAGCGACTAACAAGCGACTTCTCTGGTCAGCCTCCAAATCTTCAGTCACACATACCAGCACAGTCACGTGACCTCATTCTCTTATACCAATGTTTAGTACTTTGCCAAAGCTCGAGAATGCTAAGCGCTGGGGTGTTATAAATGATCCATCGGGTACCAGCAAGAAACAGGTCTGATGCCTGCTGCTGCTGACAGAGCCACAGTCTGCACCCGTACATGCCTGCTGCTGCTGCTGCTGCTGCTGACAGAGCCACAGTCTGAACCCGTACATGCCTGCTGCTGCTGCTGCTGCTGCTGACAGAGCCACAGTCTGCACCCGTACATGCCTGCTGCTGCTGCTGCTGACAGAGCCACAGTCTGCACCCGTACATGCCTGCTGCTGCTGCTGCTGCTGCTGCTGACAGAGCCACAGTCTGCACCCGTACATGCCTGCTGCTGCTGCTGCTGCTGCTGACAGAGCCACAGTCTGCACCCGTACATGCCTGCTGCTGCTGCTGCTGCTGACAGAGCCACAGTCTGCACAGAGCCACAGTCTGCACCCGTACATGCCTGCTGCTGCTGCTGCTGCTGCTGCTGAGAGAACCACAGTCTGCACCCGTACATGCCTGCTGCTGCTGCTGCTGCTGCTGCTGACAGAGCCACAGTCTGCACCCGTACATGCCTGCTGCTGCTGCTGCTGCTGCTGCTGACAGAGCCACAGTCTGCACCCGTACATGCCTGCTGCTGCTGCTGCTGCTGCTGCTGACAGAGCCACAGTCTGCACCCGTACATGCTTGCTGCTGCTGCTGCTGCTGCTGCTGAGAGAACCACAGTCTGCACCCGTACATGCATGCTGCTGCTGCTGCTGCTGGCAGAGCCCGGTGGCAGAGCCACAGTCTGCACCTGTATGTGCCTTCTGCTGCTGCTGCTGCTGCTGACAGAGCCACATTCTGCACCCGTACATGCCTGCTGCTGCTGCTGACAGAGCCACAGTCTGCACCCATACGTGCCTGCTGCTGCTGCTGTTGCTGCTGCTGCTGCTGCTGCTGAGAGAACCACAGTCTGCACCCGTACATGCATGTTGCTGCTGCTGCTGCTGGCAGAGCCCGGTGGCAGATTCACAGTCTGCACCCGTGCATGCCTTCTGCTGCTGCTGCTGCTGCTGACAGAGCCATAGTCTGCACCCGTACATGCCTGCTGCTGCTGCTGTCAGAACCACAGTCTGCACCCATACGTGCCTGCTGCTGCTGCTGTTGCTGCTGACAGAACCACAATCTGTAGCTGTTCTTGCTTCCCTGCATGCTTCTGACAGAACCACAATGGAATAATCTTGCACCAACTGCCAGCCTCTCCCAGACACAGGGACCTGTGGTTCCCCACGTGCACCCTTTATTACTTATAGACTCATGGTGATTCTGCCCACTTGTTTATTTTTCACTATACCAACACTATTCAGGGCTCTTGGGAGAAGGCATTAATTAATTGCTCTTGTCATTACTATTGGGTCACTTCTAATATCAGATCACGAGAGTCTGCACCTATACATGCCTGCTGCCGCTGCCGCTGACAGTCTGCACACCCACTGTCCAGGGTGTAATTTTATTTAAAACAAGGTGGGTAGGGTAGCTGTATCAGCGCGGTCAGTTTGTAGCCCTCAGTGTCCCCATTCAAAGCAGCCACATTAGAAATCACCAATATAAGCCCCCCCCCCCCCCCCGCCAGGTAACCAATCAGAATGTCATACCGATCAATCAGTGCAGGCCGCCACTACACTAATATTCAAACAATATATCAGCAACTAGGTTAGTCATGTTAACTAACTAGGGTTGGCCATGTTGACCAACTATGGTTGGTTGTGTTGACTTGCAAGGTTGGTCAAAAAGACCAACCCTGATACACCCATCATTCCTAGAAATGAAAAGACTAAGGTGGGTCGGCCAGTATTGACAGACCTGCATGACCTGGGATCGTCTTATAGGGAGCCAAAAGATGACTAAAGAAGTTGGTCAGTACTGACTAAGGTTTCTAGCATGAGGAATATCAGTGTAGCAGCACTAGTGAGATGTTGGTGAGATGTTGGTTCTGCTCCCGCAATTGCACATTTTTTGGCATTTTACGTTCTCTGGGAGTGGGCTACCTGTCCAATTCTCACGAGAGATTTAGTGAACAGAATTAACATGCCAGTGTAAATGGGACCACCAGAATTATCTCTATACATGTACCTGCTGCTCTGACCACCCGGAGGCATAGCAGTCGGTGCAGGTCGTGTATACAATTTACTAGATTATCGCTAGGAAGAGATTATTCCATTAATATGCAAGTCAGTAACTAAAGGGATTGCCCATAGATATATAGACTGGACCAGGTTAGTGAATCAATGCTATCAGAAGAGTTTCCGGCAAGTCAGTGCTGTGTCGCTGTTTACAACCCCTATACCTTACAAGCACCGCAGTACGAGTACCGCTCTGATTAGCCTCAATGTATCGATGATTTCCTTCCCAGAGTTCTTAGCACCGGAAGTGTCATTCATCAACTGCCGGAAGTGAGTGGTCCCCATCCCGGGGTCATGTGACGCGGGGTGTATCGTACCCATCTCTAATTGGCTCGTTTCGTGAGAGTGATGGGTGCGCCGCCACCCCCTGATCTCCTTGTCTTGCTGTCATGTATGGGTGACACATACATGGCTTTGTGCATTTGACGTTCCAGTGGGGTGCCACTCTTCTGTGTGGCCGCTCCTATTCTAATTCTCACGGTTTCATCCCTATTTGATTGTCTCTTGTTTTTTTGGACCCTTGCCTTTATACACTAGGCTCTAAAGTTCTATGCATTTGGGTCCCAAAACACGGGAAACCACAAAAATGATTGTGAGAAAACAGCCAAAGTTCAGGCTTTCAGATTCCTACTGAAATCCCATCATGCCTTCATGAAAATGATCAGAGACCTTCATTTTGGGACCCCCATAGAGCATTTAAAGTCATATTGTTGTGATTATAGGGGTGATACCTCCTCTGGAGAGGAAGTTCGTCCTTGATAAAATACTGATAAATCAGCTATTCCGAAGGCACTTGCTCTCATACAATCATGCTGGTGGGTGTCTTACTCCCAAGAGAGGCCAAGGTGGTTGTGAATGCCTATTGATGTTCAAAGATCTTGACATGCTGCATGCAGTGTAATATGGAGGCAAAGGGGTTATCTGATGGCTATTGGTGCATGCTTGGGGGGGGGGGGGGTCATAGGGGGTAGTGAACATAAAAAGGTAGGCCTCCAGAAGGGTTCAATCTGCCTGGTTAGGTCTCATATTGATGTTTTATAGCAGTATAGGGACTTGATTGTATGGGACCAAATGCCTTCAAAATAGCTGATATATCAGCCATGCCATCATTACCCATGCAGCTACCCCTCGGCCACCACATGAGGCCGCCAAATCACATCAATGCCAACAAGGCCCTTCTTATTTCTCTTGTTACCTATCATTATTATTATCATGTCATTTTTCAATACAGTCATGGGTGGTGGCAGCATTTCTCTCCAGGGCTGAAGGCATGAGGTGATATCTTGCTTTATAAACGTCTTATGATACCAAGGTCAAAGCCCCTGCCCAGAGGTGGTAGCGTAACACATGTATATATAGGCACAACAATATGACTTTAAATGGTCTCTTTGGGCCCATATGAAGGTTTCTGACCATTTTGATGAAGACAAGGCACTCTATACATGTCTTTTTCACTCTGTGAAGGTGCTCAACCTACTTTCCTTGAAGTTGTATATGGCCTGAAAATGGAATAATGCCTATTTTCACTAGCTTTTCCTGTGCAAATTAGCATTTTGGGGAGCATATTATGCAAATTGGTGTACTGCTAGATGTTATACCAAGGTAATCTCCCAAAGGAAGTATATGGTTTATCATGAATTAGCTATTTTACCAATATCTGTCTGTGTTATATTTGATTTATGAACAACCTAAAAATGCTTGATTGGCTTATGAGGAGAAAAAACAAATGGAAGGCCACTCAAAAAAATAAACTGGTTTCTCATGCATCTCTTTTTTAAAAGATTTTAATGAAAAATATGTCAAAAAGTGCACAAATATTGATTGGCATATTCGGTATCGAATAAAAGCTTAGACTTTCAGCAATGCAGTGAGCTAGAAATAACTTACAATATAACCCATTTTGGGAATCACTAAACTCTTGACTACTTAAATGAGAAAATCATTCACAAAAAGTCCAAATTTTCCTATACATTTTAGCCCTCAGTAAAAAATTATATTAAATAAAATAAAAACGCCCTCATCATATATTTCACAACTTTTCTTGAGTGGCCTAATGTAAAACTTTTTTCTTGAAAAAATCATAATAAATCAACAACTCAACGGACCTCAAAATAGCTGATGTCCTTTCATCACATTCTTTTCAAGCTTTCCAACCATTCTATTGCCGAATTCCTAGGATATTTATCTGGGGTACCTTATTGGCCTTCTCCCACTTTAGGTCGCTCTGGAGCATATAGGTCGCTAAACGACCCACCTTTCATGCTAAAAAGTTGGGTTGCATGGAAAAGGAGAATTGCTCAAGGAGGTAACTGAAATACCACCTTAATAACAATGTTTCTAAAATGTTTAAGTCGATACTTACTATGTGTTTCACTCTGACAGGTAGATAGTGTGTATATTCCTATGTCTCCCAAGAAGCAAACCTAACTGGGCCCCAGTTGGGCCCCGTTTGGGCTGGCAACTGGGCCCCAGTTGGGCTGCCCGACTGGGGCCCTCTGAGAACGGGCACTGGGCAAATGTCCGCGCCCAAGCGGGCTAGCCCAAACTGGGCCCTGACAGGGCCCCAGACGGGCCCCACTTTCATATTTTAGGTTTACAACTTACATAATAGGGCAGTCTAGTAATTGATTTTAATCAATATATGGCAATATTAGGTTTCGAATAGACGAGGTGTTTGCTCCGCTACTACATCCAGAACTGACCAGGTAAGGCGATTTTGGCGCTCCCTGACATGTTGATTGACATGTGACCACAGGTGCTGGCATTCCATTGGTTTGTACTTTGTAATTAGGTCAATATTAGTACATTTGTTTACCCATAAAATAGTTCCCTTACTATAAATTCAGTGGGACCACTGAAACTTACAGTTTGGGGTTTCTCAAATTGAGATTTATTTATTTCTGATTCACACACAGGTGAAAAAGTGGGTTTTAGAAAAAATAAAACAAAATTTTATTTTTTCTGGTACAATGGACATACAGCACTGAATATGTGGTTGGTTGAGTTCAGGATGTTTCATCTTATTCCAAGATTCATCTGGTAGACATTAATATATTAATTTAATGACTAATATCTAACTGGGCTTAGGATGGGCACAGGTTGGGCTGGCCCAAGTAGGATTCAGCTAGGATATCCCTGCAGGAAGCCTTTCATGTCATACATTTTCTACATGAAAGATAGAAAATGTATTCATCAGGTTCAAGTCAGCAAAGATAGGGGCATGTGCAAGTGGCTATTTTAGTAAGTCAATACAATTTCATCCTAGCCATCAAATCTTTAGCTGATATCTTTGGGATATGTGGGTCCATGTCTTATAGTTCCTTTTGAACCACAGGATAGGGGTCTCCAGGTTAATACTTCATTTTCTACATTACTTTACACAATATAATGGTAACTTCCATATATTATCCATACGGCATTGAAATATCTTCATTCTTATACATGTATTAACTGCATGGCATATTTTGGCTGTATTGTATTTTTTGAAGAAGTGATATTGAATTGGAGGATTTCTCTCTACATGGTATACAGAGGCCATCTAGTGTCAAAGCTTAGAACCACATGACCATCTAGTGTTAACGCTGTGAACTACTTGTTGGGAGGCCCACATCAAACCCAACGAAAGCCCAACTATGATTTTCTAGCAAAATCACCATTACAAAATTTCAAATTAATTTTTTTTAAAAGGAAAGTTCGATTCACACTGTTAGGGACTTCCATAAAGCATTTCTGAAAAAGAAAATTGGCCCAGTCCAAGCCCACCTAAAGCCCAATCATACATTTCCTACACAATAGTGAATATAACATGTCCATACTTGGAAATTTATTAATAGAGAGCATGAATCAAGATGTCAGGGATATTTACAAGGCATGTTATAAAATTCACTTAGCCCAACTGGGGCCCCACTGAAGCCCATGGATTTGCCCAGCCCAAAACACAGCCCAGTCTAGCCCAAGGTTTCCCAAGGTAAACCCAACTGGGCGCCAGTTGGGCATGTTACTTGGGCTGTTCACAGTGATGATGTAGTAATGTTGCTAGGTGTGTTCACAGTGATGTAGTAATTAATATTCCTAGGTCTGTTCACAGTGATGGTTAAGTTGCAACTGGCTTGATTGACTATGGCAGCAGTGCCTTTTATAGGTACTGAGAGGATGGGTCTAGACATGAGTATAATGACCCTTGACCTATTTGTCTGGGTACTCAATGGCCAAATAAGGGCCAATCGAAAACCAATCACACTCCACTCATACTTCTGTCTGAGGTGAGATAAACAATTATCCTGGGTTAGACTTAGGGGGGCTTATTTGTTTGTTGCCCCCTTGCCTATGGTACACTGTATATGAAGAAGGGTGACTGAGGCTTATTGGACTATGCCCTGCTGTGTTCCCCCCATACATGGCATGACATAACACAAAACACCACCACTGTGAACAGACATAGGAATATACATCCAGCACCATCTATCTACCTGTCAGAGTGAAACACATAGTAAGTAGCAACATAAACGTTTTAAGGGGTGATATACATAGTAGGTAGCGACCTAATTGTTCTGGGGAGGGCTACATGTTGTAGGTAGCGACCTAATTGTTCTGGGGAGGGCTACATGTTGTAGGTAGCGACCTAATTGTTCTGGGGAGGGCTACATGTTGTAGGTAGCGACCTAATTGTTCTGGGGAGGGCTACATGTTGTAGGTAGCGACCTAATCGTTCTGGGGAGGGTTACATAATCCTGCGTCACCTACCTTCTTTTCCCCCCAAAAATGCCATGCCCCTATTTTTTAGATATTTCCCCATAAAAGAAACCCTTTTTCCAGGGGGGAACTTCCCCCCAACGGATGATTTAAGATTGAGGCTGGTCCCTATATATATACTCCTGTTTTATGTTGCTAAGGGGGAAATGGTTTAGGTCGCTATGGGGAAAATGGTTTAGGTCGCTATTAAAGTTCAACTGTAGGTAAAATTTAACAAAAAAAAAGCACAGGAGAACCCGGAGAAGGCCACCTAATTGGATATGCCACTTCCTGTCTCCAAACGTCCCTGACATTCAACTAATACAGTTGCATCATTTGGAGTGTGCCTGCTACTTCCTGTCTACAAGCATCCTTGACCTCTTGGTCAGTGGTTGTATAATGCCAGGGGTCCTGTTCCGGTTAATGGTTCTGTAACACCAAGTCTTCAGTTCCCGCAGTGCTGCCCCCTCTACATTTAACATGTTCTACTTTCTACCGGTCTCTGTCTGGCTATTAACTCTTTCTAACTTTATTTGTTCTATATGTGTCTGAACATGTGGTCCAGTACATCAGACTTACTCTGACTTTCATTCTAGAGTCAGGCAATGCTTGGGATTAGGGTCAGTTAGCCTGAGCCTTCCTTGGTTAGTTAATCATGTTAGCCACCATGCGGGAACCCGATGTAGAGATAAGTATGATGGTGGATAAAGGCAATATTCCTGTATATGAATTTGTAGGTTATAAGGCTGACCTAACTGAAACGATGATGATAAACAACAACAATAGATAATTGATTGACCAATTTGGGTAGATTTAACCACCCCTTATTTATTAATGTAAAAAAAAAAAAAAAAAAATACACAGGTGTGGATCCCTGTTAGATGGTCATGGTCCAGTGAAGAAGGACAACCTTGACCCTGACCTGGGGCATACAGAGCCAGCAGGCCAGGTAGGCTTAGTATAAACCTAAGTAAACATATATAACCAACTATGACCAATCATACCGGTAGCATTATACTTATATAATTATGGGGTAATTATATACACAATAAGGCTGACCTAACTGAAACGATGATGATAAACAACAACAATAGATAATTGATTGACCAATTTGGGTAGATTTAACCACCACACACCCAAACACAAATAGGGTAAGGAATTATCTAGAAACTGCTAGAAAGTCGACGACAGTTTTATCTTTGGAGACCTTCCTCTCCAGAGTGTCTGTCAGATACAATAACACAGCGAGGGACCTCCAGTCTCCCCTGGACTTGATCTCCACCAGGGTGAAACCGATAGAGAATAGGAAGGAGGCCCCGCCTCTCCGCAGAGAATGACTGGAGACATCCTTGAGGCCCACACGACTACTGAGACTTTTCAGTCGTGCGGAAAAGACACCGTAGGTCTGCGGCGTGCGACTATTGCCGGTCCCATACTGGAACAAATAGTCAGACGAATGAAGATGAAGACTTACTATGAGATGCTTCACGTAGGTAGCTACACAAAATATCGAGTCTTGGGCATAGCTGAAGGGGATCTCCAATGATCTCTCCCCGTACTGTATAGTCTTGGTTTTGCTCAACCTCAGCAGGACGCCCCAGGGTTTGAAGGTGACGTCAGACACCCGGATGGCCTGGTCACTCACCGTCACATGGGCCTTCCTCAACAGTCCTCTGAAGGCCATAATGGCCGCAGTCCACCAGCACAGATCGCGAGACGAGGACATGTCTAGCAACTTATACATCCTAGACAAATCCCTCGGAGACAAAGGCACAGCTTGTTTGACTGTATCACCCAACGATCTCCGCGCCCCCGCCATGGTGCGAGACACGGAAAAGTCCTTGGTCGATACCGGGGCAAGGCCATGCAGCTTCTGCAGATATACTACCGCACTGATATACTGCGTGATGGACGAATATTTGAACTTCCGGCACATGTGCGCGATATAGAGGCACAAAGTTTTTGAGTCACATGGTATAGGTGACAGGTCGTAGCGCGCGCAGAACTCATAGAAGTGTTTCCACTGTGACTTCCTGGTGAGTTTCGTGGCGGATGCCAGTGCCATGTCCTGGAGGCGCACCAACTCTGCTTCTAGCTGGTGTCGGTCTGTAACAACAGAGGGAGAACGGGGGATCAATTTGGGCTACACCTGGGTAGGACAACCTCGAAATGAAGTCGGCCACCACATTCTCCTTGGAGCGAAGGTAGCAACACACAATTCTAATATTAAACACAAAACACATCCAGAACAGTTCACGCAGCAGAGACATTGCGATGACATTCTTGCTCCTGCCCGTTGCTAGCATACGGCAAACTTGAGTGTTGTCAGACCAGATCAAGATGGTATTGTTATTGAGCGCGCGACCCCACCTAGCCAAGGCCATCACCACTGGCCACACCTCCTGGACATTGATGTTCTCCAGAAGATTGTCAAAAGTAGGTGGGGGGAAGTAGTGGTCCGGGAAGAAGGGGAGATCCTTAGCCCACTTGTCTAACCAGACCCCATACAACCAGTCCGAACCGAGACTAGAGCCAAAGCCCCGTGAAGATGAGTCGCAGAATATCTCGGCCACTGGATTAGAGGGCTGGAGTATCCGGGCCTTGCCATTGAACACACTAGCGAATGACCTCCACCACTCTAGATCTGCCTTGAACGTGGGTGACAGTCTTGCTCGGTCAGTGGATTCTGACAGGGAATTGGTCAGATTAATCACTCTCCTGGAGAAGGTCCTGCCCCCGTGCACCACTGTGGCACAATGTGCCAAGATGCCCGATAGCTGTTGGAGTTCCAACTTCGAAGCACTGGTTTTTGTCAGAAAGTCACTTATCGTTGAATACAAGTTGTCTAGCTTTTCCGCAGGGAGGCTCAACTCCATGTTTACACTGTTCACCTCTATTCCCAGACAAGTCAGGATCTGGGAAGGGCCTAGTACCTTCTCCCACTTGATGTCAAACCCAAGGCGCCTAAGCACCAGAATGAGCATGTTCATGTTGACCTCACAGTCTTGCTGGGACGAACCCAATACCGTAAAGTCATCAATGTAATTGGATATTCTGTCTACACCACGGCGGTTGAGACACCGCACCACAAAGTCACCTAGCTGAGTGAAGAGCCAAGGGGCTGAGGCTAAGCCGAATGACAGGCACCTGTCCACTAAGACTTCCGGGCCCTCGCCGAAGTCCCAACGCAGGCCCTGATATGTCACATGGTCAGGCAATATATTCACCGATCGGTACGCCTTGGCTAAATCCACGACCGCTAAATAGTCACTGGGCTGTAGCATGTCTATGATATAGTCCAACCCTTTGTAAGAGAACTTTTGACGAGTGGTGGACATGAAGTTGTTGATGCTAGCGTGAAGTGGGCGCTTGCAGTCTGTAATAGGCCTAACGCCTCCATCTTTTTTCTTGATGGCTCCCATGCTGTGGATGCACTGAGGTGCACCAACGGCCTTAGTTATCTTGCCTGCCTTCACCTCAGAAACCAGAAGTTCACTCATCATGACATTGAACTCGCTACTGACAGTACTTCTATAATTGGATCGATCATAACCCGGGATATAGACATCATCCACAATATGGAAACCAGTATTTATACCCCTCAGTACAAAGTCATCCTCAGAGCACATGGCATTGGGGAACAAGACATACTCAGCCGCTACTCTACAAGGCTTGAGTTGGGAAACTACAGGGCCTATCATGTGAACACAACTACAGGTGCCCAATACACAGTCACTGAATACTTCCACTACACAGTCTTCAATACACACACATGCTACCAGAGTTCTCACCCCTAAGGGTAATGTATCATTTGGATTGACATTTACAGTTACAGCCCTAGAGCTGTTTTGAACCTGCCCTAGGGCATCACAACTAGTCCTCCCAGTAGGGGTAACAAAGTCTGGACCTAAGTCCTGTTCATCAACACTGTCATCAACATCTAGGCCTAGGCCATCTGCACACATATCACTGAATGACACTAAGTCACATGGAGAGTCTGGTTTGCTAAACAATGGTTTGTCCCTAGGGACCTCACTGAGTGCACACTTTGCTTGTGAACTGGCAACACATTCATGTTCGCCGGGCGAACACTTATGTTCGTCGGGTGAACTTACACTACTGTAACCGACCACAGCGCCCTGTCGTCGGCCAAGACCGACCACAGGCTCAATATAATCGAAATGAGACGAGTCTGGCACGACATTTCCAGCATTTGTCGTCCCACCAAAGGCCGGGACGACAATATTAGCACCCCGAGAAGAGCTTTCGCCATCGCCCATGCTGTTTACAGCCGAGACCGAAGAAAACAAAGTACAATTGAGGGAATTGCCGGACAATGCGGCCACTGAGCTGTCCGCCACCTCACCCGCAGACATAACCGGGTACATATTCGCCATAATCGATGAATTTACACTCCAGCGAAGCGCATTGTTGATCCTCGCCGTCCCCCTGCGGCCATTTTGAATGGGGCATGCTGGGAGCCAGCGAGGAATCGAGCGCTACATTTCGACAATCTTTTTCGCTATAAGGCGCTAAACAGTCAATATTTGACGCTAACGTCAACAATATACCTCTAGAAGTATTAATTGCGGACATATTGTCCGCTTTTAGGCCTATTTCGGAACAAAAGTCAATCGAATCGAGCGGACGACAGACCAGTGGCGCCCCCGTCTCCTCCGCGGCCAAAGACGGAACCATTTGATCCCGCGGCCGCAGAACTCTTCGAGACGAAGAATGTGTGGAATGTGGAGGGCTACACTGGGGCTCTGCGCCCTGCTGGTACTCTGTGTTTCTCTGCTCCCTGCTTTGTACAGTCTGTTTACACTCACCAGCTGATGTACTCTGGGCTGATGCTGGAGGTGCTGGGGCTGACTCTGGGAGTCAGGCTGCAGGCTTCTGAGCCTGCTTCTTGATGTTGGGGCAGTTGGGGGCCTTGTGGTCACCAAATCCGCAGGAGTAGCAGACATGGGGTTTCTTGCAGCTGGCCCCATCACAGGACTTGAAGTTGTAGTACCAGCATGGATAACCATCACCTCCTCCATCCCCTCCCCCTGACCTGGCAGCCTTCTTCTTGGCCCACTTGGACTTCCCCGAGGTAGGCGGGGCCCCACCGCCCCCACCCCCGGTCTTGAGAGAACGCAGTCCGAGGTGCCGATTTATCAGGGATTGGATGCCATAAGTAAGGACTTGCATCCCATCAGTGGATGCCAGACTCCGGACCGCTGCATCATATTCTAGGAGATAATGGAGCTCGTAGATGACTTCCGCCGACCGGTCCGACAAGTACCGCATGTGGGACAGCAGGTTAAGGGCATCCTCGGTGCCCTTCTCCACATGCCGCTCCAGGAGACTGCACAGGCAGGAGTTGAGCTGTGCGAAGCTCTTGGGCCTATCCTGGCCATCTGGGAGATATCTGGTGATATCCATGTTGACTACGCGTTTGGCCCTCCTCCTTTGTCTGCGGTGACGCCTGGTACCGCTCGACTCAGACGACAGGGAGCTGTCCGACATAGGGAGGCCAGGCACCGGGAGGCCAGGCACCGGGCGGCCAGGCACAGGACCTGGGTTCGGGTGTGGTTGTCGGTTCTTGAATACTCCCAGCCGTTTGAAACCCGTACTCACGGCGGAGTTCAGCCCCTGGACAGAGGCTGACAACTGGGCGATGTCCTGTCTCACATTGGCTAACTCCTGTTGCTGGTCTTCCACCAAGTCTCTTAGCCCAGACACTGAGATGTCGTCCTCCTCAGACTCCTGGTAGTCCTCATCGTCATATTCGTTAAGGCCGAATAGAGAGCCATACTGGTCTCTGCCTGGGGCACCTGCAGACTGTGACCCCTTCACTGTGTGCCTGGTGACTCTCCCTGTGGGTGTAGTATAGGCCTCCTCCTGGCTACCACCTGGCTGCTGGCCACCTGGTACAGGCTCCACTTTCTCCAGGCCTAGAGCTGCCAATTCCTCCTCAGTCATTGCTGACATAGCACAGGCCTTGCCAGTAGGTGGCTTGTGTCTATGCAGGCATGTCTTACAGGCCCTCAGACCCGACATAGTGGCTGCACAAGGTAAAACTCCAAGAAAAATACACAGGTGTGGATCCCTGTTAGATGGTCATGGTCCAGTGAAGAAGGACAACCTTGACCCTGACCTGGGGCATACAGAGCCAGCAGGCCAGGTAGGCTTAGTATAAACCTAAGTAAACATATATAACCAACTATGACCAATCATACCGGTAGCATTATACTTATATAATTATGGGGTAATTATATACACAGAAAATATGATATCAATATTGCACAGGGATAGGTTTTTGTCCTTTTTCTGTCTTACATCATCCATCATCCAACCTTAAAACCGGAGATTCATTCCGAAGGGATACTCCTTATGGAATGGCACAAGTTCCAAATTCTACTATATCAATAACCATACTTCATCTTCTCCATTCTTGTAGACCCTTGTGTCACTCCAATTTCATCTGAAGTCCTCCCAAGTTGCTGACACATGTTGGTGTTTTAGTGGGGTTTTTTGCATAGCCTATAAACAGGGCTGTGTACCTGCCTAGCTGTAAGTCAGGTTTTTAAATGTATCATCACAGGGATCACTTATGAAATCTGATATCTCTAAGTTGATTCATAGCTGAACCACTGGTTATTCAGACAAAGAAATAAAAATTGATTCAATGTGTGAAACACTACTGACTGAACGACTGGTGGGCATGACTATATCATCTATCTTGAATTGAGTACTTGGTTAGGGGGAAATGAGCGTATTTAACTACATCCTAGACCTACTCCTTCAGGTTATAATAGCACACTCTCTATCAGACAATGTCAGACAATGCTGGACTCTCGTGACAGTGAGGGTCAGGTGTAGTGAGAGTCCAGCATTGCCTGACTGTCCTCCTAGTTGTAACAAGGGTAACGAGAGTCAAGCTTCGCCACCCGCCTCCATATGAGAGGCAGGCATTGCTGCACCATCGGTGCTACTAGGATACAGTGTCTCTTTCAAACCAGAGTCTGACAATGCTGAACACTCTCTCTACCAGTGCTTGACTCTGTTGTTTGGTGGTGGGTTGTTATTTTGGCGACATACTGACATGTGCCAGACCCTGGGATGAGAGTCCAACTGAGATGTAACTTCACGGTATGCACAATGCTTGACTGTTTCCTCTCAAGAACCCTTCATTTAGATGCAGATTCTTTTGCAACACCTTACTAAAATGTAGATATCCTAGGCTACATATCAGAGCGACGGATTTCAGTTCTACACATATGCCCGTACGGAGAGGTTGCATGGAGCATGGACCTATAAGGCTCAGTCTCATGAGTTTGTAACAGTTGGAACGTCTTTGACCGGGTGTCGCCTTTGGCCGGTGTCGTCTTTGACCGGCACTGCACGAAAAGTTGGATTTACATTAGATTTACTTTTGCGTAAACATTTTATTTATGTATGTTTCCGCATATTTACATGATATTGGTCAGAAAAAGTAAAATGACAGAAATGTGTCCTTTACAGAGTCAGTATACAACGGAACGTCCCTGTTTACGCAAATGTAAAATGGAGTAACCATCTAGTTTACATACGGTTAAAGCCAAGTAAATCTCAATGTAAACCTTATGTTTAAGTGACGTAAACCTCATGTATAAGTGACGTAAACCTCATGTATAAGTGACGTAAACCTCATGTTTACATCACGTAAACTTGAGGTTTACGTGACGTAAACTTGAGGTTTACGTGATGTAAACGTGATGTCACGTAAACCTCAAGTTTACGTCACATAAACTTCAAGTTTATGTGGCATATACCTCAAGTTTACTTGACATAAACCTCATATTTACATGTCATAAACTTTATGTTTACATGATGTAAACCTCACATTTCTTTAATGTAAATCTCATGTTTACTTGACATAACAACCAGGGATATTTCTTTCTTAAATCTCATAAAACCCCAGGACAACTCAAAGTATTTCTTACATAAATCTCACTAAACCCAGGGTATTTCTCTCTTAAACCTCAATAAATCCCAGGAAACCAGGGGTATTTTTTTCTGGGATGGTAGGGTATATTTTATTTTGGGGATCGTGATTCCATCATTTGAAGATAAATTAGAATACTTGATGCTTTGAAGTCAGGCAGCTCAACAGGAGGCAGGCAGGCAGGCAGGCAGGCAGCATGAAAGAATGCAGGTGTGTTCCCATGGTCAGACAGCAGTGGACTGAGGAGCTCACACTGCATCCCTGTTATATTTACGGGGTGTATTGCTGGTCATGTGACCAGAACGAGACTAGCTTCTGATTGGCTTAGGGACCATTATTGCATGACCACCATGGAGTGCACACCTCCTCCCTGCCCTTAGGTGGTTGTAGGAGGTGGTGGGCGATTATTGGAGGTACATGGCATCTGTACGTATACTCAGCCTACCCTGCCCCCAGAAAGCTGTGGGCGACTATGGGAGGTGTAGGGCTTCTGTAGCCAGCATACCCCGCCCCTAGGAAGCTGTGGGAGGTGGTGGGCGATTGTGGGAGGTGTAGGGCTTCTGTAGCCGGCCTACCCCGCCCCTAGGAAGCTGTGGGAGGTGGTGGGCGACTGTGGGAGGTGTAGGGGTTCTGTAGCCGTCCTACCCCGGCCCTAGCAAGCTGTGGGAGGTGGTGGGCGACTGTGGGAGGTGTAGGGCTTCTGTAGCCAGTGTAGGGGCTAGGGTTATACGGGTTTTATATGACGGGTTCTGTTGGATGCTGTGTTGCGAACTCCGTCCGAACCCTTCAGTCCGACGGCAGGTGGCGACACCTGCTTCGGGCTTGGGGTATGGACAGAGGTCGCTATAGGCTTCCGGTCTGCGTGTGCGCGTGCAGGCTGGCTGCCTATATATACCCAGCATCCGATGGGACTCGTCGGTTACTCTTGAGCCACGCTGGTGAAGAGACCCCCAGATCACTGCGGCTATATTAGCCTACTGACCCGTTCCGAACTCTATAGGGAGTTCGCATGATTAGAGCTTTGCCTGTCTAGGTTACTGAATAAACCTACTGATTCGCAACCTGTAACACTTGATCCGAACTGTGTGAACTTTGTTCTTTTACTTGATACTATAACCATATCATAGAGGAGCAAAGTATCGTTTATTACACTGGTGCCGTGACCAGTTCTGAGTGAAAAGCAGGTTAGCCTGTGCAAAAGCACAGACCTCGTGCTCTGGCCGGAGCAGCGAGGTTTCCCGATGAGGCATTAGCCTTGTCATTGGTGGGGTTAGATGCCGGAGATGAGGCAGATACCCCCACACGAAGCGCGAATGTTCCACCCGGAGCAGGCGTGCTAATGGGTCCGGAAATAATGAGTCGTTCATTAGAGGAGATGAGTCTGTCGATGTTTTATGTCGGCGGATCACGGGCAGCCGCTCCGGCACCTCAGAGGTTTGACATTTCGGAGGAGCGTCGCTTCAACGATATGAGAGAAGCCAGGGTGCAGGAACGTCTGCAAGTAGCCCAAAGGGAATTGTTGACCATTCAGGCCCAGTCCAACGAATGGAAAAACAACTTGATTGCGTTGGAAGGCGCGGTCACACACCGAGCTTCCAAAATCAAGGAGAAGGATGCGAGGTTATCCACCTTGTTGGAAGAAAACAAGAGGCTGGCACAGTCTCTAAGTTTGGTTCGGTCGGATTTCAACCAGAAGACGGCCGACCTGGACACGGTCCGAGCCGAGTTTGTTTCTGCAAACACGGAGCTGAACCAGATTTGTGTTTGCCAGGGATGCCGTGGTAGCAGAAGCAGAGGGAGTACATTCCGAACTTGTTGGGGATACGGAAGACCTGAGGGAGACTCGTCAGACTCTAAATACGGAGTGTGACATCTTGAGAACCAAGAAGAATGCTCTACAACAATTCTTATTGGAGGCTCGAAATAGTATGCAGGACAGCAGTACCTCGTATGCTTCAGCTGATAATGAGAGCCCGAGGGCTGGTCATTACATGAGTTTTACAGACACTCCGAACCTACCAAGTGGGCGCGGAATGACTATAGAGTCGGCTTTGTCTGCCTCAACACCAGGTCGACCCCTTAGGATCGGCCGAGCAAGGGGTAGAGGATTGGCAAGTAAATACTCCCCAAGGGTGGGTATCATGGGCATCCGTCCAATACCGAAAGAGGACGTTTCGGTGGCTCCGGGGATAGCCCCGGCGGGAAGAGGAAGGCCATTGTCGGAGCGGGTCCTTACCCCTCAGGGACAGTTGCACCAGGAGGAACAACGTCTTGATTCGGAACGCCGGAAAAAGGCTTCCGTTCAGGAAGAAGCAGCCAAAAGCTACCTAACTCCTGGAAGCTTGGCCCAGTGGCAAACTTGCCAAACCGACAAGATGTTTTAGGAACAGAAAGCCCTAGAAACTGAGAGGCGGGAAGTGTACCGCCAGCAGGAAGCTCTTCTGGAACAACAGAAGAAACGTATGCGGGAAAACGCTGCGATGGCGGAAGAGCTAGCGGAGCAAGAGGCGGCCGTCCTGAGAGCCCGAAAAGAGGGACTGAGGGCTGCCGGCGAGGCTGCGAAGGCCAAACTTGAACAAGCTCAGCAAGAGGAGGAGGCTGAAAAGCAAGCCAAACACTTGGTGAAGGAGAAGGCGGAGCATCAACGGTTGCTTGCTCTGGCCCAACAGTGCCAGTATATGACAGATCTGGAAAAGAATTGGTGGTTCAGTCAAGGGATTGACCCCACGACAGAGTTGGTGGCGTATGGTACGTACCAGGCCTATCTGGAGAGACAAAATAGTGTGCCGACACCGGGGGCTACTCCGGGGGCGACTCCAGGGACAAAGAGTCCTAAGAAGGCTCCGAGACGAACAATTCTCAGTACGGAGTTACAAGAGTTGTACAATACTAACCCCGCTATAGCAGGGATAGGGTTGCACAACGTAGGCGCGGAACAAGACGCCTCGACTGCCATTTCCAAATGCTTGTCGATCACCTCTAAAATTAGGGGATCGTCCAACGCGGCCCGACGGATTGCTAGTGAACCTAGTCCGTACTGGCAGAAAAACTCGTGGGAGGACTGGCTGATGGCCACTGTGGAGGACATCAACCTCAGTGGCTGGGACCAACAAGATGCTATTCATTATATCTGTAAGGGATTGCGCATAGGAGACGGCATGATGGCTGTCGAGCAGTGGAAAGACAAATGCGGACCGCATGGTACTTTCAAACAGCTGGTGGAGATCGGGACTATATTGTTCGGAGGCTCCGCCCGGATAGATCAGATGGTCGCTTTTAAAAAGCGGGTGCAAGGCAAGAACGAGGCCCCGAGGGTTTTCGGACTTGCGTTGATGAGACTCCTGAAGAAGGTACATCCTGCTTCAGGGATCCACGATGCCTTATTTTCTAAGGAATTGTTCTCTCAATTCGTCGCCGGGTTGAGAGACCCCGACGTCCAACAAACGATGTATGACACGTGGAGGGCGGATACGTCATTGGATGACCTTTTTAAGGCCATCGATATACACGCCCTCAAGAAGTCACTGCTAGGAGACCGGGTGCCAACCCAGGCCTCTGCCATCATAGAATGTTCTCCGGAACAGTCTGAGGATGAAGGCAGTGATGAGGAGGCGACGGCTTCTGCGGCTCAGTTCAAGAGGAATGGAAATTCCTCTAAACCGCCGTGGAAGAATAAGAAGCCGGAAGGTGGTGGAAACCCTCCTCCGAAGAAGGAATCATCGGCTACCCAGCCCAACAGGAGGAAGATCAACCAAAGGACCGCTAAGTGCTATAGGTGCTTGGAGATCGGTCATTTTGCTGCGGAGTGTACAGCTCCGTGTCCGAAAGTTCCCGGAAAGGAGGGAAACTAGAGGGGGTGGTCCGAGCTGGCGAGCGGACGGCCCCTGGTGATGAAGTACGCCAACATACCAGAGAGGTAGAGCCTAGTGGAGTTCAAAAGACAGAAAGGGAACCAGGGGTGGCTTCGAACTTGAGGAGTTCGGATGCTGGCCTGGTTAACATTCCAGTCCAACAGTTGCCCGGCAATGAGGTAGGGAGGCCCATTACGGATAGGAACGAGAAAGTTGCGGCTGTCACAGACACCGTGTGGGTAGGAAGTACCCAGCTTTCCCCAGATCACCCATGTTTCGACCATTTGAAGAAACATGGCCTAGATTTGGCTGCTCCGAAGGACTTTGAACGCTTCACTGTAAACCGTCTCCGCTGGGGGGGAGGCGGTGGTATGTGTCTGTTACTGTGGCCGGTAGGGCGGGCGAGTTTTTAGTAGATACGGGAGCAAGCCACTCCTTTATCACCTCAAACTTCTATGCTCTTATGCCGGACAGTCATGATAACTTCAAAACGAAGGTAAGCGCCTGTTCGGCCGATGGGTCAAGTATGCAGACGTATGGGCGCACGTTCATACCGCTCCGGATCGGAGGGAAGGAGTATGTGGCTTCTCCCACCATCACGGAAATTGCTGACGACGGTATACTGGGGTTGGACTTTGCGGCGTTGTATGACGCGGTCTTGAACCCTGGTACAGGGGTACTCCAGATAGAGCACTCGTACCATGCGGTGGAGCAGTGTGTGCTCCGACAAGTATCAACAGTGGCAACGGTGGTCCAAACTGTAAAGATTCCTCCTGGACAGACGTGTGACGTGCTGGTCCGAAGCAAGGGGCTTAGGAGAGAGGAAGAGGCAGTTGTGGAGCCGGATGTGGCTATGTTGGGAAGCATTGGTCTGATAGGCATGGACACCCTGGTGGGTGATGGTGCTTGGACCGTGGTGCCGGTTTCTAACCCCGAGTTAGAAGCTAAGTATCTGAGAAAGGATACTGTGTTGGGGAATGTGTTCACCAGTGAGGCAGTGATGCCTGCGGGTCATGTGAGCATGAAGGGTGACCCTTCTCCGACCATCTTGAGTGATGGACTCGAGAAAATGATCTCCGAAATCTCCGAATCATGATTCCTTGAGAAGGCTGGTAGCGACCACAGTCCGACGGACAGGTGGAGCGGTTTAATCGGACCTTGATCCATGTTCTTAAGCCATTAGTGAACTCCCATATGGATGATTGGGATGATCAGTGCGAATTTGTGGTACATGCGTATAACAATACGGTACACACTTCGACAAACTGCACTCCGAACCTATTGGTGTTCGGGGAGGACTTAATCATGCCTGCGGACTTAGTGTTCGGGGTGGTAGGGATAAGTCCTGAGGCGCCTTGTACCGTGCTGTTCATGGAATCTCTCCGGGAGAGATTCAAATTCGCCTATGAAACAGTTAGAGCACACTTGCTCAAAGCTGCTAATTGGCAGAAAGTGGGTTATGACACCGGGTTGCGGCGGTTTGTAGTAGGGGATAAAGTGATCCCACTGCATGAACCGCTCTGTAATGTCAAGCTGGCGAATAACTGGGACGGACCACACACCGTGGTCAAATGTATCAGTCAAACGACTGTATCGATCCAGTCTGCAGCGGGACGCATCCGGACGAGCCATGTGGCTCGGTTTCGTGCTTGGGCTGGGAGAGAGCTCACCCCGGAAACGGAGGTGGAGGAGGGGAGTTCGGAGTCGAAATTTGTACCTTTGGAAGGGGTGTCAGTGGACACTCCCAAGAGGCCGGTACAAAGAAAACTCCGGAAGACCGTGAAAAAGAAAGTCTCGGCAGACGAAGGAAGAAGGGCACGGAAAACTAAAATCAGGGCTAGAGTTTTAGTTAAGAACGAGTGTCCTTCGGCCAGGTTACTAGATGCTGACGGTAAACCCGTTCGGAGGAGCCCTAGGCTTGTGGCTAGGGGGGCCGTAACCTAGCTTGTTTACACAACGAGTGTGGTGTCCTGTGTTGTCTCTATATGTTATATGTGTGCTACCGACACAGCTCAGAGTCAATGGACAAGAATGTAAGAGTGTTCCCCGAGGGTGGTGGACGGATAATCCGGTGGGATAATCTTCGATTTCCCATATAAATCCACTGATACTCCCGATGAGCTCTTTATTCGAAGTAAATTTGACTGGGAGCCGCCCGAGTGGCATGGTGATCCCTACAGCTCGAGCTGCGGGCGGGAGAGGTCGTGACCTGATTACGCGATAATTGGGTCACGCCGGATAACGGGATCGCGTCCAATCACGCGAGACGCTGCGCATGCGCCTTGTTTTAAAGACAAAAGCGTGGGAACCGCCATATTGATTTTGGCTCACTACCAAGTCAATAGCGACGGCAGTCGGCAGCGGGGAATTCGTGATTTGGAGCAGTAAGAAGAGGAAAAGTTCAGTGAAAGAGTTGTAAGCAGTGAGTACTCTTTCCAGTGGTCTGTGAGACAAAAGAGGGCGGCGGGAAACTTTACGTTTCCCGTCAAACTCCTCATCGAAAGACACCCCGACAAAAGTAAGTATGGCAGAGCAGCAGCTCCGTCAGTCCGAACTTACCGGAGACTCCGAGACGGCTTCGGCCGTCAAGGGTCTAGTAGATGCTCAGAGCCTCAGCGGTGATGAGCTCAGTGCGAGTCTGGCGGATATGTCTGTGGATCCTGCCGTCTCCCCGATCAGGAAGTCTCCATCGCCCGTGGGCAGTGAGGATTCCCACCTGCTGGACGGAATCGAGCACTCCGAAAGGGAGCCCGAATCTGCTGAGAGCGCTGTCCGACCCTCGCGGTTGTGCAGTCTGAGTATCTCCCCGACCCTTGTCAAGACAGTAAGTCGAAAGCTGTCTATGGACAGTGGTGAGGAGACTGACACCACTCTTCCGAGGACGCGTGGGGGAAAGGCGCCAACCCGGGATCGGTCGAAGTCGTCCGATTCTCGGATCAGCACAAAGGCTACTAAGCACGTAGGTGCCGGTAAGAAGCCTCAATCGAAGGTCGAGCCGAAGAAGCCGGACCCCAAGAAGAGTGGTACTCAGAGTACCAAGAAGACGGATCCGAAGACGGATCCGAAGAAGACTCCCACGTCTGTCGTCAAGGACGTGACAAAGGTGGATCCGAAGCCAATCGGTAGCACGGCAGCTAAAGATCCACCTAAGAAGGGTCCGACGCCTGCCAGCAGTAGTGCTGCAAAGGCTCCGGTCCCCAAGAAAGGAAAACCGGATCTCCGGACCACTTCCTCGACTATCCCTGTCTTTAAAAAGGTCAAGGATAGTACCAAGAAGGCTGTAACCCCGGCCCCTCCGGCTCCGAAGATAAACTTGTTGGGTTTCTCGCAGGAGTTGGACAACAGTTCAGCCGTGGCGGCTTCAGCCGCGGCCCTGGCCGGCCAACCCTCTTCAGCTGGTGGGTCAGGACACGGGGGAGCACGTCCTAAGACGACGGTTACCTTGCAGGAGCCAAGCTCAATCGAAGGTCGAGCCGAAGAAGCCGGACCCCAAGAAGAGTGGTACTCAGAGTACCAAGAAGACGGATCCGAAGACGGATCCGAAGAAGACTCCCACGTCTGTCGTCAAGGACGTGACAAAGGTGGATCCGAAGCCAATCGGTAGCACGGCAGCTAAAGATCCACCTAAGAAGGGTCCGACGCCTGCCAGCAGTAGTGCTGCAAAGGCTCCGGTCCCCAAGAAAGGAAAACCGGATCTCCGGACCACTTCCTCGACTATCCCTGTCTTTAAAAAAGTCAAGGATAGTACCAAGAAGGCTGTAACCCCGGCCCCTCCGGCTCAGAAGATAAACTTGTTGGGTTTCTCGCAGGAGTTGGACAACAGTGCAGCCGTGGCGGCTTCAGCCGCGGCCCTGGCCGGCCAACCCTCTTCAGCTGGTGGGTCAGGACACGGGGGAGCACGTCCTAAGACGACGGTTACCTCGCAGGAGCCTCGGATAGACGAGGACATGGATGTCACTACCGGTGAACAACATGTACAGCGTCTACAGGGATTGTTCTCCCAGATAGGACCGAGCTTCAGGGCTCCGGCTATCCCGGACCCCTTGAAAGAGGTACCAACCCCAGTGGAACCACCTCGTAAGACTACCGAGTTGAGTCCGGAGACACCAGCAATGGATACTTCGGACGAGGCCGGCAAGCTGGACCAAGCTGCAGGTGGTGGTCCGTCGGGGTCAGGAGTAAACATCCTAGCCCCGCATGAGCATGATGATTGGGACAAGGAGGACTCCGATGTCCCACTCATCCTAAGAGGGGGCATCATCGACCAGTTGAGTGCTGAGGAGGTTCGGGCATTCAACTTGGCCCAACTGAAGACGTTCAGGGGTCTAGACAGTCTGTCTGCTAGATTCCCTGTATGGTTCCCGGACCGCTTAACAGCGGCCATGGAAAATGTCGGAGAGGCGGCCCAGAAGGCACCTCTAGTCGCCATCTCAGAGGGTCGTTCCGAGGCTATTGCGGACTTGGATTCGGATATGCAAACATATTCCGAGTTCAAGACCGTCTATAGCAAACGGGAGAAGAGGCGACTCCTGACTCCAGCTATGAAGCTGGCTCGGGGAGTCCACCAAAAGACGAAGGAGTCCATCCTGGATGCAACCCGGGAGGATGAGACCGTTCAACAAACAACAGCAGCGGTTAGGAGTGCTGACACTAACCGACTGGAAAAGGCCAACCATCGGGACCAGATCCTGGTGGAGACCATCCGGCTGACATCTCTGGAGGCGGGTCAATCCCCAGATGAGGTAGCAGCCGTGGTGAAGGGTTTGAAGGAGGATACGGTCACTCAAGCCGAGCTCAAGGAGTTGGTGAAAACTGCTCTCCGAGCCAACGCTGCGAGCAAGTATAGGTACTTCAAACCTATGTGCTTGGGGGATGTGTGAAGGACGCCCGTTCTTCGCAACACCCTGATCCGGTTGGTCAGGACGACCTCTCGGACGACGAAGAGTGGATCAAGAAGGATCCTGTCGATAAGTCGGTACAGTTGTACCATTTTGAGTTGCTGGAGAAGGTCCGGACTTCACACAATAAGTACCATTCCTACCTCCAGAAGACGAAATTGTCGTGGGCAATGTCGAGATGGTCTCCAGATCAACCCTGCCCCTTCGATACTTGTCAAAACATTGATGAGACCCGGGACACGCCCCGAACTTGGCCTACCAAGGTGAGGTTCGCTCGGCATGTAACAAGATTTCATGTGCGTCATTTCATGTGATATGACTGCCTGAGCGTGGGTTCAAGGGGGAGCAAGGCTTGCCCTGATGGAGGAATGTTCTTCAATAGAGCGGACATAATCCGACACATGGCCAAGAAACATAACTTGTCCTTGGAAGCTGCGGCGGAGCATATCCAACTCGCCCATGAGGAGGTCTACTCCAAGTTCGGACAGCTAGAAAAAATGGATAACCTCGAAGTGGACTTTGGTTCCAACGCGAAAGGGAAAGTCAGGGTTTTCTACAAGGTGAACCCGGATGGCAACTTCCTCCGCATCCCGGAAGGCACACTCTATGATGAGTTCGAGGCCTACCGGACGCGGACCAGTACCAAGAAGGCCCAGAAAGCTTCGAAGAGACAAAACCAGTCTTCGGAGCCAACTGACGCCAAAAGAGCAAAAACGGACGAGAGACCGTCCGTAATGGAGAAGGTGGATCCGGCGTACAGAGGGCCCGCCTTCACATCTAGCCTGACTGACTGGAAGTCGGGTCCCCAGGGCGAACCAACTCGGTCCGTTCCGAAGGATCCGAACACCGGAACGGGGGGAGGCTTTGACGAGGCCTTCCCAGATGGTAACCTGGTCCCGGGGGAAGAGGCTCAGCTCTTTACCCAGACTGGGAAAACGAAGGCTTCGGTGAAAGCAAAACCGAAACCTGCCCAGACACAGAGTCCCCCTCCGGAGACTCCAGACAAGGATGCTCTGTTGTTGCGACTCCGAGCTCCACCCTCGTTCCCTCGGGTCGACTTCGCTTCCTACGAAGCCGGACAAGAGGCTCTGGACAAGTGGCAGGACAATTTCCACCGGCTACTTACTGACCTGAGTCAGGAGGTGGCGATGATGTCACTGAACACAGTGCATCATCTTCATCAGAGGGAGGTCGCTGTCCAGAAGACAGCGGCTGTGGACACTGTTCGGGACGAGATGGAAAAGGCTCGGGCTGAACAGGCAAACGCGAAGTCTGATAGGAAAAAGCAAAAGAGGGCGACTAAGAACGCCGAGGAGAAACTGGACGCCGAGCGCGTCAAGTTCAGAGACTGCTTCGCGCACGAGATGCACGAATGGGATGGGTCCAGGACTATGATCGAGTCCTGGCTCCAAGCGTTGACTCTGGCAGAGGCTGAGTCAGACTCCGAGGAGGAGGAGGCGTCGGTGGCTAAACCCGATGCAAAGGAGGACTCGGATACCGCATAGGACTATCCTATAGCGGATCCGAAAGAGAAGGGGGGAGTATTGTAAAATACTGTCCCCATCAGTAAAACACTCTATATTAGGGTGTCTGGTATCCGGACAGCAGGACGAGACAGGCTGGCTACGCAAGGATCCAGTCTGTCAAAGAACACTGACGGAAGCATACAAGGAGATCCGGAGGAGGAAGCAGAACTCGGGACTGGAGCACCTTAACACCTAGGACCTGATACATCCGTTTTTTTTTATATTTGACATTTAATATCAGGACCGAGTGCTCCTTGTAATCAGTCTGAAGATCGCCTGGAGGCAGGACTGAGTTTTTTTTAAATATTATTACTACTACGCTCCCGAGTAAGAGCGATGAACTTTCTTGTTCCGGTGAGTAAGAGCTGAATGAAGTAGGTTCCGAAAGCCGGGCAGAATGCTACAACTCATCCCAGGAGGATCCGGATCTTCACTGAAGAACACGTATGATGTCTTTTCAATATTATAATATTATTATCGTTTCTTAAATAATAAGAAAAGTGATAGTGTTTATCACTTATAGTAATATTAATCACGAGTTTAAATAGCTCGGGGCCCTGAAGGGACGAAATTTTTTTGTGATACCATGTTTTTCAAGTGTTCATGTACTATATATATATGTTAACTCTATCTATCCAAGGGAGTAGAGTGTAATTTTTCATTACAGTCGCTATATATATTAATGTGTGTAAATAATAACTTATTGTGTTCATCAGAATACGTCATATTGTTTAAAAGTGTAGCTTTAATAGAGCCCCTAAGGTGGTATTTATAAGATAATGCCAGTCCGAAGTGTTTTCGGACTTTAACCTTAATTATTTACCTCCCGGTTATTATCTGGTAGGGCGTAGTGTAGGGGCTAGGGTTATACGGGTTTTATATGACGACTTCTGTTGGATGCTGTGTTGCGAACTCCGTCCGAACCCTCCAGTCCGATGGCAGGTGGCGACACCTGCTTCGGGCTTGGGGTATGGACAGAGGTCGCTATAGGCTTCCGGTCTGCGTGTGCGCACGCAGGCTGGCTGCCTATATATACCCAGCATCCGATGGGACTCGTCGGTTACTCTTGAGCCACGCTGGTGAAGAGACCCCCAGATCACTGCGGCTATATTAGCCTACTGACCCGTTCCAAACTCTATAGGGAGTTCGCACGATTAGAGCTTTGCCTGTCTAGGTTACTGAATAAACCTATTGATTCGCAACCTGTAACACTTGTTCCGAACTGTGTGGACTTTGTTCTTTTACTTGATACTATAACAATATCATAGAGGAGCAAAGTATCGTTTATTACACCAGCATACCCCGCCCCTAGGAAGCTGTGGGAGGTGGTGGGCGACTGTGGGAGGTGTAGGGGTTCTGTAGCCGTCCTACCCCGGCCTTAGCAAGCTGTGGGCGACTGTGGGAGGTGTAGGGGTTCTGTAGCCGGCCTACCCCGGCCTTAGCAAGCTGTGGGAGGTGGTGGGCGACTATGGGAGGTGTAGGTAGGCCGTTCAGAGTGGCCTGCCACAGAGTGGACAACCAGCCCTTTCCCCTCACGTCCCCTCTCTTTACACTCATGTCCTATTTATGGCTAATTGACTCCAATAACAATAAATATCTTCATACCACTGGTAGGCTATGGTTTCAGTCTACATTAGGCCTACATGAAGTTTCTGCAATGATTTGAACATGTTGAGGGTTTTATATGAATGAGTAAGTGGGAGCTGGGAAGTGTGTGCTGCCTGTGGAGCACCCATTTTTGGCACTGAGAATTGATAGCTCTCCAAATACACTCTGTTTGAAAACCAAAATGAACAGAGGAAGATAAGTCAGCATAATACACAGATATGTGGAGCTACCCTTTCTGATAAGTAGTACATTCGCTATGTAAGTCACCCTCCACTGCACCTGGATCACCACAAGCTACACTCTGGCTGGGGAGGGCTATCTCTGAACCAATTGCAATCTACTGCATAGTAAGAGGGGTCCCCCTGTCCTGTCAAAACCCCTTACTTCCTGCAAGGAAAATTCAAATTTAAATGGTTCTACTGGTGCTAGAGCTACAATTCTTTCAGCAATCTCTTAGTTAAGATTCCGCCTATCTATTCCATATGAAAAATGCAACGTTTCTGCACTCAATAAAAATAGTCTGAACACCCTAGTGTAGGGGTTTTGTAGCCGTCCTAAGTCCGGCCTTAGCAAGCTGTGGGAGGTAGTGGGCGACTCTGGAAGGTGTAGGGCTTTATCACTCAGTCTACCCCACCCCTGGAGAGACTTGGGAGGTACAAAAGGGATTCATCCAAGAACATAATATTGCTGATGAAACAGAGTTATTTACGTGAGAAGTACTATATTATTTTTGCCTAAGACAACCCCCCTCCCCTGGCCCCCATGTGAGACATTCTGATTTACTGAGATATATGCAATTCCCTAAATATGGCATTGGGATTTACTGAACTATACACACATCAGTAAATATGATATTGGGATTTACTGGGATATGCAAGTCAGTAAATATGACATTGGGATTTACTGGGATATATGCAAGTCAGTAAATATAACATTGGAATTTACTGAGATATATGCAAGTCAGTAAATTCATGGGAATGTAAATCCCAGTAAATGCAACGTAAATCTGAAAGCCCAAACTGGCTACAGGTTTACTGACATTTCCGTTCTCGTAATTCCCTGAACTCATGCAGTGCGGTGTAGTCTTTGACCGGGTAGGGATTAAAATGAAGAAAAAGTAGTACGTTTTGTATATAGTAAAGAAATTTAAGCTTCAACTTCTTCATGTAATAAACAGTCTATGGTTGTTTTACCCAATTTTTTTATATTTTTTAATGCACATATTAAGGGTCCCTTTTGGCCTTTTTTTCTTCAGCCAGTCAAAGACGTCACTTGGTATTTTACTTAAACTTTAATCAGCTTATTATTATTATTGCACAATACTTTAAACAGCTGCACTGTCCAAAGTATTATGCAATAAGAAGTGCCACCAAGTACAATACATCATATACATATAAAATATTTTTAAAAATGGAAAAAAATACACTTTTCTATATACCCGGTCAAAGACGACACCCGGTCAAAGATGACACCGGTCAAAGACGACACCTGGTCAAAGACGTTTCAACTGTTACAAACTCATGAGACTGAGCCATAAACTACATGGAGTAAACAGACGTCAGCAGTAAGTAGAATTAGGACCGTGCTCTGTGTTCTGACAGGCAGTCAACAATGATTGATCAGGCCCAAGTAGCTTGTCTCTCTGCGCATGCTCGGCCCATCACCAGGGTCAATGTTATCACCTCTGATGACGTCACATGTGGAGAGAGACATGAGGAGTGACTAGTACCTTGTCAAAGCAGAACATCCCTCTCCCGATGTGATTCACTATGTGTATACATAGGTCAGTGATGGCCTATTTTGTTGTTGATAACAGATTATTGTTATCATTTTACATGTATTTATGATGGTTGATCAAACCAGAGGCGATTCGCTCTTGTATAATGCGGATCATAAAAGACAGAGATGTTGAAGATGGTTTGGTTGTCTTCACAAGAGGCAGTTGATAAAATATTCCTCTTTGTGTGTTTAACACCTGACAGATAGGCATATTGATCTTTGAGTTTATAACGTATTTATTCACTTGGTGATTTTCAAGAATATGATACATTCAAAATGAGGAACATTTCCTCTCCATGGTATTATGAAAATAGATATAGAGACAGGAAGTACTGCCATGTCACACAATCAACGTCCTATGTAGATATAGGAGGGCAGCGTCATGATTTCCCTTGTAGTCACACTAAACTCATACTTGTTTAATTGATACAACCAAAGTACATACATTAATACATGATTTCTGCGTATAGAGAGGCAATGGCCCTTGTTGGCCAATATCGACATACAGCATTATTTATGGTTTTTATTTTATAGCAGGCAAGTATGGGACCAGCTGGTCTTGCTATCTCTGTAGGCATAATTTGGCTAGGTGTAGAGCTTGAATGTGGGTTTGGGCCTTCGACCTGAAAAGGGATTTATTTGGGGCTAGGCGGCATGAGACATTCAGGTTATTCCAGAGGTCTATGCCTCTATATAAGGGACTTCTCCTGTAGGTTATCGTGTTACTGGGGGGTATTGTAGGAGACCAGTGTTTGTGGATCTGGTGACTCTTCCACAAGCGGGGGGATTAGAGTATGCAAGACCTAGCTCTGCTGGGGATTGGTTGGTACCATTTAGATATTTATACAATAGTAGCAGCAGCTGCAGATCAAAACGAACACTTAGGTAATCTATTTTGGTATCTGTGTGTAACTGAAGTACAGGGTAGCGCATTTGCAGGCGCAGACTGACGCATAAACAGCGGTTTTGCATCAGTTGCAGCCGTTTGTGCTGTGATTGAATAATACTGTTATAAAGATAACCACAATATTCAAGTACTAGGAGGATTGTCTGCTTATATACAAGTATTGCAGTAGCTGTGGACATTCTTCTTCACATTTGACCTAGCATTTTACATCTGTTTGCGGCTGAACTTACACTTTTTTACTAATGTTATATTCCATGGACAGGTTATTATCTATTATGATGCCAAGGTATTCATACTTATTACAGACACTCAACAATGTGTTTCCCATTCTAATGTTGGGCTGCTATCCATCAGTCCTTTTCACATTAAACACTTCGACTTTGGTTTTTTCAGTATTAATGCAGAGACCGCTTTTGCTAAGCCAGTAAAATGCATTGGTGGCGTCAATTTGCAGTTTTCTCTCCGCAGCTTCACCGTTTGGGTGCTTATAAAGAAGACGACATCTTCAGCATACATGATAATTTCACAGTATTCTAGGACGTCAGGTAGGGCATTTACAAAACAAATAAAAAGGAGGGGGCCTAAAATGGACCCCTGGGGGACGCCGAATTTTACAGGTAATAAGGTAGATGAGGAGCCATTACAGACAACCCGCTGGGTTCTATTGCCTAGATATGCGAAGAGCCAGTCTGTGAGCATTGGGGGTAAATCTAGGTATTTCATGCGGTTAATTAATTCAAAATGGTGGATACTATCAAAAGCCTTCCGCACGTCCAGGAAACAGGCCATCAGGGTTTCATCTCTGTCTTTGGATTGGTAGACCCGGTTAACAAACTTGAAGACAGCATCATTTGTTCCCCTGGACGCGCGGAAGCCATATTGTGAATTATGTAATTTTTTACTATTTTCTAAGTTAGTGTAGATTTTTTCGTATACAATGCGCTCCATAATTTTGCTGGGGACCGGTAGGAGTGAGATAGGGCGCCAGTTCCCTACATTTCTCAAGTCACCGGATTTAGGCAGTGGTACTACTTTCGCAGATGCCCATTTCAGTGGGAATGCGACGGTTTGGAGACTGAGCGTGATGATGGATAGTAGTTCTGGTGCAAGCACCAGTAGGGCATCCTTCATCACTGAGGTCTGCATATCATCTATGCCACTTGATTTGTGGACTTCAATAGATTTTACAAGTTTTAATACACTTTCATAAGAGACACCAGTTACAGCATCCTCACTGAAGTCGTGGGTCTTACTGCCGGGACTGTTACATTCAGAGACTTTCGGGGCGCCCCCCTAGGGTGTTAACTCTTCCTTTACCACGCTCCACATAAAGACACCCCTCCCAAGACCAGATTTTTTCAAATGAAATTCAAATGGGATATTGTCATTTAGGAGATGGCCTAACCTTTTAGAAACTGAAAGAATTTTGTAAATATTCAAACTAGAATTATACCTATGATAAAATGAACAATGTTGAATAACCAGAAAGTAAAATACCCCAATGGCCCTAAGTGTTCCAATTAGGGAGATAAAGCCCTATTTGAAATTAAATATGGCTTATTCTAATGTATATGTTGCTATTGAAACTTACATTTAGGCCAGAATGCATTAAAATAGACTTAAACTTTTGGTACCATCTTTTTCAGCATGAAAAATTGGACAAAACCATTTTTCACCTAAAAAACGACATTGTCTGACATTTTTCATGATTTTGCCTTAAATATTGCTCAAATCATATTGAAAATGAGTTAAATATCATCCAAGTTGAGATGCCCAGCATTTCTAAAATATTGAATGTATGTGCAAACCGATTAAGATATGCAGAGACAATATGCCATAGACTACTCTCAGAAAAAATCATGGGATTCTATCAACTTTTAGGCAAACCACAGGGGGTCCAAAATCGGCCAAAATCGGCCAAAAATCGGCGAGTAACTCGCAATAATGCGTGTACGGTCCTGTACTGTAAACTCGCAATAATGCGTGTACGGTAAAGGAAGGGTTAAAGAGCTTTTCCCCTATTCCCAAGAAGAAGGCATTAATGTACCCTGGTACATCATTGCCCTTGATCTCATGACCATTTTCATGATACTCTAGTACAATGTCCGGCTTATTATCACCGGTTTTCCCAAGTAAAAGGTTTAATTCACGCCAGAATTTCGTTGGATGGGAGGCCAAGTCGCTAAGTTTTTTATTGAAGTAGTTTTCTTCAGATATGCGCGTTTTAAGGTTAATGTCCCTACGGACCTGTTGTGTGCACATTCTAGGAGATCAGGATTATGCTCCCCGTCTCTAATGTATTCCAGAATGTATTGGTCCCGTTCATGAATTTACTCAAATATGTCCCTAGTCATCCAGGGCTTGACATATCCTTAATGGGACAGTGGATGTCTAGATATTCAATTATATGTGACTGTAATAGGGACCATCTAACATCAACATCATTGCTTGCATAGAAGGTTGACAAGTCGATATGTAGGAGATGATCCATGAAATCTGCTTGACTATAATTTCTATAAGAGCGGCCCCTCATCTTTACTATGGTATAGACTTCTTTTGGCTTCTTTTTTATAGCGTAGGTGGGGACATGGTCACTCACAAACAGTGGGAGCGTACCATTGTACATGACATTATCACAATCAGTCGATATAAGATCTATACATGTGCCGCCATTGCCATTTGGGGGGGGACGGGTTACATGGTAGATTTGATCATGAAGATTTAGGTCATTCATGGCCTTGGTGTATGACTTTGTTTTAGCATCGTTAGGCTGGAAAAGGTCTGTATTGATGTCACCTATTAGCCAGCGTTCTCGCCCCTCCAGTATTGGGTCCTGACAAATTTCTTTGATGGACTCAATGCACTTGACATAGCTTCCACTGGGTGGGCGATACGCATGGATGAAGGTGGTGAGACGGTGCTTATCTTTAGTAAAGTTTACAACAAGAGATTCAATAACCTTGTTAGATCGTTTTAGGGGAGTGAGTAGGCTGCAAAAGGGGGCCATACTGTTACATATGTAAATTAGGAGGCCTCCACCGGTTTTATTCACTACCCTGTCATAGCGGAAAAATTGGTAACCAGCTATGTGTAGTTTATTATCCGGGAAGCCATCAACTAACCAACTTTCACTGATCGCAATTACATCAAATAATTTCACAAGTTTGGACAATTCTCCAAACTTAAGATTTTGACTATGTATATTATAATGGGCTATTTTTAGGCCCTTTAGTAGGACAAAGTCCTCATATGTGGTGGTCATTTTAAGGTATGCTTATCCTTACTATATAGGCAGGGATCAGGGCGGGGATAGCCGTAGAGAGACTCAAACTGAGGACATGGTCACTTTTCAACAGCAGGGGTAGGGTGGTTAGTAGATTTAGGGAGGGGGGGGCTAGTTTGGACCCCTTAAAGGGCGGGGCAAAAAAAGAAGTCACCCCTAATACTAAACAACTACATGTTTATCACAAATCCCGTCTTTTTTGGTTCAGTGAGCGCTAAGCGCACTTGTTTATTCAGAAAAACACGTTCAAAGACGTGGTGCTCCCTGAGGTTACAACCAAGAAAATATATCTGTGCAATAATACAACCTTTTCTCTGTATTCATAATTTGACTACATGATGTCTGTTACGGTTGTGGCAAACAAACATCCCTCCCCTTTCCATGCTGTATTCACGAACCCCGGGATTCAGACAGGTTTTAATCTGCGTCTTGGTTTGGTAACAGTTTTTCCCGTCCCCTGGTCAGTGGTGAGATAATTGGTGCGAGATGAGTTTCTGAGGAACAATCGACAAAAGAAGGGCAGATCAGTGCCAGGGGCGGCTTTACAGCGTGCTCCCGGAATACTATCTCTGTCAGCCTCTGTGGGACCCTTGTTTACACTGAACACTGAACGCAAAACAAATGGAGCAAAACCAAGCTTAAATTGTGTGATAAAACTGGGTTAAATCAGGCGAGGCCAAGCAGTTGTTTCCCATTTTACAGCTGTTAGCATGATATGATAAACAGTCATTTATATCAGATATGTGTCACTACAAAGCTGCTGATGTACTGTTTATCACTTTTGGCCAACTCCAAAAAAGGTCAAACTTAAAAGGTCAAGGAATAGGATGTAAAAAAAAAGAGTCAGACCCCTGAGGGGTGGTATCTGGTAAATAAGTCACTACTCCCGGTGAGGATAAATACCCTTGTGCTACCTTAACCAAGAATATAAATGAAGAAGACCTTATTTACAAAGACCACAATAGACACTATGTGACAGGGAGCTAGTGCTGTGGTATGAGTGTCTGTCTGCTGCTGGTAGATACAGAGATACAGGAACCATAAGGCACCTCCCCACCAGCAGCTCCTCTATGCTGCTCCGCCAACAGTCGGCGCGCTGCTCCCTCTCATATCTCTACAGGCACCCTCAGCACCTCTCCCAACCGGAGATGAATATTGCCAACTCTCTTGTAAACTTAGAGACATTTCTTTAAGTGTACCAGAACTGTTGTTTCCTGCCCATAAGCCATGCAAGTAAAAACTGCCTTCTGAAGATACATTCACTGTTCTCAGTGCTGACATACAGAGAAAAGGTCAAGCAGTCGCCATGACTCTGACAGCCAGAGTCACAATTTGTCTCGCACATGACAGCAGTAGAGGAGAGTCAAAAGGTTTGAGTCTCCGTTCCTGTAGAGTCAACAGCGGTTGACCCATCAAAAGAGGGGGAGTCAAAATTGATACTTAAATACATGAGAAGGCCAGAGGGTATGATTGGAGAAGCTGTGATCCCTACACCAGGGTCATCTCATATGACTCTGCTGTCAGAGTCAGCTAAAGTTGACTCTGGTAGAAGAGTCATGGCGACGCCTTTATTTCTCTGTGTGCATGTAATCATGTATGCAGGGTACAAACCGTCGGTCTGCCGCACATTCAGAGAGCGTCATCTGAATCCAATGATGATATTCTATATTCACGGAATGTGGAAGGCAATATCGCAATGAATAGTGAGGGAAAACAAGTTAATGTAATTTCTTTGTAGCAAAATGTTATATTCTGCAGCCAATTCGTATTTCACATCCTTATAGAATGTAGATTCATACTAAAGCAGCAATAGAAATAAGTTCGATCTTAACTTTGGAATTCACTTGAATGAGTATCCACTCAATTAAATGCCAGTTATGGCTTAATTAGACGTGTTCCCATTTAGAGCGGCTTTCTGCCTGCATTATACATCAGCCGTGCCTCACCATGAAGGCCATCCTCCGGGAATCCAAATGCAGTGGTTATAGCACCAATTAGCTTTACGTCAAGTCTTGTATAACTGTACATGCACAGTACTTACCTTTGTTAGTTGAGTACGACATCGGCCACCTTCTGTCAGTACAACCTCTGTGTGCTGACCTCAGCCAGCTGTCCGTGTCCACCAAGTACCACCTTCTGTCAGTACAACCTCTGTGTGCTGACCTCAGCCAGCTGTCCGTGTCCACCAAGTACCACCTTCTGTCAGTACAACCTCTGTGTGCTGACCTCAGCCAGCTGTCCGTGTCCACCAAGTACCACCTTCTGTCAGTACAACCTCTGTGTCCTGACCTCAGCCAGCTGTCCGTGTCCACCAAGTACCCAGCCGCGTAAGATGAAGGCTCTGCCATACCTTCGTGTAATCTTGTATTTACTTGGTAGATAACTTATTCAAACTAAATATCGTTTCATGGTTTTCCACTTCCAGACAGGAGTCATTACTTTCATAGCAGTGCTTGTACAGGAAGGAATGACACACTGATTAGGCATGGTCTGTCTCCTACTTGAGCTTTGTCCTGCTATTGGTCTGATCACTGGCTTGCATTAGTTGTTCTGTTCTCATTGGCCTGATATAACCAGGGACATTTGGCCGTGTGGCAGGGGTAGACCCGTCTGACAGTGCTTTACGACTGGGGAAGTCCACTGCATGATGACTCAGGGTGACGTCTGTGCTGGATGTGAAGGTGGATCCCCTGTACACGGTCAGCAGTGGTTGTCGAGAGAGAGAGCAGGGCCAGGCTGTCCAATTATTCCCCCACGCTGGTTAGCCAACTATCCAGCAGTGCAACATTGGGATACCCAGCACCTCATGATCCACTATTGGCCCTTGGAGCCAGTCAGACCCTACAGACCGAAGCACTCTGAACCAACAGGCCTCTTACATTCTGAATGTTGTAGTGAAAAGGACAATCAATGCTTTGCCAAGTTCATCCACTGGACTCCTCACCCGGCCCCTCCTGAGGACGTACAGGCCCTTGCCCTTCCCGCACAGGCAATGATGTGAACATGTAGGAATCTTGTCATTGCCATCGGCGGGGACATTTCAAATGCAGCACCGTTTGGTTTACTGTGTAACTTTCTGCAAGACATGGGTGGCTGGTGTACTACTCTGCTCTGGCCTCCCACCTGCACCTCTACCTGCATGGGTACCCTGGTTTGCCACCCTCGCGTAACGTGAGTATCTTAAAGGCGAAACGCTTGCTGCCACTTCAGTAACAGTCAGCGTTGAGCGAGGACCGGCACTCCGGGCCATTATAGGGGAGGCGGGGTTTAATAGTTCATCTGTAGGCTATATGGAACGTGCGTTGGACTCTCTAGGTAAGTGCACCATGAATCAGTCACATGATATAAATAGTCTGATGTGCCCTAAATGACGGACCGGTAACCATTATCACATACATATAATATATGTATCCTATATATAGTAAAAGCTGTATATAATTACAACCCAGAGACAATTCAAAATAAAGGTTAGAGAAATGACGTGTGTGTATCATGGTGCAGCTACTTGACTACCACGTAGCTGCACCATGCTGCATTGAGTTATAGTAGTCAATAGGATGGGGTAGGCAGTATTGGACAGCAGACAAGGAGGCATGGCACGGTAATAGTACCCCAGCCCAGGTCAGGGAGTTCTCTATAGTATTTCTTCAGCTTCACTAAGAACTTTAGTTACCCTTCCCGACGGAACCTCTGCTAATTACCAGGCAGTTGAAGTGCATTGGGACATTGAGCATTGGTCTGAACGAAGAACCCTGGTTTGGAAAACCTCTTCCTTTATGCAGGAAAACGGGCCAGTCACTGTCACAGTGTCAGATCAACCAATGACTTCTCAGATTTTCCTCTGGGGCTGTAAGCCGGGGTTCCAGCTGACCCATTTTATGTAGGGGTTAATTGTGGGCTCATCGAATGGAGTTATTAACGTTGGGAAATTTCTAGAAGTACATTATGTAGAAACTATGGCAACTCGCGAGCTTGGAAGAAACTGTGAAGTGGTTACCCGGAAACATCTTTTCAATCGAATTGTTCCGGTGTGGAGATACGCGTATTGTCATCAGAGTAGGGTCCTGGCTACACGCCTTAATACGTCAGTAAAAAGGCGGCTGTGGGTGGCTGCTAGCGCGCTGTATGATAGAGGCTGCATGCTGCAGGTCGCCGCCCGTCAGGCATCACCTGCCGCCCCTATAATCCCCGACATAAGGCGATTAACGTCTGCGTCCCGGCAGGCCGCCGTGTGAAAAAGACTTGGCGGATTAGCTGACACTCACTTTGAAGGGGTTCTCTGAGAACGTTATACGGCCTTAACTCCATTACAAATACACATCTTTACATGATAATGATGGCATATATTTAATCAACACACTGTGGCCTAAACGTGTGTGAGCAGCCCCCAGCCACATTGTCAGATTGTAAGATTTTTTATTCAAACTAGGTCACGGTTTACACTACGATTTCCAAAAGTTGAAGTGCAACAATATACAAGTACAAGCAGTAGTGACATGGTATAAGTTTAATAATGAATCTGTCTTGATAAGACAGAGATATATGTCCTGGATAGTTGTATTTCATTTGAATTCCAAGATAACTTGATTAGGGCAGTGTGGTGACCTATGTGACAGTAATATCATACATGCATCTTTAATCTACAGCAAGCCGTGTAGCTACTGCACAATATCCCTATATTGCTTTCGTCATGGACCCTCGCTCCTCACTAATGTGAACATTTGGGACAGAAACAGACCTGATTTCTACATTTTCATAATTCAGGACAATTTACAGAATCTTTTGCAAATGATGCAATGCAATGTGAATATTGCCAAGTCCAATGATTCCTGGCCCGTGTTCCGGACCACATCAAACCGACAATTGGCTCTTGTTGAAGACCCGTCTAAAGGCAAAAAACCCAACTGACCCTCCAGTAACAGTCGGAGCCGAGCGAGGACTGGTACTTTAGACATTCGTAGAGAAGATGGGGGGGTTGAGACTGCTTTGAAAAGGACAAATCCATATAGGCCCAGTATTAAGAATGGGTGGAGGTGTTAATAGAGGGGACACACCTGTACAGCTCCTTATGGGTGTAGCTCCTACTTTTACGACACAGCCTCATGATGTGGTCATGTGACTGATGCTGCTTCCTGAACATGGCCTAAAGACCAGTGACATGCGGTACGAGAAACACTTCCCGCCCATCGCCACATTAGCCTGGTCTGAGAACTTCACAAAGCCGCTGCTGTCGGACTGATAGCTGCATTATGATACTCCGGGTTATATGGAAGATGTTAAATCAAGGCACGACAGACATATATTAAAGGCAGCGTGTACTAGCAAAGTCTGGCGTAGGAAGGCTGCCAAAGTTTGGACCGGATAATCACTTCTGGAGAAGAGGGTTAATGTGGCCCAGGTTGGAAGGCTGCCAGTAAGATATGGATGTCCTTACTGTAAGCCCCTTAGATCCATGTTTGATTGGTTCAGACGGAGGCCTGCCTCCCGTAGTGTAAGTAGTATATGAAGACATGTCACCCTGCCCCGGCACACTCTCTATAAAAAAAGGGGAGGGGGCATCCAAGGATATACGTTAATTGATGAATGTTTCTTGACATCCTTCCATTGAAATATGTGGACATCAGTTGCTTCGAGATGCATGTAAATATATCTCAATAACAGGATGACGCAACTCACAGACATCCACAATGATCTGTGTCCTGTGTTGATGAGGTTGTGTGCAGGAGAGCATTGTGAAGACGTCAATGGCAATGCAGTGCAGGCTACCGGGTATGCATCTTCCATAGGAATACATCGACGATTTCCCCCCAGCTAACATCTCCCAAAGAAAAGACGTCTTTCATGTCATTGCGTAAAGGTGACCAGATAATGATGTCAACCGGAACTGACGCATTTTACATGATAAACTGACAAGAGGTTGATGTAGTATGAATACATTGCAGAGGTTGTCAAAAGGATATGTTGTATTACATATAATTCATTGTCTAAACTTTTATCATATTCTATGTCGGACAGTAATGACACTATGACAACTGTTTCTGGTGGAATCATACAGATCGTGTGCTATCATTTTAATGTCTCATTACAGATGTCAAAAACCACGCATCTTCAATTAGTTATTCTGTAATGTAACAAATGAAAACAAACATGATGTCATTGTAACATTTGTTTGGTGGCACTAGGCAAATAGCAACGGTTGACGTTCACGAGTACTCTCGTCAATGTATGTTTTTTTTTAGTTCGTCAGAGTATTAATTTCATAAATGATTTTCCTAAATACAATTGAAATAATCAAATGCACCTACGGATTCGCTGGGTAATCGAGGATTCACCATTGTGATGTGATCATAGTGTAAACTGAAATACCTTACAGGTTTTACTTACTTCCTCTGCAGAGTGCCAATGAGGATGTGATATTGACACAAAATCACTATCATTCTTACATGGAAAAAAACATGCCAAACACCATGTAAAAATGTTTGCATATATGGTATTTTGGAGACCAAAATAGACATCATTAAATGTTGTCATAACCAACAGTAAAATAATGTACTACGAGGTTTGCGTGCTGGTTTAGCATCTTTATCTGCTAGTCGGTATCAACTCCTAGGTTGAGTAAACTATAGTTTAACATTTGGGAGGGCTATTGACTGTGCCCTGAGTTGTTGATTGGAGAGGTCATGTTTCCCCCGTGCCAGTCTTTGAGAATGCCTGCTCTGTCCACCAGGGGAAATCAACGCAGCACTAAGGCCATCCGGGCACCAAACGGCAGGCCCGGATGGAGGAGCAGAGACGGGCACGTGACGGAGAGTCGGCAGCAAACTTGATACCGACTGAGGCTGGTTGTCCATAACTAAACTCTTACTAAATAAAAGTATATGATATAAACCATATTTAGTTGTATTGAGTCTCATTATTTGATAACGGTGCCAATTAAAAAATAAGAAGCAGAACATCAATAAGGAGTGAAGTACAGTGAACCCGCATGGGCACACACACATGTATATGGGCAGACGTCTAACAGTGCAGAAAGGCGGTCACGTCGATTCATCAACCAACTGTCAGGCCATGCCCAATGACTTTTTGTGTTCTTCAGCGGTGACTTTGTCGGCCTTCATTTAGTGTCTCTGTGCCGGCGGCCTGTCCGTCCGCCGCTCGTCGCTGCAGCCAGCCGTGTTTGCCGCCTTCCCCACTGCGCGGCCGCCGATCGATTACTCCCATACCTATACCGTCAGCCCATTCTAGCCAAAAGCTTTTCCATCAAGCACAGGAAATAGGAGTCGCTATTTTGTGTGTGGACCCAGACAAACTAGCTGTACATATACCTTTAATATCCTGCAGACTTACCAACATGTCTGAGTACCATTTCTTCTAGTTTACACACACACACATACACACACAGATATATATATATATATATATATATATATATATATATATACATATATATATATATATATATATATATATATATATATATATATATATATATATATATATATATATACATACATATATAAACTACTATGTTGGCAGTTATACAGTCTGATAACATACATATATGCAGTTTAATCTGGGGTGGATCTGGAGTGGGTTTTCTAGGTATACTATAGGGCTATGTGCCACAGCACGAAGAGGTGTATTTCCTCTTCAGCGGAACTTCTTACTCCAGTATAATCTTGTTATTTCTTATATAGCGTACACTGTGGGAATATCCCGTAAAAAAACAGTGAATCACTGGAAGCAATGGATGCCGAACTTACATTAAAGAGTCACAATTTTAGGTTACTTTTTAATAAATCGGATTCTAAAACCATTTTTAGTATTCGTTCTAGGATACAGTGCATTTAGAGCTTATTTCTCATATTGAGTTATAATTCATGTCCGGTTTTTTGTTCATGCAAGATTACCAGTAATCTTTGCTTATATCCCATTTTAAAGATCATGATACCAACCTTGATCACCAATTCCCCAATAGATATCCCTTTTCACCTGCCTGGTCGTATGTGCTCTACGTGTTAGATAGACTACACCTGGACACGGTTCTTCCATATACCCACTGCCCCACCAGGTCTAGACGAGGTGTTATACACCGAGTCGCTGACCAGTGGGCAGTGGGTATGTGGGAGAAGCCTGGCCAGGTGTAGTCTATCTGATTTAACCCTCGGTTATGTCAGTGTATACGATATACCCAAGGTGCGATTCCTTTGTCTTTGCCCTGCACCGTGGGTTAAAATCCGCATAGCCTTGGTCCATGCCACCGTCGTCATCGATCACTGCACCCATATATATATATGCTCTATAACTCATATGTATACGGTGTCTGTCAAGGGTCACCAAAAAAATAGATATCACTATTATATATGATTTTTTTTCTCACTTTTCTGGGCCGTTCAAGCAATTTCTCAAAATAGCGATGATTTTTTTTGGTGTCAACCATGAAAATTATTGCTGTCAACTGTCAACATTGGCCGAGGAGGGTTACCGTTATGCTGTCAACCCTGTGTATTCATATGCCACCGGAACTACATACTCTCCGAGCATATCTTGTTTTGGGGAATGAAACGAGGCTTCCTATTGGCTGCAGGAGAGTGTCCTGTTTCTATGCATTGAAACAGGACACAGTCAGCAGGCAATTCTAGGCATTTTTAGAGGACAACCATGGTAAAAACTCCCAGGATTACAGATTCATGTGCTATTACACAGGTAATAGTCACAATCAAGAAAAGGTCACCAAAGCATACCCTTTATTTTATGTCTAGATGTGCAGAGGCTTAGACATAGGCACTACAGTTTTGTACCATGTGTGATTTAGTTCCATGTCCAATTCATAAAGATATATTAATCAGTGATTGGACTTCATAATCATTAGGAATTTACCACTAAGAGGCATAAATAATGTCTCATAATTATTATGGCACCATAACTACTTGCCTATGTCCCACAAAAGTCGATTATCTGTAATTGAAAACTATTTGATTCTGAACATTCTGCTCTGGAACCATGTTGCCGCCTAGTTGAAAAAGATGGAAGCTCCTGTACCATGCACTTTCAGCGTAAAAGAAATTTCTGCATTTTACCGTTTAGATTTACAGAGATCAATGTAATATCACTTGATGTAATGCTGCCTTAATTACCTTAATAACTAGTAGCAATGATGCACCGTTAGATCTAACAGTGTTTTTTCCATATAACCAACGGTAATTTCTAACAGTGTAGAGTCACCTTGTCATAATTAGATTTATATATTGTATAGTACCGATGCTGACAGCACCATATGTACTCGTTCAGAGGTTTTAGATTGGTTCTGCAACATTCCATTCATGATCTTACATATATGGCTGCCTTTGCGTCAACTTGCGATGTCTCCGTCTTTCCCTATCCTCCATGCGCTGCTTCTTGTCAAGGTCAGGCTTGTATAGAGCACTTCAGAAATGTTCACTCCCATTTTTGAGTTCCATTATTGGAGATCAGTCAGCGCAATGAAATGATCTAAGTCTGTATCAAACCTCGGGGTTTGTCTCCGAGGTTTGTCTTGGTATTGAGATGACACCATCTGGATAAGTACCCTGGGGGAAGGTTCCAGCCTCACTTCCCATTTCACTTGTGAGACGTGTTATAGATCAGGGAAGCCCTTTTGATGCTAGGGTGGAAGTAAGAGTTGGTCCTCAGGCTAAGTAGTGCAATCTCCACTTCAATCATGACTCCACCATGTCTGTGTTCACAGCCCGCCTCTGCCGGAAGCACCGTGCCTCTCGCCACTAATGTAATAAAACTGACACCATATAGACAACGTCATTTGTTTGCAATAAAATTTGTACCCGAACCCTAAGCACCCTTGTTCCCGGGAAGCCTTTCAAACCAAGTTCTTCTGTCGCAAAGCTATCATTGTCCTCTGCAGCATGCATGCATGCTTGAATGGGGGCAACATGACATACATGCACAATGCATTTAACGAGATTTTTATAATTATTACACTCTTAGAGATATCCCGTAAAGCTACAGTGATTCACTCGCAAGAATCAATGCCAAGCTTACATTGTCACCATATTCTTCTAGTCTCCATAAAGTTTACGGAGTTTTCCCATTGTCATTTTAACAGTGATTCATCATTATTGCATAATGATTCTCTGCTATTCTGTTCGGAACAAATGGAAGACACAGGATAAATATTTGCCCTAGACCTCGGTCACAATTTGGTAAGGTAGGCACTTTATTACATTGAATAAGTGAACAAAAAGAAAAAATCAACCTGTTCCTCCCTTGGGAACTGAATTGGAAGTGCGCGAATTGGCGGCAATTCCCTAGGTGGAGGAGGGAACCCTGGAGGTAGAGGGTGAAACTACCACCTAACATTAGTTTAGCATTTGGGGAAACACAATATATACCCATACTTTCTATGAGCAACTATGGTACACCTATTCTTGACATTTAATGATGATAATCATTGTTTCTTATTTGATTGGTATATTTCATAATATCAAATTAAGTCTAGGCCTGTAAATATTAGGCCATAAGAGATATAATTGAATGTCTCACAGCAATATACAAGTTCCATGAGCAAAAGGTGCTCCCAGATTGTTACAAAGCAACTCTAACAGCGAAATGAATATGTATGATTCTAATTATCACAGAATGGGTGTTTTTATCATCCTTACTTGTCCCCAGTGTCATAGAGTGAGAAATTATATATTTACCATGTGCCCAAAGCTTCCATATTGACCCTTTGATTAATGAGAAAATGGGACAGTATCACATTTAAATGTGTTTAACGTAAGAGCTTCCACTTAAGTCTACATAACTCCCTGGCTGCCACCTGGCAGATAAATCTTTAATGTGAGATCAACCATTTACAATTGAAAAATGCTGTTTCACTGTGCTTGTTTACAATTAAATACTTTCTAATTTTCTCGGAGTTTGTCTCCATGCATATTCTCCGTATTCCATAAAACAGTTGCTCTTGGAATCACTGTGTTATGAATAGTGCAAAATCGTAAATAAGAAATCATAGTAGAAAAGGTTTGGCTAATCAATGCTGAATTTGGCTAATCAAAATGGGTACACATTCACCAAATTGGCTAATAGTCCTGGCGCTTACCCAGGTGTTTAAGACTTAGGATATACATTCAATATAATAGATTGGTGTCACCAGTATCTGTAGGTGTTGGTGGGTGTGGGGTGTGGGGTGTGGGGTGTGGGGTGTGGGGTGTGGAGTGTGGGGTGTGGGGTGTGGGGTGTGGGGTGCTATCTAGCGTACTAGAGGCTGTATTTCCCTTAGTGCAAGTTTCCCAATGGTACAAGACGGCCTTACTGTGGCAGTTTCCCCCCTGGTACAAGACGGCCTTACTGTGGCTGTTCCCCCCCTGGTACAAGACGGCCTTACTGTGGCTGTTTCCCCCCTGGTACAAGACGGCCTTACTGTGACTGTTCCCCCCTGGTACAAGACGGCCTTACTGTGACTGTTCCCCCCCTGGTACAAGACGGCCTTACTGTGACTGTTCCCCCCTGGTACAAGACGGCCTTACTGTGGCTGTTCCCCCCTGGTACAAGACGGCCTTACTGTGACTGTTCCCCCCCTGGTACAAGACGGCCTTACTGTGACTGTTCCCCCCCTGGTACAAGACGGCCTTACTGTGACTGTTCCCCCCCCTGGTACAAGACGGCCTTACTGTGACTGTTTCCCCCCTGGTACAAGACGGCCTTACTGTGACTGTTTCCCCCCTGGTACAAGACGGCCTTACTGTGGCTGTTCCCCCCCTGGTACAAGACGGCCTTACTGTTCCCCCCCTGGTACAAGACGGCCTTACTGTTTCCCCCCTGGTACAAGACGGCCTTAGTGTGACTGTTTCCCCCTGGTACAAGACGGCCTTACTGTGGCTGTTTCCCCCCTGGTACAAGACGGCCTTACTGTGGCTGTTCCCCCCCTGGTACAAGACGGCCTTACTGTTCCCCCCCTGGTACAAGACGGCCTTACTGTTTCCCCCCTGGTACAAGACGGCCTTACTGTGACTGTTTCCCCCCTGGTACAAGACGGCCTTACTGTGACTGTTTCCCCCCTGGTACAAGACGGCCTTACTGTGGCTGTTCCCCCCCTGGTACAAGACGGCCTTACTGTTCCCCCCTGGTACAAGACGGCCTTACTGTTTCCCCCCTGGTACAAGACGGCCTTAGTGTGACTGTTTCCCCCTGGTACAAGACGGCCTTACTGTGGCTGTTTCCCCCCTGGTACAAGACGGCCTTACTGTTTCCCCCCTGGTACAAGACGGCCTTAGTGTGACTGTTTCCCCCTGGTACAAGACGGCCTTACTGTGACTGTTCGCCCCCTGGTACAAGACGGCCTTACTGTGGCTGTTCCCCCCCTGGTACAAGACGGCCTTACTGTGACTGTTCCCCCCTGGTACAAGACGGCCTTACTGTGACTGTTTCCCCCCTGGTACAAGGCCGCCCCATGCGCAGAACGTGAGGGCTACCACCAGCACGGGCTGTGGTCTACCTACACTTGTTCCGTACGCCATTCTGGTACAGACCTGCATGACCTTGCACTTTACTTTTTGCTGGGTTTAGGCAGTCCCTGTTGTTAGCTTGGAACCAGCAAACAGGAACCGGAACTGGAACCAGAAAGCATGATGGGAGAACTACCATCATGCATTCTGGTTCCTGCTCACTGGTTCCAAACTATGGCAGGGGGCGCTTTCGCATGACAGCACATGTCATTTGGAAAATGTGGAGAAAATAGTTAAGCTGGTGACTTCCTGTTCAGTACTATTCTTAATTTTGATGGGTAGCAGGGAAACCGGATATATCCGTCTAGGACTCCACATTTGTCAAATGTGGAGTCACGCGAACGTGCCTTGGATTGCCCAAACCCAGCAAAATTGAAGTTGAAGGTGATGGTGATTGATACGGGAGTCTTGGTTCAGCAGGAGCTGGGACGGTGGGTGTGGTCCCCAGGCTGCACAACACGTCAAGGTGTCTGTGCAGCAGCCGCCGGGGAGGGCAGAGGCTAATGAGGTAATAGTGCTGTACACATACACACAGCGCTGCTGGCACAGATCGGGGACTTGCTATCAGATGGATGGATGCTTCCATCAGCCCACGCTAATATCATGGATGGACTTTGATATACAACTGCAATCCCATGAGTATGATCATAGTGTGGTAGACGTTTTGTGTGCTTTCCATATACAATATGGTCCCCCCAACCAAGACCCCCTCCCCTTTAACCCGCCATCATGACTGTGAGGTGCCATAACTAGGTACCTACAGGGATCCTGTACACCTGTCCACACCTACAATTAACGGTGCGCAGGTGGGGAGGGAGTGCAGACCAGGGGTGGGGTGCCTTCCCGCCGCTTCTAACAAGGCAGCGACCTTAAAGGACTGCCTATCCGATTTGCAGCTGCAGAGTCTTTGGGACAATTAGAAAGGGCGCATCTCCCCCAAGAAAAAGCCGATACAAAGAGATGGGAACTATTTGGAGAGCGACGGCCATGCCTATGATCCTTTGGCCTTCCTTTATGATGAAGATCTTCCTCAAACTTTTTGCTCAGGTATTAAAAGCAACATGACCACAAGCATGATTCATTTCCATTAACTGTAATTGGTCGAGGAAGAAAACTCTATTTAAGTGGGAGATAAATAACTGTTTCTTCACACATGTCAATGGTATGCTTTCAAATGTTTTAAATGTTTAGTCGGTGTATTCCCGTCCGTCCCTGTTCACACACAGAAAAGTGAGAGTTATTGTCGCTAAAACTACCCTCACCTGAGGGTCAGGCACTGCCTGACTCTCAGGTGAGGGTAGTTTTAGCGACAATGACTCTCACTTTTCTGAGGGTGTTGGATGCAAGATGTCATATTCAACGTCTATTTGCATGTGTATATATTCGACTGAGAACTGTAGATGATGAGGTATTCATAGATAACTTCACATCAGTGCAGTAGGGGAAGCCGGGGCACGTTGACCACCCGGGCACGTTAAGCCGCCCGCTCTCTTTGCTATTCCTTTGGGAATTTTCTGGCAGTATGCCTATCACATTACCCCCTTATATAGACAGTTCAGATCAGCAACATCATGATGATTTTGGGATGCTGATGAGAAGTTAAACAACATTAAAGGTTTATGGCCTTGAAAGTATATATTTGCAATTGTTAAACTTTTGTTCTTGTGTCGTTAAAAAACATTGCTGGCCTAAGATATCTATGGAGGTCGAAGTATACATATGAACCCTTGAATAGAACCCAACTTTACTGCTGGGTGCGTTATGTAATTTGAATAACATCAATCTTATCTGTGATGACCAGCATGGGGCACGTTGAGCCACAAAAAACAGGGCACCTTGAGCCATGCTCAAGATGCTCCAAGCTCTGGGGCACCTTGAGTCGGCTCAAGGTGCCCCGAATTTCCGGGCTCTTTGGCAATGGTGTTAAGACAATTAAATGACTGAATAATGATGTTAGTAGTGTATCAAGGGAAGATAATATGGATAATGACATAAACAAATTCAATACAATTTGGTTATAAAATTATGATAGAATACATAGTTTGCGGTTTGTGAAAAAAAATTCTTGTGTAACATATTTACAGTGTCTTTATTCCCAGATTTATCACTTTTCAGAGGCAGAACAGTGCATCACATTATAGAAGAATGTAATCAAAGATTTATCAATAATTAACAAATAACAGGAATACTCTAAATCTGGTGTAATTTGACCCTAAGAAAAATCTGTAAGGTACAAACTCAGTCACTTCTATAGAAACTTCTATAGAGTGAATTCCGTGCATTAAATATGTAATTTTTACATTCAATCCTATGCAAAAGTAGCAATAGCAACTAATTCCAACCGAAATTTCAATTATTGATCTATATTGGTGATTATTTGGATCAGTCAAAGCATGTGGCTCAAGGTGCCCCAGTGGGTGGATCAACCAACCCCAGGCATGGGGCACATTGAACCACCCTAAGATTTTATTTGTTTAAATTCAAGAAAAATACAAGAAAAGACCACATTTGCCTTTTAAAAGGTTCTCTTATATCGCAGTGATACAAGGTAACTGCTTGATACAAAATCAAAGTTCAGATCCCTTTAGAAAATAAAAGTATCAAAGCAGTTCAACGTGCCCCGGTCTCCCCTATAAGGGCTAAATTACTGCACTGTGTTTAAGTACTGTGTTTAAGGTATTCATAGATAACTTTACATTAGGGCAGTATAGGGGCTAAATTACTGCACTTTGTGTGAGGTATAAGGTATTTATAGAAAACGAGCAGCTCCTTATCACGGCACCTGAGCTGCTCTTGTATGACAGCGATTAGTATTCCACCAATTACTCAGCGCCACGTGATCGGATCGGGGCTACAGATTGGTAGCCATTGTCACCCATAATATTAGTGTAAATCACGGTGCAGGGGCCACTGACCCCTTCCAACACGTCGTTAATTGTGCCGTCTCAGCCCCACCCTGTCCACCGCCGCACCACGGCTCGTTTGGCGATTGGTTTAAGCTTAATATCTCCAGGCACCAGGACCAAGAACACCAAGCCAATAAAAGGCAAGTCTACACACACTAGCCGTAAGTATACATCTGATGGGCTCTTGATATTTCATTTCTCACAAGTTGTTTTTCAATTAGTCAAGAAGTGTAGTTCTTTAAACCTATATACATCACCTTCTGTCACCAAGTTCCATGGATAACCCCTTCTGTCTGAGCCTTGTCTGGTCGTCTAAAGCTGCAGCTGAAGGCGGCTTTGTTGGTGGAAGTGGGGAATACCTAAACCCTGAGGAATAAGACTCAGCTATGAGGCAGCTGTAAGAACGTGTTACACGGGTCATCCACAGGAATCCTTACCTAACAAACAATGTTGATCCGCCCACATAGCCAGCTTCTAAAATTACTAGGAATAATGCGGACGAGTTGAATGAGCACACTAATCCCATCTATTAGAACAGCAGGGGGGATTATGCTAAGGCAATTGATGAGACTATCATTAGATTGTCTAAGAAGTAATGGCTGCCGGGATTAGCAATCCCCTTACAACCTCACAAAGAAGGATTTATTATGAAATTCATTGTCGGCGCAGCGATAGAAGACTCTCTCCTCTTCCAATTCATGGCACGAACTCACACTTTTGCAAACAGAGGCCATTGTTAACTTATTGATGTTCCTACGACACTAACCTGGTTAACTGCAACTGCAGGGTGGACTTTCCACAAGGGGGTGCTCAGGTTATCACCAAATAGCATCTATTCGTCATATTTCGGCAGAATGGCTAATTAATGGATGAGGGGATTAGTAGCAAATAGATGAAAGTGTTCTCAGAAGAGCTTCAGATTGCCCACACTAACATTTAACAACCCCCAGTCGTCCTACTTCCTGCAATATCCCATCAATGTCTCTATTGGAGCCTGAGTGCCGTTTTCTGTACATAACTTGTGCTTCAATTTGTGTTACTGTTCTTCTGTGTTACAAGACTCTTGTTAAGTGTTATTGCAGGACTGCCAGTCACCTTTCTTACTCAAAACAAATGTGTGGAACCCGGATGTGATCTTCTCACTCATTGACATGTTGCTATATGTCACATCCTCCAGCCATTACATGACTCATAACTCTCACAGCTCTTCTGACTTCTACAATATCACCAATATTAACCCTTTTAAATGTCAATAATTTGATGTTATAACTACTCTCTACCACACTGGCCGTTTTGCCTTCGCATGTATCAGATCTGAACTTATTTTGTGTCCTTTGGAGTAACGCTAAGAGGTCTATATTTGCTGCCCCATAGAGAGTATCTGCAGCCAGTGTAATACGTAGGATACATATACTATAAGGATAATTTTAGAAGACATGATTTTACTAAGGTTGTAAAGCATTAAAGATTTAAACTTCAAATCATTGAATTCTAACGACCCCTTTACATGGAGGTTGAAAGTTAAAACTTGGTTGACAATAATGTTAAGAACTACGTCCTTCAGCTTTACTCACACCCCACCCCACCTACCAGGCCACCACCCCACATTGCCCACCTATACCACACCCCACCCCACCTACCAGGCCACCACCCCACATTGCCCACCTATCCCCACACCCCACCCCACCTACCAGGCCACCACCCCACATTGCCCACCTATACCCACACCCCACCCCACCTACCAGGCCACCACCCCACATTGCCCACCTATACCCACACACCACCCACCTACCAGGCCACCACCCCACACTGCCCACCTATACCACACACCCCCCCCCCTCGCCCAGCCACCACCCCACATTGCCCACCTATACCCACACACCACCCACCTACCAGGCCACCACCCCACACTGTCCACCTATACCACACCCTCACCCTCGCCCAGCCACCACCAGCCCCTAACCACACACAGGGCCCTTCTTTATGTGACACAGGACAAATAAGCCCAGTATCGGGCTGCCCCAGCGTTTAAAGCCCGACCCTCAGCCCTATTCATCTCTCCTGCTGGCCTCAGCCCCGCAGCTCGGACGTCATTGGCCATGCTGGACTGCCCTGGACCTGGTAACCATGAGAACGGCAGGCCCCACCACTAGATCCCACACTCGTGTCATCCATACAATCAACTTGATTATGAGCTTAATGAATGATCCTAATTGATGGCCAATGCGTCGTCGTTTATCTTGGGGCCCGGCTCCCCGTGTGGGAGTTGACACCCCTTATGTGGTAGCACTACGTTTGCTGGCTTTGTGCTACAATCTCTCTGCCCAATGGACAAGGATTTTGGTGGATACTGGTTCGTGGAAGGAGTGACCCTCGCCCCTACTGCCACACTCACAGAAAATGTTGGATTCAAGATGTCATCTCATTCTAACGCATACTTTTTCTATATCCGTCATCGATGACACGATATTAACATGTTGACATATCACATCCTTCAGCCACCACAGGACTCATAACGCTCACAGCTTTTCTGTTATGCTATACAGCTGCCGTGTTATCATACAGCAGCTGTGCTTCCCTACAGCTGCCCTTTTTACTTTTAATTAACTTGGTTCTGGACCAGTGGCTGAAGCCCCTCTGTGCTAGTGTACACATGGACACAATATTTTTGCCTGAAACGATATTTACCATGTTCGGTTAGGCTGCCGATTGCTATATACACATATATACCTTATTGGGCTTGCTATGGGGTGTAGAATTGCTTTAAATTAGGTCTAATGATAGGAGGAGGGGTGCTTATGAAGTGATTAATGACTGTAGCCCTCTTGTGCAGAGAAACATGGTAGTATTAAATCAATCATAGATGATTACATAGGTAATCATCATATTGATGACCCAGATGATCATTCTGACTACCCCAGCTTCATCTTATAATGAGGTCAAAATCAGATGTTCATTCATATATTAACCAATAATACTAATATGCACTGAGGGATCTTTGTGAGATCCCTCCTCCGTCTGAGGCATCGCACCAGCATAGTGTAAAAAGATGAGCTAGGGAGACTGCCATTGAATGGTTATATATATATAGGGGTAGGGGATAGTAATTACCAATGTCACTCTATTCCAAAGGAGCCATCCTTCAATGGCCCTCTCAAAGAGAATCATAGTTTAATTACAGGGGCGGATCCAGGAATTCGGGAAAGGGGGGGCGCCGTAATACCTACAGCATTGGGGGTGTTGAACCATCTAAATTAAAATTTACCAAAAAATAGGGGGGGCGCGCGCCCCTTGCGCCCCCCCTGGATCCGCCCCTGAATTACTCCCTTTACATTTGGAGTCACTGCCTAGACTCCCTTTCCGAAGGGAGTTGCAGCACTCCGGACTCTGTTTGTGATGGGGAGTCAAAGAAGGAGTCATTTTGGAGGCAAAACCGGGGCTCTTTTAGTTAGGGTTCTCACATAACTCCCTTTTAAGGGAATCAGGTACTGACTCCCTTCATCAAGAGTGTCTGAAAGAGAGTCAGAAAAGGGAGTCGTTTGGAGGCAAGCCTGGACTCCCTTTTGACTGTTTCTTTTCTCTGTGTGGGAGTCGTGAACTGCGGCTGCTATATTTATAGTCCTACAGTATTTTGATTTCATAATATTCATCTCTCAACTTTTCTTCCCTCTTTTGGTTTCTCTTGGCCCTCTCTACCTCTGCCCTCCTCTGTCTGTATGACTGCCTCTCCGTCGATCTCCATGTGTTTGTGTGAGCTACATCATGGGGTTACTTACAAGTGCCATATTACATTGTTGGGGTAAACCGCAGAAAGAATGGAAAGGTCAAAACTGGTGTTTGGGGTTGATGGAAGGAGAGTCTTGTACAACCTCACGATGTAATAATTATGTCTGTCAGACAGTCACCATTTCCCTCTGCTGTAATAAATTCCATTTTTTGTCTACCGTAAAACCTCGTGTAGAAGCCGCGGCCTGGTGTAATTGACTCGATTCGGGAAGGATTTTAAAGGGGAGAACAGTTGCAGTTTAGGGGTCATTCAAGTATGACGTCATCACTTTTCAGGCATTTTCCGCGGTCCCCACCCCCGTTTGTCACCTGACATAGTATTTGAAGTGAAGAGCTCCTAAATGGATCCCCCATAGTCAAAGGTAAACAACGTAGAGTGGTTGTGTTGTATGAGTTCAATGTGACTTTCACGTTATGCTGAAAGAATGACCCCACTACATACAGACAAATACTACCCCCAATATATAGCTGTACCTATATACATGAGACTTGTCTGCCCTTATCTGCCCGTCTGCCTGTCTGTCTACGTCTGTTTTTCTACCCCATTCTGTCTTTATGTACTGCAATATGAAGACCCTAAGACCCTATACAGGATGGCATGACTACAGTACACTACAGACGGAGATATCTCAGCCATCTCAACGGGAGGGTTCGCTTCTGCAGTGGCGCCCTGTAGAGGCAGATCTGGAAACTAACTTGTAAGAGAAAGGGCGTCATCTTGTGGAGCTGATGGAAACAATTGTTGAGACTTGTTCCTAATATGTTTTCTTTTTAGTTCTCTACCCAATTCCTTCATTACTTTGATAACAAAAGAATAAAGAGAGGGGAATGTTGTGTCTATGGAATTCTACCGATGCATTCCCGATGATGATGTTCAGAGTGTGCAATCAAGCCTGATATCGGATCTGCATTCAACGAAATTCACTTAAATCTAGGATGGATAATCTATAGTTTAAGCATAGCTTAGATAGACCTATTTTTTTATGTCAGCGTAGAATGTGAAGCCGCCAAAACAATATATCTGTGATGTCCGATCCCTCAGCAGCATTAAGGTGAATCACATGAAATTGTTAGTTTTACAGTGTACCTTATGTCCCATTATGATCATTGAATGTTTATCCGATGGTAGTTTACTTACTGACGTTATGTTCTTGATTTTCCACTTGAGATATGAGATGTACTTGACCCATAAATACATGTGTATACTGCTGGGTGCAGGTCGGTGAGCAGACTGCAGGGTCCAGGCTACACCCATGGCTGTATGCAACAACAACTAGCCTTAGGGAGCGTTCATTATTTATGCCAGGGGGGGGTGTGCATATCAGGGGGGGGTCATTTTTTTAAGGGGTATTCGGAGGGGGGGGTCTTTTTTTTCAACCTATTCTTAGGGGGGGGGGTCTTTTTTTCCCAACCTATTCTGAGGGGGGGGGCATTTTTTTTAGGGGTATTTATTTGGGAGGGGGTATTTTTGTACGCGGATTTCACAACACATGTCGCGAATTGGGGTCATAAAGACGGCAGAACTTTGCTAAATTTTTCTTGCCCACCAATTGACACTTTGAATGATTCACTACTTTTCTTTTCCTAAAACAACAATAGCTGGAGAAAGAACATTAATTCAACACAAGAATAGGAGTACAGAATGTAGGGGGTCTAAACAGCAAAGCTATCAGTGTGCAGCTAGATGAATGCTATTGTGGCGCCGAAATATGACAGTACGGTATCTGAAATAGTTTGGGTTAATTGGATTTTAGCCTTGCCCTATCACGTTTTGGCGTCCATATACAAGGGTGAACTTGCCTATATATGTCTAGACCCTGCCTTTCTTCCCAATAGAGGCAGATCTACCTCATATATTGATACATTGTAGCTTAGGTCCACTCCACCAGTTAAAGGCATGATTAAATCAGTCATGATACACACTTTTCCTTGGTGCCTTGTACCAGACCCTGCTAAATGGTCCACAGCGTTCTGATTGCAGAGCTCTCAATTTTTTTTACAATAACTTCATCATCTCCCTAATAGCTGCCTGCTTCTCACAGATTCTAGGGCTTATAAAATCAGTAGACTCATAGAGTAAACATGATCATCCCACTATAAATCGGTGTACCTAATGCCTTGAAATGTAGCAAATAGCCACAAGATCCACAGAATTTTCTGCTGCGGATGCCACTCCTTCTGTCATCAATTTCTAAATCTCCCTCTAAGTTCATCTTTGGCTTCAACAGAAATCAGGCACTGAATTATCATTGCTACTCATTGCTCCTTGGCCTCATCAGAATTTTTACAGCTCTATATTTGATTCTGGTCAAGTTGCTGCCGACGTTCTGCAGGGTTATCAGTAAGTAATTCATCAAGTTGGGGATCCAGCTTAAATCCTATAATCCTTATTTTACTGTCAACACTTGACATGGTCTTCTACCTCAAAGAAAGACAAGCGCTACTGCCCACACAGAGGCGAGGGTCCTGACCCTAGAACTTTGAAGGCAGGTGCCTTATGGCATTTCCTCAAATGAAGGTTATCAACTATGGTGCACGTCACATCCATGCATAACATTGATGGCTTAAGTGATTGTAATTGATCTGTGCTATTATATACCAAAGACACGTTCCCCTGTGACTCTTTGTTCTACTTCAAATTCTCACCCTCAGCTCCCTATTTCTTACTGATCCTAGCCTTTGGAAAACCAAACTACGTTTAAATAGTGATCTAGTTCATTTTGCTACTATTTAGCTTAGCATTTATAATACCAGGATACATTAAAATAGGCCGATTGACCTCTAGATTTTCAAAATTTTCCTCAGGTTTGTCACTATTATAACGTACAGAGCATCCCTTCATCAAACATCAATGTTTGTTTTAAGCTGCAGTGGCAGCGGAACAGGGGGGCCTGGGGGCCTAGTAAAGTTGGGGAGCCCACTTTTTTGGGAAACATGAACATTCTAGACTCAGAGTACCCAAGAATACACCAATCTCAAGGTAAAATTCCTATAATTTTCTTGAATGACAAGCTCAAAGTCCCTCAGAACACATTAATTTCAATGTAAAATTACAGAATTTTCCATGGATCATATAGTAGACTTCAGACCACTTGGAATAGACTAATTTAAATGTCAAATTCCTAAATTTTCCTGGGGCCTGCGGCCCCAAAGCAACCATCTGTTTCTCCCTCCAACCAACACCCATCAGCTGGCCTTGGGAGCTGGGCCCCCCCCCAACTTTATCCACCTTCCGCTGCTCCTGAGCTGGGCCATTTCATTTTACTTCTACCAAACAGTATTAGCAGGACTTGTTGGTGGGGACCAAAAGAATTACACCCAATTTTAGCAAAAAAAAAAAAAAGGTACCACGGAACCAGAAAAATGTGCGCTCTCCACATGTGGGAGATGCAAAAATATTTACCATATTGTGATGCCCTATAACTACTCCCTCTAGCCGAGCTAGAGAGGGAGAAGAGACGACACAACATGGTCGTGACAGGCTTACCTGAACCAGACGACAACAATACATTTCGTCAAGTCGACAATTTATTCTCAGATCTTCAAACAGGTTTTACTACAGGGGACATTAAACAAGTGTACCGTATAGGACCTCTGAAGCCTAACAACAGGGGACCAAGACCTGTAATGCTTAAGTTTCACGACATGAAACAAAAGATCCAAATATTCACTGGATTGAAGCACCTGAGAGGGAATGGCACTTGGAACAAAGTTCACTTGAACGATGACCTCACCATTGATGACCAACGTAAACAAAGGGAGCTGAGGAACCTTGCTCAGTTTCTGCGAGATGAAGGCCATAATGCTCAACAACGGTCCATGCACATACTTGTAGGGGGAATAAAATATGCCTACAATGAGGTGGAGACACTGCCAGAGGGAATGAGACTATCTGACGCGAAAACACCAAAATGCCTTGATGGAGTTGGTTTTCAAGGTCCGAGTAGCTTCCTCTCAAATTTCCACCCGTGTGACATCTACTACAAAGACATCCTTTACGCTAATGCAGAGAGTTTGTTTCAATCCCAGAAAGCATTAGTCTGTCGCCAACAAGATCTAGCTGAAGAAATAGCTGATACAATCTGCCCATACGAAGCTAAACGGTTGGGAAATAGAATCGTCGAAAACCAGGATTGGGTACAACAACGGCTCCCCATAATGAGGAAAGTGCAGCGCATGAAATACCCACCCCGGTCTGAAATGCTCCGCCGACTGAGAGAAACCGACGGACATATATACGAGCTTACCAAACAGGCCTTCTGGGGATCAGGGCTAGTCTGGAAGGACTATAAAACATGCAATGCAACCACCATTATTGGCGAAAATCAAATGGGAAGATTGCTTGAACGTTTGAGAGACGGTGAGTTGACAGAGGATTCAGACTCAGACAGTGGCAGTGACAGCGGCACTGACGGCGCCGAGGAAGGGTTTGACACTCCACATGGTGAAAACAGCTATCACGGGGACGACGAGGGCGAAAATCCCCCAACTGGAGCTGCCTTACAACCCACAGCAGTAGATACGACACGAGACGCCTAAAAGGGACACTGGTATTATTATTTTTATTTAAAGAGACACTGATACGTTCTGTCTACAACGAGTGTTAACGCTGTCCTTTTGGAAAACATAGCTTGAAACATGTCCCACACGGTAGCCATATATGGAGATAGTAGACTGGGTCCAAAAGGGTCAAAATTCCTCCAGACTGAGGTGGATCGATTAAATACCACAGGCTGGCCAGTATATGTTAATCCCATGAGCGGAGCGAAATTTCATACTGTTTGCAATGCTGCGAGCAACTTCATGAAAACGCACCCTGAGTCAATAACATATATTTCGGCAGGAATTAATAATATGTCAATACGACACCCTGCTCTACCATGGCAATCCAGAGACTATTATACATTTGACTGGGCAACGTGTGATCAATTTGTGACAGTTATGTCCCATTACATTGAAGACTGGATGGAATACCTGTATAGTAAACATCCTAGTCAGCGTATTATTCTGTGCCCTCTGATAGGAGCTCAACTGGACAAGACAGTGGTCAACGCAAATGAAAACAGGCAGTTTATAATGAACAGTGGCATACGAGAGATCAACCAGTGTATCTATCAACTCAACAGAAAAGCCAAGACCTCCACGCCCTGGATCTGCAGGCCTGTACATCAGACCCACTCTAAGTCGAAAAACAAGGACTCTTACAAAGAAATGTCTGATGGACTGCACCCTGACGACAGTCTACTAACCAAATGGGCAATCACATTCACAAACCATATTGAATCCATACAAAAAAAGGTTATTGCTAACGGGTATATTCCAAATTAAATCATATTCTGTTCATTAAATGTGTCATATAATATCTTTTAATTAACTGTATTAAAACACAATATCCCTCCCACATATTAATGACCAGGTTTCTGCTAAAGCATTTCTTGTTTTGTACGATAAGTTTGCTACGGCAGGAAACCAGGAGGATGGTAGACTCCAACTAAGGTGTAAAATATGTAAAACTACCTGATCTCCTAAGTCACAATAACCCGAGCAAAGGTGATCGTCATCTATTAAAATGTCAAGCTGTCCCGGCTCCCGCTAAGGTGGCCTAGTTCATGAGTGAAATGAACAACATCTTGTATTTTTTAATTTGTTTCCTTAGATTAAGTACTAACATAATTAAGCAAATGTGTATGAAAGGGGGGGTGGGGGGACGGGGAGGGCCTGGGGGGGATCAAATTTTGATGTCTAGTAAAAGGGTGTCTGACTTTATTAGGGAAAATTCACTTAATGTCACACATATTAATATAAGAAGTGTTAGAAATAAGCAAACAGATTTTTCTATACTATATGATGATTGCAATATAGATTTCTTAACCTGTTCTGAGTCCTGGTTAACTGGAAATGATTCAAGTAATAACTATAAATTGTCTGGATATAATATGTACCGTAATGATAGATCATGGTTAGAAAATGGTAAAATTAAAAAAGCAGGGGGGTTAATAACATACGTTAAGAAGGAGTTTACTGTAATTAGTGATTATGACCATTTAAATATTTCTAGTAAGGATGTTGAAATGCTGTGTACAACGATTAACAGGGATAATAAAAGGAATATTCTTTTATTAAATGTATACAGGCCTCCCAATGGCAATTTTACTGCATTTTGGGATACTTTAAAGGATACTTTAAGTAAAATTGATAACCGTGAAAATAAGGATATATTTGTACTTGGAGATATGAACGTATATTTCTTGGTACATGATCATCCAAATACCATTACATTAAAAGAAGGTATGGCTGGTTATGGCTTATTGAGTTATATAGATGTTCCTACACGTTATGCAGAAAGAAATTCCTGTCTTGATTTAATTTTCTCAAACTGCTTAACTGTAGATGAAGCAGGCTGTGTTATATGTAATTTGAGTGATCATGAAATGGTCTTTGTCACGTGTAAAGAAAAAAGAGTTCCCTTTACAGGTAAAGTTGAAGTAAAGGGCCGTAAAATGAAAAACTATAACAAACAAATGTTTGTAAGGTGCCTACTTGGTTTTAACTGGAGAGAGTTTTATATTGAAAAAGATGTTGAAAAACTCTGGTCAATCATTATTAAAAGAATTAATCACGTTTTAGACATAATGTGTCCGTACACCACCTACAAAGCATATAAAGACAGTAAACCTTGGCTCACTCCTGAACTCATAGGTGAAATGCACCACAAAGACAATGAGATGCAAAGGGCAAAAAGGATTGGTGATAACCAAAGGGTTAAAAAGGCTCGAAGGGAAAGAAATTTAATTTCAAAAAAGGCTCATAAAGCTAAGAAAACGTTTATTTTGGATAAAGCTGAACAGAATAAAAATAACCAGCGAAATTTCTGGAGAGAGTTAAATAAGATAATTCCTCAGAAAAAAGGGGAAAATTGTCTCATAAAATTAATTGACCCGGTATCTCAAGAGTTCATGCCTGAAGCAAATGTTGCTAATTTCATAAATGATTTTTTCACCAATATTGGGCCTAATCTCAGTAAAGATAATACAACCAATTGGGTTTTTGAAGATAACGTCTATGACGAAGGTATTATCAACTGGAGTGTTACCCCTGTGGAAGTGATTAAATTTATAAGAGAAATCCCTCTGCATAAGACCACGGCGATTGAGGGCTTAAAGGCAAGTGTATTAAAGGATGCCTTTGTAGGCCTCCTACCCCAGGTTACTTATATGTTTAATCAATCTCTGGAGTCTGGAAAAATTCCTAGGTCATGGAAGTCTGCTTGTATTATCCCTATTCCAAAAGATGGAAATCCAAATTATGTAGAGAATTATAGACCTATTTCACTCTTATGTACACCCTCCAAAATTCTAGAAAAAATAGTTCATTCGAAATTGACAAAATATTTAGACGACAGAGATATTTTAACAGATAGACAGGGAGGATATCGTAAGGGGTTTTCAACAATACAAACTGTTGGGGAATTAACAGATGATATATTAAGGGATAGGAATGTGGGTATAGAAACAATAGCAATATATATTGATCTTAAAAAGGCATTCGATACCGTAGACCACTCTATTTTGTTAAAGAAATGTAAATTATATGGTATACCGGTAAAACCCATGATTTGGCTCGAAAACTATTTAAGTAACAGACAACAATGTACCCTAGCTAACAATATTAAGTCAAGTTTTCTGGATATGGTTTGTGGTGTACCTCAAGGGTCTACCCTAGGACCCCTTCTTTTTCTCATTTATGTAAATGATGTAGTTAATGTAATTAAAAATGGAAAAATTTTACTCTACGCCGATGATACTGTAATTTATATGTCTGGTCAAGATAAACACATAGTTAACCGGTTATTACAAGAGGATCTTAATACATATTATTCCTGGTGTCAAAGTAATAGACTGACTGTAAACTGTAAAAAAAACAAATTTATGTGTTTTGGTTTGAGCTTCCGATGGAAAAATTGTAAATTTAAAATAGGTACAGATAATATATATGGAGTATCAAGTTACAAATACTTGGGAGTTATTTTAGATCAAGCAATTAATTATGAAAAATTCCTGAACAATCAGTTGAGGACTGTAAGTTTTAGAACCTACCAACTTACTAGAATGAGTGAATATCTAAGTATATCTACAGGTATCCTGATTTATAAGAGCTATATCCTACCTATATTGGAATACGGTGACATTTTAATAGTGGAGTCAAATAAGGACCTACTCAAAAGAAGACAACGCGCCCAAAATAGAGCCTTGAAAATAGCATTAAAACAAAATTATAGAGCTCACACAGAAGACATCCATGCCCTTTCCAAAATTAATTTATTAGAAACAAGATTACTAGCCCATCAATATTTAGCAGCCTATAAAAGACAACAAAATCCAAAATTTAGAGACAATAGACATCTCAATACTAGAGCTTGGGATGGACCAATTCTTAAGTGTCATACCCCTCACGCAAAATCATATACAAGAAGTTTAGAATGGACACTGGCCTTTGCTTGGAATAATTTAGAACCTGAAGATAGAAATATTCAAACCTTTATATTATTCAAAAAAGACGTTAAAAAATTCTTATTCAATAATGTCCCTGATAAAGTCACAAATTAACTAGTTACAAAGTAATTCATCCTCTCCTAGAGCTCCTTCCCCTTCCCCCCCCCCTTTTCTCAACAATGTCTTCTTTTGGTAAGGGTTCTTTGATGACCCTACTAATTTTAGCTTTAAGTTTCTAGAGGTCTGCGTTTTGCACGATGCAGCCTCAGAATTTGGTCATATTTTTCCCGTATTGATGTAATTATTATAAAGTTCGTTTTATTGTGAATCAACAACTGAATTTGACACTGTTTATTAAGCAATATAGTTTTTCAAGTATCTTAATGACTATTTTTCTAAAATGTTTTATTGGCTCGCCTACCCTAACTACCACTACTAGGATGTCACATGTAACGGTCGCTGACCTAAATATTAGCATTTAATTAGGCTAAGACGCGACCCGTCTTTTGTCAAGCCATAAGATAAATTGTAAACTGTAATTAAAATGTATGCTCAGCAATAAAGACAAATTTAAACACAAATAATGGTTAAGCACATGCTATAATAGGTTATAGAATAGGACTATACAGACTTTGTATGTCGTTGATGCCATTAAGTATTTATAAACGTCTATGGTGAGGGGGGGGGGGGTCATTTTTTTTCAACCTATTTGGAGGGGGGGTCTTTTTTTTTTGACCCATTCGGAGGGGGGGTCTTTTTTTTTGACCCATTCGGACGGGGAGGTCTTTTTTTTTGTACGTATTCGTTTTGCCAAACGCCTGCCCCCCCCCCCCCCTGCCATAAATAATGAACGCTCCCTTATAGCATGCCGTATTGTGGAAAACTTCTTCGTCCTTATAAATTAGGAGTAGCCTTTACGTAACCCTTAGACATACTGTGTCACACCATTTCCAGTTGAGGTAACTAAGTATGTGTGACACGTTTCTCTAACAAGTTTTTGATTGATAAAGACAACATGCCTACGGTGAGAATTTAAAGGAAATTAAAACTACATTTTCAATCCATCTATAAAAGTTCCATGAATGTCTCTGTCACAATGATTGGTCCACAGAGTGTCTACGGAGTAGAATGCCCGGCTGCTGCTACCTGGTACTCATTAAGGTGGTACACAGGTATAGATAGGGAAGTCACCACTCACCCCCCACCCCCCCGTGTAGATTAGAGATAGCACCTGTGCCGGCTGGACTCTGCACCACTCACGCCGCATGCGTTAACAGCGGGTCACAGGTAAATAGGGGAGATATCCCTGTGTTCAGGTGAAATGGGATCAACTAAACCAAACACGAGTCGTCATTAGATGTGGAGATGTCGCACACTGGGATATAGGGCGACAGGTGATCTGGCCGACCAAGGGCACAATGATACTCCGTCTTGGTCGCTAGGTTAGGCAGAATAATGAACGGTAAGTACGCGACACGCCTAGAGAACACGCGGCCCCATTACATTGACATGTTGTCAGGAGAGTAAGTGGGCAGTGTATGGTTTATGATCATCGTCCATTGAATTAGCAATACCCATGGACCATACTGCGTTTATTAGTTGGTGTTTCCCAATATTAATAAAGCAGGGAGTTTAGTGGCCTTGCCCCCGGGTACTGCCAGCATGACCCGTAACATACACCATGATTTGGTTGGCACATCACGCAGTAAGTCATAGACGGCTCCCGCACGGAACATGAGATTAGAACTAGTGTGACAGTAGGGTGGGTGGTGCAAGTGAGTGCACTATAACAGTGTACATTGTATAGCGAGGCACTCCGAGACACCAAGTTATCTTCATCTCTGTCCACATACACAATTTCTTAATTCATTCATTATGCATCGAATCTGCAAGTAGATAGTTGCAAACGCAGTACACATGGAAATCGTTTGTTTCCTGTTGAAGTTACAATGACCGAGTATGTTGGGCTGTCTGCACCCCCTTCTCACTGTGCCCCTATACCTGTAGGTGGGGCTGCAGGCGGCGGTGCCTGTCGGCCACCCATGTTCTCGTGTCGTGACGGCAGCTGCGTCCCTCCTACGTCATTGTGTGATGACATCGTCGACTGTCGGGACGGCTCAGATGAGGCACCTTCGGCAGGGTGCCCCTGTGAGTGAACAACTGCATTCTATAAATTTGTTCTAATTACATTGTGCGAGTGTCCCATGGTGTCAAATATTTTTCCGACCTCGCTCCGCCAGTATTAAAGGTAGAAGCCAGGGTTCGGTCAATTTTGATCTACCAACAATTTCTCTTAATCACTTGGGACTAGTTTAGCTTGACAAATGATGATATGATACAAGCAAAAATATCAATACTTCATAGTGCTAGATTTTGATATATTAGCAATTGAAGATAGGACACCCTTAACAATAGCCGACTATGGGACAGTCCCTATTTTTTCAACATTTTTCAACTTTTTGAAAAATTGACCAATAATATCTCAAACCAAACTTCTCAGATGTTTAGAGATCATTAGTAACACAATCAGTCCAAAGAAATTGGTTGTCATGGGTGAAACTGAAGAGCCATGACCAATTTAAGGAAAACACAAATTTAGAAAATTGTATTTTTTCTACATTTTGCAACACAGAAAAAAAAATTGCCAATACATTGTAATTTGTAACCAAAACCTTAGCCATGTGTACATAAGATCATGTCATACATTTTACTATCAAAATAATAGTGATTCATTGATGAATTAATGCAGGTTTGGAATTATTCAAATATTTTCTAGTCAGTCTAAATGCCTATAATAGAGTAGCACACATCTTTTTAACAACAATGAAAAACAGTGACAAGATGTGTAGAACACCATAATGTGGCATATAAAAGTTAGTTAAGGTGCGTTAGGACATATACAAGTGAGAAATGTGCTTTTATTCTGATTATAGGTAGTTTCATTTTTTTGCCACCAGGTGCCGTATGCGTAGACCCTGGCTTCTACCTTTAAACACTGCAAATCATATTTACAAGTGCTTTTATCATTCATAATTTCTTGCCAAATTATTCAAAATGTTAACAATTACTTTGTTTCAGGGGTGGGGACGGTGGTCCCTTCCTCAGAAGGGGGTGGGGAGATGCCTGCTGGTATCCTGGCTGGTATGGTGGTGTGCGGCGTGCTGGCTGTAGTGGCTGCAGTGATCGGCGTCCTGCTCCTCGTCCGCTACATGCGGCGCCGGAAGCAGCGACGTGCCGCCCCACCGCCACCAGAGGACGCCCCGGACAGCGGCCCGGCAGCAGACAGGTCTACCCCCACCCACCCACCACCCTCCGTCTTACACAGCGCCACACCGCAGCCGCTAGTGGATCGCCCTCCACACAACCAATCTTACGCCGAGTTCCACCGTGACGAGATTGAACTTGCATATATAACAGAGAGGATTATAAAGAATCCTCCAGAACACGCCCTATATCTGGACGGGAACAGTAACCTTGGATTTGTACCTCGACCTATTTCAGTGACGTTCGGTAAGACACCAGAGGATGGGGACACTGCAGAGAGCCGCATGTCAGCTAGTCCGGCTGCAGGCCCCGAGCCGCCCATCTTGCCGTCCTGGCAGCACGTGCTGAGCAGGTCCTACCCCACACACACGGGGCTGGCACGGCCCTCACCCTCAGCACCGTCCCTCAATGCCCTTGACCGTGTACCCGAGGCGCCGTCTATCGGCCACCTCCACCACTACCCCGCGTCACACGGCAGTACTGATGTGTACGCGCACACCCACAGCCTGCCTGATGTCAGCTACTTGTCCGCCTTCCAGAAGGTCTCAACGGGCGATATCGCACGGGCAATTCACCAACGCCCAAGGTCAGCAGGCAACTTCACAAGGTCAATGACCAATTTGACAATCACGTCAACTGGCAGCAATAGAACTGTCAGTCACCGTCCACCACCAGATGAATACCCAGATGACCCTGCAGCAACACGGCGTGCCGACCATGACGTGTCAAGGTCAGCTGCAGACTTACGTCACACGTCACACAGTGGTGGAGATGTGAATTATTCCCGATCAGCCAGCGTCCCTTTGAGTTACGCTAGTGACGAGATGAGGGAGTATGCCGTGCCGTTGTCGGTGTATAAAACCCCTCCTACCCCCAGAGCAGTGCTCAGTGCACGACACCATGACGTCCGTGAGTCTTACTACTAGACACACGGCCTTGATGTAAATAATTCCGCCTAAACTAATAGATGATCATTGCCCCTGATTATCTATCTATCTATCTATCTATCTATCTATCTATCTATCTATCTATCTATCTATCTATCTATCTATCTATCTATCTATCTATCTATCTATCTATCTATCTATCTATCTATCTATCTATCTATCTATCTATCTATCTATCTATCTATCTATCTATCTATCTATCTATCTATCTATCTATCTATCTATCTATCTATCTATCTATCTATCTATCTATCTATCTATCTATCTATCTATCTATCTATCTATCTATCTATCTATCTATCTATCTATCTATCTATCTATCTATCTATCTATCTATCTATCTATCTATCTATCTATCTATCTATCTATCTATCTATCTATCTATCTATCTATCTATCTATCTATCTATCTATCTATCTATCTATCTATCTATCTATCTATCTATCTATCTATCTATCTATCTATCTATCTATCTATCTATCTATCTATCTATCTATCTATCTATCTATCTATCTATCTATCTATCTATCTATCTATCTATCTATCTATCTATCTATCTATCTATCTATCTATCTATCTATCTATCTATCTATCTATCTATCTATCTATCTATCTATCTATCTATCTATCTATCTATCTATCTATCTATCTATCTATCTATCTATCTATCTATCTATCTATCTATCTATCTATCTATCTATCTATCTATCTATCTATCTATCTATCTATCTATCTATCTATCTATCTATCTATCCATCTAACAGACAGATATTGTTATATATATATTGATAAGAGGAGTCCCGTGCGCAGTCAAAACTGATAATATGTAAATAATATGGTCAGATTAAACCTCCATGACACAGAGTTGTTGCACAATAATTGAAAGTATACGCCAAACTATGAATTGTAATAATAGAAATACAGACTGGCGGAATCGCAAGCTGATGGATCTATTATGATTTGATTTGAACCTGCCTTTCATTAGGATTTAATTTGAACTTCCTCCTATGCGTTATGTAATACACGGGTCAGATGATGAGACCTGTATGCTTTGACAAAAAACACTCGATAACGAAACCTGTCACAAGAGCAACTTATTGACCGTTTTTTCTCATTAAATCTGTATATATGTATAGCCATTCTTAACAGTTGGAGGGCCTGCGTGTTAGGTGGTAAACAATACCATTCGTACATAGACTCGTGTTTAATCAGGGTAATAGCAGTGCCTGCCACAAACCCTCATTCCCTACACTACTTGCAGCACACATACCTCATTTATAATGACACAGAGCCCCAACTACTACACTACTTGCAGCACACACATCTCATTTATAATGACACAGAGCCCCAACTACTACACTACTTGCAGCACACAGCCTCATTTATAATGACACCAAGCCCCAACTACTACACTACTTGCAGCACACACACCTCATTTATAATGACACAGAGCCCCAACTACTACACTACTTGCAGCACACAGCCTCATTTATAATGACACCAAGCCCCAACTACTACACTACTTGCAGCACACAGCCTCATTTATAATGACACCAAGCCCCAACTACTACACTACTTGCAGCACACACACCTCATTTATAATGACACAGAGGCCCAACTACTACACTACTTGCAGCACACACACCTCATTTATACATGTAATGACACAGAGCCCCAACTACCACAATACCTACTTGCAGCACACACACACATTCACAATCGCACAGAGCCCCACGTCATAACATCAGCCGGCCTACATATACCAAATTACTCACAGCGCACTTTAATATGAGCCCTAGCTACAATACTACATCACTCATCCGATTTGAACTGACGCAATGCACAACTGCTATATTATTTGCATCATATCCCAGCTAACGAAAATACGTTATTTGTACGTTATATAATGTTTCTAACGTTATATAACGTTACGCCACGATAAGGAGCCATGGAGAAACGTTATATATATAACGTTTTTTTCTCTATTGGGATAGGGGAGTGATAGATGCTTTTCGCGGCTGTCACCCCTCCATTCTAGAGGGGTCAGCCCCTTGGATGTATTTTATGCGCTGCGACAAAGGGCTCCCCTCTGCCAATCAACTGGGGTTCCAGCTCTTTTACGCCACTGCTCCGGGCACTGCTCCTAATAGATACCCACTCAATAAGGCATATAATACAAGTATATGGAAATGTAGCGAGTAGCAATAGACAAATGCAAATATGACAGACAAACCTAAGAACTGTGCTTGTTTGGCTTAATTTATTTCCGTGTATCAATAAACAAATTACGGTTTACAATCATTCCGCACACATCAGGATATCACAATGTATCATGACAATCAACGATATAGATAATACCTCTTTAATCGTCTGTTTCATTGGTTGGCAATGATCCAAGGGAAGGGATTCTCAACACTATCGCCTGTATATGGCCCACGATACGAGATGACCTGTACCTAACATATGGAGGATTTCATCTGATCATCACACTATAGTAGCATCACAAATTAATTTGTATAATCTTCTTTGTAATGGGGTTTTACAAAGTATACAACACATATACCATACCATAGACATACATATACCTATGGTGTTACTAATAGAGGATCTAGACCCAGAATACATTTATTGATCAAGTTGTCCTCTCGAATGACAGCCCAATCTCCCATAGGATTGGTCACGCACAACAAGCAATACCTATATACGATATTCTTGGGTGATAATTTAATATGTACTTTCCTCAGCGGTAATACTTGGTAGAAATATATACACAATTGAGCTATAAATAATGAATGAAAATGATGTTTACAGTCTAGATGTACTGTCAACAACAATGTCATCCTGGTGCAACAGCTGTTAACGTGGAATATTGCCAGCCCAACTGCGTAGGGCATTCCAGGCGACTTTTGCCAAAATCAGGCCCGTAACTAGCCCTCTTCGCGGGGCGGTTCGTTTTTTGATAAGGTGGAACTAGACAAATTCAATGGTGGAACTTGCTACTTTTTCATTAAAAAATATGTAAATATTGACTTGATTTGTACACAAAACTCTAATTTGAAAGAGCCATGTAATGAAATGAACCATGCTTTCACGGTTTACTCCCGAGAGACCTGAATAGTTGTCCGATTTACAAGCTGCGAAAACTGGCATGGAGCTAATTATCTCCACTTTCGGGCCAGCTAGGGTGGAACGTTTTTGGTCCATCAGGCCTGTGGGGGGGGGTTCGTTCGAACCGACGAACCCCCCCTAGTTACGGGCCTGAAAATACAACATGGCAGGTCTCATAGAGAAAAGAAAGGAAGTGACAGTGATTCCCTTGCTAATTCAGGGAGGGATGCTGACTATGGCCCCCTTTGTTTTCCCCGTGTTGGTGCCATAGGAGGCCATTAACACCAGCCGGCCTTCATGACAAACATGTACACAGCTTGTAGACGCGTATGGGATCCCGGGGGGGGGGAGCAGTAATATAGGGGTATGGGCTACACTTCAGTGGTGTATGAACTATGAGGAACTCCCGCTGTACAGGGGCTAAACACCTTAGCACAGAAATCAGTTGCATTTGAATCTGATTGATCAACGTTGATCAACCAGCTCTCAACATTGATTCAATGTTGAACCAAATGGAGCAGCAGTTTTATGTAATAGAATACAATACATGAAAGCAAAGGGTGCCAGTGATCAGTATGAGGCTCAATCCACGACAACAGTAAGGCCCTTTCGGTGATCATATAATGAGATGTTCTTGTAGAAAAGCTCATATTTTTATCTTCAGTGTTTTCATAGTTCCCTTTCAAGTACTGTAGATTATCACCATAAATGAGGCCCCTGTGTCTGCAAGAGAGTCAGCTCTTACGTTTCCCATGCCATACATGACGAACTCTTGTGAGAGTGTGAGTTGTTCCTGTGTCATCTAGAGGGCTACATTTTCATTTTCATTAACAATCCCAATGGAATGAACTCGTGTGCACCATTATTGTATGTCCCATATAAAAGGGGAGGGGCAGGGTTCCTTCACTTGGCTGAACTGATGGTGGTTTTGGAGAGGTGGGTGTTGAGGTTGTCCACTGCGTCCCGTGCTAGCGGCGACACTAGGGTTGTGGCTGCGGCGCGCGGCGTCCTGGGGATGGCCTTGGGCTGCCCGGGGGGTGGGAGCGCCGCGCCCTCATACCCCGCGCGTCTCTGCAGCTCCTTCAGCATGTTGGTCCTGGCCGTCTTGAGCTCCGTCTCCGGGATGGGCGGGCCGGGGCTGAAGATGCGGCAGGGCGCGTGTTGCAGCCGGGCGCTGTGCGACTTGCGGTGGTCCATCTTGTCGGCATGACCGCCCAGGGCCTTGTTGATGTTGACGTAGTCCTGCCGCTGCATGTCCAGGCGCTGGTCGCGGGCAGGCCGGCCCTTGTTGTTACGGAGTGTGGGGTCGGCGCCGTGCTGCACCAACACGCCGAACACGTCCTCGTCTGCCGTCACGTGCAGCGGCGTGTTGCCGTCCTGGTCCTGCAGGTTCACGTCGGCGCCCAGGGCCACCAGGGCCTCCACCAGGGGCAGGCTCTCCCACTCAGAGGCGTAGTGCAGGGGGGACGAGCCCTCCTTGTCTGTCATCTGCACCTCCGCACCATTGTTCAGCAGATAGAAACTACAGTCATAAGAACTACGCATAATGCAAACAAGCAGTGGAGAGTTACCGCGGTTGTCTAGTGCATTCAGATCCCCTCCAGATTCATGCAGCTCCTGCACCAGATCTAATGTGTTTTCACGACAAGCAATGTGCATGGGTGTGATGCCGTTATCGTCTTTCCCGTTCACATTGGCGCCTTTCTGTAGCAGATACTGCACGGCTTCAGTGTTCAGTTCGCTCACAGCTTCATGGAGGGCCGTTACTCCTTTTATTGCATCTCCCTGCGCCCGTCTGCTATTGACGTCCACACCAGCGTCCAAGATGGCGGCTAGGATGTCAACGTGCCCCTTGGCTGCTGCATGGTGCAGGGCGTTGCCGCCAGACGGCAGCTCACACAGACAGGTGTCCTTGGCGGCCGCGCCTTGCGCCCTCAGGACGTCCTTCACGCCGCACACGTCGCCCTCCTCTGCCGCACGCCGCAGCTTCTCCGCAGCCTTCATCATCTTAGACATGCCCTGCAAAGGGAAATGTTGTACAACAGTGAACATGAAGTTGGCAGTATTACAGGCATCAGTACGCTGTTTCTCCACCTGGGGGGGGGGGGGTGCTGCTGCGTCTCACCTGCCCGCCAAGGCTCACCTGTTTCATAAAGGTCTCATCAACAGCGGGGAATGGACGCAATTTTTTCATTGTCATTGATACATTACTATCACTGTAGGAACACTGGGCCTGAAATCTATAGTTAGCTCATCAGTCATGGACGCTGGTGAATGGACAATGCTAACAGATTTTTGTCTTTTTGCACTGTAAATACTTGATACTATTACATGCTAGTTGGTAGAATCTTAGTTTAGGTATATGTGGTCATGTAGGTAGCTGCTAGCCTCATTAAATTAATGCAATAATAGAGAAATCAGCTTGAAATAGAGATTGGAGACTAGGCTAACTGTGTTGATGTGACTAGGCTAACTTAGTCTGTTGTGAGAAGAAATAACTAGGCTAACTCAGTAAAAAGTACTACCCCCCCCCGGTACACTGCACAAAAGGTGTTTAGATCCTAAACACAATCCTAAACACATTCCTGCCCCGTTTTTATCCACACATGTTTTTATCCACACATGTTCCTAAACATGTTTAGACAAATAATATGTTTAGCTCAGTGCTTAGACATTTATGTGTTTAAGGCAATGTGTTTAGGACAATGAAGTGTTTAGAATTCATCAATTTAGCATATTATTAGTGTTTATCTGTCAAGTGTTTAAGGATAAAAGTGGTGTGTCTAGAGATGTATATTATTATCATGTTTAGATCTTTATATTTGAATAGATAAATAATTTTATTTCCACATTGTGTATTGACTTCTAGCAGCCCCCCCCCCTTAGGGCAATATGTGCATCATTATTTCACATAGGCCTCTACTTTAACATAGACACAACCTTGAGTCAATACAAACGACATCAGGGAAGATAATGCTTTATCCATTCTTAGAGTTCTTAAAAGAGGTGCCTATGTAGCAGATGTATCTTTATTGCATCGTAATCATAGTGATATAGCATTCAACCCCTGAATCCTGCAATGTGTATTATCATCCTTTTGTATCCCATGCAATTTAAGTTAATTAACTTAGATTTAAACACCTTTAGATCCACAATAACATTTGAGTGGTTGTAGAAACTACAGTCAAACACAGAGCTGCCATCTGGTATGTGTTTGATATACTATGATCTAAACACTACATGATTACATCCTAAACACCAATTGTTCATACTGTTTAAATACTAAACATCTAAACATATTCAATGTAAGTGTTTAGGCATTTAGAATTAAAGTGTTTAATTCCTAATATAAACAGAAGGATTCAAAGACACAAACCTAGTAATCTGTTTAGACTTTAAACATGTTTAGACCTAAACATGTTTAAAACCTAAGCACTTTTTTTGCAGTGTAGGCTAACTAATCCTTTTGTTCCTTTACAGTCACAAGGGAACACTGGTGTGGCTTTTGTGAGCTGAGCAGTGACTCACTATGGCACATTATCCTTAAAGTATGCATAAACAGCCAAATGCAATCCATGTAAATGGTATATTATAGGCTTCTTTCTGTAGAACCTTGTATTTTGAGTTAGCCTAGTCCTTTATAGTTAGCCTAGTACATGCAACATGATCCTTGTTATGGGTTAATTCCTTCTCAATTATCTAGCTGGTTCTTCTACTGTTATGCTTTACATGCACTATGTTATATCTGCATACCAATATCACTAATGCACATCCCATAAGGGTCCTAAAAAGGCACTGAGTGGTAATTTTATATCATCATAGGTTCATCTATCCCCTTCACCAGTAACTTAGTTAGCCTAGTCATGTACTTGTAGTTATCTTGTTGTTATGTAAACCAATATAGTTAGCCTAGTCATCCATATAATAAAATCAATATTTCCTGCTCTTGCAGACCACTATACCCCAAAACCATCAGTGCACTATATAATACATGGCCATAGCCACCAACACATAACTTAACAATGTTTAACTCCCTATGAATACTGTGCAATCACCCCCTGTAGGTTTGCTTACAAACACAACCATCCACCATGACTAATCAGCTAACTATGTACTGTTCCTACAAGGACTATGACTGATAGCCATATTCATCGTGCATTGTTGTAATATTCTGAATTACTATCATGTTCAATAAGCACACTTGTTTATTTTTATTTCTTTGTTTAATCAAAGGGATGATTAGGTCTCTGCTGAGAGTCACACTGTAAAAGGTTGGTTTCCCTTTTTGTAGGTGTACAGTCGATTCTACTGTGGGTGTGCAGTTGATTGTACTTTGTAGGTAAACAGTAGAATCTGCTGTAAATCTACAGTAGATTCTACTGTAAATCCATTCTAAATTAGATTCTACTGTAGATCTACAGTAGATCTACTGTGAACCTATACTAACTATTTACAGTGCATGGTACCATATCAAGTAGAACAAGCCTGACCTTTCAACTAGATATCCAAGAACTGCTTAATCTCAATCAATATTCACATCTAAAGGATCATAATTTCCTGTGTGTACCAGATAGAATGAGATACCCAAAATAGTGAAAATGAAAGTTTCATTCCATATAAAAGAGTAATCAAGAGTACATAAGCTAGAGTGCCCATCTCCCCATCATGTTAGCCTAGTTTTTACTAAAGCTAACATGAGATTCTGTACGAGCACCAGGTAAATAGAGGGCTGGATGATGGAACTTTCGAACTATGTCCCCGATAAGATCCACCACATACTAAGATGAGTGGGAGGGGACCTTTCTTAGCTGGGTTATTGGATTCTAACACCACCATATTCTAACGTAGAAAATATATTTTACGTAGAAAATATATTTTATATGCGAGTGCACCTACAGCACAAATGCTAGCATCATCTTGATGTAACTGTTAATAACTCTGTAATAAAGATTAATGTTTCTATAAAAGAAAGTCACTGGTTTTGAACATTTGCAGGATCCACCCACCCCTTCGTCACTGATTTAAACAGCATTTGTTACTCGAAATACAAAAGACCCCCGTGTCCCAGTGGTGATGTAATTGTTCCCTAATGGTCTATATCATTGTAGATTTTTTCTTGTCTGTGTAGAGAAAGGCAGAGAGAAAAGCATGACAGGGAAGAAGCAGAGTAAGGCGGATAAGAGCAATGTCGACTAAAGCAGGGAAGAGCAAGGCGGAGTAATGTATAGTTGAGCAGGAAAGAGCAATGTAGTGTAAGGCTGAGCAGGACAGAGAAGATTAATGCAGAATAGAGCCAGGTAGAGTAAGGCAGAGCAGACTAATATAAAGAAGAGGAAGACAGAGTAAGGCAGGGCAAGGCAAACCAGAGTAATGTACAATAGACCAGAGTGAGACACAGCAGAGTAATGTAGAATAGAGCTGGCAGAGTATGACGGCAAGGCACAGCAGAGTAATATAATGTAGAGTAGGGTAAAGCGAGGCATCTAGGTTAGGCAGGGTAAAGTAGAGCAAGGTAAAGCATAGTAATATTAAATAGAGCAGGGCAGAGTAAGGCAGAGCAGAATAATGTAGAACAGAGCCAGGCAGAATAATGCAGAGCAAGGTCGAGCAGAGTAATGTATATTGGAGTAACTTGGAAGATGGTGATGGGCCATATGACCAGCACACTATAACCCTTCATCCAGTCAACTCCTATATACACTAGTCTGGAAGGCTAGAGATCCACAGTTACATGATAATAATTTGAATAAAACCATCTGATACTTAAATCTGGAGAATATAATATGTGTTCTATGATGTCTCAAGTAATTAGCATCCTCAACATAAATACAAGATCTGATACACAGGGAAATGCGTAGAGGAGTGATTTAGAAGTGCCTACCTAAAGTTAGTCGAGCATTAAACTTTGAATTCTAACTGTTTTCGTGCACACATTCCTCTATTACTATTATACCAATCTGTGTGTCTCTCACACGGTCAAAATGACTATCTTTTTGACTAATATGTGACTAATGTATGTAATCATCTGGCTATTGTGGTAAAACATTGATGGTGGAGTCAGTACTGACTATAGGTACTGTCTGTAGGTTTTATTATCAGTGTATAGCGGTGTCAGTATTCGCAGCACAGAGGTAAATACATGACCCAGTAGCTGTGGACAGAGGTAAAGCGAAAGGAGTCACGGTGGACAGTAGCCCCTTGGGTGCTGTCAGCCGTCCATATGTACACCGCATGTGAATCTGTTCAGCAACCAACCCTCAAGCCTCAATGTCCGGTTAAACAGTGAGTATCACATAACTGTCTTTCAATAACCAGGGCCTTCACCAGTTACTAAGCATGCTATTTCGAAACAAGCCTAAATTTAGCTTATATCGCTCTAAAATACAAACATGTATGCAGGCGCACTCATCTCATGGGCACATACCACCATCAACATTGACATGTGTATATTTGCAGGGATGTGTGTGTGTACATTGAATACACCAATGGCTAGCCATATATTAATGGTGACCCTTTTCAGGAACCTAAATGGTAAAATACAAAGCAGGGAAAATACACCCGCAAATGAGCAAACTGATCTTACCTAAATGGCTCCATCCCCTTGACACAGCATGTAAGCTCTATAACATACGCTCCATGATCTAAATGGTCCACCTGACACAAGCAGTCAGCCACAGGTCAATTTTTTGTATGTGAGTATAAACAAAGGCACATTTCTACACTATCCACATACAAAATTTATTAAAAAAAATAGTCTAAAATAAAATAAATAGTCCCCGAAGTTACACATTATGATTCCCAGAAAGGGATGAAACATTCTGAAAAAATACCAAACTAACTAGTAAAACATTGACCATAAGAACTCAGTTCTCAGCACCATAAAACCATACCATACATGGCATTTAGGACTTTTTTTTAAATGAATGAATTTCATTTCAGTAAGGCTTTAAGAAAATCCAAATCCAAATTAAATATTTCCTGAAAGGAAATACCCCGGTAGGTGCATTAAAATAAAGGAAAAGAAAAGGGACTGTACCTGAATCCCCTCTCAGCCAATGAGAACACTTTGAGCATTTGGTATCATGTGACCTGACACAAACTTGGGGCGGCAAAATCGAACCTACCTGTGTGAGAAGCGGTTATGGGCCAAAAGAAAGAAGGTGTATTTCAGGTTACATCGTCTGAAAATCTAGGTAGGGTAGGTCAGATTTCTTTTTCCTAAATCTTTTTTTACTTTGGCCTGAAAAGTAGCCAAGAATTGACTCGCAAACTTTAGCACCCACTTGCCGACAACAGTGTTGACTCGTGGACTATCAAATTGACTGTGAAACAGCCCAAAACTTACTTTAAATATTTTTTTTAAATGTCAAAATTGGATAACAAGGTAGGGTCGGGTTACCTGAAATACTTTTTTTGGTCTAGTGTAAATAAGGATGCATCACGCCGACAGTATGATGAGACATTGTTACAGTACAGACGTAGAGTACTGTTCATCCTGCAAACATACACACAATGCAGGCTAGCAGGTGGGGACACCTGGGGCCTAGTCATGTGGCACGATATGCCAGATATGTGACAACTACGGAATAATCCGTTGTTTGATAAGAGGATTGCGCTTATAGCCTGCCTGGTTTATTCAAGGCCAGGTTGGGGGATTAGGGGTGGTGTACCTGGTGGGATACCGTTCATGTCTTGCTGCATGGTGGAGTAACATGCGGCTACATGTGGCACCCGGCTCCAGGGGCTGCTGTCGCCCAGTGCTGACTTTTGTTCCCACTTGGCAGGTGGCTGTTTATGTAGTAGGACATACAGGGCCTCCTCCCTCAAGCCTCTTTCTGTGCCTTGGTGTGTTAATGTTCTCACCACTGCTGATGTACTTCCATGTGCAGACAGATGCCCACATGTACACCTTGATGGGGGGGTCCCCATGTCGCATGTCGATTTTAAGAAATGCCAATGTCCCATGTCACTAATGAAAAACCCATGTCGTTAGTATTACTAAGGGGGGTCTTTGGGGCTGCAGGCCCCTGGAAAATTTAGGAATTTTCTTATGAAATTGGTGCATTCAGAGTGTTTTGAAACACGTTAAAATCTATAATTTCAGAAAATTTTGGAAATTACACTTATATTGATGTGTTCTGAGGGGGTTTGAGCTTGTCATTCGAATTTTGTTTAGAAATTTTACTGTGATATTAGTGTATTTTAGGGCTTTCTGAGGTTGTGATGCTATTCACATCCATGTCACTAAGGCTGATGTCGCATGTCAGACTTAAGAAATGCTCCATGTCCCATGTCACTAGTATGGCCATGTCCCATGTCGATTTTAAGAAATGGCCATGTCGCCATATCGGATTTAAGTAATGGCCATGTCGCCATATCGAATTTAGGGGTCTAGGGCCATCCTATTATCTAAATCACTGTTTATTGCCTTAATAAGGCGAGAAAGATAACCAAAACAATGGTTTATGGCAGTTGAACATCAGTTTTCTGAAAATTTGACTTAATACTCGCTGACATGATATACAAAACTCCCAGGCTTAAATACTGCAAGGTCGAAATCTGCCCTAAGGCCAGTCAAAAATGTAACAACCTTGACTGTAATCTCAACTGTTACACTTATAAAACTATGTCCATTAACCCCTTTACTGCACATAGTGGAGAACACCCTCTCTGAGGGTGCACTGGATGCTGGTACATTCAGGCACCATGACACAAGTGCATACCTCAATTTATTTAACTTCCAAATCCACAGGAATGGTGTCTTACACCTTACCATTGTGCTCAATACTGCATTATGTCTCCGCCTGGTAGCAAACAAAGAAGGCTCATCCCAGAGTCAGGCAAAGGTACATTGGGACACTGTCGACTGTATGTATGCATATAGACATACTGATGCTTTATACAACTTTGCCCAATTTCTCTTTTACTCGACCCCCCCCCCCACCCACGTGGTAAAATAATGTTCCTAGCCAATATCTAGGTTGTAGTGCTGCTCTAATAATGGATGAATAGAGAACCGTACACACAGGAAAGAATGGGAATCATGGCTGCTTCCAGCATGACACCTTTTCTTTACACTCCTATTGAAGCTATATTACTCCCATGTGTGAGCCATGACTCTCTTAGGGTGTCACTTGATGTAGAATCGCCTACCTTATAGGGGGTCAGCTGACTACCTTGGGAAGTAACGTGATCCTCCTAAGGGAGTCACATAACTTCAATAGGAGTCATTCTGGAGGCAGCCAGGATTCTCTTTTAACTTTGTTCATTTTTTTGTGCACCAACCACATTATGTTTGTTCGGACATTCTGACAAGGTGTCTCGACTCATAAGTGATTTATAATCATATATGCATTGACGTCGGACATTGAAGGTCAAAGCTAGAGTGTGTGTTCATATTTGGTCGAATTCAGCAGCTATTCAACTGAATCTAGAGCAGTCGCTAGTTCTGATGTTTTGTGATGTATGCTGTATATTGAGACACGGTCCCGACACGGTATATATAAGACATGCACTAGCGGACATACTCTCCTGGGAGCGTGGACAAAAAAATCTTTCCAATCTTAAAAGCGGTAATCTTAAAAACGTTTCCCTCCGCATTTTAAGATAATTTTCAGATAATTACAGATTCTAAACACCAGATGGCACCACTGTATTATTCCTGGCGCAGTTGTCCATAGTTGTGTTTGATATCAGTTTTGAAGAAGAAAGAAAGAAAGAAAGAAAGAAAGAAAAGGGGGTTCGGGGGCAGAGCCCCTGATATGATACAATATACTGATGTAGGGACAACAATATACATATATTACAGGTTTGTGGTTTGAGGCGGGAATGGCACAGTTCTACACCTGGCGTCCTGCGCCATGTCCCCTAACGTTACCCGGGGGTTGCGGGTTCGGGTAGGCCACTCCAGATGGTGCGCCGGTGGAGTGCCACGTCGACACTGCCTGGTCCGCAACCCAGGTATGTAAGAGGTCGCAGTTGGCCACATCAGGGAGTTTGTCCCAGGATGAGCTCTGACCCACACCCTTCGTGACTTTCGTGACCGGGGCCCCCACACCCCTCCTGCTCCTAGCTCTTGCACCAGTCTTTGTTGGGGCCAAGACCAGTTTGTACAGCTCTTGCTGACTTCGAACCAGTGAAACGCTGCTAATGTACTTCGAACATTGTCTGTGATCAATTGTGCATTATATGCTAATAATAAGGAGTCGTGTTCATATGGGGCCATCCATTAATTACGTACGCACATTTTTGCCAGAAATTGACCCCCCCACCCCCCCCTGTTGCACCATGTACACATTTGGACTACCCCCCCCCCCATGCGTACATACTCATTTCACTTTGACCCTCCCCCCCTGGTTCAAATGAGGGAAATTTACTAAGAAGCACTGTTTAACTCTTTTTTTTATAGTACACATCAAGGACATAAAGATATATATATTTATATATATATATATATATATATATATATATATATATATATATATATATATATATATATATATATATATATAAAATATATATATATATATATATATATATATATATATATATATATATATATACACACATTTATCTGTATATAATTACTACTATTGTAGGGGAGGGGTATTTTCTGGCGACTGAAGTTTTTCCTACACCCCCCTCCTCCCCACTCTGGTAAGCCTATATTAATTAACTAGTACGCATTTATCTGTATACAATTACTACTATTGTAGGGGAGGGGGATTTTCTGGCCACTGCAGTTTTTCCCACACCCCCCTCGACCAATGCCAAGTTCATACTATATATATATACTCATCATGTACATTACTGTATATTTGTTATTTGACAGCCTACTTCCTTTGTAGCGAATAGGGTATTCCTGTCCGGACAAATAAGCCTTATGACATATTTATCTGTCTCTGGCCAACTAATTTCAAATCATATCGAGAATCAATTCATGTAAATTTGCACCATATATACAGGTTTACCATAATTGGTCGGGGAAGATCATTTTGTATCTCAATGAGGACCGAATAAAAAAAAATTAAAAAAAGGTCTGCTGTTCCCTGTGCGTTGTAAGTTTGACTATGCCCCTCCCTCCTTCTCCAATATACAATTAGGGCGTATCCTGTCAAAAGGCACTCATTTTCCTGTTTGGGATTTGCCACACTTTATATCAAAAGTATCAAATTAAGGGTGAATTCAGGGGTAAAGTACGCCTTAGTGTGCTGCACAGCTTGGATATTCTCCAAGAAATATTTCAAGATTAAGAGTATTTGGACATAAAAATATCTCTTTATTGTCCAAAAATGACCATAAAACACCCCTATGCGTACACCATGCGTATGGCAACATGGTCATTGACCCCCCCCCCCCCCTGTACGCATCTGTACGCATTTGGCCCTCCCCCCTCCCCCCTTGGTGCGTACATAATTATTGGATGGCCCCTATGTGAACCAAGGATTGAAACTTGAATAAAAGAGCCTGTTGCATTCAAACCGAATTTGGAACCTGTGTCCGTTTCATGCTTTCACAACCCCCACACTACCAACAATAAAAATATATTGGTCAAAAAAGAAAAGTATAAGTGGCACCATCTAGAGCGGGTTTACCGAAGCGATAATCTTAAAAGCAAGCAATGTTTTTAAGATAATTGACTTTAAGATTATCGCTTTTAATTCAATTCAATTCAATTCTTTATTTCAGACTCATTTGAAGTACAACGGTTCATAGTATATTAAGATGGATACATAGCATAACAATTATAAAAGACAGTAATATGTTATTTTAAAATCAATTCACTAGCATATCATTCACCAGGCATCAAACATGAAAGTGTACATAGAGTGCTTTGTGCCAGTGTTTCCAGATGTTGGATGTAAACTGGGTGTCGCTTGTCATAGTATCAACCAAGTTGCGTAAAAGCACATTTACTGCGCTCAATAGGCGACACATAAAACTGTACACCAGTCTTCTAATTGTGGCAAAAATTGTGGTACTTCACCTCCTCACATTCTATGAGCCTCTTAGAATTAAGAGAAAAGATTTAGATTTTAAGATTGTAAAGATTTTCTTGTCCACATCCCCAGGAGAGTCTGTCCTGCCAAGCATAAGACATGGTCTACAAGACACCGCTCCATTCCGCATTAGCAAGATGACCTGTGTAGAGCGCCATGCTTATTGGTACCAGTGTATATTCTCTAAGCTCCAGCAACCAGCTCAGCCAAATCTCATGTCCGAGATAAGGGTACAAACAGGGTGTGACTATTGTAAGTGGGTTGTACCTGGACATTCCCTATAGTTCCTTTGAAGAAATAGGAATAGAAATTTTGTCCAAACACTATTGATATTTATTGATATCAAAGCAAAATATATTTGATATATAAGAATTTAATGCATGGTATGGTCACCAAGATATGATTTGACTGGGATTTGACCTTAGGTCCTCTGCAACATGAATCCATCATGCTAACCATGCAGGTGACATAAGGAATGCCCAGGTATCTATAAGGCACGGTCTGTTCTCGGTGTCATCCATGGACCCTGCTGTCCCAGGTTCGGTCTGTATGGGCCCTGTAAACCTGCTGACCAGCCATGTTCTGAATGAACACAGAGAGAAGAAACAGAGTCAAAAGGGAGTCAAGGCTTGCCTCCAGAATGACTCCCATTTCTGGCATTCTTTTTGACTCTCTTGATAAAAGCAGTCAGTGCCTGACTCCCTTAAAAGGGAGTCCTGTGACTCCCTTAAGAGAGCCTAGGTTTTGCCTCCAAAATGACTCCCTTTTTTGACTCCCCATCACAAACAGAGTCCAGGTCCATGCTGAAACTCCCTTCAGAAAGGGAGTCTAGGCACAGGGAGTCATTGAATTACTACTCCCTTTGTGAAGAGGTAATTGGTAATTTCTATTCCCTACCCCTCTATATATCCCTTCCAGTAACTGTCTCCCTAGCTATTCTTTCTACATCATTTTGGTGCAATGCCTCACAAGGAGGAGGGATCTCAGAAAGATCCCTCAGTGCACATTAGTAATTATATAAAAGAATATCTGAGCTTTTGTGATTTAACTTTCCCATGTTTCTGCAAATTGGGTGTCTATAACTAATACATCATGCTGATGCTACAGTTTGAAGTTAATTGCAATTATTTCATGAAATGTAATTCTGACATAGAATCTTGATGTTACAATGATATACATGTTTTAGCATAATTATCAATATCACAAAATACATGGATCTAGAGATCTGAGCATACAGAATTATACCATTTCAAGTAGTGCTACCACCTAGCAGGCTTAACCATAACCAACTGTTTGACTCCCTTATACATTCACTGACTCCCTTGGGGGAAAAGGGAGTATAGGGGACATTGACTCTGATCATAAAGGGAGTTAGATGGCCTCAAAATATATGTGCTAGATGGCATTGCAGTCAGTGTACAGTAGTGCCACCTAGTGTGTCTCCTATTTCTGTCTTGTATAGTTACTTCTGTGACTCCCTTAGGGAGTCCAGGTAACCATTTACTCACTCTAGCTGACCTGGACTCTGTTTCATTTAATTGAAAAGGAGCCAGGGCCATTAGAAGGGGGAGTCAGACAGTGTGAAAAGGGGGGTCTGGCTCTCTTTTTATAGCCTGGACTCCGCTTCTGACTCGGATTCTTTTCTCTGTGAATGCTCTATACAGTATGACACGAAGTCCCTTTCACAATGTCCCTACCTATTGTGAATATGGACCAGGAATAGTGAGAGGTAGAAAGAACACAGTTAACACCATAGCATGGCCATAACTCAACACAGGCAGTTAGATATGGAGACCCACACAGAGGTGTACAAGAAGTACAACCCCGACATGGTCAGTGTAACCTGAAAATCGTTGTATTGCTATTGACTGACGAGGAAATGCCTCTGTAATAATCTACAAAGTACATGTTTACACCCTACTGATTACTATAGGTGCTGTTAGTATGTGCTGTACGACCACAATCTCTGTGTGGGTTCCCAATCCTTAACTGACCCATGATATCCATATAGTATTATCGGCCAAAGTTTCCATCTAAGCATGTGGTTTTGCAGTGACTTACTCAGCAGTGAATGTAGCGTGCCAGCTCGTTGATCTGCGCCTTCCCTGGGGAGGACTGTAGGGACCATGGGCTAGTGTAAACTGTTATTACTTTTTTCAACCTGGTCTCCGGTTAATGAATGCAAGGCACCTAATTACACCAGAGTGTGATGGCAGCAGCTGGTTGCCTTGACCATGGATAAGCAGGTCTGTGAGATTCAAGTCACAGGCTATAAAGGAGAGGGGAGGAGGGGGTAGTGAGGCTGGGAACAGGTGAGCTGCCTCTATAGTCTATGTCCACAGGTAAAACCAGCTCTAAGCTACACATGGCCTGGGAGGCAGGTGGGAGGCTCTAAGGTAGTTATATGACATTCTTACAGGTGTGTAACTAGATGAACACGAGCAGTGCAGAGTGTCCATGTAACGGCCTTACCTGTATGTCAAGTTACCCAGTGTGTACATGTAGTGGTGTTGGAGCTGGGAGGGACAGCTCTATGTCAGCTATGCTGTATCAACTATCCCTGCAGATGTAGAGAATGGTAGTCCACTTCAAATGGCACCTTAACCTTGCCAGTGCCTGCTGCCTGGCAGTGATTTAGCCGCCCTAGTGTATAATGCATTAAGTGGGCCGGCCGGGGGTCTGGCTGTATACACTGGAGGTGTGGATGTTTGAGTGTATGGCTGACCTGCTGGCTGACTGGATCCCCTGGCTGTGTTGCTGTACGTGTAGATCCAGCACTGAGTCACCATACAGCCGCGTGGGGCCTCCGGTCCTTCACGTCAGGCCTGCAGGACCAGGCGCCTGTGGTACTGCCAGGTAGGCGCAGGGCCCAGTGTACAGGTGCAGCATGTGGACGGCGGCCCTGGGTGGTGCAGCAGTGGGCGTGTCCCCACACGTCGTCAGCTGGAGGCGCACGTCACCTCGTGGTCACAGCGAAATTAGAGAGTGAATTTAAAAGAAAGTATTGGGAAATGTGTAAACAATTACTTCAGAGTGTTGAATGGTTTAACTGTGTTGAACTGCATCTATGTATGCTGCTAAAAGTTGTGTTCTTTTGAGTGTGTAGTAATGAATGAGCCTTTAAATTAAAGCTTAACACACATCTGATTTTTTGATTTGCATCCTGTATAAAAAAGTGTGTTCCGATTTTTGCGCTAGTTGCCATGGAAACTGACTAACCCAAACTGGAGAAATTTTACAGGTGCCCAGCAACCTTTGACCTTGACCTTTGACCCCTCCAAGCACCACCCAGGGTTACCATGGCGACAACCAACTTAAAAAAAAACTTTTTACTAAGGCCTCTGGCAACAATTCGAGCTGCAGATTATGATTCTGTGACAAATTTAAGGCCACCTACCACTGATTATATGCACATTAGTAGTAATTTTTAATGATTCCCGGGTACCCAACCCCGAGAGGTAAAATATTCCCTAAAATATATGCACAGTAGTACCGTTTTTCATTGGCACTATTTACACTGAATTTGTACTGTGACACCTCGGAGTGGAGCCAGGACAGTTACTCAGCAGTATATATAGGTGAGCTGGGGATTTAAAGATAAGACCAGGTCCTGTCTTTAAACAGCTAGCTACACAGTCGAGACCAAGTGTGTAGCAACAATAAAATAACATAGATGTGACACCTACGCCATATCCCTGTTTGGTTATCCGGTAGCGGAGCCAAGCGGGGCACTCCAGACGGCGCGCTGGTGGAGTGCCACGTCGACACTGCTTGGTCCGCAAGCCGGGTATATAAGAGGCAGAGGTTGACCACCTCTGGGAGTTCGTCACAGGATGAGCTCAGACCCACACCCTACGATACCTTCGATACTTTCGACCAAGGGGCACCTACATCTCTCCCACTCTCTGGCTCTTGCACCAGCCCTGCTGGGACAAGACCAGATCATCCAGCTTTGCTGACTTCGAACTAGCTAGAACGCTACCTGTACACTTCGAACCTTGTCTGTAGATAACCTGTACGATGTTGAACCTTACCTTCGAGGCCGTGTTCGTATGAGAACCTAAGAGATCATGAGACTGAATAAAACCTGTTGCATTCAAACCGAATTGGAACCTGTGTTCGCTTCATACTTTCACAACCCCTACAGATGTATGCATAAAGTGGCATAATATATGGTCAACTTATTATACAGGATGAATTATCCTGAAATCAAACCAATGCTATCAGGATAAAACATTGGTCATGACAAGTAACACATTTAAAGGGTTAACGGTATACATGTGTTTGTATCACCTCAGTGTGAGGCGATATCCAACGGCTTATAGTCTATATTATTATAACACTGAGGAAACATCTTGTTTATCAACAAAATATCATGTAAAAATGTAATAGGGAATACGTTAGTTCCTGCATGGCTGATATAATTTGTCCAATTAGACACAGATCTTATGTGCCTGTAATATACTTAAGATCTTCTTAGTGTATTAGAAACATGTAATAAGATGTAAGTTACTAAATCAGAATGGAGTAGAGAAGAGGAGGGAGAGAGAACACACAGTGACATTGTTCTAATACACAGGATTTCGGAGCTTTTGCTATATCTCTGTAATTTTCTTCTGTCTCATTTTGATATTATTGACCGGGGTTCCAGCTAACAAAAAACACGTTATATTACGTCAAAATAAGATTTTAAAACTTTATATAACGTTATCCCATAGTAATGAGCCCTAGGGAAACGTTATATAATGTTCTATAACGTTATAAAATGTTGTATAACGTTTTTTGTTTACTGGGGTAGGGCAACATTTCGACACTAATGTCCAAAAAACTAAGGTCACTAACGTTGTATGGAAAGATTCAGCTATTTATTTTAGTTCTTACGTATGTTGCCTCTGTTCACCTTTACCCAAGTAGCAAACATAACTGGGCCCCAGTTGGGCTGGAAACTGGCCTCAGACGGGCTGCCCGACTGGGGCCCTGCGAGAACGGGCACTGGGCAAATGTCCGTCTTGAAGTTATCTTGAATTGGAGGAATTCTCATGGTATGGAGAGGCCATCTAGTGTCAAAGCTTAGAACCACACGGCCATCTAGTGTCAACGCTCTGAACTACTTGCTAGGAAGCCCACATCAAACCCAAAGAAAGCCCAACTGGGATTTTCCAGCAAAATCACCATTATAAAATTTCAAATTAATTTTTTTTTAAGGGGAGTTTGATTCATACCATTAGGGACTTCCATAAAGCATTCGTGAAAATGGAAATTAGCCCAATCTAAGCCCAACTAAAGCCCACTCATACATTTCCTAAATAATAGTGACTATAACATGTTCATAATTGGAACTTCTTTAATAGAGAGTATAATTCAAGATATCAGCGACATTTACAAAGCATGTTGTAAAATTCACATACCCAACTGGGGCCCCACTGAAGCCCATGCATTTGCCCATCCCAAATCACAGCCCAGTCCAGCCCATGGTTGCCCAAGGTAAACCACTTGTCAGTTGGGCATGACACAATTGAAACCTTGTCCTGCTATACATATTTAGGACTTAAGATAGATTCCGCACTTAGTTCCGAGCCTGCATTAAAGGATTTGAGTAGTAAAGTTGTTTAGGTTTGGAAGGTTTAACCATTTATTGACTGACAATAACTGTGTGATGGTTTACTCCTCTACTATCCTTAGTGTGTTTGATTATGCATGTTTTGCCTATGAAGGGGCAAACTCAGGCTTGCTAAAGAAGCTGTATAGACTCCAACTTAGAGGACTCCGCTTGTGCTATAAAACATGTATACATGATGAAGATGAACTCTATGATCTATCCAGTGTGCCACGATTGGCCAGGCGGAGGGACGAATTATTGTTAACTTATATGCACAAGTTGTCGACCAGGGACAGTTACCTAGACCATAGACCTCGACCTCATGTAACTAGATCCAACAAGCAACTGCGCTTTAAAATACCACGAGCAAGGAGTGGAGCCTATACCAAGTCACCACTTTACCGAGGAGTCCAATTATGGGATCTACTAGGCGACTGGTATCAGTTGAGTAAAGATAAGTTAACGTTTAAAAAACGTATAAGGACTGTACAGAATTTGAGGACTAAAAGTGTGAACCTGTCAGAAATGTCCGATGAGGATGAGATGTAACTGCATGTCCATTCTGTGTTAACTGACTCAGTGTGTGGAGAAAGTGTCCATATATTATTGAAAGTCTGGTTTTACTGCATTTTGTTGTAATGATAAGACGTGGTTTACCAGTCAATACTATTAACGTATGAATTTCTTAGCTGCTGGAAGGTGAGCTGTTGTAATGATGGCCCTGTCCAGGTATTGTTTAAACAGCTTTATTGTCAGTGTAACTGAATGGGTAGTTGTGTGTAGAAGTAATAACACCTGGACACTGAATGGTCTATATTGGTTTCTGAACAGCATGTTAGCAAAATGATTGAACTAGCCTGTAAATCAATTAAATGCTGAATTAGATTAACTGAACTACATCATGATTGGTCCTGGTCCTGATGGCTCTTTGTTGGCGTTGGTATCACTGATCTGGACGTCTTCGGAACTTGAGATTCCGTGATTTTTAATCTCATGATAGCTCCCCCTTAATTAATAAATAATTAAGACGCGTATGTTTATATAAAACGTGTCAACTTGTAACATGTTGCCTGTGATAAAGCCTACTCAAGTTCTGTTCTGTGACTAAGATTTACCCCCTCTGTGTCGGCTCTTAATCTGAGCGCGATTGGTTCGCCTTGTTTTTACTGTGTTTTATGATTCGCCAAATGACTCTGTATGTTATTGTAATTGTTTATTAACTGGATCTCAAAATGTGTTTCCAACCGGGAGAGTATGAATTTGATATTGAAACTGGGTATCTTTTGTACTCAAAAGCATCAAATTGTATTTCATCTTTATATCATTGTATATGGCTCATCTTTATATCATCAACAATGTGTTCAAAATCTTGGATCAAGCAATTATAGGTATCACCACTTATTGTCATAACAACCACATGTATATCCTGTGTCTTTGGCAATAAAATCATTTTCAAACCTAAAAACAGTTCTAAGTAGAAGGTAAAAAATGTTACTTGGGTAAGCAATCTGTGCTATATAATTATCAAACTTGCCATGTGTTCACAGATTATTCCATTTAGCCCTATCTTGGATCACGACCTATAATGTGTAAAGATGTTTTTTTCTGCACAATGCTTTTTATACGACACATTTAACCTATTTAGGGTGAATGTCCTGCATTTAAGGACACTTAATATAAGCAAGTAATTTGCAACATCACCACATAGGCCTATGCAAAATAAAATTAAGATTGGTCTACGGAACTTGGTTGTTAGAAGTCTAAGGTATCTGCTGATATATTTTTTGCCTGGTAAATATTAACATGACAATATGGAAGATATGTTATGAAAGTTTTAAGCTATATTTAAGGTCAAAATCATTAAAAATATCAATTAATATGTGATATTGAGTATTTCTGCAGTGAGTTCCAGCGAGCAAAAGACAAGGGTGCTGGAATTAAACTCACGAAGAACCTGAGAAAGAATGGATACTCGAACTCTATGCCACCGGCAGTGAAAAATATGATGAGGGCTAAAATATATACCATAAAACCTCGCCTATAAGCCCCAGCTAGTACTTGAATCAGCGGCTTATAGGATCGGCCTTAACTCGGGGTGCGGCTCACATGCGAGTAAGGCTTGTGTCATGTATACTAAAGTTGAAATGATGCTCGACCTGAGAGGTCTGGTCACACAGGACGCAGGCGCTGGGTCCCGCAATAAAGGGGCACGGAGCGTCGAGCGCCCGCTCGCCGCCCTACAGGCCTTTCCGCGAACCTCGCTAAAGAGGCGCCAAAAATTGCATTATCACCCATACGCTTGTGAACGCCAATGCTATGTCAATGGCAGTACAGCTCTGTTCCCACACTGATTACGCCTTGAAATATTGGAGCTCTTTGAGTCTCTCTTGTGGATGGGGACACATAAAGTGTTTTAGCTATTCAAATTAGGTCATATGTTTGATAATGGTCCTGTTGTAACTGTGACAGACCAGCTTTCATTTGGCTAATTATCAAATTTCATGCTCCAAATGTCAAATGACATCGTAATGGATTTCAACTTATTCTGGGATTAACAGGTTTACAAAATACCTCCAACAGCAGTAGAGAAGCATCATAGAACTTTACGACTGCAATCACCCATTAACAATGTTTTAAACCTTTAGATAGAAATCTGCATGTAGGGCCTATTCCAGGCGCGGATTCAGAGGGGGCGGACCCAGCGTATGGCAGTGGTTTTAGAATGTGGTAAACAAGACAATATTGACAAGTTGAACCCAAAGATAAAGTAGGATTGCTGTTTACTTGCATGAAATGTTGCAAATGACATATTCCTACCCAATAGGGCAGGTATCGCGAGATGACAGTCAGTGTGAACGATAATTGGGGTAAATTCCCATGCCTACAGCAGGTGATTCTAGTACAGGAAAGTCAAGAAAGCAGCACTCCTCCTCAATAAATAAATGTCCCAGTGAGGTTGGTTAGGCCATATAATAGTAGGCTGTATGTCGGCAGTGAAGGATAGATAGTAAACAGTTCCAGATAGGATCTCCCATCAATGAAAGTGGACTTTGCAGTTACAGTAGCCTGAGAGAATCAGACAATAGTAAATAGGCCTAGATAGGAATGACTTGCAACAGGTGTCATATTAAGGTCAAACATGGCAGCCAATCTAAAAGATGTCCCTTCCATGGTGTTTGCTGGGTCAGGTGACAAGTCTGAACAGTATGAATTATGGAAGCAGAGGATGGGCTTCTTTGCACTTACGTCTGGAAAGACTGGAAAGGCACTAGTCCCATACATGCTTCAGGCTATTGATGATGAGGGTCTCAAAATATTTAATTCATTCCATCTCACTGCGGCGCAGAAGAAAGATCCAAAGGAGATCTATGCCAAGTTTGAGGAACGCCTGAAAATAACCGAGCCGAACTTCTGAGCAGCTCGGCTTGACCTTCACTTCGAGTATCAGGAGAAAGGTGATACCCTAGCCAAGTTCTACACACAGTTTAGAGGGGGTCTAGATGGGGGGTCCCCATGTCGCCTGTCTATTTTAAGAAATGCACATGTCATTTGTCAGTATCTTTGTAATTCTCCTGTCATTTGTCACTAGGCTCCATGTCGCCTGTCGATTTTAAGAAAAGGCCATGTCCCTTGTCAATATCTTTTAATTTCTCCTGTCAGTGTGCCTTTGGTACATTGCTTGATAGCAGAAGACTACTTCAAGTAGGCTCTGGCAAAGACTACTTCAAGTAGTCAGCCAGGCAAGGAACAGCCCCGCTGCTCAATTTTAGGGGTCCACCCCCATTTTAGAGGCACATCAGTAAGATGTGATTCCACCCCAGACGAGGAGAAGGAGCATTTCATCGAACAACTTTTGGCGAGCACGCCAATGCCTGAATACTGTAAGTGGCTGCTAGACCAGAAGCCTGATGTTAAGATACAGGCTGTTCTAGCAGAGGGGCGGGCACAAGAGACTACTGAGAATACTCTGACCCATATCTATAGATGGCTGTGGTAGAAATACATCAGTGGCAGCACCAATTGATGCCATCCGCCAAAACAGCCAAGAACAGCAGTATGGTCATAAGCAATAGGGTCAAGGTCGTAGATCGACAGGCAGCAAGTGCCCTACATGTGGTTAAATGCATGAAGGAGAATGTTATTACAAAGACGTTGAGTGTTAAAATGTGGGACCATGGGGCACTTGAGCAGAGTATGTCCTAACAAGAAGGAACAGTCATCATCAAAAGATAAGGACCAAGGTGCGAGGAAGCCTCAAGGGCGAGGTAACCACCATGGTTGACGTAAAAATCACGTGAATCAGATAAGCACAAACGATGATGATGACAATTCACAGTATGACTATCAGAGTCAGAGTGATGACTTTGAGACTGTAGTATATAGTACACTCACAGTTGCTGTCACAGGAGTAACCGACAGGGGCAGACATTGTAAGGAAGTATATGCCGCTCTAGATGTACAGCTGCCCAACGTCATCAACAACAAGAAAAGACACCTCATTAAAATGAAGGTTGACACCGGGGCTATGGGGAATACAATCCCACTCCGAGTGTTCAGACGTACGATGCCAGAGAAAATGGCTAGTGATGGGAAGCCAAACGAGAACGAGATTAGTGCTGCCAAGAACATCACCCTCGTTGCCTGTAACAACACAACCATTGACTGCTTTGGGATCGTAAGTCTGCCCAGTAGGTACCCAGGTAACAAATTGAAGTTGGTTAAACGTTCTGTTAACATCATTTACAGAGTTAGAGTTAGAGTTAGTTATTTATTGCACGAATAGTCCGAGAGGGACTGTTTTTGTTGCACACGTATGGGATTGACAGTGTAAAGTTCCTTTGTTAACCATACGGTGCTCCTAACTAGTCTCATAGTGCCCTATCATATAATAGTGATAAGTATAAACATATTACGAATGTACAATTGGCAACATAGAAACAAACATTAGCTTACAGAACTATATTTTGGATTGTCCATGTTATTAATCTTTTTGCAGCTAATTTGGAAAAAATGGCTTAGATATGGATATGCACTGAACTAGAATAGCTTTCCTGGTTCGGATCAGGGCGGGTCTAAAAGTGGCAATTTCTCTATGGCATTTTTAAAGCATTGAATAGTGGTGAGGTGCTGGACATTTCTCTCCAGTGTGTCCCATAATGACACCCCTCTGTAGTAAGGAGATTTCTGGTAGAAACTGCTTTTGGCTCTTCTTTTTGCAAACCGAATTTTGAGGTCGCCTCTGGTCCTAATATTACGCTGCTCGAGTGCCTCCCCATTATGGGCCTTCTTCCACATTAGACATAGCAAATGCAACTTTCGTTTCCTGGAAAGGAACTCTACCTTGCACTCTCTGTGCAGATCTATGACACTCTTAGCATGTAGGCCTGACCTTAGACAGATCCTAAGAGCCTGGTTTTGCATACGTTGCAATTTATTGAGGTCAGCACTTTTTATTGAGCGCTTCCAGTGTAGAAAGAGCAGTAATCGATGCTTGGGATTACCATTACCTTATAGACCTCAAGACAGACACCCTTAGAGGTTATTTTTCTCAGATGATTTAGCTTGAATAGTTTGTTACCAAAATTCTTCTTAGTCTTGTTCATCTGAGGGGTGAGACATAGTCTACCATCGAGTTCTACTCCTAGGTATGTGTAGCTAGTACAGGTAGGTAGTGTGACGTTGTTTAGCACCATTTCCGGATTACCTATGTCTGCCAATTTGGATGCTGAGCCAAAGTACATGCACATACTTTTACTAGTATTAATGGTCACATAATTTTGCATACACCATTGTCCCACTCGCGATAAGTCATCTTGAAGAAGACGATCAGCATCAACTTTGCTGGCGGATGATATGTATATTATGACGTCATCAGCGTACATGGTAAATTTACAGTGGTGAATAGTATTACCCAGGTCATTTATGAATAAGATAAATAATAGGGGACCCCTGTGGAACTCCGAAACCCACCGCAGATTGATCTGACTTGACGTTATTAGCTACCGTACAGTGGGATCGGTGCGCTAAGTACTCCATCAACCACTTTTTGAGTCTCCCATGGATATTTAGGCCATATATCTTGTTTATTAGAGTAGGGTGGTGGACACAATCGAATGCTTTACAGAAATCTATAAAGCAACAGGCAGTTATTAAACTGTCATCTCTGGCAGCATATAGGTCTTTTAGTACATTGAACACAGCATCTCCGGTGCTTTTTCCTGGGCGGAAGCCAAACTGGGTTTTACATAGGATAGCGTGCTCTTCCAGGTGTTTAGACAGGGCTTTGTGGATAATCTTCTCTAAAAGCTTCCCTGGTAAGGGTAGCAGGGTTATAGGACGCCAGTTTTTGATATTGGTTAGGTTGCCTTTTTTAGGGATAGGTACTAGGGTACCCCCCCGACCAGGCATTTGGGAAAATCCCTTCTTTAATGGAGTTTCTAAAAATTACTGTAAGTTCTTTATAAAGGAACTGGAGGGCATCCTTGAGGACTTTACTATTAATACCTGTGATACCACTGGATTTATTTATGTTTATTTTATTTACAAACGCAAGTACTTCAATTAGCTCAGCAAGGTCTAAATCATTTTCGTCATCTACTAAGTCATGTATAGGCATGTCGATGCCGGTTACTGGCATTTTACTGAAAAGATCCATACCAACATTAGCAAAATAGTTATTTATATACTCCGCAGTGTCCTCAACAGGGATAGTTTCTACTGTTAGTTCATTTACCAATTGTATAGTTAGGTTTTTAGTAGCTGGGTTTAGTAGAGAACCGATTTCCGTGGGTCACCTTGGGCACGCTCTAGTAAGAGTAAGGAATAATTACCTTTGGCATTCCCTAGTTGTCGGTGGATGCGATTTTTGAGTCTATTTACAACTTTGGTTAGTAGATGATCATTTGTGTCCCGTTTCTCTCTAATGACATCTTGACGATCATTTATGAGCTCTAGCGTCTCCGCAGTCACCCATGGGTCGCTTTTTTTCTTTATATCAACTGTGTGTACAGGGCAGCAGATGTCTAGATATGCGACTAGGGCGTCATGGATGAATGACCATTGCACATTTGGATTAGTAGAATTATGAAAGGCTGACCAATCAATATCAGACAGATATTCAATCATGTCCTCGCGGTCATAGCATTTATACGAGCGCCCAGTGAAGGTCAGTGGTACGTGATCTTCTTTCCCTTTTTTACGGCAGGCATAAATAGCATAGTGATCTGAGATCATGCAGTTTAATACTCCGCTCTGGCTCACTATGTTACAGTCCGTTAAAATATGGTCAAAGCACGTGCCTGTTCCTCTGTCATTAGGACGAGTAACATCTTCAATCAACCTCTTAACACTATTCTTTCTACATAAATCAAATAAACCTTTGACTGCATGGCAGTTTCTATCTCTAGAATTTGCATTTAAATCTCCAAGAATCCATATTTCATATTTATCTCGGTTAACTTTTCCAATTTGTAAACCTAATTTGTCAAAGAAATCAGTATCGTCTCCTTGTGGGGGACAATATGCATTAAAAATACACAGACTTTTATAAAGGGGTCTATCTATAAATAGAACTTGCAACTCGATTGAGTCCTCCATTAACTGCAACGTGGGTTGCTCCACACTGTAAGGACCAAAGTAATCCCCAACATATGTCAGTAGCCCACCACCTGTTCTATCAAGCCTATCATTTCTAAAAATAACTTTGTTAGGCCAGTATAGGAAGGCATTGTCGGGACTAGTGGCCCATGACTCACATACACAGAGAATGTCACTGTCCAAGCTGAGTTTTATGTCTTCGAGTTTGCCACTACTTAGGCTACGGGCATTACAGCTCACGAGCGTGACGCCTTTTTGCTCATTCAGAAACGTCTGGGTTTTTGCCAATATGGAATTACGAGCCTGCCATTCCATTGAACACTGAGTCAGGTAGTTAAGCAAAGGAAGAGAGAAGGGGGGGGGGTGGTACCCCGAGTGGTCTTACCAGGAGTAACATGGGCTCAGCTTAAGGAGTGGTCTCACCTAAACTTTCGCCCCAAGGGGGGGGGGGGGGTGATATGTACCAAAAAGCGTCCAGAGGGCTCCGCAAACCTCGTGACACCTGTGGCATTTCATTTTTCATCACAGCATTTAGTGTGAAATGGGGTGAGCAGTTATTACATATTGATGTAGCTGACAAGCTAATTATAATCCCCTATATTACATTAATTTTATGGGTGTGAAGTAACTGATAACTTAAAAATAACCCCCTATATTTATATTTATGGCACTAATTTTTATATGAGAGCTGCTTCAGCAGTAACTAGGTAACAAACATGATGATTTTCTGAACACAAGGGCACTGATGAGACGTATTTGACTAAACTAAAGAATGTAGGTAGGTATACTGCAGCCATATATGTGTAGTGAATGATTTGCTATGTATTGTCTCTTGGCTAACAGATTAATATAGTCAGTGCATACTGGCTCCACGTCAGTAAGGATGTAGGTAGGGAGACACAAGGCAGATTTTGAATCAGGAAAAACTGTGTCAGGATTATGCAGATCGACACAGATCGACGCCCCCTAGCAAGGGGTTATGTCCGGATCCTGGCAAACTTAGCCTATAGTACTGTTAGGGTGGATCCTACCTGATCTTGTAAGATGTTACACCATTTTACCATCTTGGGGTTTGAGAGTCGATCAGGTTACCGGGTCGGTGGTTAGTACCGTGTAGTGTACCGTGCCGCTTGAAGATGTCGACAGGCTTATCCCCGTCCCGTTGGGGTGGTAGAGTGTGGAGTTTTACGTCAGGTCGAGGCATTGGAACAGTGGACTCATGATCAATATATGTCATATAAGATTGTGTTCTAGGGTGTGTCTTTTACCTTGTGTGGGCTTCACAACTAATACCAGTTTGCAGAGTAGGCAGCTCGGTGTCCTCCATTCTTTATCATGGCATTTCCCGAATTCTGGGCAATCGAGGCTCTGGTATGTGGGGTGGGGTGAGTACCGTCCCTCAATCTTCGATATTGGTGGCATACCTTGCGCTTGGTACTGTCCCACATGTGAACATAGTGATCTGCACGCGGGCAGATCACATTCATCTCAATGTTTATAGACACAATTTCACGATTAAGGCGCAGGATAATGTCATTAAGTAGCAGCTGATGTCGGTGAGTACCAAAACCCCTCATATTGCGTCCAAGGTCAACGCCAGAAATGGTACTGATGATAATTGGACATGTGGGTGTAGTCTACCGATTCTGTCAATAGCGTGTCTATAGCTATGGACCATTCGATTGACTGTTTCAAGCACATACAGAGATTCAGGTCGCATTCCCACTCTGCGGTGCTTTTCCAGGCGAGTTATTTCACAAATTCACACAGATAAATAGGCTGCATTTACCTCAGGGTGCAGTCCGAGGTAATCTAGAGTAGCTGTCGGAGTAGGCTGTTTAGGCGGGCCGCTCGGGGGAGGGGGTGGGTTTTCTAGACCCGTCGCTGCCGGTGGCCGGGCCAGCTGTTCAATCAAGGCGTCTCTCTGCGCTGCCTGCGCTCTTTGGGCCCGGATTATGCCACGCCGCAATGATTAAGACCAAAGAAAATACCTGAATCTCACCTTGGTCATATAACACACCTGCTCCCCAAAAATAGTCCTTAGTCGATTCTACTAAGTCACAGTCGTAGCTGACTAACTTATCTGCCAAATCATCATTCTGTTCAAATTTACAGGCAATAATCTTGCGAAGTATATATTCCCGTTTGATCCACCACGCGTGCCCAGGGGGACATTTTGCCCTAAGTTCTTTGATGATGGTCTTCATTTCGAAGGGGTCAGTTTCAAACATGATCCGGTCTGCTGTTTGCTGATCTTCAATGAAGAGGGCCATGTTGTGGGCGAAGGCTTGCTCGTTGCATATGTATTCATATTCCCTGTCTTCATATCCACTGGGAAGTAAGGGGGTGTAGCGGAAAGTTGCTGGATACATGTTACTAAATGGGGCTTTAGGCCCATTAAACACAAGCCCGTATTTTGTCATTTTCATCTTTTCAGTGGCATTCCTTTTTCCTACTGTGTTGGCTCTGGCCTCGGAGGCTTTCTGGTCAAAGTAATGTTTGATGTCCTCTGTCAAGATATCACTTGGAAGTTCTGACCAATCTTCATGGTTATACCGCTGTCCACCTACAGAAAAGCCGTGCTCATTATTGATTATGGGAAGCATGTCAAATTCTTTGTGTATTTTGGCAATTTCCCTGAACCTCCATCTTAGGTTCCGTTTACTGGCACTTTCATCGCGGTTGAACCAGATGGGTTCAGCTTGGCCACTGGGGCGGAGTCCCTGTCTGGCTTGCTGACATTGGTTGTAAGCAGAGTCGGTACTGAAACAAATGAGAACCTTTGTAATGGGATTTTTTGGGATGGGAGCATTTTTAGGCCTAAGCCTGTGTGACTTAATAATGTCTTCCAGTATGGGGATTCCCATCTCTCTTACTACTTCCAGGATCCTCTGCTTAGTGTCTTCTCCCTCGAGCTCCTTTAGACCAGTCAGGACCAAATTTCTACTTTTGGTTGGAACGGCTTGCCGTACATGGAGTAGGTAGCTGGGATGGACTCAATAGATGAGGGCGCTGGTTTGGCCTTTAGTAAAGGCCATTCAATCAATGTCACATTTGTGTTTGAATCAATTTGCCTCTGCTGTTTCTCTCATTTCAGATTGGAATTTCTCATTTTCTCGATGTCGATCGTCCTCCATTGTCGCTCTAGAAGCACACTCAGACCTGATTTGATTTACTTCTGACGTAATGTTAGTTTCCAGATTGGTGATTCTCGAGTCTAATTGCGATTTTATGTCATCAACTTGACTTTTGGTGGCTAGTCCTTCTAGCGTTCGTTGCATGTTTGATAACATAGCACCAATGTCCAGTTGGAATTGGTTACTGTGGGTTTGCTGGGCGGGGTGAGGGGCTGACTGGTTTATTATCTGATTAGGTTGATTGTATTTGCCCTGCCACTGAGTCAGACCTTGCATGTTTTGGTTTAATGCATATTGCTGGTTTAATAGAGTGAGAAAACGTTTATTGTGCATCTAGCCTAACACCATTTTGTGGACTCAATTCAACGTTGAATTAACATTGAATTGACGTTGAACTATGGGTGAAAAAACGTTGAGTTATATACAAATTATAATACAAAAAGGCCTTTGTACAGGTCTTAAATATTTATTTTATTTTACTTTGTTTCTTATGTCTTTCATACATCTGCACGTGTACACTATACATACTCTTTCTAAAAGAGTTGCATGAAGCCTTTTTGCCTTTATAAGCAGTGTATTGATTCACATGTGTGTATGGGTATTTTTTATTTATAATTATCAGAATGCTACAAAATAGGTGTTAACCGCTTAACCGTTTGTCACAACTGTGACCCGGCCTATTTATTTAGAAATAACAAAAGAAAAAAAAAGAAAAGTCTCTGCTGGCCTGCTGCTGGCCTTGCTGCCTGCTTGCTTGCTGCTGGCTACCTCCCCTCCCCTGGAGAAGAGTTCCACGGCTGATGCCGGGGGGAGGCACTAGGTGGCACTGGTAGGACCATTAATATGGGAATATCTTCCCCAATGGAAGTTATGCCCGACATTACCGTTAACTACAGTTTAAGGTAAAGGTTAACGACGAGGGGCATTGGCGCTTAACCGTTTGTCACAACTGTGACCCGGCACACCCAAACTGGAGTGAAGTTGTAAGTGAGAGAGGGGGGTAGGTGTATGTCTTAGGTCTCAGTAGTTGCTTGCCGCGATGAGTACATCTGTAATTTTCCTGTCCATGGCTATCCTCGCCGACATGGGCTTGGCGAGGTATATGAGTGCGGTTAGGGAGGCCCAGTCGCCCACCTGCCTTATGTCCTCAAGGGGAATGCCCGACTGGTGGAAGAACGCTGCCCCCGCCCTGCGCATGCTGTGTACCCCCGCACGTTCCGGGTTCATCCCGATGCCCTCAATCAGCCCCTTGAGGAACTTGAGCAACGGGGGGTACGTCAGCGGTACTTGGTGGGAAGAGGGGAGCGGAGGGGTCAGCCGGAGAATCCGAGAGGTGACGCCTTAACAAGGAGGCGGCGCACAGTGGAGAGTCGGCGGTGTAGGTGATGGGCACCAGGTGCTCCCGCTGGCCAAACTGTATGGTCTTTGAACTGCTAATGCGGAGCATCACCCCCCAGGGGTAGAACCTGACCGAGCTTCGTTGCATGAAGTGGCCGGTTATGTCCTTGAAGGTCGCTGGTACGAGGTTGCTCTTCCGCAGTAGTGAGTGAAAGCTGGTGACCAGACAAGCCCACATCACGCAGTCATTATGGTTTTTGAAGTTTACTAGGCGGTGCATGGCGAGTAGATCGGACACCGTGACCGTCACCCTGGTCGGTGTCAGGTCGCCCAGCATCCGGCAGAGTCCCCTCAGCGTAGCACTAAAGGCAAAGTCCTGCCTAATAAATTGCACATCGTACCCAAAATATTTGTTCAGACTGATGACACCGCTAACGTAGTTGTCTATAGTGCTAAATTTGAGGCTGTCTGAGAGAAACATTATGTAGCGTGACATGGTACGGCTATCCGTCGGTAGCACCCTGATCCCCAGCCAGGTGCAGAATGTTATGAAGCGTTTCCACTGCGAAGCTTTGGTGCGCCAGGTGGCGGGAGACCAGACGTGGGCTCTCGCCTCCGCCGCCATCCGGTCCAGGTGCATGCACCTCTGGTTTGCACCTGCAACACAATGAATCAGGGAATTTGCTGTTATCGAATAATAATCTCGATAGGGCGTCTGCGACCACATTAAAGTGGCCTGGAATATGAGCTGCTGTGATATGACAACTATAAATAACAGATAGCCAAAAGACCCTTCTAAGGATAATCATCGTCGTGTCATTCTCGCTACGGCCCGTGTTTATAGCGGAAACCACCTGTGTGTTATCTGAGAACACAACTACTCTGCTGTCTGTCACAGAGCTTCTATAAGGGGGTAGAACTCTTGTATATTAATATTTGTGGGGATTTTCACGTCCTGCTCGGAACAGAAATGGCCATGCCTGTCCTCCCTGCTACTAAGAAGACCTTCCCAGGCACCCGCGAGCCAGTCCTGTTCGAACACGACCCCATAGCCTCGGCCTGAGGCATCCATAGCTAGAGTTAACTCCTTCCTGCTATCTGGGTCGATGATGCGGGCTTCCCCGTTGAACCATCTGGCAATGTCTTTCTTGAACCCTTTACTTAGTGTTATGTACCTCTTGTTCGCTGGGAAACCACTCAGCATCTTGATCACCCGCTGAGAGAACGTCCTGCCGCCTTTAACGACAGACGAACAATGGGACAGAATGCAACACAGTTTTTGCAGTTGCTTTCGTGTTGCCTGACGGCGACCGTGAAAGAACGATAGCTCTTGCTCCAACCTTTGCAGCTTATCCCCTGGCAGTCTCAGCTTCATATCGATACTGTCTATTTCTATGCCCAAGTATCGCTGTATCCTCGACGGGGAAGACACCTTCTTGTAAGCTATGTAAAACCCTAATTGCCTGAGTAGCTCATGGAGGACACATTGGGATTCCGTGCATTGCCTCTCGCTAGCGGCTAATAATAGGAAATCATCCAGCCTGCTTGCATCGGTGATGGGCCTGAACCCCCGGGTAGCCTTGGGAACAGCACCCAAGGCGTGCACACATGTGGGTTTCTCTCGCGACACGCTGAGCTTCCCGCAGCCCAGCTCCTCTTTCAAGAGCTTATCAATAAAGTCAAAATTATCTACCGAAGCTGACGAATAGTTTTTTACCTCATAACTGTCTACCCGTGCATGAGGGTCAACCATCTTGAACCCATGTAGGACACCATCTAATATAAAGTGACAATGTTCATCTATGACACCGTGCCCCAACAACATGTCCCTCCAGCCTGCTGGCTTCAACTGCGACACGACCCCCTGAACCCTGTGTCTGCAGCTAATGTCCCACAGAGGGACATAACCTTTATAAATGTCTAGTAGGGCATCTACACTACTTGTGCATATTAGCTCTTCACATGTATGAGAGTGAATGTCTTCCATACATGAGGTGCCGACATCCGCTTTGTTGCCCGCAGAGTCGTGCTCGTCCGTGCCTCACGCGTTACGCTGCTGGCCCCCCCCCTGTTGGCCATAGTTCTGGGTTTGCTGGCCATAGTAGGGATGCTGCTGACCCTGGTAACTACTCTGGCTCTGAGGTTGCCCCCCTTGGTTGTAGGGGTTGTGTGCGTATCCTCGAGCCCCGTGCAGGCCACCGCAGACCGCACACGAGTGTTGTTTCCTGCATACCGCCCAATCGCACACCGTAAAGTTGAACCGCTTGCACAGGTGGTCAGGGCAGTCAATCCTGAATTTTCCCTGACTTGACGGCCTAGCTGGTGGCTTGCCCGGGGCCTTGTTTAGAAGAGACATTTGCTTTGCCATCTCCTGTTGCATCTTCACGTAGGCCAGAGTTTTGTCCATGCCCATGTTGTTTGCCATCGCGCCGTGGTCAGCCGCGGCAAACTTGGGGATCTGTTTTTTCAGCACCTTGTCAGTCACCTCTCTATCATACTCGCATATGGCCTTCATACAATAGGTGGGCTTTATCTCCTTCAGGGCGATGAATTTCATGTGATCTAGGTATCTAGTCGGGGTGATCGGCTATGATCAGGGCCTGCGTGACGTTAATCATACCGTAAATTAATTCCCTATATGACATTTCGCTGTAGTCTTTGTCAGCTGGGAGGTGGTAGTCTGGCCTAATCCACAGTTTGGACCTTTTCCTCATGCTAGCCTCATTAGCTGCATGTAGAGAGGCCAGGATATCACCCTCCACAGCTGACTTACCTGACGCGACATTGCTGAAGAGGCCATCAACATCCCCTGACTGTAGGCCCATGTTGCTGAAGCGCAATCCCGCCGTAGTTAGCCCAGTGTGCAGGGTGTGGCCCGCCCCCAGATTTATGCCTAGCCCACCTGCCGATGGCAGGTGGTGTCGCGGAGAGGGGTTGGCCTGAGGTGTAGGATTGCTGCTGTTGATGCCGGCTGGAGCCGTGTTGGCCCCGCTGTTGCTGTAGATGTTGCTGTAGTGTTTGCTGATTTTGTTGAGTAGACTGAGCAGAAGGGGTCACCTCCCCTGCCAACCCAGCCCACTGCTGCTGCTGTCTCCACAGCAGAAACTCTGCATAGGAGGGGTCTGCATACTCCTGCTGTTGCTGCTGCTGCTGTTGCTGCTGCCCCAACACCTGCTGTTGATACTACTCCTGTTGCTGTTGGGTGTGTCCATGCCCCCCTTCATTGGTGAGATCAGACAGCTGAGAGGATGTCGTGGCCCCACCAGGCCTAAACACACCCTCTGATCGCTTTAAACTGGCAGACTGACCTGCACCAGGATTAAGCGTGAAGCTCCCCGGGTGTCTGTGATGAAGCGTGGAGCCTCCCTGTACCCCGGGATGAAGCGCACTACTTGCATTTGAAAACAAAGTCTGATCCACCTCACCGCTGGTCGCAAAAAAGTGTCCCAACCAACCTTCCTGCAACATTTGCGAAGGCTTTGAGGGCTGGGGGGGGGGGGGTAATCGACCATGCTCTTTCGATTGAGCCAACTTTAGAGCCTTAATTCGCTTCCGTTTGCTCAAAAGCTGCGAAAAAGGGATTTCGTTCGCTTTGTTTTCGTCTGAGCGGAAGCCGGGGTCCGCCATGTTGGTTTGCACATGCGCGCCGAGCTGCTGCTTCGCGGACAGAGACGAAAGACCTCTGTTGGAGTCTTCCCTAGGTAATGCGGACAGTGTGTGGCCGCTGGTGCCCTGGTCCGCGTAGTGTAAGGCCGTTCCGCGGGGGTCCGCGGGCTGTCGCAAATTGTCTCCTTTGCTCCCACCTTGCACGGCATCAACAATGCCGCGGAATGCGGCCTCGGCCAAGTGAGTATCCCTTTCGATCCGGTTATTACCCGCTCTCAGGCCCGCTAGCTCCATCTCTGCCTCTTTTAACCTCTGAGTCCGCTTTAGGTCTTCTTCTCTTGCTTTCTCTTTGATGGTGAGTGTTTCGATCCTGTACAAAGCTTATTGGAGCTCTACCTCCCGGGCTGCGCTGTACTCCGCGGCCTGCTCGCTGTGTTGGCAGGCCGTACCGCCTGGGGGTGCCGGCGAGGCCGAGCTGCCTTGGCCGGTCTCCTGCCGGCCCTAGGAGCCGCCATGGTCGTCCTGTGCCGGTGCAGGCTGGCTTATCCCCTGTACCACCTTCTTGGGGGTACCCTTATCCGGATTTGGGGCCTTGCACTGTGGGCAGCAATTCCGGTTGCCATGGTACTCCGTTCCACAAAAGCAGACCGTCATCTTGACCGAATTCTAGACCTAAATCTAGAAAAAAAACAAAGTCTCTGCTGGCCTGCTGCTGGCCTTGCTGCCTGCTTGCTTTCTGCTGGCTACCTCCCCTCCCCTGGAGAAGAGTTCCACGGCTGGTGCCGGGGGGCGACACTAGGTGGCACTGGTAGGACCACTAATATGGGAATAACTTCCCCAATGGAAGTTATGCCCGACAATAAACAACTTATATCATAATTTGACCAACATATTTAGCCTAGATATATTTAAACACTAAATATTGTCATTAATATTGATAAACATATCATAAAGTATTATTATTGTGGCTTATATTAGACGAATACTGCTGTTCAACCATCAGCTGCTTTCCGTTACATACTGAACTGCAACCTGGTAAGTTGGACTGGAATTACAAAAAAACGTTGGATCCAATTGGAACCAATTAGTTAAATAAACGTTGATTTGAGTCCACAAAAAAACGTTGATCAATGTTAAATATAGGAAAACGTTAGTTGGCAAACCATTTTCTAACATTAAGCCAACATTTCTGAATACATGTTACCCTCAAAAACGTTAAGACGACATTGAAAGAATGCAAATGGAAAAACGTTGGTCCAATTAACCAAAAGTGAATGATGATCAACGTTCACTAAACGTTTCTTGTTACCTGGGTATGGAGATAGTGAGTGGGTGGAACACAAATTCTATATAGTAGATGTTCCTGGCCCAGCAGTGTGTGGCCTTCCGATGGCTAAGGCACTGGGCCTAGTGACTGTGAACTGTTCCATAGGGGCGACAGAAATAGGGTCGGTAGGAAATCTGCAGAAAGACTTTCCAGACCAATTCGATAGAATAGGGAATCTCCCTGGCAAGGTAAAAATATCTGTAAAAGATGGGTCGATACCCTACATCGATGCCCTGGAGAAGTACTCCATACACATGAAGCCTAAGTTGAAAGCAGAGCTAGACCAGATGGAGTCCCAGGGGGTGATATCAAGAGTTACAGGACACTCCGACTGGTGCAGCGTATGGTGACGAGCATTAAGGAGGATGAATCAGTCTGTGTGTGTCTGGATGCAAAGAAACTTAACAAGGCTCTCCGTAGATTTTCACATAAAATTATGACCGTTGAGGAGATTAGTCATCAATTCCATGGTGCAAAGTATTTTAGCAAGTTGGATGCGTAAGCTGGCTATTGGAGTGTGGAATTGGAGGAGGAGAGCCAAATCCTCATGACCTTCAGAACACCAATGGGAAGGTACAAGTACTGAAAACTTCTATTTGGGCTTAGTGTTAGCTAGGACATCTTTCAGCAAAAGATTGATCAGATTCTGAAGAACTGCCCGGGCACTGTTGGTATAGCTGATGACATTGCATTTTTCGGGGTCACCGAGGCGGAACATGATGCGAATTTGTTGAACCTTATGGAACATTCCAGGAAGAATGGGCTTGTGTTCAACAGCAGCAAGTGCGACATTAAGAAGTCAGAGATCGCATACTTCGGCATGGTGTTTGGCGCCGGCGGCATGAGGCCAGATGAAACAAAAGTGACTGACCTGAAGGCTATGCCAGCGCCAACAAACAAGAAAGAACTACAGGAATTCCTCCGGCTGATAACGTACTTGGGCCCCTTCATCACAAATTTGTCTGCACATGCAGAGCCAGTGAGGAAACTTCTATGCAAGGATATACCATTTGAGTAGTCAGAGGACTACCAACATGTGTTTGAGCATCTAAAGACATTCATCAGCACCGAGGCGTGTCTGAAGTACTATGACACGGAGGCGCCAACATACCTGATGGTAGACGCAAGCGAACGTGGTTTGGGGGCTGCCTTACTACAGTCAGATAGACTACAGGTTGGCATCGAGACTAGGCCTGTGGCATTTGCCAGTAAATCACACTCTCCTTTGCAGTAAAACTACATAAATATTGAGCGTGAGATGTTGGCTATCACAATTGGCCCCAAGAGATTTCATATATATCTCTACAACAGACCGTTTGCTGATGCGCTCAATGGTCTACCAAACCCAAACAATGTGGAGGATATAGAGTTGGATGTACGAATTGAGTACTTATAGTTCTCAGATGAGGTGATGGAAGCGATCAGACTATCGCTACAGGTGGATCCACTTCTCAACGAGTTAAAGGAGATCATCTACAATGGGTGGCCAGAGGCAATGAAAGAGCTGCCAGTAGGGATCCGTGAGTTCTGGTCATACAGAGACGAGCTGAGTGTAATTGATGGCGTCATCCTGTAAGGGGAACGAGTATTCATTCCAGAACCACAGTGAGAAGGAGTGGTGAGAAATTTGCATAATGGCCATCTTGGTATTGTGAAGACACATGCGTCGTGTCAGTGGGGACGCCACCACTGATTAGTAGCTGCTTTGGTGGCTTATGACCTTGCAGGGCGTATTATCCATTCAGGCAGCACACAATAGTTGCCAACATTTAGCATGGTATTTGTACTCAATAATGAACTGAATATTAAGCTTTTACTAAGTGATGCACATGCAGGGTTAAATATGAAATACGAAAAGAAGTGGAGAAAAACTCATCCGAACCTTTTGCCATTTAATGAATTGAATGAGTTTTTTCATTCAATCAGATTCAAATAAGACAGTTTTTGTTTGTATCTCACTGCAAATAAAGCCCTTTTTAGCCAGTGGGTGAGCATGATATATGAAGGGCTGCTTTTGCAGTGTACCTAGGGTATACTAGGGGTACAGTAAGGTTTAGGACCACCACTTATCATCAGCCCAACTAGCTCATGCAATAGCACACTGGACTTTACATCTGGAGGTACCATAAGTAGTTCTATTCCCATTGACAACATTAATTTGTACAACAATCATGAATTTCTAATGTATGTATACTGAGCTGCTTATGAATGCTTGAATAAACAGCAGAAAGTTTCAGGGGAATTCCTTTTTAAATAGTGGCACACTTCAGCTGTGATTTGGAAAGTATTACTAATCACTGCTTTGAAGTGCTTAATAAGAACTGCAGAGCAAGTCATTTATAAGTGCTGCTTTATAGCAGTGCAGTAGTGTCACAATTATAATCTCTGAATAAATTTGACTTTTGTTGCCCTTATTAGCTGAATTATTGAACCTCTTGATAACCACTGCTTTGAAGGGCTTAATAAGTGCTGCAGATTAGCTGACTAATAGTTCTTACATTCTAGCCACAATATAAATGGATAATAAGCACTTCATTGGAGAGCTTATTAGTCACTAATAATAAATGGATATCAGGGCACGAGTGCTGTGTATCAATGGATAACGCACGAGTCGTGTAGCGATGAGTGTGTTATCCATCAATACACAGCACGAGTGACCTGATATCCATTCATTATTAGGTTAATTATACGATTCATCGATTCAAATGCTATTATTTATCTTAAGTTAAGGGGTCGCTGTAGGCAGGATCCACTGAAACAGTTGGGCATGTATAATTTAAAAGGAATATATTAAACCTGTACATATTGTACAATGTTTTGACCATATATGATACCTTCATCAAATTCCTTCCATTATTTGGTGTTTTAATGGCTGTGGAATGTGAATAGAACAAATATGTTCTTTTTTAAGGTTTTCTCCTTAGAACAGCATTATAAGATAGAAATAAGGTATAATTTCCAGTTTTTATGAGTAAAATGTATTCTTGGTGTACAACCGAGGGCAGTTTTTAATAATTTGTTGATATTCCAAGGTCTACAGAGCTGCTCAAAGTTGCATAGTTACCAAAAAACAGTGAATTCCCCCATTTTCATGTAAAAATTACCAATTTTTGGTAACTATGCAACTTTGAACAGCTCTGTAGACATTAATGATTGGAATATCAACAAAATATTCAAAACTGCCCTTGGGTATCACAACAAAAATACATTTCACTCATAAAAACGGAAAGTTATACCATATTTCCATCCCATAATGCTATTCTATGGAGAAGAAGCTAAAAAAGAATGTTTTTGTTCTATTCACATTCCAGAGCCATACAAATGTTTAATAATGGAATGAAAAAGGTGGAGACATTGTAGAGGGTCATAATGACGCATAATATTTATACGTTTGATTTATTTCTACTGAATAGCACAAGCTCAAAGGTTCAATGGATCTTCCCTACAGCGACCCCTTATGGTGGGTCACTACCCTTGGATCAAAGTCACTGAAAGTTAACAGAATCTCGCAAATTTTTTTTACAGGCAGTTCAAATTTAATAGAATCGGAAAATGCAAAGAAAAATATGGGGTCCCGAACTACTTTTTTGAAAATAGAATTTTGAAAAACTGAATTTTTTTTTCTTTCTGAAAATGAGAAAAAATGTGAAAACTTCCATGTGTAGCTGTTGGCTATTCTAAATATTCCCCAGCTAGGAAAAACTCCAGATTCGAAAATAGGTTGTTAGAAATTACTCTTTATTCATTTGACATATGGCTCATAATCGTACAGACAGATGGTGATATTCAAATATGCTTTCCAACAACATGTGATGTATGAACATACAGGAGTGATACGCTCACGGTCTTATTCGGGCTCTTAGAGAGACGCAGGGTCACCGAGGTAGGAGCAGCAGCAGGACAAGGCCCCAAAGTACAACAGAGCTCTAGGAATCTCTGATGAGGAACAACCAAGCCGGCCAAGTTGCATAGCAAGACTGAGTCCCCGAGTAGAAGAACCAAGGGGTTTATATACCAGGGATTACATAATTCCACTTCATAACTCGTAAAGATTTGAGTTCCCGAGGAATTCCGGGTAACCTGAAAACGCTTTCCCCGCGCCAACGCGGTACCCGAACAAGTTCGGGTCACACGTGGTGGTTCCGGCTCGGTGCACATCACCAGGTATAGAACAAATTTATACATTCATCCTTAAATACAAAAAAACATTGATCCTCTCATAGCTCATTCCTTGACTCCCGTCGATACAAGAGCACAGGGCGCAAGGCAGCACCCAATCCTCCTACTCATATCAGTACCACTTATACCAATATCCTCAGAACTCAGCTTCACATCTTCCTGAGTATCGTCGGGCATAACTTCCATTGGGGAAGTTATTCCCATATTAGTGTACATACCAGTGCCACCTAGTGCCTCCCACCGGCACCAGCCGCGGAACTCTTCTCCAGGGGAGGGGAGGTACCAGCAGCAAGCAAGCAGGCAGCAAGGCCAGCAGCAGGCCAGCAGAGACTTTGGTTTTTTTCTAGATTCGGTCTAGAATTCGGTCAAAATGACGGTCTGCTTTTGCGGAACAGAGTACCATGGCAACAGGAATTCCTGCCCCAAGTGCAATGCCCCAAACCCGGACAAGGGAACCCCCAGGAAGGTGTTACAGGGACAGGACCAGCCTGCACCGGCGCAGGACGACCATGGCTGCCCCCAGGGCCGGCAGGAGACCGGTCAGGGCAGCTCGGCCTCACCGGCACCCCCGGGCGATACGGCCCGCCAACACAGCGAGCAGGCCGCGGAGTACGCCGCAGCCCGTGAGGGAGAGCTCCAGGAGGCATTGGACAGGATTGAAGCATTGACAATAAAAGAAAAGGCTAGAGAGGAAGACCTTAAGCGGACACAGAGGCTGAAGGAAGCGGAGATGGAGCAGGTTATGCAACAGGAGATGGCAAAGCAGATGTCCCTTCTGAACAAGGCCCCGGGCAAGCCACCAGCTAGGCCGTCAAGTCAGGGAAAATTCAGGATCGACTGCCCTGACCACCTGTGCAAGCGATTCAACTTCACGGCGTGCGATTGGACATTATGCAGGAAGCAACACTCGTGTGCGGTCTGCGGTGGCCCGCACGGGGCTCGGGGATGCGCACACAACCCCTACAACCAAGGGGGGCAGCCTCAGAGCCAGGGTAGTTTCCAGGGTCAGCAGCATCCATACTATGGCCAGCAAACCCAGAACTACGGCCAACAGGGGGGCCAACAGCGTAACGCGTGAGGCACGGACGAGCACGACTCCGCGGACTACGAAGCGGATGTCGGCACCTCGTGTATGGAGGACATTCACTCTCATACATGTGAAGAGCTAATATGCACAAGTAGTATAGATGCCCTACTAGACATTTATAAAGGTTATATCCCTCTATGGGACATTAGCTGCAGACACAGGGTTCAGGGGGTCGTGTCGCAGTTGAAGCCAGCAGGCTGGAGGGACATGTTGTTGGGGCATGGTGTCATAGATGAGGATTGTCACTTTATATTAGATGGTGTCCTACATGGGTTCAAGATGGTGGACCCCCATGCACGGGTAGACAGTTATGAGGTGAAGAACTATTCGTCAGCCTCGGTAGATAATTTTGACTTTATTGATAAGCTCTTGAAAGAGGAGCTGATAGACGCCCTATCCAGATTATTATTCGATAACAGCAAATTCCCTGATTCCCTGTGTTGCAGGGGCAAACCAGAGATGCATGCTCCTGGACCGGATGGCGGCAGAGGCGAGAGCCCACGTCTGGTCCCCCGCCACCTGGCGCACCAAAGCATCGCAGTGGAAGCGCTTCATAACATTCTGCACCTGGCTCGGGGTCAAGGTGCTACCAACGGATAGCCGTACCATGTCACGCTACATAATGTTTCTCTCGGACAGCCTCAAATTTAGCACTATAGACAACTACGTTAGCGGTGTCATCAGTCTGAACAAATATTTTGGGTACGATGTGCAATTTATTAGGCAGGACTTTGCCTTTAGTGCAACGCTGAGGGGACTCCGCCGGATGCTGGGCGACCCGACACCGACCAGGGTGACGGTCACGGTGTCCGATCTACTCGCCATGTACCGCCTAGTAAACTTCAAAAATCATAATGACTGTGTAATGTGGGCTTGTCTGGTCACCAGCTTTCGCTCACTACTGCGGAAGAGCAACCTCGTACCAGCGACCTTCAAGGACATAACCGGCCACTTCATGCGACGAAGCTCGGTCAGGTTTTACTCCTGGGGGGTGATGCTGCGCATTAGCAGTTCAAAGACTATACAGTTTGGCCAGCGGGAGCACCTGGTGCCCATCACCTACACCGCCGACTCTCCACTGTGCGCCGCCTCCTTGTTAAGGCGTCACCTCTCGGACTCTCCGGCTGACCCCTCCGCTCCCCTCTTCCTGGTTAGGAGAGGCTCCCACCAAGTACCGCTGACGTACCCCCCGTTGCTCAAGTTCCTCAAGGGGCTGATTGAGGGCATCGGGATGAACCCGGAACGTGCGGGGGTACACAGCATGCGGAGAGCGGGGGCGGCTTTCTTCCACCAGTCGGGCATCCCCCTGGAGGACATAAGGCAGGTGGGCGACTGGGCCTCCCTAACCGCACTCATATACCTCGCCAAGCCAATGTCGGCGAGGATAGCCATGGACAGGAAGATTACAGATGCACTTATCGCGGCAAGCAACTACTAAGACTTAGACATACACCTACCCCCCTCTCTTACAACTTCACTCCAGTTTGGGTGTGCCGGGTCACGGTTGTGACAAACGGTTAAGCGCCAATGCCCCTCGTCGTTAACCTTTAACCTAAACTGTAGTCAACGGTAATGTCGGGCATAACTTCCATTGGGGAAGTTATTCCCATATTAGTGTACATACCAGTGCCACCTAGTGCCTCCCACCGGCACCAGCCGCGGAACTCTTCTCCAGGGGAGGGGAGGTACCAGCAGCAAGCAAGCAGGCAGCAAGGCCAGCAGCAGGCCAGCAGAGACTTTGGTTTTTTTTTCTTTTTGTTATTTCTAATAAATAGGCCGGGTCACGGTTGTGACAAACGGTTAAGCGCCAATGCCCCTCGTCGTTAACCTTTAACCTAAACTGTAGTCAACGGTAATGCTTCACAACAACAGCTGCTTTGAGTCAAGTCATATAAAACAAACTTGACTATATATCGTAAAAAAATAAAACTTAGATTAGATTAGATTAGATTTTTTATTAGCACGAGTCGTCCAGTGATGGGACTTTTTCGTCGCACACGTAGATTCCTCACAATTATCCTGGTGGATATCATTCGCTGCTTAACATACTTGTAGGATCCAATGCTAATTATATAGAGCAGATATAAACCTGCTCAAGGAAGAACTACACTGTAAAAAATGTGTTTCGTTTCTAAACACATTTTTCTAAACACTAGTGAATTCGAAACACATTTGATTTTTCTAAACACATTTTCAAAAACGAAACACTTTTTTCTAAACACTTCAACACTTTTTCTTCAAAAGCGTTTAGTTTTATAATGTGTTTTAAAACTAAACACTTACAATAAAAAGTGTTTATAAATGTTGATATCTAATATCTTACCACAATAGGGGTTCTAGTGTGTGGTAAGCCCAAGAGGGGACAGTGGTGGGTGACGTGAGGAGTCAGTGATGGGTGACGTGAGGGGACAGTGATGGGTGACGTGAGGGGACAGTGATGGGTGACGTGAGGAGACAGTGATGGGTGACATGAGGAGGCAGTGATCAGTGACGTGAGGGGACAGTGATGGGTGACGTGAGGGGACAGTGATGGGTGACGTGAGGGGACAGTGATCAGTGACGTTAGGAGACAGTGATGTGCCTCTACATGGGTACCCACAAGATTGACCATGTTGCCGTGTCGATTTTTAGCACATAAGGGCCATGTCGTTGTGTCGATTTTTATTCTATACATTCTACTAGATTTGTACATGTCTGTCGATTTTTAGAAGAGCTGTGTTTTTAAAAAGGCTGTGTGGCCTGTGTCGATTTTTATCCTAGCAGAGGCCCATATATATACTATACCCCCCCGAGCATAGCATTCTCACACCAACTGCAGGTGTGAGAATGCTGCTTGGACAAGGTGCGACAATGCAGCATTTCACACCTCATTCTACAAAGTTTTGTGTCTGTCGTTTTTTAGCCCTGGGTTTTATGCGTCTGTCGAATTTTAAGCTCAAAATGTTATCTGTCTGTCAACTTTTATCTCCAAGATTTCTGTGTCCGTCGATTTTTTAAAAGGGCCATGTCGCACATGTCGATTTTTTAAAGGGCTGTGTCGCCGTGTCGCACGTGTCCATTTTTACCCATGTAGAGGCACAGTGATGGGTGACGTGAGGAGACAGTGATGGGTGATGGGAGGGGACAGTGATGGATGACATGAGGGGACAGTGATGGGTGACGTGAGGGGACAGTGATGGGTGACGTGAGGGGACAGTGATGGGTGACGTGAGGGGACAGTGATGGGTGACGTGAGGGGACAGTGATGGGTGACGTGAGGGACAGTGATGGGTGACATGAGGGGACAGTGATGGGTGACGTGAGGGGACAGTGATGGGTTACATGAGGGGACAGTGATGGGTGACGTGAGGGGACAGTGATGGGTGACGTGAGGGGACAGTGATGGGTGACGTGAGGAGACAGTGATGGGTGACGTGAGGGGACAGTGATGGGTGACGTGAGGGGACAGTGATGGGTGACGTTAGGGGACAGTGATGGGTGACGTGATGGGACAGTGATGGGTGACGTGAGGGGACAGTGATGGGTGACATGAGGGGACAGTGATGGGTGACGTGAGGGGACAGTGATGGGTGACATGAGGGGACAGTGATGGGTGACGTGAGGGGACAGTGATGGGTGACGTGAGGGGACAGTGATGGGTGAAGTGAGGGGACAGTGATGGGTGACGTGAGGGGACAGTGATGGGTGAAGTGAGGGGACAGTGATGGGTGACGTGAGGGGACAGTGATGGGTGAAGTGAGGGGACATGTATACATTGTTGAAAAAATGGGCTCACACCAGGGTCGGATAAGAAATTCGAATTGTTAAAAAGTGGCCAAAACATATTTGTATAAAAAAGCTTCAATTTTTTGGTCAAGGACGTAGTGTGCCCCTAGACCTAGTGTTCCAGAAAGAACCAGAGATAAAACACAATGTATGTGGCAGGGGCGGCAGAATATACTGGAAGTTGGGGGGCAGGGGCCCAAAAATATAAATTTTCGCGCATTTCGGTTAAAATATGATGTGGGTGAATGTTTCCTGCAAAATAGTAATGTGTGGAGGAGGTGGTGGTGAAATAAGTGGCAGTATGTCAAATTAAAATGTCCAACTAAGTCCGGGAGAATTAGTGGTAAAAATAGTAGGGGGTCTGGGGGCATGTCCACCCAGGAAATTTTTGAAAATCCTAAAGAGAAAGGGTCTATGCTAGTGCGTTTTATGGCGGAGGTGCTGTTCAATATAAAAGGGAATGTATCATTCACAATTAGCTTTGTAGATGGCACGTTCTATTGGATACAATTACAACTCCCCCCTCCACCAGGACCCTTACACATGGATTCTAATCTGACTGTTGGTGAAACATTTAGGCTCCTATAATACGTTTAACCTGATAGTTGGGGGCCGTGGCCCCCCTGGCCGCGGTGGTTCCGCCGCCCCTGTGTGGCTGTACCATATCATGTTTTTCATTAAAGATTTACAAGAAATGGACAAGTATTCCCCAAATATGATATAATTATGTGATCTGTGCGGTAGCGTGAAACCACTTTAGTGGCCTAAGGGTCTTACACTCAGGGTGTAATCACTATGTGTGTGTCCGTATTAAATTGTGAATAAGAAAAAAAATCAATCAATAATTTGTTACAAATTGTATTTAAAACAGTTACATTTGTCTGTATACGAGTTACTACCAGAATGCCGCTTTAACATCGCCAAAACCAACTGACAATTATATTGGGGGTGCAGAGGGGTCCCCCCCCCCCTGAGGTCGAAAAGTCGGCGAAATATTAAAAGGGGTCCAGGTCACAAAGTCACTTTTTTTGGACCCCCTTAAGTATTGTCAATTTTGTCTGAAACTTCGCCTCCAAAAGGGTCCAGTTCGCCAGGTCGCTTTTGACCCCTCTGGAGCCACTATATTACCTCATAGCATTTACACATTCTCACATACCCCTCCCCCCCCCCCCCCCGCCCTCTGTCTCACGTGAATGCAAACGCACCGCGGCAGTGTTTATATAACTTGACCTAGTTCTCCCGGCAGTTATAATTAGCTGCGTGCCGTGTAGCGGCCCAATCAGGAGGTGTGCACAGGTACAGCGGTTAGTTTGAATGCAGCAGTAACAGAGAGAAGACGTATGGACGACCTGGACATTATATATATGTGGTTAGTATATATAGAGTCGTTGTTTCATATGCATATTATAAAGTGTACACCTGCATACATGATAATAGTAATGTAGCCTTTTCTATTATGGCCTGATGCTGAATTGAACCGTTTAAATAACTTCCTATACTAGGAACTGACATGTAAATAATGACCTAATCTAGGACTAGGCATTATGATACAATGTATCATACATCCATTACTACTGAGTATTGGCTCTTAAATTTGTAGTTTAAAACGTTTCTCATTGTTATAGCACTTGTTATAAGTTTAAACTATATAAAACATTATATTTCTTTGTCATGTAGGCCATTTATTTAACACTTCTTTTTTATTTCCTTTCTGATCATAGATTTTGGACACCCAGGAACAGAAGAAAGCACTCTTTTCACGCCTCAGCATACATATCAATGTGGTACAAAGTGTTGGTCTATGCTACCAAACAACAGGTGATCGTTATATCATTGCAGGTAATTTAAAGTACATGTATGGCCCTAGACCCCTAAATTCGACACGGCGACATGGCCATGGACCATTTTGGAGCTCAGTGACATGGGACAGGAGGAAAAAGTTGATAGTGACATAGGACATTGAGTATTTCTTAAAATCGATATGGCAACGTGGCCATTTCTTAAAATCGATATGGCGTCATGGCCATTTCTTAACATCGTCGTGGGACACGGGCACCCCCCTATCAAGGGCCCCACATGTACATAAACATAGAAAAAGATATCTTCTTACCCTTCTTACATATGATAACTAGATAAAACGGCCTACAATCTCCCACATTTCTGTTTCTTTTCTGTTTCAGTCTATTTGTTGTTACAGCTTAAACACGAAAACATTACATGGATTCCTTTCTACCACTTATGGCCGTGTCTCACGACCTTGGGCCAATATTCTCCCTGCCTGTCTACACGTCTCTTTGCCTGTCTACACGTCTCTTTGCCTGTCTACACGTCTCTTTGCCTGTCTACACGTCTCCCTGCCTGTCTACACGTGGTTTTCCTGCATGCCTACACGTTTCCCTGCCTGTCTTTATGGCCCCTGGCTATCTACACGCCTCCCTGCCTGCCTTACATGATAAGGTCACATACATCCCATACCAAAGCCCATACATAAAGCCAGACGCACAGAGGTAATATTGTAATATTAAACATTATGCATCTGTAGACTCTATTCTCATTATATCATAATATCAATTACAGGTTACAAATTGTTATGCTGTTAAGTTTTTTGTCTTGTTTCCCCCTGTGTATATCACTGTACCTGCCTGACGTCACATCTACCTGCCTGGTCTCACATCTACCTGCCTGACATCACGTCTGCCTGCTTGACGTCACATCTGCCTGCCTGGCGTCACATCTGCCTGCCTGGCGTCACATCTGCCTGCCTGGCGTCACATCTGCCTGCCTGGCGTCACATCTGCCTGCCTGACGTCACATCTGCCTGCCTGGCGTCACATCTGCCTGCCTGACGTCACATCTGCCTGCCTGGCGTCACATCTGCCTGCCTGACGTCACATCTGCCTGCCTGGCGTCACATCTGCCTGCCTGACGTCACATCTGCCTGCCTGACGTCACATCTGCCTGCCTGACGTCACATCTGCCTGCCTGACGTCACATCTACCTGCCTGACGTCACATCTACCTGCCTGGTATCACATCTACCTACCTCCTTCTTCCCACTCATACCTTCCACCCACGAACTCCTCCTCCCATCAAGTCCCATTTCCTGATCAGTCCCTCCTCCGACCCACTCAGTCCATCCTCCCACTCCTTCTCTCTCCCATTCAGTCCCTCCTCCCACTCCGTCCCTCCTCCACTCAGTCCCTCCTCCCACTCAGTAGCAACACTTAACAAACCACTGCAAAGTAAATACAGGGCATTACATATGCAATCATGGAGCTGGTAGCAAAGCTATAGTCAAAATTATTGGTATTGATCAGACCATGATAACAACCACATCAGAACATGATATTGAGTGATGACCAAAACCTATCAATATTTAACCAATGTACACTTTTCTTTTAGGTCTTCTCACCTGGACATCTCATCATTACGTGACAGAACAAAAATATACATTTCTGGGATAGTGTGTACCTGCCAACATCGAGAACAATGGAAATTGATGAAAATGATGAAAAATAATACAAATTAAATATTTTCCCTCCCAGCCCCGGACCTCAAATAATGTGCAAACACTTAAATATCTAAACACTTTTTATATCTGAACACATTTATATTTGAAACACTTTATATACTAAACACATTATAATCTAAACACTTTTCATTCAAACACTTTTTGAAATGAAACGCTTTGGATTCTAAACACTTTTTGAAATGAAACACTTTTGATTATAAACACTTTTTGAAACGAAACACTTTGGATTCTAAACATCTTTTGAAACGAAACACTTTGGATTCTAAACACTTTTAGAAAAGTGTTTAGGTAAAAAGTGTTTCAAAATGTGTTACAAGAAAGTGTTTCGTTTTAAGCCAAAAAGTGTTTAGAAACGAAACACTTTTTTTAGAGTGTAACAACTAACATTAAGCAACTAGAGAAGTATTACCATTCATGTAAGTACGGAACATTATGTGGGCGGGAGCAACAAGGGCAGCGTTTCAATTTTGGATCTGAATTGGTCCTGTGACTTTATCTTTTGAACTTCTTTATCTAAAGTATCCCACAAGCTAACTAAGTGGTAATAAGGAGATTTCTGGTAGAAGCTTGTTCTTGCCCTTTTTTTCCGGAATTTAATTTTCATGTCACCTCGAGTCCTGAGGCTTCCCCGTTATTAGCCTTTTTCAGCTACGGTCAGCTACGCTGGTGACCCTAACTGCAGTACGAAGGCAGATCCGCAGTGCATGGTCCATGCAACTTTACTAGATCTCCCGATGTCGCGCAAGCAGTATAAAATGAGCAGTATTCCAGAGCCGGTGCTATCATAAATTTATAAATTTCCAAACTAATTTTCTTTGTCCTGTTTTTCCTTAATTTCCTTAATTCATACACCTTATTACCTAAACACTTTTTGGTTTTGTTGATATGGGGAGTGAGACTTAGCCGTTGGTCTAGTTCTACTCCTAGGTAGGGGTAAGACTTGCAGGTGGGTAGCGGGTTACCAAGCAACAAAACAATAGGGTCACCAGCATTGCACAGAGTACTATCTGAGCCAAAAAACATACACATGCTCTTTTGGGCGTTTACAGTCATGCCATTCGACAGGCACCAGGCCCCAACCCTATCAATGTCTTCCTGCAGCAACCGAGTAGCCTCATGATGGGTATCTGAACTGACATAGAGCACTACATCGTCAGCATACATCGTGTAACTACAGTTTTGGAAGCATTCAGACATGTCATTAATGAACGGAATAAATAATAAAGGGCCTAAAATAGACCCCTGAGGGACTCCGAAGTGGACCGGCGCGCTCTGTGACTTTTTACCATTAGCTATAGTGCAATGGGAGCGATGGGCCAGGTATTCCATTAACCACTTTTTCAGTTTCCGGTGTATATTTAGAGCACATATTTTCTTGATGAGGTTTGGGTGGTGGACACTATCGAAGGCTTTGCAAAAGTCTATGAAACACGTTGCTGTGACCTTCCTGTCATCTCTAGCTTCAAACAAGTCCTTAACCACATTAAACACTGCATCGCTAGTACCTTTGTTCTGGCGGAACCCAAATTGGGTTTTACACAGAAGCGACTCGTTTTCAAGGTGGTCACAGAGTAGTTTGTGCACAATCTTCTCCAAGAGTTTGCCCGGTAGGGGGAGGAGTGTGATGGGCCTCCAGTTTTTTATGTTATCAAGATTACCCTTTTTCCGGGATCGGGACGAGAAGGCCACAGGACCATGCCTCAGGAAAAATACCCTCATTAATAGAGTTTCTGAAAATTGTAGTCATTTCAGCACACAAAAACATAAAGGCGTCCTTTAACACTTTAGTATTTATACCATTAAGCCCGCATGATTTGTCAATGTTTTATCTTTTTTATAAGCAAGAGCACCATGTCATGGGTGATGAGCTCATTTAGGTCAAGGTCAATTTCATCTTCAGCTTCCGGCATAACCGGGTCAGGTATCAGGATGCCTGTCAGGGGTAGCTTGCTGAATAGATCGTGCCCTATATTAGCGAAATAATTATTGATATAACTTGCTGTTTCTTCCACAGGGATGATCTCACCTGTGAGCTCATTAGTTAACTGGATAGTGAGATTTTTAGTAACTGGATTGATTAAATGGCCGACTTCCCTCCAGAACTTGGCTGGATCGCCTACTGCTCGTTCAAGGGTGGTGATGACAAAATTACCCTCTGCATTTTCCAGCTGCCGCTGAATCCTCTTTTTCATTTTGCACACAGATTTTAATAAAGCTTTGTCTTTTGTAACCCTATATTCCCTTAGCATGTTTGACCTGTCGTTGATGAGCTCAACAGTTTCAGCAGTGACCCACGGCTCAGACTGCTTTTTCATAGTAAAAGTTTTTACAGGGCAACAGACATCCAGGAAGTTAATAATAGCGTCATATATAAATAGCCATTGTGCGTCAGGATTAACAGTGGCACGGAAGGGATCCCAATTAAGACAAGTGTAGAGTTCGTCTTTACGTGATTCGGTAAATAAGAACGCAAACCGCAGTTTTCTTGTTGAGATGCGAAGAAAGGTTTATTGGAGCTTTTCCCTGTACTGTCAATCTAAAGAGGTTCTGATTCATTTGAGTCGTTCGCTAATGAGGATATGCTTTTGGTTAATCAATCATGGACGGAGACCTGAAGAGGTCTGCCGGGGCAAAGGGGTGAGGGCAGTATTTATACTGGTTCCCTCCGATCGGGGTGCCCCCTGGCTTCGACCACGCGAACTCACACAGTAGGTGTTCGACTATATAATATTAGTGCCCCTACACCACCACCCCTAGAGTTATCAATAAGCATAATGTAAATGTCTATGAACACAATAGGGTATGGTTCCATAGGAAACAGAAACTAATATTATTTTACAAGGAACGTTGTAATAACTAAACAACTAGATATTCGAACGGCAAGACACATTTCAAATCGTACCACATAGTTCCTGTTTACAATATAGCATATCATCTTAACAGACTTCCATATTAGAATAACTATTACGTCTTTATCATCACATCTCAAACAAAGTAATCAAAAAAACAAAAAAACTGACGATCCTGGCAGCCATCCCAACTATTCGGATTAATTCAGTTAGGCACAATGTTCTTTCGCAAGAATACGGGTGTTTGGTGCTCTCCACTTCTTACTCCTATCCTGTCCCAAACTGGACAGGCACGTTCGAACGGGTCGGTGGCGCTCTCCTCTTCTTTCAGCTTCCGGTATTCTATTTCTAACTGAACAGACACGTTCTGGTGGTGCTCTCCTCTTCTTATATTCATAGCTCGATCTTCATTGTCTTTCCAAATTTTTAGGTACTGCAGTGAGTCGCGGCTTTCCTTCCCTGATGATGTACGCGTTTGGAGTACCATGTCGGATTCAGTAATCCTCTTTCAAATAACCCTCACTCATGATTTAACTTATAAGTCTCATTCGCAGTCACCCTGTTTCTTCAACAGTTCCAGGGCTGACTCCCGAGTGCCGTCCCAATCGTCTATAAACACCCCGAACACTTGTTGGAACGTTCATCGCCTCATTCCGGTCAGTGCTCTCCTGCAGCCTTATCTTACTCAAGGCCGTCTGAGATGCGGCCAATTTCAGATCATTACGGACCTTGGCAGTTTCCGCCGCCAAGGTTGCCTCGTTCTGCTCTTCCAACTTCTTTCTGTTGGTGCTCTCGATATCCACCAAGGACCTCGCGAACAAGTTCGCTACCCCTTGGTTGTATCTCACAGCGAGCTCTCTCTGCGCATCCTGAAATGTGTCGACCGCTGCCTGAGCAGTCTCACATGCCACTTTATCTGCTGGATCGAAATACAGATCCACCGGTCTGGTGCTCAAGCGCAGTCTGTTATCCGGCACCTGAGTCATGACAGGTTCTTTCCGAGAGGTCACCTCTGGTGTGGCCAATCCGGGGTAATCCTCCTCATTCGTATTCGAACCCGGTGACTTCAGTGAGCTAAGCCATGCTGCCGGGCTCGAATCGTCATGCGAGCTGGGTGAGGTCGAGGTCGGGCGCGAGCCAGACCCCCCACTTAGAGGCGACTGATAAACGGTCGAGTCTTTCTGTTTTTCTTTAGTGGGTCTGGAGTCCCTACTAACAGACCGAGGTACTTTGAACTCCGACTTTTCAGGCGACTCCGAACGGGTTTTCTCACCCCCCCTCTCGCCGGGCTACGGCTGGCCCGTCTTTTTTCATCTATCTTGGCTTTTGGCCGATCTCCCCGAAAGTCGCAGACCCTCGAGAAGAGCTCCTCGGACATCTTGAATTTGCCCCTAGCTTTCACTAGGGCAATCCGGCCACTCAACTTCCCATTCTTAGCATCCTGTAAATAGGAAAATGCTTCAGTCTTTACTGTAATTTTCTTGAAGTCAGCCGCTGTCATTCGGTTGTACTCCCTCATAACTAGTTCGTGCAGGGTCATTATTCGTTCCCTCGCTGCACTCATTCCGGGGCTGTGACAATATTTATAATGTCTGATCATCACCCCCCTTCTCGGGTTACGCAACCGTCGCAGGTTGCGCTGTCCCTCTGTCCATCCCGATTGGCACATTCGTACACCACAGCGTGGTGCATATGCCTCTCGCATAGATGACGCGGAAAAAACGCCTCCGGGTTGGATACGTTCTCTCCTTTCCGTAATCTTCCAAGCAGTTAGTGAATGGGCAATACCTTTCCTGATCCTTCATATACCAACAGTGGTACGCCCAACGGAGTTTCCAGCGTTGGTCCCTGATATAGTAAGAATCCGGATACTTCTGTATCTGCTTGAACCATTCCTCATAATAAGTCGATGTCAAAGGGTCTGACTCAGTATCCCGGAGCCAGTCTTCATCATAGCTTTCGCCATTCATGTTTCTCGCGTCGGGGCAGCCATAGCTCTTTTTCCCCTTCGCGCATTCTTCGAATGAACCTGGAATGAAGTGGCTGAATTTCGCAGCACTATTTTTCCAGATTCTATCCAATCGTTCCTGATCCTCTATCTCCTCCTCCTTCTCCTCCTCCTTTCCTGATTCCTCTCCCTCCTCCATTTTACCTTCTCCCTCCATGTCCGATTTACCGGATTCCGGATCTTTCTTGGGGTACGGATCCGGTTCTTCCGAACCTGATTCATGTCCCGATTCCTCGTTGGGACTATCCTCAGGCCCGGGAACCTTCAACGGAATATCTTTCAGTTTCGTTCTGTCAATCAACTGCCCCACTTTCGAACTGGCGGCAGCCTGGATGGCAGCTATCTTATCCTTCAAGGGATCCTCGCCCTCGGAGGAAGAAGCCGCCGATCCCTGCCCCACCTTTTTCGTCACCTTCTTCACTACTTTCGGAGGAACTACCATTTTTATATCCTTCTTTAAGTCTTTCTGCCTCCTCTTTTCTCTACTCGACAGGACCGTGTGGAACACTCCCTGGTCACTATCTGACTCACTGTCCATTAAAGTATTTTTCTTGCCCCTTCCCTTAGTAGTTTTTCCTTTCGATTTCTTAGCTCCCGGGCTACCCTCAGGTTCACTCTCAGTCAAAGAGGACTGACTGCCCTTCTTCTTGGCTGCCTTTACTACCCAGTGGGCACAAAACTCAGTTCAATGTTGAATCAACGTTGCATCAACATTGAATCAACATAGTCAACCAGTTTTCAATGTTGATTCAATGTTCTGTGCCCACTGGGTAAGGCCTTTCCCTTCCGAATAGACGCCAGCCTTTCCTTCTGTTCGGCCGCTGTCGGCTCCTTCTGCAGTCCTGGAACGTAGGCCCTAGTGGCGTATGTTCCCTCCCGAATCATATTCGAGAGGACTTCATTCAACTGCTCCTCCGCGTCTTCGCACTCTTTCAAAAGGCGGAGCAGTTCTTCCACATCCAGGGTGTACAGGCGTGGAACTCGCGGGTTTTTGGCCAGTTCGATCCAATCCTCACAGCACTTGGGTTCAGGCTCGGTCTCTGGTTCACGGAGATATCCATTCCCGTGACCCCCATTCCGGTGATGTCTACCATAACGTGTGGCAAGTTCCGTAGACGATGTTGCCTGTATGCGACTTCGCAGTCGAATACAGCCCTTCGAAACGACTGGCATACCTGCAAACCAGCCTCCGTGTCCCTATAAAATAGTAGCCAATTCGAGGGAATGGCTGCGTATTCCATAGGGGTCAAGAACTGCCGTACACAGTCTCTGGTGTCCTTATACCAGCACTTTCGATCTCCTTTCAAAATTCGAGCGTGTACATGCACCTCCCTTCCGTCATATCGTGATGTGAACCCGTCCAAATTAGGTTCGGTCAGAGGGGTTTCTTTCTTTAATGCTCCATCATCGATGTCCATTCCTATAATTCCTTCCTCTTCTGAGTCTTCCTCATTCAGTACACTTTCTTCAATCTTCGTGACTGGCGACATCGCCTCAATCCCTTCCATAAACATTTCGGATACCTCGGTGAGAGCCGATCGTTCAGTTTGAGCGCCAGACGCCGAAGCCATCCTGACACTCTTCTTTCAGCAAAATATATATACCAGTAGGTACCAGGACCCTCTCATCGGGCTCCTGGCTTCACCACCCACCTTTTATACTCCGACGTTCAGGAAATACAACTTTTTTTGTGCGCTCCGGTGCTCCGGCGAAGCGTAAACAAATATGGCGGATCGATGACCCGCGTCGACCTCTGCGCATGTGGGCGGCTCTCACGAGATACCGCGCATTTCCCGAGACTTCATCCGTTCCCGTGCTTGCAAAAAGTAAACAACCCTTCACTCACCCGCGCGTCACGCATTACGATCAGGTAATTATAGTCCTGATACCCTCACTCCCCTGTCAAATTCAGCTCGAGTATTTTATGGATTATATACGGACAGCAAGTACTAGCCCGCCGGATAAACCCTCCATCACCCACAGGTACATTTGCAGGTAAGTTCTTGGATTTCTGACTTCTTTGTTATCGTTCCCATACATAAAGACAGATTATCCGGTTCCCCGAATAATTTGGACCACACTTAACTGATTACATCGTTGTGTTTCAGGTTAGGTAACAGCACCCCTCAACCTCAATCTCGGGCTGCGACGAACCCCTTCCGGATTCCCTTTATACCCGACAGTAGGAGTGGTTTTATTCCGTCCCCTCTGGGCCACAGCTGGGGCAGTCCTGCTCTTTCTGTCTACACCTGCCGAGACTTTTAGTTTTTCCTGATGTTATAGGATTCTTAATCTTTCGCACCATTGCTCCCGGTACTTTTCTTGGTCTACCCGGACCCCTCTTCTCGCTTACTCTATCCAAATCTCTCCTCATCTCTTGCTTCTCCTCCTCTCCCATCTTGAACATTTCAGTGGAGTACTCCCTCCCTTTCCATGGTTTCAGACGGGCTACGTTGGACTTCTGATTCCTTCCGAACGTATCCCTCATCAATACTGTATCGTCACTCACTCGCTGGGTAATCCTCCACGGACCATCCCAATTATCTCTCAGCTTGATCCCCACCAGAGGTTTGTGGTATCTTGCTACTAAGTCCCCTACTGCAAACCGCCGAACTTTCAGATTGGTATCATAGCCATTTAGCTGTCTTCCCTAACTCATTCCTTACTAATTCGTAGGCTTTACGAAACTGCTCTTTCAACGCCTCCACAAACATTATCTGACACGGGACATCCGGATTCATTCCAACGACCCCAAACACTAAATCCCCGGGCATTATTAAATCCTCCCCATACACTAATAGATTTGGAGAACAGTTCGTGCTTACATGTACCGTACTGTTATAAGCGTGGCAAACAAAGTCACATTGTTCATCCCAATCGTCCACCTCCTGATTTATCAAACTCTTCAGCACCTGTATAAGGGTACGATTGAACCTTTCCACCTGGCCATCACTCTGTGGTCGGTCCGGATTGGTGCGGGTCTTGCAAATGGCCAATTGATGACACATTTCCTGCCATAGATTCGATTCGAACTCCCTCCCCTGATCACTGTCTAACATGAGGGGCACCCCTAAGTACAGTATCCATCCTTTTACTAACATTCTGGCACACGTTGCCGCCTTGTGATCTTTCATCGGGAACACTTTCGTATATTTCGTATAGTAATCCGTTACCACCATCATACATGTGTTTCCCTCAGGAGTTGTCACAAATCCAGTAATTATATCCACTGCCACTCTCGCGAATCGAACTCGAACTCATTTCGGACAGGTGTCAATCCATCTTAGCAGATCCGTACTCATACCCGGCCAGTAGTACCTCCTAGCCAATCGTTCCATGGACCTTTTCTTCCCGAAATGGCCACTAGTCCGATGTCCATGGCAAAAGAACATTATATCCCTTCGCATGGCGGTAGGAATAAAGATCTGCCTTGACTTATTCCCCAACGCACTGGTCTTCCACCTATAAATCATTCCATCCACAACTTCTAACTCTGTCCATTGAGCTATCAGTCGTCTCATCTCCCGGTTTTCCAATGATATCGCTGGACGAGTTGGGACCCTTCCCTCCTGCAATAATGTCTTCAGACGAATGCAATTCGAGTCCTTCTCCTGAAAATCCTTGATAGAGTCTGTCCCCCACTCCAGTACGAGAGGTTCGAGATCTCTAAAAGGCTTCCTTACTCCTGCCAGGATAGCATTGTGCTTACCACAATCATCACATCCGACGTTCTGACACTTTCTCACAGGGATTCTTGACAAAGCATCTGCATTTATATGCTTGGTCCCTTTCCTATGCTGAATTTGGCTATGATCCAGTCCGAACTCCGACAGGTGTGCTAGCCACCGCCCTATCATTCCTTCCGCATCCTTAAAATTCAATAACCATCTTAGAGAGGAATGATCTGTCCGTCAAGTAAAATCTGATCCCCACAGGAAATGCTTATATTTCTTTGTGTATACTACCACAGCCAATAATTCTCTCTTCGTTGTATAATAATTTTTTTGGGCCTTACTCATTGTATTGCTTGCGCATGCTATAGAGACTTCTACTCCCCCTTGAGACAAAGCCGCCCTTATACTGTCATTGCTAGCATCAGTGTCTAATATGAAATGTCCATCCGCTGTGGGGTATTTCAACACAGGTGTTTCTACAAACAACCATTTAATCGTTTTGAATGATTCCCCTTGTTCCTTTCCCCAAGGGAATTTCTCCTTACGCCTCCCCGGGCTTCAGCTTCAATCCATTCGAGATTATCCGCTGTAACACCAACTTCAAGTTTCCCAGGCATTCATCAAATGTCTTCCCGAATATGATTACATCATCCAAGTACACCAGACATTTCTTCCATAGCAAATCACTTAGTAAAGTTTCCATCATCGCTTCGAACGTGGCTGGAGCATTACACAATCCGAATGGCATCACGTTGTATTGGTACAACCCAACGTGACTCGAAAATGCGGTCTTCTCCTTATCCTCCTCTTTCATCCCCACCTGCCAATAACCAGACTGCAAATCAATCGTACAAAACCATTTGTTTCCTCCTAGGGAATCGATGGTCTCGTCTATCCAGGGGAGCGGATACAAATTCTTTTTAGTTAGGCCATTCAGTTTCCGGTAGTCAATGCAGAATCTGATACTCCCATCCTTCTTGGTCACCATACACACCGGACTACTCCAAGGACTGGTACTAGGAGTTATTACCCCCTCCGCCAGCATTTTCGTAATCTCTTCCTCCGCTACCACCTTCTTTGCTAGCGGAAGACGACGGTACGGTATCTTTACAGGACAGGCTCCTTCTGTATTGATGGAATGTAGTAAAAGCTGGGCCACATTCCATCAACATATTCCTCAAGGCATTTCTCTGTCCCTCTGTCTCCACCCCTGCTCTCTCCAACAATGCTGCCAAACCTTCCTCCATTCCTTCACTAGTCAAGGCTACCCCGGCCCCTTTTTCAAAGCTACTGGTGACCGCTTCCGCGGAAATCACTTCTCCCACTACAGTGCCTTTCTCTAGGTAGACGGTTTTCGAACCCGGATTCGTGATCGGGGCTACTCCCCATGCGATATTTCCTATCAGGGTATCAGCCGATTCCAATCCCTTCTTTCCCAACGTCATCATATTTGGTTCGAATACTCCTGGGACCCCCCTCTTCATCCTGCTCGAAGCGATTAAGACATCACACGCCATCCCGGGAGGTATCTTCACCGTCTGTACCACACTCGCTACACCACTCACTTCTCAAGCCAGGCATTGTATCCTGTCCTTATAGGGATTAGTCAATTTTAGCACTCCACTGACAGGATCTAACCTCGCCCCATATAAGGAAGCGAAATCCATCCCTATGATCCCGTCGTCCTCAATCCCGACCACAGTCGGGGAAATGATATTCCCTTCCGCCCACCAGGATGACCATACAAGTCCTACCAAACGTCTGTATCTTGCTTCCGTCGGCCGCACATGCATTTACCCTCGTTGTGAGGTCATCATCCATGTTCGACACCAGATCGAAGAACCTTTTTGACATAGCGGAGTGGCTAGCCCCTGTATCCAATAAAAATTCCCCCAATCTGCCATTCACCGACACGGACACATACCATCTCTTTTCTCCCATCATCAAGGGATTACTTGCGAACCTCTTGATGACCTCTTGATATCATATCAAGATCAAATCCGAATCCTTTTAAGTATTCCAGACACGGATGACCCTGGGGAAGGCAGATTCCACCGATCCTGGATAGTTCCTCTACCCAACCTTCCTCTATATTAGTGACCGGTTTCCCTTCTTTGCTCTCCCTGGCAATTGTCTCACCAATACCTCCAGCCCCACATGTTTCCGGCTCTTTAGCACTTCCCATGCTGCTGGGCGGACCTATCACAGACTCCCCAATCGCGTTCGTATGGATCATATCATGGCATACTCTGTTAGGGGTCATCGGTCTGCCCTCACGGACAACCCCCTCTAATTTCCCGCTTCTTCCCGCTTCCGTTCCCTCCAGACAGCTTTATCTGCTGTGCATTCGGCTGCAAAATGTCCGGTCTCCTGACACCGGAAACACTTGACCGTTGCTCTGTCTATCTTTGGTCATTTCCGATAGTCCAACAGCCCCTTCATTTCCTCCATCATGGCCATAAGGCGTTTTTCATTCTCGGATGGTTCTGCAGTCGGGGGGTTGGGTTTGGGAACTTCCTCCACCGGTTTCTCTTTGTCCAGTGGTTTATTCGTGTTCTTTTTCCACCATTTCTTTTTATCCTTCCTATCCCCCCCCCATGGCGGCAATTCCTTCTTCATCCGAGCTGTCACTCGAACTGTTAGCATCTGGGGAGGCCGTGTGGGCGGCTGCTACCCTATGGTTGGGCGCGAACCCGGACAATAACCTTTTTTTCTTTTCATGCTGGTCGATGGCCAAGAAGAAATCTACCATGGACGATCCGCGTCCCCATTCCTTTTGTACCAACTCTGCATGGGACGGATCCCTCAGTCCCTTGATGAAATGTGTGAACAGTTCATCCAGAAAATATTCATCATCCCGTCTCCAAAATGGCCGAGCCTTCTGCAACAGTCGTTGTAGTTCCAGACCGAACACTTTTGGAGACTCTTTTGGTTTCTGGGTTCTTACTTGGAAGTCCGACCACGGATCATTCGGCGACAACAATCCGAAGATGTGTGTGGCTGCAGATACCAGCTGGTCATAGTCCCCTGACTCTCAATAGGTCATTCGCCAATCGTCCACCGCTATCCGTCCCGGACCCTCACTCAACCATTTGATGAGGGGACCCAAAGAGGCTTCTTTGTCCCACCCGTGATATCGATTATCGTCACAGAAATCCTGGTAACTTTCCTTCCAGTTTTCGCCATTAAATCGCCTGGGTGTTCGGACGGGCTTTCGGGCGCTGTTATGACTCCATACCAACCGATCGGATTGCCTATGGCTCGATTCCATAATTTCGGATTCATCCTCTCGAGTCTGGCTACAGCAGTCTATCCCCATCCCCTGGATGCAAGGATCAGAATCCACAATCACCGCTACCCGAGGGCCCATTGATGCTCTTTTGGTTAACTTTCGTGGAGCCGGTACGGGACCAGTCCCTTCGGTTGGCCGGGCTCCTCCCGCACTTGAACCCGTTGCTCCCGGGTCGGGCTGTGGACCCCCATACCAGCAGGGGTTCGGGTCAGGGACTGTCCCGGCTCCTTCTCACGGGTTAGATCCGCCACCCGCATATGTGGGCTGCGGCCCCTCATTCTGTCCGGCACCCGGAACTGGTGCCCCATACTGGTAAGTGATGTTATATATTGGTGGGGGAGGCATTGTGTAATTATGGCCCACCAAGGCGTCATCCGCAAAGGGATGCAGGGAGCCGTAGCTATGGTTCATTCTCTTCGGAGGAGGTTCGTTCATAGTAGTTTCCGCACTGGAGATCTCCTTCGCCTCCGTTCCCCCATAGGTCACTTTCCTTTCGGGTTCGGTCGCTATGAACCTTCTCCGATTTCGCTCGTATTTGCCGTCCGAGACAGTCCCGAAAGCCCTGGGTGGTTCCTCTGGCTTCAGGATCGGACTAGGGGTGGATGCCACATGATTACCTTGTTTTGGCTTTTCCTCCCCAGATTTCCGGCCAGCAGCGAGTTGTCCCCCGCGACTCTCCTCCATTAGTAGCTCATAGGCCAGGTAAGTGTCATTTATCTCTTCTTTCTTCTTTTTCAGAGCTTCCAAATCGGCTTTTATTTCGAGTCGAGCTTGAGTTAAAGCCTTCCTTTTGTTTTCAAACTGCTCTCGTAAGGCCTGGCCAGACTGCTCTTCCATGGAGAAGTCCCCCTTTATTTTCTTAACCTTCTCGGACTGCCGATCAATCTCAATCTCATAAGTATCCCGGAGGTCTCTCGATTTCCGGGCCTCTTCTTCATCCTTATGCAGTTTCGCCTGCTCCTCACTCAAGTGTTGCTGAGCGCTCTTCACCTGTTGTTGAACCTTAGCTAACTGTGAGGTTTCGAGCGCCAGTTGTTCCTGGATGTACTTGCGATCCGCATGCATCCTCCCCTTCGTTTCTTTCAATTCGTCCGTCTCCTGCTGGTTCTGGGCGATGACCCCGTCTTTCTCCTCAGCAAGGCGGATCAAATCCTCATTCATGGCATTGTACCGATCCCGCATTTCCTCCTCCTCTGCTTTAAGCTTGTCGCAATAAGCGTCATAGTCAGGGATCTGTCGGGCTCGCCTGGACAGATCCTTTTCCATGCGCCCATGTTGCGGCTCGGAGGGAATCTCTTTTAGAAAAATCCTGGTCACGGCACCAGTGTAGAGTTCGTCTTTACGTGATTCGGTAAATAAGAACGCAAACCGCAGTTTTCTTGTTGAGATGCGAAGAAAGGTTTATTGGAGCTTTTCCCTGTACAGTCAATCTAAAGAGGTTCTGATTCATTCAAGTCGTTCGCTAATGAGGATATGCTTTCGGTTAATCAATCATGTACGGAGACCTGAAGAGGTCTGCCGGGGCAAGGGGGTGAGGGCAGTATTTATACTGGTTGCCTCCTGGTTGCCCCCTGTCTCCGGCCACGCAAACTCACACAGTAGGTGTTCGACTATATAATATTAGTGCCCCTACACAAGATAGATATTCCAAGAAATCATCCTTGTCCTAATTACGATACGACCTGCCAGTGAAGATGGTAGGGGATCGGACCTCCTTACCCTTTTTTCTACAAACAAAAATTGGGTAGTGGTCTGAAATGAGGCAGCTTAACACACCGCTATTACTGACAATATCACAATCCGTTATAATATGATCAATGCACGTCCCACCCAGGATATTATTCTCATTCGGGCTAGTTATTTCCTCAATATATCATTTTGTGCTTGTTTCGCGACATAAATCAAAGAGACATATTGCAGGGCCAGAATTGCGCTCTCTGCCGTTTGCGTTAAAATCCCCCATAACCCAAAGCTCATAGCGCCCTCTGTCAATATTACCTATTACGGTTTGGAGTTTCTCAAAAAAATCAACATGGTTGGGGTTTGGCGGTCTGTAGACATTTAGTATGATAAAATTGTGATATGTGGGCTTTTCAAAAACTAGCGCTTGAACCTCAATATTGTCTTCCATTAATTGTAGGGTTGGCTCCACATGACAGTAGGGGCTGAAAAAATCTCCAACATAGGTGAGCAATCCACCTCCAGTTCAACCTGGGCGATCATGCCTGAGAATCCTTTTACTATTCCAATGAAAAAGAGTGTCATCAGTGCCGTCAGCAGCCCACGATTCACAATTACACAATATGTCGCAATCAAGACTCAACCTGACATCTACAAATTTTCTCCTATTCAGACTATGTGCATTCAGGCTAACTATGGTTACTCCCTTTTGGTTATTCAAGAAGTTCCCGAGAATATCCCGACCCGAGTGTCTATACCCGGGCCGAGAAGATTAGCAGCCGGAGAATTAATCACCCGAGCCAATACCCAATTTCGGGAGGGGGGGTGGTGATTCCAGACGCAGGTGGAGGGCTCCGCAGACCTCACTCGCCGTTGGAATAAGAGCTGAGCTATGTAAGAAAACATCTTGCTTATGGTTGTTTTACAGTCATGTATTGGGATTCTAATAGAACATTAATATGTGTAGACAGGCATTGTTGTTGTATATAATTATGAGTACCTGTTGGGATAGATGAGAGAGTAATATAGATAAAAGAGATTAAATCGTCCAGGATAATAAAGAATGTAATAGAAAGACTAAGGCCGGCTGGGGAATGCAAGGAACACGAGAACACAGACAGTTTATGAATAAAGGCTTGTATTCAGGAAAGTGCTTGACTAGAGGTTATTAATTATACATAAGGCACATCGACAGTTCTTATGACCAACTGCGGAGTTAGGAGCTCAGGGAGTACGCCCGTCGCCAAGCTTGAGCCAAAGTAGACTGAGGCACGACTCCGCAGCGCGCCCTAATATAGGGCTCGCTACGGAGGCGCCCTCTGGTGGGCGGCGGACGAACTACTCCTGCGCTCCAGACTCCGCAGCGGCTCCTTCCCGCTACACCCTTCCCTCGTTATTTACAGCTGTCCCCTCCCTCCCTAATCGAAAGTAGAGATAATATAGCGACTCCGCAATACCGGATTACAATTGGTGGTATCCCTGCGGCTTAACTCTAGTTACTTTTTGATTCAACATGCTTATTCCTATAGCGCTGCTCCTGCGAAGTTACAGTCATAAACGATGAGATCGGTTCGGTCCTATTCTAACAATAATAATATTTAAAACTGTACGACTCTCCCCTTCTTAAGTACTACCCGTGGAGGTCCTGTACTGGTCCTCCGCCGCCCCGGGGCCCTATACCGGGCCTCTGGCGTCTGCTTCATTCCCCTCCCTTCCTCGTTACGGCTTCCCCTCCCTCTCGTCCCATCTGGTAATTATCAGGCTGGATGGCGAACTCACCTTGCGTGGTCGTGGCCTCCGCTCGTCCTGAAGGAGCCGGTATCTGGTCGTTATTGAAGCTATGACATCGTAGGTCCCCGGGCCAATCACACAGAGACGGCTGGATACGTCGCCCCCGGTGGCCGCAAATTCCTCCCCCATGGAGATGGGGGGGAGTAAAAATGCAGCCCACCGCTCCAGCCGGTTTGGCTCCCTACCGGAGACAAACCACCACGGCATCCAGGCGGGTGGATCTGCCGTGGGCCCGTGCCGGTGGGATCCTAGCACTCGGGCGGCTGAAGGGGGGCCACTCCCTGGGCGAGAGTTCGGGGAGTGTCTTTGCTGTCGAGCGCTGGTGGGTGTGCGGAGTGGCCTGGTTCGCGTTCCCCCCAGTCGCTGCTCCTCCGCCGCCTTCTGGTGATATTTGGCTCTTCCCTGTAGCCCTCCCCACTTCTGAGTGGGCGCCGGGGGCACCACCCTTTCCGTCTCCGGTCTGGCGGACTCCTTTTGTAATTTACGCCGCGGGTGGCTGTCTTGTGGTGACCGCCACTCCTCTGGTACCGCTGCAGGGGGAAAATCCTGTACTAGAGCGTCCAGGTGGGGGTTGGGTGGGGGGTGGGGTTCGTCTGGTTCCCTCAAGGGGGTAGACGTAGGGGGCCGGGTGGGATCATAAGGGTAAAACACTACTCTGTGCGTGGGGTTGCTGGGTGGCAACAGTGTTACCAGAGAGTTGTTCCACTGCCCGTCGTCGCTGCGCCCCTCCTGCCAGACTACGTCCCCCAAGCCATCCCACATAGCCAGGAGATGTACCATCAGGTTGGCGGGCATGATAAAAAGCTCGCCGGCTACCTGAGGCGTCGCGGGCACCACCCTCCGCGTTTCGGCCTGTCCAGTCGTGGGGGTGGACGTGCCGGGGATGGTAGCGTCTGGTTCTCCCTCCGGAGGTGGGGACTGTTCCGGGCGTGGTGACTCTCCGCCTGCTACCTCCCGTGGGGAGATGGTGACGGTGGTGCGCGTCACTTGCTCCTCCCCCTCCTCTTCCTCCTCGGAGAGGGCTATACGGTGGTATCGCACTGGGGGGCGCGGGGGGGGCTCTTCCACCTCAATGACGTACCCCGCGCTGTGCGGAATAAAAAGACCTGGGGAAGTCTGCGCAGGGGAGGAGAGGGTCTGGGTGAGCGACCTTCCGGTGGGAGGGGGAACTCCTGCTGCTACCAGAGCCTCCTTCTCCTCTGGAGTGTCCCCAAAGCTTAAGTAGATGCGCATTCGCTCCTGCAGGCGGCGGGCCCTCTCTTGTGATGTTTCCTCGTCCTCTGGCTGATCCGTGGGGGGGGGGGGTGGCGACTGCCCGCCCGGGGTCCCCATCGCCATGAGGTTGGTGGCGGCCAGTGCCGCTTCTGCCTCGGAGGAGATGCTGGCCGCCGGTCGGCCTTCAGGCGAGCCCAGGCTGAACCCGGGTGAGGGGCCCAGCGAGTCCGCCCGCTCTCCCTGCAGGGGTGAGGTGGTGAGCTGCTCGGAGGCCGTTAGGGTGGATTCGCTGCCCGATGGTGCCGCCTCCATCTCTTCCGGTTCTTTGGTTGGGGGTTGCTTTCGCTCCGCCTTTGTGGGGGTACGGGTCAGTATCACCACCGGCACCCGCAGCCCCATTTCCTCATCAGTTGCTGCCTGTCTCGGGGGTTTATTTGGGGGTAGCATGACCACTGTCTCCTTCCTTTTCTTACCACCCGGTGTGCCCTCCTCCGTTTCTCCCCCCCGCTTTCTGGCTGAGGCAGAGGTGGAGCCAGTAGATGAGGTGGAGGAGGTTTTCCTGGCGGAACTGGTGGAGGTAGAGGTGGAGCCGGTGGACGAGGCGGAGGAGGTCTTCCTGGAGGAGCTGGTGGAGGTAGAGGTGGAGCCGGTGGAGGAGGTCTTCCTGGAGGAGCTGGTGGGAGTGCCCTTTGAGGTGGTGGCTACCTTCCTACCCAACTCCGCAGATGACTCCGCAGCCTGTTGTCGCTCTCGGGCTTTCTTCTCCTCCACCCTGGGAGACGATCGATTCGGCACCACCACCACGCTAGGGACAGCTTTTGAAGACGAGGAGGTGGTCTTACTCTTACCGGCCGTGGACGACTTGCTGTTGGCAGAGGTAGTGGGCCGGGCTGCGGAGTCGAGGCTCCTACTGGCGGAGGCGCTGCTCTCCCTCCGGCTGCTGGAACCCCGGGCTGGTGTGGAGGATCGTCGGCGGCTGGCCGACTCCGCAGACGGCGAGGGTGCCGTCTCCCTGGCTGCGGATGCTGGGGAAGTAGAGGAGGGACGGCGGAGGGTGGGGTCAATCGGGTGTTTTTCTGGCATGGGTTTCTCTCCGGTTACCCAGGGATGCTTAGGGTCCCGGTGATAGCCCTCCAGGTGTCTCCTTAAATCTCTTTTCCGCACGGCGGCAAACACCCCCCCTGCATTACCTCCTCGGCATCGGTTGGTGCCTGTGCCCCGGGGGCACAGCCATCCAATGGCTTGGCCATCTGCATGCTGCTCTCTGATGTGCCTTGCTCGATTACACGACTTAGTGAAGGTCTTATCACACAAGGTACAGTGATACAACCCGTCTGCTTCCATGTCGTCTGCATGCGGAGTTGGAGTCAAGATGGCGTCTTTGTTATGGTGTTCATCCGGGCGGTGCGGATCTCGCCTCTCGCGAGACCTGCCGCGAGAGGATGACTCCGCGGAACTCCGCGCGGAGTCCCGGTCGTCTGCATCCTTAGTTTGCCTCCCTTTTCCCTTTTCTTTAGACCTACTTCGATCTCTACGGGAGCCTGAGGTTGCTTGCTCCTCCCTGCGCGTTTTTGATGGAGCAGTGGTTGATGTAACTCCCTTCCTTCCCCTCATTGTTGCTGTGATGACCTGGGACGCTCTGGTCGTTTTTGCGGAGCTTCGCGGAGTCCCCCGCCCGCGCTGGTGTGCGGCGATCCCCGGCTCTTCCCGCTGGTTCCCCCCGGGTGGTGCGGAGTCGACTCCGCAACCCCCAAAACCCGTTGTTTTTACTGTTTTTACTGTGGAGGGGGGGCCTTCCCTCTTTGGGCTGTGCTCCGACCATTTCCCCACCCACCTAACTACCGCTTCCACCTCTCTCCCTTGTACTCCCGGGGGAGGGGGGGGATGACTTTCAGTTGATCGAACGGTACTACTTTGGCCTTCCTGCCCTCTCCCTTTATTTCATACACTGACTGAGAAATGCGAGCCGTTACTACCCAGGGGCCCGTCCACAGGCGTTGCAGCTTGGGACTTCGCCCTATCTTCTTGCCGGGGTGGTGGTGGTATACTGTGGCTCCCACCTCTATCTCCCGGGTGGTCGCCCTCCCGTCGTAATTGCGACTCTGTCTGGCGACTGACGTCCCGATGTGTTCCCGGGCCAGGGCATGGGCAGTGGCGGTGTTCCTCTGCAGGCTAGCGACATACCCCGGTCTGCCCTCCCCCACCTCCTCCATGGGCTCTGGGTACAGAAGGGCCAAGGGCAGATTAGTTTCCCACCCCAACATCATCATATTTGGTGTCACTCCGGTCGTGGAGTGCACCGAGGACCTGTACGCCGACATGACCATGGCGAGATGCTCGTCCCAATCTGAGTGGTCCTCGGCTACCACCGCGGAGAGCAAAGCCTCGATGGTGCGGTTAGCCCTCTCCACCATTCCGTCCGAGCGTGGGTTGAAAGCACAAGTGCGGGTCTGCCTGATCCCCAGAATGCGGATGACTTCCCGGAACAGGTTAGACTGGAAGTTGCGCCCTTGATCGGAATGGAGACTAACGGGGGCCCCAAACCGGCACACCACGGTGTCAACTAGGGCCCGAGCCACCGTGGCAGCCTCTTGGTTGGGAATGGCCACCGCTTCGGCCCATTTCGTGAAGTAGTCTATGATCACTACTATGTACAAATTCTTCCTGGGGGTTGGTGTGAGAGGTCCCATAACGTCTATGGCTATCCTCTCCATGGGCAGCCCCACCCCCACGTGACCCATTGGAGCCCGTGTGGGGTGGGGTGCCGGCTTCCTTTCCAGACACCTTTTGCACGTGGCCGTCCAGTAGGTTATGTCCCTTCTGAAATCCGGCCAGTACCATCTTTCTTGTAGCTTCCGTACAGTTCTGTCCCTCCCAAAGTGTCCCACCATACCTCCCCCGTGCGCTGCCTCGAACGCCTCGGCCTTCCTTTTGTCAGGTACCAGGATCTGAAACGCTCTGTTGCTCCCGGGGACGAACCACCATCTCCCTAGATACCCTTGCTTAATGGCCAATCTACCCAGTTGTGTAGCCAGAGATTTCACTGCGTACCCTTGGTCTGCCAGTGTCTCCTTGCACGGTTCGGTCCCTTCCTCCACCCATTTGTACACCAACCCTAGAACGGCATCTTCCTTCTGGTCATTTTTCCAACTCTCTCTAACTTCCCCCGCTATGTCCGGGTCATCTGCCCCCCGTCTAGTGATGGCCCGTACCGACGCCGGCGCCGCCTCCTCTTCCTCGTCTGACCTCCCACACTGTCGGCAGGGGATCCGGGATAGCCCATCCGCATTGCCGTGTAGCCTACCGGCCCGGTGTTCTATAGTGTAATCATACGTGTCCAATATGGAGATCCATCTTGCCACTTGTCCCTCCGGTTCTTTGAAGGCCATAACCCATTTCAATGCTGCGTGGTCCGTGCGGATGAGGACGTTCCTCCCTAGTAGGTAATGTCGAAATTTCCGTAACCCGAAGATAATCGCCAGCAATTCCCTTCGGGTGACGCAGTAGTTCCGTTCTGCTCTGTTGAGCGTGCGGCTGCCGTATGTGAGGACGATCTCTCGTACGTCCCCCTCCCCCCCTTGTCTTTGGGACAGCACCACCCCAAGGCCGGTGTCAGAGGCGTCAGTGTCCATGACCAGTTGTCCCTCATCCTCCGGGTAGCCCAGGATGGGTGCCTCCATCAGTAGACGACGCAACTCGTCAAACGCCACCTGACACCCCCTGTCCCACTTAAAAATTCGTCCTTTATCTGCCATCTGTGTGAGGGGTTTCGCCAGGGTAGCGAATTCCGGGACGAAAGCCCTATAGTAACCAGCCAGCCCCAGAAAGCTTCGCACCTCCGTCAGACTCTCTGGCACCGGCCAGTCCTGTATAGCCTCTATCTTCGCCGGGTCCGTAGCTATCCCATCCTTGCTGACCACATGCCCCAAGAAACCGACTTTCCTTCTAGCCAGCTGGCATTTTGATGGTTTGATTTTCAGGCCGGCGGCTTCTAGGCGCCCCAGTACCTCCCCCAATCGTTGGAGGTGGCCCTCAAAGTCTCGGGCGAAGACGATGATATCGTCGAGGTAGACCACGCAGGACGTCCATTGTAGGCCCCGCATGGCTACCTCCATCAGTCTTTCGAACGTACCGGGGGCGTTGCACAGTCCGAAGGGCATTACCGTGAACTGGTACAACCCCCGGTGCGTCGAGAACGCCATCTTCTCCCGGTCCTCCGGGGCCATCTCCACCTGCCAGTACCCGCTGACGAGGTCCATGGTGCTGAACCATTGGGACCCCGCCAGCGTATCCAAGGAGTCGTCGATGCGTGGTAGTGGGTATGCGTCCTTTCTCGTGGCCTCATTGAGACGGCGGTAGTCCACACAGAAACGCATGGTGCCGTCTTTCTTTTTTACAAGAACCACGGGGGAGGCCCAGGGCCCGTTTGCTGGTTCTATGATGCCCGAGGTTAACATTTTCTCTACCTCTGCTTCCACTAACGCCCGCCGATGCGGAGCGAGTCTCCTTGGTGGCATCCTAATTGGGGGGTGTTCCCCTGTTCGTATGTGGTGTTGAATGCAGTTTGCCCTCCCCGTATCCCCCGGTCTCAGCTGAAACGCCCCGCAGTGCTTGCGCAGGAGGTTCTCCAAGGGGGTCTTCCGATCCTCCTCGACGCCCTCCGTCAAGGTGCGGATGAGGTCGTCCGCTTCCCCCGGGGTTCCCTGTGGATTGCAGGTGGCGACCCGGCACTTTGCCGCTTCCCCTTGCTTTATTTCCGCCGGTTCTTCCACGGGCTCCAGCGAGGCCAGTGTCATGTCCTTGTACACGACGACTGCATCTTGTCCAGGGTTAAATATCCGCACTGGTGTGGTTTCTTTTGTCGTGTCCACCAAGGCACGCCCGACCAGTAGGCCCCTGTCTTCCTCCACCTCCCGTAGGCCTTCTACCAGGCCCCCTTCTCCTCCCGTCCAGTCTCCCCCCAGGTATCCCCCTATTATGGCTTCCTCCCCTGGCGGTATTACTTTGGTGTGGCAGCTTATGACTCGACAGAAGTTCAGTTCCTCTTCCTCCAGCGTTGGTAGCAGCAACCGCTCCCCCGCCAAATCCACCAGAAATCCCGTTTGTAACAGGAATCGTGATCCCACGATTGCGTCCGTAGGTAACTCGGACAGCTGAAACGTCACCTCCCACGATCTACATTTGACCCGGAGCAGCACCGTGACACGCCCGTATAATTGTAGTGGCCTCCCTTCCACCGAGTATACAGCCTCGTTTGTCACCTCGTAGGCCCCTGGCTCCCCATGGGTCCGCCACCAAGAGAGGGAGAGCATGTTCACAGTAGCCCCCGTGTCCACCAGACATTCTACGCTACTGTCCCCTATTCTCCCCTCCACTAGGAGGCCGGACCCGCCCTTCTCCAAGCGTCCTACCACGATCTCTGTGCGCCCCTCTCCCATGTCGACCCTAGACTGGCCATTGTCTAGGGTCGGTTTTAGTTTTCCGCCGGCTGTGGAATGATGGCCGGCGTGGAGGCGGTTCCTCCCGCTGCGCTCCCGCTTGCCTCCCTTGCGTCAGCTGCGGCTATCTCGTCCCTCCACCTGGGGCAGCTACTCCTTTGGTGTCCCAACGCGGCACAGTGGTAGCATCGGATCTCGGACATCGGCAGCCGGTCCTTTCTCGGTCGGTTTGTTCTTTCTCCCCCCTTGTATGACGATGAGGAGGAGGAGGAGTTAGCCGGTTTCCCTAGTGTGGCCTTCATGGCCTCCCGGAATTTGGCGTTCTCCTCCCTCTCCTTTACGGCGTCCTCCCGCATGGACTTGAGCTCTTCTCCCATTGTTTGGCCCGTGGCCCGGACATTCTGTGCCGAGCCGTGCGGCCGCATGCAGGCTTCTGCGTGCAAGGCCACTTGTACCGCCTGGGAGAGGGTAGTAGCCGACGATTGGTGTACCCACATTTGCATCTGGATGTCCTTCAAGGAGTCCACGAAGTGGTCCCTTTGCCATAACGTCTACCGTAGCCATGTCCGCCAGTGGGTACGCCAGCCTTGTGTACCTCTCTACTTCCTCCGCATGTGTTTGGAGGCATTCCCCCTTGTTCCTCTCCTTGCCCTTTAGTATGGCCTTATATCTGGCGGCCTGGTTAGGGGGCTGGAACCTCGCGACGAGCGCTGCTCTCAGTTTCCTGTATCCTCCTTCCGCTCCTGGTTCTATCCCCGACAGAAGACGTCTTGCTACTCCTGTCAGGCTTAGCCCGAGGAATACCCCGGCCGTGGTTTCGTCCCAGCTGTTCGCCGTACAACACAGATCGAAGTGGGACAGATATTCCGAGAGGTGTGTCTGGCCGTCGAACTTCCCAGGCATGTAGACTGGTTTCACCGGCTTCCTGCCCCAGCTCCCTTCCTGCTGGAATCCTTTCCCTGCCCCCGGAGTCATCGCCGTGACTGACCCCGCCACATTTGGTGACAGGTACTTCTGCGCATTCAGCTGGTAACCTTGTGGTTTCCATTCCATTGCGTCCCCCCCGCCTGGTGGGCCTCCCCCCATGTATGTAGCGGAGACCAACGACTGCATACCCCCTGGATTTGCCACTTGAGGATCCACTTGTGGCTTGGATTCTGCGTACCCCGTCCCCCATTCTCTTTCCGCCGGCTCCGTGGACACTCCCGCATAACCCCCTTGGTTGATGGCGGCCCCACTTTGCCCCTGCACTTCAGCTGCTATAGCCGCCCTATAAGCTGCTTCCCTCCTGGCTACTTCCTCTCGAGCTGCTTCTACCTTTGCTATCTCTCTCCGCACCGACTCCGCCCTCATGGCGTCCTCCTCCGCCCTTTCCACTCTCTCCGCCTCCATGCGTTTCCTCTCTGCCTCCAGGGCTGCGGCCCCTTCCCTAATCTCAGCCCGTCTTTTGGCCTCTATCCTGCTGATCTCTTCTCTCTCCCCCCTTCTCCTCTCTTCCTCCCTTTCCGTGGCTATTCGCAAAGCTTCCACTTCCCTAGCCACTTCTTTCTTTGACTCCTCTATCCTCCTATTTTCCTTCACCAAGGCCATCTCCTTCATCCTCGCCCGCACCTCCTGTAGGATGTACTCATGTCCCGTGGGGGTGGCCCCGTTTCCTCCCCTTCCCTCGACTCCGTTTCCTGCTGCGGAGTCGACTCCGCACTCCTCTCCCGCGAGATCCCGCGCTGGCCGCGAGAGTGGGACGGTTTCCTTGGTAACTTTGTTTACCTCCGCCGGCGCCTCCTCCTCCGGCGCCCATGGTACAGTATCCGCACTTTCTCTCCCTTCCAGACTCCCCTCGTCCTCTCTTGGTGCCCATATCCTCCTCCCTTCGTCTGCTACTCCGCAGGACTTCTCTTTTTCTTTGAATGCTTTCGCCATCTCCTCCCATTTCTCGTTCTGGAGCTGCCTTTCTCTCTCCATTCTGCCGATTCTCTCGGTCTCCTCGGATCTCCACTTCATCACCCATTGTCGCTGTAACTCCGCAGCTCTCCGCATTTCCTCCTCCTCTTTTCCCTCCTCCGTTTCTGGTCCTTGTGGAAAGCCTGGAGGTGGTTTGACCGTCTCCTGAAGACTACTGGATCCCCCATGCTCTGCTCTTCCCTCTACCTTCCTCTGCAGAGTCCGGAGGTACACGTTCTCTCCCACATCTACTTCTTCCACCTCCGCAAAGTCCCTCATCCTCTCCTCCAAATTCGCCGATGCCAACCCTAATGACCTTCGTCCCTCCATTTTCTCCGGGCGTGATTTGCTGTCTTTTTAAACCGCTTGTCACCACTGTATCATGGGGTGCATGGTAGACCAGGGCGTAGTTTATCCAGTGATCTGTGGTTCAGCGGCTTAAAGTACCACAAGTAGCATACAGTACGTAGAAGCTTCACCAGGGGTACGTGTATCAAACTACTTAAAGGAAGAGGTTGGGTCCTACCTTACAACAGCAAGGATCAGACGATAATGAGTATACTAGCAGTGTTCGGCCAGCGGCTGAGAAGGCATGGGGTTTCAGAGGTGTAGGCAGGAGGTCCGCGTGTGCCGATAGGTGGCATTTTGTTGGTTACAGCATGAGTAGATACATCACGAGTAGCTGCATCACGAGTGGCATCACCAGCGTCACCCGTCTGTATCAGGTGCTGTCACAGTGACACAATAGGGCGGATTGTTGAAAGCAGGTTTTAACAGCAATGTGCCTAGCAAGGTACAAATAAGATGAAACTGTCAATTGGGTATGGCAGTCGGCAATCAGTTTGAGAACAAATAGCATTACACAGTTATCATACAAGAGGTAGATGAGCAGTCACAGAAATAGTGGTAGGTTAGGTATAAGTGTGAACACTAGTGGCAATCAGTTAATGTTTAATGAACCTTTAAGGGGTCGTAATAGGTTGGTTCAAATTAACACATATCCATGCATTATTTCATACTGATATGTTGAGACTATACATATTGTACACCAAATTGATCATATTTAATGTTTCTATCAGATCAGTTCCATTTTGGAAGGTTTCAGAAGCCATGGAGTGCAAATGGAACAAAAACGTTCCTTTTTCTTAAAACAGCATTATGGGATGGGTTAATTACACTATCATAACTTTTGATAATTGGAGATTAATCTAGGTGTCATTCCCTGGGACCCTTTCTTTTTTAAAAGAGATTAAATCGTCCAGGATAATAAAGAATATATTGTCATGGGGTGCATGGTAGACCAGGGCGTAGTTGATCCAGTGATCTGTGGTTCAGCGGCTTAAAGTACTACAAGTAGCATACAGTACGTAGAAGCTTCACCAGGGGTACGTGTATCAAACTACTTAAAGGAAGAGGTTGCGTCCTACCTTACAACAGCAAGGATCAGACGATAATGAGTATACTAGCAGTGTTCGGCCAGCGGCTGAGAAGGCATGGGGTTTCAGAGGTGTAGGCAGGAGGTCCGCGTGTGCCGATAGGTGGCATTTTGTTGGTTACAGCATGAGTAGATACATCACGAGTAGCTGCATCACGAGTGGCATCACCAGCGTCACCCGTCTGTATCAGGTGCTGTCACAGTGACACAATAGGGCGGATTGTTGAAAGCAGGTTTTAACAGCAATGTGCCTAGCAAGGTACAAATAAGATGAAACTGTCAATTGGGTATGGCAGTCGGCAATCAGTTTGAGAACAAATAGCATTACACAGTTATCATACAAGAGGTAGATGAGCAGTCACAGAAATAGTGGTAGGTTAGGTATAAGTGTGAACACTAGTGGCAATCAGTTAATGTTTAATGAACCTTTAAGGGGTCGTAATAGGTTGGTTCAAATTAACACATATCCATGCATTATTTGATACTGATATGTTGAGACTATACATATTGTACACCAAATTGATCATATTTAATGTTTCTATTAGATCAGTTCCATTTTGGAAGGTTTCAGAAGCCATGCAGTGCAAACGGAACAAAAACGTTCCTTTTTCTTAAAACAGCATTATGGGATGGGTTAATTACACTATCATAACTTTTGATAATTGGAGATTAATCTAGGTGTCATTCCCTGGGACCCTTTTTTTTTTTAAAAGAGATTAAATCGTCCAGGATAATAAAGAATATATTGTCATGGGGTGCATGGTAGACCAGGGCGTAGTTGATCCAGTGATCTGTGGTTCAGCGGCTTAAAGTACTACAAGTAGCATACAGTACGTAGAAGCTTCACCAGGGGTACGTGTATCAAACTACTTAAAGGAAGAGGTTGCGTCCTACCTTACAACAGCAAGGATCAGACGATAATGAGTATACTAGCAGTGTTCGGCCAGCGGCTGAGAAGGCATGGGGTTTCAGAGGTGTAGGCAGGAGGTCCGCGTGTGCCGATAGGTGGCATTTTGTTGGTTACAGCATGAGTAGATACATCACGAGTAGCTGCATCACGAGTGGCATCACCAGCGTCACCCGTCTGTATCAGGTGCTGTCACAGTGACACAATAGGGCGGATTGTTGAAAGCAGGTTTTAACAGCAATGTGCCTAGCAAGGTACAAATAAGATGAAACTGTCAATTGGGTATGGCAGTCGGCAATCAGTTTGAGAACAAATAGCATTACACAGTTATCATACAAGAGGTAGATGAGCAGTCACAGAAATAGTGGTAGGTTAGGTATAAGTGTGAACACTAGTGGCAATCAGTTAATGTTTAATGAACCTTTAAGGGGTCGTAATAGGTTGGTTCAAATTAACACATATCCATGCATTATTTGATACTGATATGTTGAGACTATACATATTGTACACCAAATTGATCATATTTAATGTTTCTATCAGATCAGTTCCATTTTGGAAGGTTTCAGAAGCCATGGAGTGCAAATGGAACAAAAACGTTCCTTTTTCTTAAAACAGCATTATGGGATGGGTTAATTACACTATCATAACTTTTGATAATTGGAGATTAATCTAGGTGTCATTCCCTGGGACCCTTTCTTTTTTAAAAGAGATTAAATCGTCCAGGATAATAAAGAATATATTGTCATGGGGTGCATGGTAGACCAGGGCGTAGTTGATCCAGTGATCTGTGGTTCAGCGGCTTAAAGTACTACAAGTAGCATACAGTACGTAGAAGCTTCACCAGGGGTACGTGTATCAAACTACTTAAAGGAAGAGGTTGCGTCCTACCTTACAACAGCAAGGATCAGACGATAATGAGTATACTAGCAGTGTTCGGCCAGCGGCTGAGAAGGCATGGGGTTTCAGAGGTGTAGGCAGGAGGTCCGCGTGTGCCGATAGGTGGCATTTTGTTGGTTACAGCATGAGTAGCATACAGTACGTAGAAGCTTCACCAGGGGTACGTGTATCAAACTACTTAAAGGAAGAGGTTGCGTCCTACCTTACAACAGCAAGGATCAGACGATAATGAGTATACTAGCAGTGTTCAGCCAGCGGCTGAGAAGGCATGGGGTTTCAGAGGTGTAGGCAGGAGGTCCTCGTGTGCCGATAGGTGGCATTTTGTTGGTTACAGCATGAGTAGATACATCACGAGTAGCTGCATCACGAGTCGCATCACCAGCGTCACCCGTCTGTATCAGGTGCTGTCACAGTGACACAATAGGGCGGATTGTTGAAAGCAGGTTTTAACAGCAATGTGCCTAGCAAGGTACAAATAAGATGAAACTGTCAATTGGGTATGGCAGTCGGCAATCAGTTTGAGAACAAATAGCATTACACAGTTATCATACAAGAGGTAGATGAGCAGTCACAGAAATAGTGGTAGGTTAGGTATAAGTGTGAACACTAGTGGCAATCAGTTAATGTTTAATGAACCTTTAAGGGGTCGTAATAGGTTGGTTCAAATTAACACATATCCATGCATTATTTGATACTGATATGTTGAGACTATACATATTGTACACCAAATTGATCATATTTAATGTTTCTATCAGATCAGTTCCATTTTGGAAGGTTTCAGAAGCCATGCAGTGCAAACGGAACAAAAACGTTCCTTTTTCTTAAAACAGCATTATGGGATGGGTTAATTACACTATCATAACTTTTGATAATTGGAGATTAATCTAGGTGTCATTCCCTGGGACCCTTTTTTTTTTTAAAAGAGATTAAATCGTCCAGGATAATAAAGAATATATTGTCATGGGGTGCATGGTAGACCAGGGCGTAGTTGATCCAGTGATCTGTGGTTCAGCGGCTTAAAGTACTACAAGTAGCATACAGTACGTAGAAGCTTCACCAGGGGTACGTGTATCAAACTACTTAAAGGAAGAGGTTGGGTCCTACCTTACAACAGCAAGGATCAGACGATAATGAGTATACTAGCAGTGTTCGGCCAGCGGCTGAGAAGGCATGGGGTTTCAGAGGTGTAGGCAGGAGGTCCGCGTGTGCCGATAGGTGGCATTTTGTTGGTTACAGCATGAGTAGATACATCACGAGTAGCTGCATCACGAGTGGCATCACCAGCGTCACCCGTCTGTATCAGGTGCTGTCACAGTGACACAATAGGGCGGATTGTTGAAAGCAGGTTTTAACAGCAATGTGCCTAGCAAGGTACAAATAAGATGAAACTGTCAATTGGGTATGGCAGTCGGCAATCAGTTTGAGAACAAATAGCATTACACAGTTATCATACAAGAGGTAGATGAGCAGTCACAGAAATAGTGGTAGGTTAGGTATAAGTGTGAACACTAGTGGCAATCAGTTAATGTTTAATGAACCTTTAAGCACTTTGGTTTACCTTAGTACACGCTAGAAAGTGCCTTACTGGTTCAGTTAGACCTCCATGACTTGTCCAGGCAAACTATGACTGTCCTGACCTGCTTGCGCCGGTGGGGGTGTGTATACGACATTGGTGAGGTTGGTAAGTTCCTGTTTTTGGCTGACCTGACTCTGGGTGTGTAATGCTAGCATGGTAGTGTGGGGAGATAGAACCAGTGTAGCAGTGGGTGGCTGTGGGTCACAAGGGGCTCTGTTGTGACTATACATGGGTGTCCTCCTATATGACCGTACGATAGGCCGTGTCGATACGCCGTGTCGATTTTAAGGGAAAGTGGCGTGTCGCCGTGTCGATTTTTATTCTATACATTCTGGTCTATTTTTCTGTGTCAGTCGATTTTTAAAAGGGCTGTGTCGCCCATGTCGATTTTAAGAACCCGCCGTGTCGCGCGTGTCGAATTTTACCCATGTATAGTCACTCTGTTGGCCGGGGCGAGATCAATTCTGCTCTGGTCAGTCAGCTGTGCCGCGGCCGGCGTCGTCCCCTGCTGTGCGGTGTACTTAGTGTAATTTTCGTGGGCCGCTCGTCGACGCGCTATAATATGGAATGCCGTTCCATCAGCAGTTTTCCACAGATGTTTTTGCCAAAATAAATGCCTTTATCCCATTTTTTGTCGCTGTAGATCAAACCAGTGCCGAAGTGGAAATCCTTTGTAGACTCCAGTAAATCTAGATCAGGGTCAGTATTGACCAGGAAGTCTGCCAAGTCTGCATTCTGATTGAACTTGTAAACATTCTATAATCCGGTTGTAAGATTTCATCTCTCACATCCCACCAGGCATGTCCTGTGGTTATGACGAGTTCTTTAGAGAGGCTCTTGATTTCGAATCCGTCAGTCTCCTTCATGATCTCTACAGCCACTTTATCATTTCCTATATATAGTGCGCAGTTATGCATGTAGGCCTGCTCATTACACACATGATCAGTTTCAGGGCCCTCATAGCCATTGGCCAGTAGAGGCGAGTACCTGCTGGGGGCAGGGTATAGGTTACTTAGTCTTGCTTTCGGGCCATTAAATATAAGCCTGCACGGAGTTTCTCTCATTTTGTCTTTGCTTGTCGCTTGTCTGGCGCAGGCGGTGTCACGTGCATCTTTCTCCAAGTTTTCAATGTGGAGCTTGATTTCCGGTGTAAGAATATCTGGGGGTAAGTTGCTCCAGTCTGCTAGTAGGACCTGCGCCCCGTCGATAATCATACCGTCATCATTTACAATTACATTTTTCAGGTTGTGTTCCTTGTGGAAGCGGGCTAACATCTCCAGCGTAGATTGCGTCTTGAAGTGGATTCATCCCTATTGAACCACATAGGGCTACCCTGTCCTGGAGGCCGTGTGCCTGGTTTTAAGATTTTTGTCCGATTGGCTTGCCATAGACGCAGACTGCGGCAGCCCGCCTTCCCCTGACTGACCAACTCTGGCCGCTAGCGCGGGTCACTCAAGTGCCATGTATTGGAGTCAATCAGTGCCTTGTGTTCACGTAGGGTTTGTCGGATCTCATCCTGAAATTCCCCATTATCAATATTTCGTGTTTCATTCACTAATTTGCAGGCAGCTAAATCTCTTTTGAGATCACCCAGTTCCACCCTAAGATCCTCATGAAGTCCCGTGAATTTAGAGTCCATTGTAGCACGCATATCATTTAGCTGCTGGGAAGTGGCCATGGCGTCCATTTTGGTAGGGGGGTGGTAAACGCAAACTTTTTGTGGGACCCATCCTAAAAGATGACACTCATCATGGGAAACATGAATCTGACCTTCATTTTGGAATTTGAATGCTCTAACCCCCCTCGTACGCCCCCTCCGAAGATGAAAAGTCGGAAAATAATTAATTAATTCAATTAAAAAATTCCCACATAGTGTGCATCCTTTAATATTCACCTCAAATCACTTTGAGGTGAAGTGTAAAAATGTAGTGGACTAAAATGAGCTATTTTGAAGTTTTGGAAAAATTCAAGATGGCCGCCATTGGCAAAAAACACTGTTTTTCAATGTAATTCTATCCATATTTGGTCTGCCACACCTCAAATATCATTAGAATCACTTTGCTATGGTGTATAATGACATACTGCACCAAAGTCAGCTATTTTGAAGCTGGCCACCATTGGGAAAAAAACAAAAATTTTCAGTGTTTAGTACTGTTTCTAAAAATATCCAAAATAACTGTCATTAGACAAAAGCAATGTTAAATCCTTTATAGACAGAATGTAGAATGTTGCATAGGTCAATTATAATCAAAACTAAATTCATTTAAAAGCTTAAGAAATAAATTGCTGTCACTTACAAGAGCTTTTCTAGCTAAAGTTATGGGGCCTTTGTACTGCATTATAGGCAAAGTGTAGTTCTGGGAACAGAGGGATAGGGATAGGCATCAAATGATAAAAGAGGGTAGTCAACAAGTAATTTTCTCCTAGACCCCTGATGATCCTGGTTCAATATCATCATTACAAAACCAACAGTTACAATTATAATGGGTGTGTGCATGTGACTCCCTGTAAGATAAAAATGTATACCACACTTGGCCGATAGAACAAAGGAAAAGAGCCAGGTATATAAGATGTTCAAAATAATCAAGGAGATTAGTAGTAGCATAAATTTGATATGGTTACACTTGACCAGCTGCAGAAGTGTTATAAGCCTTGGGCAAGGGTAATTATCCCCGGCTAGCACCCTGAACAATTACTCTGTCCTTGACTTATAACTATTATACAGCAAGTCACTTGTACCATATCAAAAACATATTGGTTTCTGGACAAGGCTTATAGATATATGTATTGAAAATACTTTTAATGAATCAACATCTAAGGTCTGTGCATTATATTTTCACTTTTTCATTTGCCCCTAGGTTTTGACAGCCCCTCCCTGCTTTATTGTCCTATGACTGTAACCATTTGTCTGTTAATTGTTCTAGAACTTGCTCATTTTAATCCATTAGCTCAATAGTGCTAAACTTTAAGACAGATGCTTATAGGGGTACTGAACTATGATATAAACTGACTGGTTGTCACCTTAATGTGTCGATTGATCTGTAGAGCACAACATCAATCAAAACTTAACTTAAGATCACAGGTGTATTAAAGGCAAAGTCCAGTTTTGACAAAACAGTCCACAGTGCAAGTAAGAACATAGCAGTGACTCCCTTTGATATACTTCTTTAGGTTATTGTTTAGATACTGGTTGGGTGCGTATAACAAGGTCGGTGCTTGATAGGTATGGCCATATTAGAGCCCAATATGCTCCAGAAAAAGAATTGAATTTGAAATTGCATGAAATTTGATTAACAAGGGCCTCTTACTGAATACCATAAATGCTGGCCATCAGTAACAGCAGTACTCTCTGCCAATTTAACATCTGAAGGTCAGAGAGCTCTATGGTGCCTGGGTTGGGGTAGATATATGGCTTCACTAAGCATACTGCATTCATCGCTCCTCCAATGATGCTGAGATACTATACTCAGTTATTTTATCACCTTTTCATTTTCCAATATTCACAGGAAATGTGTAAAATAATTGCTTTCAACATGATTAAGGGAAAATCAGTAGACTAAACGAATTCCCTCCCAGTACATAGTCAATAATCCCTGGTAGGCAGGTATACTGGTATACATACAAGCCCATACAGTCAGCAGGGGCTCGGGTCTGCTGACAATTGAAGATTACTTCCTTTGCCTCCATTGAGTTTGTCAACAGCATCAAAATACTGTTATGTAAATAATTTAGGGCCTTATTTCAATGCATCTAGGACGAATTACATGTATTTAATGGAACTACACAATGTTTCATATTTTTAAAACATTTTACTGGAGGGGGGGGGGGGGAGCAGGAAGTGATATTGCAACCATTTGGTCATATCATTTATTCACTTCCAGCCCAAGAAGAAAACACATAGTTATACCAACTAAGAAAATATTTTCTACCACTTAAATAGCATTTCTGATGCTTGAATAACAATGTTTTGTACCAAAGGCGGCCATATAGGATTTCTTAAAACCTCAATATATCTGCCTTTGGTACAGTATATCATAATATTCCATTTTACAATACTTTTATATATATTTCATGTCAGTTACACCACATAGAGGTTAAAAACGGCTTAAAAATGGTATTTTTTGCCAATGGCGGCCATCTTGAAATTTTCAGATACTTAAAAACTGCTCATTTTTGTGCACTGTATTTTTATATTCTACATCAAAGTGGTTTTATGTCCATTTAGAGGGAAATAGTCCCCATGGAAACAAGAAAACTAATTAAAATTGAATTAATTTAATATTTTCAAACTTTTTATCTTCGGAGGGGGCGTACGGGGGGGGGTTAGGGGTTTCGAAATCAAAAATGAAGGTTATATTCTTGTTTCTCATGATGAGTACCATCTTTTAGGATGGGTCCCGCATTCCTAACTTCATTTTGACTGAATAACCACCCCCCCCTAATTTTGGAATTCATGGTCGTGAGGCTGGTTTCTATACCTTGCAGGATTTTATTGAAGTCGGGACTGCAGATTGGGTTGCTGTTGGGGCTGCCATTGTTGGGATAGGTAGTTTAAATTACTGTTGGTGGGGTAGCCATACAGCGTTATATTCATGCCTATTATAGGTGGGTGCTGGGTGACTTGGATCTGACCGGGGTTCAGGTTGACTGAGCCGCCAACATGGACAGGGTTCGTCTGTTGTACATTTGAGGATTGCGCCATACATGTCTGCCGAGGTTTTAAATGATTGTTCAGCTGAATTGTGGGACAGATTCTCTGAGGAGGGCGGAATCCTATACCTCTTTTCAGCGGAATTTAATTGTTCAGGAGAGGTTATGGCCCTCTTAAGACCTACACTATGTCTGGACCTAGTCACTGCAGGTGAGGCGGGCGGGGAGGAGGTGTGGGTGGATCTGGGTGTATTGGGCATACCAGCCGGTGTACCAGTGCAAAGTTTAAAAAACACAACAAATAAACCGAAATTAGTGTAGGGGTTTACTACTATAATTATTTCCATCCAGGCGACCGAGGAGGGTTAGTTCGGGTTATTCCCGCCTGGCGTCAGTGTGGGCGGTATCCCGGAGGGGGCGACTGTCCTCTCTCGAGTACTGCGCACCACGTTTCAGGTGGGAGCCAGCCAACACGTGATCATGTTGATTTCACATCCAAAGGGGGTATATAAACCTCCCCTCCTCGTATAGTCGCCAGTCAGTGCAGGCCCGGCTGACTCCCAGCATTACCCTACCCCAATCGCTAGATTGAATCAGCAGTATTGCTCCGTCTTATCCTTCGGGTTGAGACCTAGACTCATTGTACAGGGATACATTGAATAAACACTCATTCTGCTTCGCACTTGGAAACTGATGTTCTTGTTCTCTTTTCTGAGATCCCGAACCACTACACTAGTACTCACATTCACGGAGGGTAACCTTTGGTTCACTATGCAACTCTCACTCACTCTTACATGGCCGATTTTGTGCCTTGAACTCAAATGCTGAGGATTTGTGTGCGGAGCTCCCACGGTGCGGTGTTTACTCAGCGGCCATTGTTGTCTAACTTTTAAGATATACTACTGTATACCACCCATGTCTGATCGAAAATGATTTCCCAATAGGTATAGTGTACATACAGATCAACATGAACACTTCTCCTTGAAAGTTACCAATCTACCATATAAGAGTTATTGGAACCCAAAAGGTGGCAAGCGTCTGACTAATAGTAAACCTTGACCCAACCCGCCTATTTTACTAGACTCACTCGCTACATCGCCAGAGTAAGGTTAGAAGGTCAATATTTTTGGAATATAAATACACATATAAGGGAGTGATCATTTTTTAACAACAGGGGGGGGGTGGTGGGTTTCCGCGCGGAGCGCGCGAAATTTTTTACACCCCCCCCGGTCAAGGGGTCAAAATTTTTTACCCCCCCCCCCTTAGGGTCGAAAATCGGCTCGCGCGCGGGCCCTTTGAAGCATAGTAACGCGCGGGCTTTTTGGCTCAAAACAGGTCAAATTTTTTTGCCCCCCCCCCAAGAGGGGTCCAAATTTTTTTGCCCCCCCCCGGTCAAGGGGTCCAAATTTTTTTGCCCCCCCCCCAAACCCACCACCCCCCCCCTGTTGATAATAAATGATCACTCCCTAAAGCACAGGTATGGTGAACATGATACAACCACCACAAGGTTCATTGACTGAGATCCCTCTGTCATCTTCATGTCAATTCAGTATACCTATGCAGTAACACAAGTCACCAGTCTCCATGATCAATGAAACAGCAATAGACCAGACTTATCATGGCAAGTGTTTCTCTTGTCACTCTTTCAGAAACATACATCAAAAACCCATTTCAGCTCGAATAGAAAGATTGCGTTGAAAAATAGAATAATCCAGTCCTTCTAATTGAACCAATCCTTCTGAAAGTATTCAACGAGGACTTCTAGATCTCCATAACAACTTACTTCTGCCAAGCAATGTCCATAAAAGACTCTTGAGTATGTATTAGAATATAATCTATACACTACTGAGTAACAAATGCTTATGCCTAAGATCAGTATATAAGGCCTGCCTGCCAGGGCACCTTCATCATACCCCTTGAAGCCTGTGCGCGCAGGAGCACAGGGCAGAAGGCAAAGATCAGTAAATGGATGTAACCTCTCCTAAGGCATCATAAGGAACCAGTCCTTTCCACCTTTGGACGGTCACATCACAGTTAGCACACAAGCGGTACATCCATACAACCAATGTCATCAGATCAATACAACTTGTGTATCAATATCTCTGTTGATTTTAGAAAAATGGTTCTAACCAATTCTGAATCATAGAACAATCGGCATCATTAATGAACATATCACTGCATCACAATTCACATAATGTATGATCGTCATCCAATCAAGGGCAGCTTGGCACCATACCAATGTCTTTTTCAATAGAAAACGTTAATTTTAAACAGCTCCCTTATTTATAAAAATTGTGAGTCCTTGATTATTCAGAGCATATAGATGCAATTATCTCATGATGCACAGTATTTTAAAGCTTTATATGACTAGTGATGTACTTATAGCAGATACAACCACTCAATGTTCAACCTTGATGACAACAAGCGGCAGGAGTTCCATCAATGCGTAGACTTGAAAAGTTTATGATTCATCACTTAGCAGCAGTTCTTTGTTTCTCGATACTGGTGACATACACTCACTAGGTCGATTACTGTCCATCTCAATAGAGACATCCACCTCAGCCCCTAGGAACACACCGCCAGGGCTGGACAGGTGGACCTGCGTACTCATCGGCACTCCTGACATGGATATAGGAATGTTCAAGGTTGATGGACGGTGGCTCACCTACACTGAACCATCCGTCATAGGGAAGTCTGTTGGAGGGTCCACTACCATGGACACCTCAGCCTCATTTTCGGGAAGTATGGGCAACTGACCAGCATAGCCAGTTGACCCTCGTCCAGCATCCTCGATCGCCTGGTTCAGCTCCATCAATAGAGCGACCGCCTCCTTCTCTCACCCTCAGAGATTCGATAAGGTGACGGATAGGAGACTCCACCCTTAGATGTGGAGACGGGCATCTAAGGCTGCAGCCCCGTTTCAGCTTGTCCAGGCAGGGAAGACACCCCACCTGGAGAGGCTGTCTTCATGGGGAAAGACACGGCTGTGTCCACCCCCAATCCACCGGATTGCAGCGTCAAGCCCGGAGATGACACAGCAGTCGACTCCAATGACACATCAGCCATGGAGGAGGCAGCCACATAACTGCACTCAGCAGCATCATCCACACGTTTCACAGGCGACAGAGGAGGATCCTGAAGGTTGTTTCCAACCCCAGAATCGGCTCCCATTCTGGCAACATAGGATTCACTATCAAATCCCAAGGGTAGAGGGGCAGAACCCCGTCCAACCCTGTACATACTTTCCTCGTACCAACTGGACAAAGGGATCTCGTAGCAATCTTCAAAGAACCCAGCTATCTCTTCAAAGTAGTCATCATTCCCAAAAGCTTCCCCTGCCAGAGTGGAATACTTCTCCTCAAGACCGCTTATCTCTTGCTCTAGCTTCTCTATCACTTTATCCTTTAGATTAACATTAGTCTGGAGAGCAGTAAGCATGTGTCCTGTGACACTGGCCATATCCTTGCTGCAATCCAACTTAGTTTTTAACTCATCGATCAGTAACAGATTCTCCAACCGATCCGATTACCCGGATAACTTCAAATCATCAATCATTTTACCCGAAGTTGCTACGACATCAGACCTGAGTCTCAATTCCTTATTGAGGGTCTCAATCTCCTCACAGCTCTTAGCTAATTTGGACAGGAGATCTGTTTTCACAGCCTCCACTTCTGCCAACTCAGCGTCATGCCGTGTCAAATCTTCAGCTTGAGCCCTAGCCCCTTGCAGAGCAAGTTGACAAGCTAAGTCTAGTGTGTCAAAGGAAATTTTCAATCCAGTAACATACCGTTTTCTCAGAATGGTTCAAACACTGACATTCTCTGGGTGATTGAAATCACCAGTCAATTTGGGCAGAGGAACCTGTTCCATAGATACCTCCTCATCATGCTGCTGGAGAGCCTAGTGATAGTTCTCCCATGCAACTAGTCGGAGACGGTATGGAGGAAAGTCTAATATTCCCCTCTTCTTTCCCCGTGGCTTCAAGTCTACCAGACCCCACCTTCCCTGCAGGCAGAATAGACTGTTGGTCTACCAAAACATCCCCCTCAGAGTTGATATCAATAGTCCTATAGACCTGCCTCACATTGGAGTCCAACTTCCTACCCAACGACTTCAGTTTTCTCCCTTTTTGCTCCTTTCTGTCCACAGACAGTTTTGGATTTTTACTACCCCCAGAGAGTGTGACAGGAGGTATTGATTCCTCCTTGACAAAGACACAGTCATCATCCTCCATGGTTGGAGAAGAAAACAGGTCCACCACCATCCTCTCATTCTCAGCCTGCTGTGGACTAACAGCAGCCTCAGGTAGTTGACCACCAGTTACCTCCATCCTAGGCTCAGTGGTTTCCCTACTGAACCCGGTGGATGACCCTGGGGTACGTCTCTTAGTTGGAGTAGACCGACCCTCAGGTGACCCCGAGTTCATTCCAGTCGAGACTGGAGACCAACCTGACCCCTTGACCGGTACTTGCCCGGTTTCACAGAAACGGGAGTGGCAACTCCACTGTTTACTGCTCTACCTGTTGACAAGGTCCTGGCCTTTGGAGGGGTGGCCAACTGTGACTTGGCGTCATAGTCAGCAGCCTTCTCAGGATAATCCTGCAGATAGTAAGGCCACGCCTTCCTGTTCAGCCACAACCTTCTAGGGTTATGGTTGCATACAAGGGTGTAAGCCAACCCTTGCGGTGTCCTATTATACATCTCCCTATCCATGAGTCCTAGAGACTCCGGAGGCATATCCAGTAAGTCTAGCGCAGCCATGGTTACCTCAGCCTTGATGTGATGCACATCAATCTGATGCCTCAGCATACACCCCTTCCGGGAGGTGCTGAAAGGTTCGCTACCGTTCATACACCTGGGTGAATGGTTCGGCTTACTCCTACACTGCCACATCATTTTTGAATGTGCATGAAATTCTATCAAATGACGAGCAAACTGATACAGGTCATGATATTCTGCAGCAGGACTCCTGTCCATGCAATCCCCGAAGGGGCACTGCCCACTTCCAACTCGCCAACCCCTCCCATCCTTGTAGGTAGGACTGCCCGCTGGCACAAATGAGAGCCAAGCCCACTTCAATCTATGCCGATCTTCACTTGAAAGATCAGATGCCCTGTATGTCCCCATACTTCGCCGAATCACCTCATCCCAGAATTTGTATCCCTGATGAGCGTTGGAACTGGAGTGTTCAAGCCACCACTCCATGTCCCGCTCCATATCCTCAAATATGGGTAACTTAGCCCTCCCTCCTTCCTAAGTGATTTCCCCCATGTAGGGTTTAGACTTAGAATTGTAGGAGGGGGCCTTATACAAGTAAGTACTTTTCCTCTCATTACACGTATCCAGGAGCTGTACAAAAGCTCCCATTTCATGTTCCCCACCTGGAATAGTGGAAAAACCCCAGCTACCTGACCTTTAATCCCTGGGCCCGAAACAAACCCTCTATCCTGTGATATTGTAAGTCCCTTACTCACAAGGAGCTTAACATGTTCCCCCTTGGCTAGGAGATAATTGGTAGTCTCCACCTGCTCAGCCCGCCTAATCTCAGCGATCTCAGTGTTATTACGACGCTTCTTCCCCCTTCCCCCTATTCTTCAATTTCTTTAGAGGTTGATAAACAAACGCTGGTAAGTCTATTTTATTCACACCCTCTGGCAAACTAAAGTCAACCGGAGCTGTAGACTCCAGGTCACCCAAAGCTAATAGTTCTTTCTGTTCCCTCGTTGGAGGGGTAACCTCCGCCAAGCGGCTCCCCCGGAGGGAGTTGCCCGACGGATAGTTATCCGCCATGACAATCAAAACAGAGGGCGGCCAAGAGGAGCCCACCAAATATATGAGCTTACACGGGTAGAAAACAGGAATATTTTGTTGCAAAAGTGTCCTCCTGTACTACCTCACAAGTGTCTCCTCTCTCCCTCCTTTGTGTGTAGCAGTCAAGATGTGCTAACCGCTGTTATTCATAAGAGGAGAGGGGTGCCTTCACATCCACTGTCTCTGAACTCATGTGCTGGACTGACGCTTACCCGCCAAACCGGCATGCATGCGCGTCCAGGCGCAAAGGATCATGGGTATCGGATAGCACCTCTCGGCAATACTTATCCGTTATTATCTGAAGAAACCCGGCCCGGCCGAGCTAACTGCGTAATAGTTGCACAAACCGTTTGAGTACTAATACTCATCTAGTTCATATCATATACATTAGTACAAACATAGTTTTTATGTAATATTTAACATACATATATATTGAAAAAACATGTCTAAGTGAATTTTAATGGCCCGAACTAATTCGGGTAAAAAATGTTCCGGGTTCTCTTTTTTTTTAAATTCTTACCGGGTTGTACAAAAACAACCACACCTATTTCCAAAAACCCATCAGAGGATCATTCCATTCATCTTCACAAAAAAAATCACCGACTTAGTATGTGGATATTTAATCCGAAAATATCACAACGAGTACTAAATGGGAAACCAACGCACAAATCACAGCATGTAAGCATCAAAAACTAACTTTAGTATAAAACAATGCTGGGAACCCCAATGCGTTTTACGGATCAATTCCACCATGTTTCCAGTCACAACATTCCCAGAGAAAAATCTCTCGTGTTTAGCGACAATCAGCACTAGTTACGCAATTCCCGGGGTTCTCAGGGCAAGTCCCTAGCGACCCGAAGAAATCCAGGTAACCAAACAAACACACCCGGCCCCGCCGCAGTTACGTAACAGCACCTCGACCTGCTATACAAGCATTACTCCTTACGGGTCCTTGGGGTATTTCTGCCCTAATCACTGGAGGAGCCTTCTGGGCCACCTCCTTAGTTATCGACTTCTTCTCTTTCTTCTTGCGCCGATACTGGTTTCTTACGCACCCACCTTGGTTGGGGCATTGGCACTTACACCAAGGGTCCTGCCTCATCGCCAGGTCGGCGACCTAGAAAAGGCTTCAGGCGATCCACATGGCCGGCAACTACTTTGCCTCGGACATTTCTTAATAACACATTAACATCAGATATTACTTTTGTCACCTCAAAAGGCCCATCCCAACCCTTAGAGATTTTCCCATGGACAGGTGGTTTCAATCTCACCACCTTCTGTCCCACTACATACTTCCGTTCTCTCAAGCCCACCACTTTCTGTTGTATGGCAGCCTTCTTCAAGTGCCCTCTCACCAATGCATAGCCCTCTCGCAATTCCCTCCGGAGAGATTCCGCAAATGCCACTCGGCACGGAACATCCTTTCTCCGTAAAACACTGCCAAAGAATAAATCAGCAGGCATAATGATTTCTGATCCGAATACCAGGCTATTAGGAGTGCAGCCAGTAGATGCATGCACCGTACAATTGTAAGCATGGGCCACATACTGGGAGAACGTGTCCCAGTCATCCTGATTGGAATTAACCAATGTCGTCAGCCCTTGTATCAATGTACGATTGAGCCTCTCAACCATCCCATCCGACTGTGGTCGATAGGGATTACCGTAAAACCTCGCGTATAAGCCTAACTCGCGTATAAGCCGCACCCCGACTTTGTGCCGATCCTATAAGCCGCACCAGCGATCTGATTATGGTGACTTTAGTGCTGTACCATAGTAGCAAAACCCCTCGTATAAGCCGCATTCCGACTCTGGGCCGATCCTATAAGCCGCACCAGCGATCTGATTCGCGTACTAGCCGCGGCTTATACGCGAGGTTTTACGGTAGTGCGTGTTTTTACTATGGCTAATTCCTCCAAAATCCCCTGAAAGAGGCGCGACTCAAACTCCCTACCCTGATCCGAATGCAGCATGAGAGGTGCGCCAAATGTTAGTACCAACTCCTCAGCCAAAGCCTGCGCACAGGTTAATGCAGTGTGATCTTTCATAGGGATCACTCGCACAAATTTGGTATAGTAGTCCTGTACCACCTTCATGCACACATTGGAGTCAGGAGTTGTCTGGAAGCCAGTAATAATATCAATGGCTATCCTCACCAATCTTACTCCAAACAGTTCCTGTTTCAGAGACGTTTTACCTTTACCCGGGCCCGGCTTTACCAAGCAACACGTTGGACATTCTTCCAACCAACTAATGACATCCTTAGACATCCCCGGCCAGTAATATCGTCTCGACAATTTGTCCAGTGTTCGCTTTCTGCCAAAGTGAGCAGAGGTTTGGTGACCATGGAAATACTCAAATACTTCCCATCTCAGAGAAGCAGGCAACACTATCTGCAACCGTCTTCTAGCCTTGCCTTCCAGAGTTTTCCACCTGCATAGCAGGCCGTCTCGTACTACCAACTGAGACCATTGGCCTACCAGATGCCTCACCTCAATACCTTCCAATGACAGAGCTGGTCTGACGGGACGAGCAGCTCTTTCCAGGATCAGATTCCGGATCAAATTGATACCTTCATCCTCCTCCTGAGCTTCAAGTATGGACTCCGCCGACCAAAACACCAAGTTCTCTTCCCAAGCTGGGTCAAAGTTCATTATAGGTGCCACCAAAGCATTATGTATGCCACAGTCATCACAATCCACAGGCGCACATCTCCGGATTGGTTTCCTCGACAAACGATCCGTGTTCACGTGTTTCACCCCACTCCGATGCTGACTCTGGGCATTCTCTATTCCCAACTCAGACAATGAGGAGATCCATCTACCCATCATTCCGTCAACCTCCTTAAAATTTAGGAGCCACCTCAACGATGAGTGATCCGTACGCAAAACAAAATTCCCACCATACAAGTGTGGTGGTTCGTAGTTATTCTAGTTTAAGGAACAACGATCACGGCAGTTTCCAGGTGCGAGAATATCAGTCTTTATTATAAAAACAACTCCGGTTCCTTCACAAGGGAACGATCAGTGTAGAATCAATACACACAGGTAAATCAGGTTTCTCTATAGTTAGAGGAAACGGTCAGTATAGTCTTAGTATACAACTCTGTCCGCACGGTTGGACATGTGAAGTCTATCGTCAGTCGGGCCTGCACTGACTACCTTCCAGGTAAACACACGGGTATTATATAACACCGGCTCTTAGGTCACGTGGACAGGTGGGTGGGTCGGCAGCCCACCTGAGAGCGGCACATGGTTACCTGGAGAGGACCTGCGCCCTCTCCCGGGAACTGTGTGCACTAGCTCCAGGTAGAGAAGCCGAGTAAACAGACGTTACCCGGAAATACCGTGTATGAGATTAATATGTAATATCATGCCCCTAGTAATGACGAAATTTTTTTGTGTACACCACTATGGCTAACAATTCACGCTTGGTAGTACAATAATTGCGTTGAGTTTTACTCAAGCTGTTGCTAGCAAATGCTAAGGGCACCTTCCCATTTTGTACAGGACAAGACAGCGCCTATACTGTCATTGCTAGCATCGGTGCCAAGGATGAACTGATCACCCTCAGTAGGGTAACTCAACACAGGAGTTACAGTAAATAACTCCTTCAGTCTGAGGAGAGCCTGTTCAGCCAATTCCGTCCAAATAAATGGAGGTAGCTTCACCACTCCTTTCTTTTTACCTACTACTAGCGCCTGAAAGGGAGCTGACACCTCAGCAAACCCGGGAATAAAATCACGGTAGTACGAGCAAAAACCCAAGAATGACCTTACTTCCTTCTGATCTCTCGGGGTTGCCCAACTCGCCACCGCTTCTAATTTCCCTGGGTCCGCCGAAATACCTGTGCCGCTAACTATTCGGCCCAGATATTCCACTGACTGCCTAAAGAACTTGCACTTCTTTGGTTTCAATCTAAGGTTATAGGACCTTAATCAGTCCATTACCTTCTCCAAGTTTGATAGACACTCCTCCCGAGTTTCGCCAAACACTATGATGCCGTCCAGATATACCAGATAGTTCTTCCATAACAAGCCTCTCAGCATTGTTTCCATCATGTTTTCAAATGTGGCTGGAGCGTTACACAGGCCAAATGGCATCACATTGAACTCAAACAACCCCCTATGGGTCGTGAACGCCGTTTTCTCTTCATCCTCCGGGTGCATTCCGATCTGCCAGTACCCAGACTGCAGATCCAGGGTACAAAACCAATTGTTACCCCCCGGGCAATCTAGGCTCTCGTCAATGCGCGGCAAGGGATATGCATTCTTCCTGGTAATCCTGTTCAGTCTTCTGTAGTCTATACAGAACCGACAGGTACCATCCTTCTTGGTAACCATTACCACGGGACCGACCCATGGACTGTCAGAAGGTCTTATAATCCCCTCACCCAACATTTTGTCCACCTCATCCTCCAATGCCTGCTTCTTCGACAAAGGAAGACGACGGTTCTACCCAACTGCTCCCCTGGAGCCGAAAACAAGTCAGAATTCTCACACAACAATTGTGCTAAACTTTCCTTATCTTCTTCCTGCTCCAAGTGACTATCCATCACTAATGGTAGGAGATGCAATGGCAATCCATACCTATCATTCCTTTCCAGCTCACCTGTGTTCTGCAACACTACTGGCGTAGCGGATGGGTCCAAAGCACCTAATTCCACTGCTCTCCTAGCTGCTAATTCCATCTTAGGTGAATCAGCTCTCCCTACCACGCCCGGGGGGCCACTCCCTCAGCATTACTGACCATGTGTGAACATGAATCCAAGGGAAAGGGTCTGTTTTTTTATCCTAGGCACGGACCCACGGGGGTCCTTGATAAGGGGTGCTTTTTAAGCAAATTTGTTGAGAAAGGGGTACATTTTCAAACCTTCATGGCTTTTTAAAAGGTATCTTTTACTTTATTTTCCTTGGTCACCCTTGATTCAGATATTTTCTCAGGATCACCCCATGATTAGGGTATATTTTTTCAGGGTCATTTGTGATTAGGGTCCGTTTTTCTGGTAAGTTAAACTTGAAAAGGGTATGCTTTTTAAAGATTTCTCCCCTTGATAAGGGTACCAAATTTAGGGTGATGTTCGCACATAGTGACTATGGAAAAGATAGGGAGTGGCCCCCCCGGACTACCACGTCAGCATACGTTCTCTCCCCAAAGGAGGTTCCCTTTTCCAAGTACACATCTTGGAAAGTCATATTACTGACTGGTACTACGGTTCGTCTTGAACTCTGCACCAGGGTACTAGTGGAAACCAACCCAAGCACACATAACTGCTCATGGTCCGGCTCAACTACCCCCATGCGATCAAATTCTACATCTCGGCAGTATACAACTACATTGCACACATGACGAGGAGGACGCCTGAAATTCGACGGAGCACACACTGAACCTGTGGGTATCGAAAAGTGAGCTCCCCTGACTCACTGTCCAATACAGCACCATAGAGAGAACAAAAATCCACTCCTAGAATTGCCTCATCAGTTAATTCAGCTACAGTCATCGAAACAACAAATGAATGTTGATTCACCCAAAAGGGTATCACCTGTCTGCCATGCATCCGCATATGGGACCCATCGGCAGATCTAACCGACCCTGGCCCCACGGGGCTGGTTGGCAAACCTGCCAATTTCTTAAAGAAATGATGACCCATCATGGAGTGGCTAGCCCCAGTATCAATCAAAAATTCCCCCAAGCAACCCTGGATCTCTTCAGGCAAATACCATCTTTTCCCTTACTTGTAAAGCAAACCTCTGGATTCCAGTCTTACCGCCCAAATCATATCCTCTCGAGTTGACAAACTTTACCGTAGGATCATCGGGTTTGAGTCGCAAAGCCCAAAACCGTTTTACTTCTTCCACCAACTCAATTTTACGAACAGTGTCCAGAAGAGCTAGTTCTTCAACACCTGTTTCATTCGTTCCCTGGGGCCCTACTCCACCTGGCGGATCAGACTCAGGTGCTGCTAACCCCAGCGGTTCCAGTGAACTTTCGTCCTTCAATATTACTTCGACAGTATCCTTGACATTTACAGGTGGGGTTGTTACCTTGTCATCAAGAACAACCCCTTCTAGTTTTCCGTTGGTGGTGGGCTTTGGTCAGAAGAGGGTTCATCTTTCTGTTTCTCAACTGATGATACTTTCTTGGACCAACATGTCCTGGCAAAATGGCCCTTCTTCCCACAATTGTAACACTCCGCGTCTTTGTTAGGTTTCCCTTTACCGCCACCACGGGTTGTGACCTTTTCAGCCGTCTCAGCCTTGGCTCGCTTCTCTATGACCTTCCCGATCATAGTTTCCAACTTACCCTCATCTGCCGCATAAGCGTCAGTCTCGGGAGTCTTTTGTCTCCTATTAATAGTATGACGAAGCTTCCGTTTCCTAAGAGCATCCTCGGTGAGCTCGAAGATGTCTGCCAAAGACATTGTAGTCTTCCACTGAGAAGCTATTTCTCCCGACAATCGCTCATCCCGCAACCCATTTATATACAGGCTGGACAACTTCCTTACCAGCCATGGATTGCTTGGACTTAATGTCTCAAATGCTTCTGCAGCCAACACTCGGAGAGCCATCCCAAATTGTCGATGTCCTTCACCGCCCTTCTGAATCCTCGACTCTACTTCAGACGGGGGGCCCGCACCGGAGGTGGATCCCAGAGCCCATGAGGCTGTTTCCACTAACCCCTTGCACGTTCCTCCGCCACTTAATTCAAAGCTCCTTAGGGCGGGATCACCAGGACCATCACGCAAACACCACGAAAGTGCTGCAAGGCATTCATCACCTTCCCAGCCATTGTGTCGCATGTCCGCAGCGAACCGTGTGAACCACTTCTTCCACGGCACCTTCCCATCATATTGCTTCATCTTGATGGCATGCTTTTTTACTGATGTTTTCCCCATTCTCAACGGGATTTCAGCCTGACTTATAGCATAGTCTACCGCTCTTGAGTTCCCCACATCACTTGGTACCACATCAATCCCCAATCTTCTAACTGCAGGATTGCTCTGGAACACCATCTCATCCGCCATAGACATATTCTCTCTATGGTGATAAGGGGTCCCACCACCAGTACCCATAGTCCTCCGCATATATATGCTTCCTGGAGTCACCTGCACACCAGGCAGAGGAGGAGGTGGTACACTGAACATAGGTCTAGCATTGCCATAACAGTTATCTGCCCCTACATTGCCCCATCCCAGTGGGCACAAAACCTTGATTCAACGTTGACAACTGGTTGATATAGGGTTACAGGGTAGATCAACAGGTTTTCAACATTGATGCAATGTTACTATTTCAACGTTGTCAACCAACACCTGTTTCAACATTGATGCGATGTTTGGATATCAACCTTAAATCAACCATGTGTTTTCCGCCTTTCCCGCTAGGTGCCTCCACAACCTACTGCTTATCAAATCTATCTACATGCTACATCTATTTTCCCTAATTGTAAGCTATTATTTTCTCATCAACGTATACAATTGATCAAAATCTTATTCATTTGCATTGACAGCTATGGTGTGTGCATTTGGTTGACATTTGGAATTAAATGACAAGAATAAATGCATGGTTTCAGTAAGACACCCTTTATGTTGCTAAGAATAATAGATAACCCAGTAAACAAAAACACGTTATATAACGTCAAAATAACGTTACTTGGAGGTGTGGAAAACGTTTGAAAATAACGGAAACATAACTTTATTTAACGCAAATTCGTTGACTCCAATTAATGTATATTAACGTTATGGAAAAACATTTGAATTTATAACCTTATTATAAAAAGGTTATTTTACGTTATAAAATGGTGATAAAACACCTAGTATTTGGGAGACTAATTCACGTTGAGAAAATAGTGCATCTTATGAGACTCGAACCTGTGATAGTGGGATGGTAGGACTCATGTACCAGTGCTTAAACCACAAGGCCATGAAGTCTGTACATGCATAATGTCCCAGTGAAGCTGTCTATATGAAAACCTGCCGGATACTGACTATAGCCGGCAGGAAGTCTGCAGAAAAAAGGCTACTGCAGGCTGTACTATAGAGATTCTTACCTATGAGCCAATTTTCATGGCTTGTAAATTGGACCATTATTAAGGTTTTCAAAAGCATAAAACGGAAAGCTTGAATATATTCTGTAATGATTCTTAGTAAACTACATATTAAAATGGTTAATTTAATTGTGAAACTTTAATTGGGAACCTTATTTATTATCATTGTCAGTCAAATAGTTGCTTTAAATGTAATTTTTGAATAGCGAGATTGCGCTCTGATATTAGGGACCTTTAGCAAACCCGACGTAGCCAAGAAACGTAGATGTATCCTATACTTTAAAGCACTGCTACATCTACGTTTAATGAGTTACGTTGGGTTTGCTAAAGGTCCCTAATGTAGCGGAGCCGGGGGACGGCTGGCACTTTCACCCACATAGACGGCGTGACTCACTGGACTATAACCCCTGGAGGCTTACTCCAACTCCCGGCCCCTCTACCCCTAAGGAGGCATGCATTATGTCGCCCATTATATGCATCTTTAATACTGATAATTATCATAGGTATTCTGTAATAGATATTAGCTTCTTAATGGTGAAAGAATTTCTCAAATATTCCTCTAATAATCCGGGATATGATCTTTTAAGCAACATATGACAAAGGGAATTAAACAAAATAGGCAGGTGAAATCTAGACATTTCATTGTGTGACATGAGATATATAGCATATTTATGAATATAGATATAGTTTATATATATATAAGTAATTCTGACTATAAATTTGCTGGACTTAAACCATATGCTACAATAAGTAGACAGGATTGACTAAACTGACTTTGGGGCATCTGTATCTGGTATCAATTTTTAAGTATCAGTATAAGGGCCTGCAGCCTGATACTTAAAAATTGATACCAGATACAGATGCCCCAAAGTCAGTTTTACCAATCCTGTACTTATTATTAAATGATTCCTTGGTGAGAAATTAGACATTTTGTGTGTGTTTACTCATATATTGGAAACAGATGATAGCCGTAGCACCTCCGGTTTTCTGACTACCCAGAAAAAAAGAGTCCGCCCCTCTAAATGTGTGTACATTCCCCTTATTTCTACAATTGAGGATTGCTGTTTGATTCAAATGTGTTAATTATTGAAAGAGGAAGACAATTGAAAAATAATCCACTCAGAATTATCAAAATATAACCCTGCTTTTTTGAGGATTTCCGTCACCCAAACTCAGCCAAACCCCCCCCCCCCCCTTCCCTCTCTACACACACAGGTATGGTCCACGGCTATATTGTGACTACACATGGGTAAAAATCGACACATGCGACACGGGGGGTTGTTAAAATCGACACGTGCGACACGGGGGGGTTTAAAAATCGACGGACACGAAATTAAGGACTAGAATGTATAGAATAAAAATCGACACTGCGACACGGCACCTTAGCTAAAAAACGACACGGCGACACGGCCATAATTCTGGCTACCCATGTATAGTCACTATATTAGGACTGACTATAACGTGCAAGCCTACCCAGTGAAGAAAGAACGTTTTTTAACGTTCTGAAACGTTACAAAGTATAACGTTATTTTATGTTATACATAGAACGTTATTTAACACAGTTACATGGTTTACCAAAAACGTTTGTATTCACAATGTTATATAACGTTATTTAACGTTTTTATATGACTGTTTTATCACTTAAATGACCCAATCTAATACCATATATCTAGATAGTTTATGGAGTGATCATCTTTTTTCTTTCCATTTTGTGGCTGTGTCAAGGAATGTGGGGAGCCGAGACAGAACATTAGTTAAAATTAGCCCCAAAATTGCTATTTGATGTCCATCACAGGTTTTAACAAGACCTCAGCTTGGCGAGTGAGGAGGCTATACAGGGTATACATAGGAAGGTGTGCAACTAAAAGTCCGCACCTGTCATTGGACCTGACAAATAGACTCTGCATACCAGTAGTGTTCACATCATTCCCTAGGTGGTGCCACTGTACACCCTAGGTTCTTTCATTGGAACTACTGGTATGGAGAGTCTCTGTCACGTCCAAGGATAGGTGCAGACTTTCAGTTGCACACCTTCCTATGTATACCCTGTATAGCCTCCTCACTCGCCAAGCTGAGGTCTTGTTAAAACCTGTGATGTCCATGGTCAAAAATATTCTGAAGCAGACCTAACGTAGGTTTGAACCCGGGATCTTCCGCATTGGAGACTAACCAGTTACCCCTACTCCATTGAGGATGTGATAGTATTCCTGGTGAAAGCTATCATTGTTCTGAAGTAAGGGTAAGGGTTGTGGAAGGACCAGGCGCACACCCCTGCGAAATAAAATATTTGCTGTAAAAGGCCATAGGCCTATTCCAAGTATCTAAATGAGGTGGCGCTATTCTGATGGGCTATTTTTGAAATTCTTTTCCTTTTTCAAATATCACTCTAGAATAGTCTGGACCCCCAGGACCCTCGCCCTGGATCCGCCCCTGTATATATATGTACAGACGTCATGGCTGTGTGGTCTAAGCACTGGCAATTGAGTCCTACTATCATAGGTTCGAGTCTCATAAGATACTCTATTTTCTCAACATGAATTAGAGCCCCAAATACTAGGGTGTTCCATAACCCTTTTATAACGTAAAATAACCTTTTTATAACGTTATTTTTCAGTCAAAAAGTATTATAAAAAACGTAAAATAACGTTATAATAAGGTTGCACTTTATAACGTTTTTCTATAACGTTAATATACGCAAATTGGAGTCAACGAATTTGCGTAAAATAACGTTATTTTCCCGTTCTTTTCAAACGTTTTCCAGCCCTTCAGGGAACGTTTTCCCAACGTTATATAACGCTTTCTTGTTTACTGGGTAGAGTGCCAGTCCTCCCTCACTCTCAGCTCTGTTTTTCACGGAGGTGAGTGGCAAACCACAGTGTCTTGCCTTTTGTACCCTAGTGCCCCGACTTAGAGGTACCCTCCCCCCTTACACACACACATACACCCAGCCTGTCTGCATGTCTGTGAGTGTCCCGGGGGTACAGCACGAACTGGGCAGTCATGGTTAGCTGCCAACCCCCAACCCCCCCCCCCCCCCCCCGAAGCCTTTAGGCCAAGGAGAGTCAATCAAAACATCAACAATGGGTGTATATATATATTCATACACCAGTGCTAAGGCCGGAAGTAGGCTGATACAAACGCCGGGTACAAACGCTTCCAAATAACCCTGATACAGCTCAATCTGACCGGAAGTGGACTGATACGGTTCTGCTGCTGTAAACCTATGGGATCCCTTATTTAACCAAACACATTTAATAATAATAGGCCAGTAACATAACCACCATACCATAGCGGCTTGGGTGGGAATGTAGGATGCCTTGGTGGTATTCTTAGGGAGGAAGACAGACAGACATCACCTCCTCGATGGAGTAGGGGTAACTGGTTAGTCTTTAATGCAGAAGATCCCAGGATCAAACCCAAGGTAGGTCTGCTTCAAGACGTTTTTCACGTTTTTTTCACCATGGAAGGATGGAAGTCTGAGAGTCATTATTGACTGTTCTTCCCCCAAGGAGGGTAGTGTGAACGAATTCACCAACACAGTGGCGGAAAAATTCTCATATAAAACTGTTGATCAAGTGGCTGACAATATTCAGCCGGGTGATTATATGTGTTGCTTGGACATACAGAATGCGTACCGGGCATTACACATTCATAAAAATAGTTTCAGGGGTTCCGTTGGGACTTCGGAGAGGGCCCGGTCTGGTTAAGGGATAACAGACTGGCCATGGGGATAAGCTCCGCCCCATATACCTTCAACAGGACTTCGGACTTTGTTGTCAGGTGTCTTGCCAGAGCTGGTTATACTAACTGTGTAAATTACCTAGATGACTATTGTTTATGGGGTAGAACGAGGGAGGAATGTGCCGCTGCGCAGCGTGCCCTCATCCGGGTACTCCGACAAATCGGGTTTTATATAAGCTACAAGAAATGTACCCCTCCCTCGACTTGTACACGGTTCCTCGGCATAGACATTGACTCGGTAGACAGAGAGCTGCGACTCCCAGAGGACAAATTGTGTCGGGTGAAAAAGCTTGTAAATGAGTTTGCGGTGATGAAAAAATCCAGGAAAGAAAAGATCGACGAGCTGGCAGGGTTACTGGCGCATTGCACCAAGGTGGTGCGAGGTGGTCGCACTTTCTGTCACAGAATCTACGATTTATCTGCGTCGGTGAGGAACCGCTATGCCAAAATCCAGCTGACTGAGGAGTTCAGAGAGGATATACGGTGGTGGCGTGATTACATGCCGGAATTCAATGGGAAAGCTAAGCTGTTTGAACACACCGAATCCATGATAGCGATCTACCCAGATGCGAGTGAGTACGGCTATGGTGCCTACCATGCGGGGGACTGGCTGGCAGCCTCGTTCGAGGGGAAAAAGAAATCCCCAGTCTTGGAAGCTGCGGTGGGGCATTGTGTAAAGGCCCCTGCGGAACATGTTGTGGATAACATCAATGTCCTCGAACTCATCCCTATCGTTGATGGAGCTAAACGGTGGGGTCCTCAGTGGAGGAATAGACGTGTGTGCTCAGTGACGGATAACACACAAGTGTTATATGCCATTAGAACAGGCAGGAGTAAAAATAAGCACACTATGTCTATGCTCAGGGAGTTATTCTGGATTGCTGTCAGATATAACTTCTATATAGAAGTGGTGTATATAAACACCAAGGTCAATAGGATCTGTGATAGTCTGAGTCGTTTGAATGTACAAAAATCTGTTGATACCCTAGTGGAATTAATGTCACCCATCTCATTGTGCTGCTACCATCTCTTTCACAGAGCTAGCAGTGCTGAGGGCAGAAGCCCAAACCATCATGAGGATGCATTATGCCCCCGCCAGTGTGAGAACCAGGTCAACTCAGGAGAAAAAGTACATGACGTTCTGCATGGAGTTGGGATTGGTGCCGCTTCCATGCGACAGCGAACGAGTGGTGCTGTTCATCGCGTACATGGCCAGGACCATGAAGGTCTCCTCAATCAGGGACTATCTCTCGGGCCTGAACCATTATCTAAAACTGATGGAAGCCACACCTATCGACTACACAAACTACAAGGTGCACATGGCGGTCGAGGGTGTCAAAAGGAAGTTGGGCTTGGCTGTAAAGCGGGCCTCGCCGCTGGTCCCCCAGCAACTGATCGCCATGTTCCGCCATTTGACCACCAATCCAGGTCATGTGGCGTTCAGGGCGGCCATCCTGACCGCTTTCCGAGGACTATTACGAAAGCAGAATGTCACGAATTCCCCAGTGGTATTGTTACGGGGCGACATCGTGATGACGTCGTGGGGCATGATGGTGAATGTGCGGGGATCAAAAACAATTCAATACGGAGACCGAATCCTGAAAATCCCGATCGCAAGACTACGAGAAACGGCCTTGTGCGCGGTGTATTGAACCGAAAGACATTTCGCCGAGATACCGGCACCGGTATCATCACCAGCATTTCTACTGGCTCCAGGTGTCCCGGTGGAGTATGAAGACTACTCGGGTATGCTAAAATATACCGCTAAGGAAGCGGGTTATGACGAGAAGGACTACTCCTCCCATAGCCTTCGGCGAGGGGGTACTTCGTATTTGAGATCAGTAGGAGCCTCGATAGAGGAGCTCAAGTTACGTGGTGATTGGAAATCAGATGCAGTAATGGTGTACATCCAACAACCGCTGGAGGAAAGGATCGCGTTTGATTTACATGTCGCGAATGAGTTAGATGCGGCTCTGGATAACTATGAGCCTTAACTGTGACTGGTCTGTTTGGGGGTTTTGGCATAAGCCCAGCCTCAGACATAAAAGGCCAAACTTATATCTATCATCGTTGTCTCTCTTTCATATTATAGATATATCTCGTTCGGGTTCGCCCCTTTATAATGGTGTATATAGAACACCGCTCTATATAGGTATTATATAACCTAGACCCCTGAACTAACATTGGCAGGGAGCCAGAACTCACTGGGTCACCTGCATACATTATACCTGTGTGGGTTGCTACCTGTATACAACCACAACACTCTCAGTGGACACAACATGCCTCACTATCCCTCCACCTAAGTGGTGACATTCCCTAAGGATTGGACTAATTTTTTTTTTGTGTCTGTTATTTATTAATAAATCTGGCATAAGCCCAGCCTCAGACATAAAAGGCCAAACTTATATCTATCATCGTTGTCTCTCTTTCATATTATAGATATATCTCGTTCGGGTTCACCCCTTTATAATCTATTTATTCATTGGTTTCCATCATTTGAGTGATAAAACATAATCATATAAAACTTTAAATAATGTTATATAACGTTGTGAATTCAAACGTTTTTGGTGAACCATATAACAACGTCAAATAACATTCTACATGAAACGTAAAATAATGTTATACTTTGTAACGTTTTAGAACGTTAAAAACGTTCTTTGTTCACTGGGAAAGCCTTAGTCCTGACCATGCAGGTTAGTCTGAAATGGATATGAATGCCTCTTACTGTGATCACCAGAGATTATTCATGTACCCCTGACCTGGATGGTGCTAGAATTAGCATTTAATCTTGGAGAAATGGGGGGGATGTTGTAATGAAAATATATAAATTGCAAGGAATGCGTCTACATAAGAATACTGCATTTAGGTTGAAAATTATCCATCAGCAGTCAATATTAAATCAATGTAACCCAACATTTATTATATTTATTCGTTGTTGATTCACAATGGCCATATCAATGTTGAATCACTGATGAATGATCAACGTTGATGACCTTATCAATATCAACCAAATGACAACTCTGTATCAACTGTTGATATCATGTCGCTACATACATTGAATCAACATTTAATCAACTAAAGTTTGCCCACTGGGATCCCCCATAGGATGTATTAGCAGCTGCAGGCTTCCCTTGTCCCTGTGGCCTAGCGTTGGTGTTTGTCCCTCCTGACAAACCCCCTCTACCCACGGTAGACATATTCACGGGTTCTGTACTGACATGCCTGACCCCCGGAGCTGGGGTAGAATGTGCACCGGGAGTTGGAGCAGGCTTACCTGTTCCATCAGAGAAATTTACTCCAGCAGCCTTGGCTGTGGACTCATTCCTCTTAACTCCCTTAGTGTCATTCCCCTCCGTCATGGATTCTGTTTCCTCGAGAAAACATTCCAATTTCCTCTGAAACATCTTCTCGATCTTACCACATAACTCCATCATGGACTGATCATCCTAACCCATCTTACTGCCCTGCATCGATGAGTGCCCACTCACAGTGGATAACATATCATCGGTATGTATCACCATGGAGTCGTCCAGTACCATAGTAGGAGGTGTTTTCGACACTTCCTCCGCCTCCTTCTTATCTAGAAACGAGGGTTCCTGAGCTGTCACAAAGGTCTCTTCTCCAGACACCTCCCGTGACACACTCTCTTGGACCCCCTTCCCAGCTACAGATACTGGCTCAAGCTTCTCTATCAAGAAACCTTCAGCTTGTTGAGCAAGCCCTTCCAGCTCCCCCAACTTACTACTCCGTCTCTTGATCAACTCATCAAACTCAGCCACCCATAATTGCCTTGCTAGAATCTCAGAACTTATCTACTTGTTCCGAGTTACCAGCTTTTCGGTTTGGGTCTTCAATCTACCCTACTTATTCTCGAGTAGCCCCACATTGACAGAAATCTGTTCCAGATTTTTAAGTTGAGCTGCATGCTCCCCCATCTTTCCTGATCGATCTGCCAGAAAACTCTTTTCAAAAGCATCCCTCTCATCCTTCAACTTCCTCAGGGATTCCTCTTCTATCTTAATGTGACGTATTAAGTATAATACAAGTATAAGGTAAGAGTTAGTACCCCGCCGTGGTCCCAGGGGGCGTGTTGGTCTGCCTGGCGACGTTTACTAGGGAGCTCTACCGGCTCCGGGTGTTTGTTGACACCACAAATTTAAACTTGAAGTAATAAACAAGGGAAGGGCCCATTCTGGACCCCAACCAAGATTCCACAAACTAATATTATATTGTCTGTCTATGTTCACATGTCATTACCCATATATATATATATATATATTGTAATGTTCTCATTGTGTTATCCTCCACTACTATAAGCGTCCAACCTAATCCCTTCTTTGATATGCTCATGCTCGTTTCTCAATCTGAGCGTTCTTATATCCTCCAGGCTAAACCTTTCCCTGGATCCATAATGCTGACTATCAAAGCCCGGTATGGTCAGTCTAAAGGGGTCCGGAAACAACATGTCCCCACTAGGAGTCATCCCAGATGCCTCCCCCTCCTTCTCAGGAGTTGGCACTGGAATGCCCCCCCCCAACGGAGTCCTCCCCCACCTGACCTTCCATGACTACTTCTTTAGTCATCCCCACTGGTTCCACAGTGGGCACCGGTCTAAGATCCCATTCTTTCGGTAGGTCAGATAACCCCTCCAGACTGGGTATGCTGGAATCACTCTCTACCCCAGCATCCTCCATGGATACCTGTCCATGCTGCACATCCTCCTCAGATGTGTCATCCTCCACCTGGACTTATTCCACTCTTTCCCTAACCTGTTCTAGAGCCGAACGTTTTGCCGGGGGGTCCCCTTGTGAGCCTATATCAGAATCCAGCTCTTGTGTCCCCTCACCCTCTACACGCTCAATCTCCCTCTGTCTAGCATTAAACCTCACCCTAGACCGTAGTCTAGGACGTGTCTCCTCACCCCTCCGGACAGTAACCGAGGAGGGAGGAGTATCAATATCCGACATCCCTACACCACACAAAAGCAATCTATAATATCTACCATTGAACTCTATGAGTTCTTCTTCACACATACACAATATGTATCTTCTCAATTTCAGCAAAAAAATAATATTATAAGTAATTCTTATACTTACCTAAAGTGGTCACAGCACCAGTGTAGCTGTTGGCTATTCTAAATAGTCGCCAGCTAGGAAAAACTACAGATTCGAAAAAAGATTGTTAGAAATTACTCTTTATTCATTTGACATATGGCTCATAATTGTACAGACAGATGGTGATATTCAAATATGCTTTCCAACAACATGTGATGTATGAACATACAGGAGTGATACGCTCACGGTCTTATCAACAATTCCTCAAGGTCCAAGGCTCTCTCCTATCTCCGTACACTCCCAATGAGCCGGTCTCCACAGAGGGAGTCGGGCTCGGAGTGCAATACCAAATGCGTCTATCTCCAATGTTCCCGAAGGGTGGAACGGAGAGAGACGCAGGGTCACCGAGGTAGGGGCAGCAGCAGGACAAGGCCCCAAAGTACAACAGAGTTCTAGGAATCTCTGATGAGGAACAACCAAGCCGGCCAAGTTGCACAGCAAGAGTAGAAGAACCAAGGGGTTTATATACCGGGGATTATATAATTCCACTTCATAACTCGTAAACACTTGAGTTCCCGAGGAATTCCGGGTAACCTGAAACCGGTTTCCCCGCGCCAACGCGGTACCCGAACAAGTTCAGGTCACACGTGGCGGTTGCGGCTCGGTGCACATCACCAGGTTGCACTCCACCAATCCTCAGGTGCCTGATTATGTAACTACATACTGGAGTTCAGACAGGAGTGCGGCCCGGATGCGCCACAACAAACACAACCGACCAAGTCAATCAGGTTCTATAGAAATAGTACAGCGTCCCACTACACATGATTTCTTTTTTTATCAACCATTTTGCGCAGAAATGTAAAACATCACATGTGAAACGCCTATATATTCCCCTTTACTAGAAAATTAATTTTACAATTTTACGCCATGGCATTCTGGGTAAAAATATGGGAAAAGAATACAAAGAAATCATCATTATTTGTAGCCTTAGTGGCTAAAACTATTATTCAGTATTAACAGAATCTTTTAAAACTCTCTCAGAAAATAGCTCAAATCATTTGCTAACATATGTGACTCAATCCAGCATAATAGACCTTATGTCGCACTAGCGCGAGCCGTGAAAATGGGGTCTGAAGGGTAAAACATGTATTTCACTGAAATTGGGTTTTCAATGGATTTGTTTGATTTATACTGTTATCATGCCATTCCCTGAGTTTTAAATCCATATGAAATTCCTAACATTGTTAATTTCACATTTTAAGAACCCCTACATGGATGTTTTGTCAAGAACAAAGGCCATCGAGACGGTATACAAGATGCATTTTCCGTCTATTTTGTTGCTCTGTCAGAACCCCCCATCCCGGGCCCCATGCCCATGTTTGGCATGCTTTTGTGTGGCGCGAACTTGTCTACCCAATGGCAGGCTCTCTTACAATCGTAAGTTGTCAGTCAGCCAATCACAGGGTGTTTTTCAAATGCCTTTGGATCGCATCAGACCAAACAATCCCTTGACAACACATCACGTGACACAAATGCGACCCGCTGATTGGCCGAGCGCCCAGCGTCCTCTTCCGGTTTCAGTTGTTTACCACGAGTCGGCGGCAAGAGACAATTTTGGTATCGGGTGTATTTTCATGTTTAAACACAGAATTATTATCAATTATTAACCCAAACAGTGTATTTTGAATACGCAAACATTCAGGACATGAAATGGCTGAGTTGGACACAGTGGCCAATGCGCTTAACGCAATAACTAAGGCCAACTTAACAACCGCTGTTGCCGAGCAGGGAGTATGGCGTCAGCTTGTGAACGATTATTTCCTACTCCCCGAGAATTTTGATGATTCTGAGGATTCTGATCAGGATAGTGAGTCTGATACTGAGGAGAATGATGGAGAGGATGTTGCAGAATCATCAGATGAGGAAGATGTCCCTCTGGTTGTTCCAGATCCGGTACAACAACTTCAGGATGAAGAGAGCACAAGGTGTGCCAATTTTAGGTGAGTGGCAAAAACCACATGGTGTTCTGTTCGATGCATCCTTTATTTACCCCTCATTAGTTTTAAGTTTGTGAATGAATTAAATCAATACCATTATATATCTATTACTAATTAGTGCACTTTTGCATTGGTCTGGAATATTGTATCTGTTTTTAATTTATAATTCAGACCTACATGGATCCCAAAAATTATAATTATGTGCATTCATTGTGACTAGGCTTTTTAAAATGTCAACTAATAATTGTGTTTTATATTCTGTTCATAATGTATACTTTTGCACTAACTATCCTTATTTTCTCGGCAATTTGGCCATTTTCAGGAAAATCTCTTTTTTTTCTTTTTTTTGGGGGCCGGGGCGGCATGATGCATGAATGAAGCAGGGCTGCATTCAAGCATCATACCCACCCAACATGCATCATGATCACCAAGGATGATGCTTCAATACAGCCCTTGGGTGTTACTTTAACAGGGCTGCATTCAAGTATCATGCCAACCCTACATGCATCATGATTACCAAGGATGATGCTTGAATGCAGCACTGGAGTGTTACTTGGCAGGGCTGCATTCAAGCATCATGCTAACCTTCATGCAACATGAGTACCAAGGATGTAACATTGACCATCCCATTCATTGTTGGCTGCCCAGAGAACTAACCCATACTTCTACCACCCGTGTCTGCTCCAATGATATCTAGGTCAAGGAGCTGTGAGTGGCCAGAAGTAGGTCCAACTGACAGGTTACGACCCAGTTTTATTTGTGTCAAACCAGAGGGTGTGTCTAGGCTACAGCAACCTACCGGTATCTTTTAGGCTATAGGAACATACCAGTATATTCTAGCCTATAGCAACATGCCTGTTTTTTCTGGGCTATAGCAACATATCAGTATGTTGTAGGCTATAGCAACAATACGGTCTGTTGTAGGGTATAGAAACATATCAGTATATTGTAGGCTATAGTAACATACCGGTATCTTATAGGCTATATATGTAGCTTTCAACCCATTGTTGCTATCTGCACTTTAAACATGACATGAAGTATGCATGAATATTCTTTAGATCTACAATGAATACAATGCTTAAAATTTTCATTTTTCTTTTTCAGCATTAGTAAGGGCAAACTGAAACGTGTGCTTAAGTGGTATGTGGCCAATGGTGTGGTCACACGTAGAATACGTGCTGGAGGCTTCAGGAAAACGGGCAAATCTTTGGACCTGGATGATACTCAAAGAGTTCTCGCCTTTATCAAATGCCATGCTGAGACACATGCCATTGCTCTTCCAGGCAGAATACCAACTCACAAGACTCTATTATGATGTTGTGTTGTTAATGTAATCATAATCTGCTACTGGTTTAGGGTGTAATGATGATACACAATCAGCAGCAACCATGGATATATATTTTGACCTGGAGAAATAATGTGACATGAACATGGAGGACCCCACCCACTGCACTTGGATTTTACCTATCAAATTGTCTGTGTACAATGCTCACATAATGTGAAAGGACATTCAGGACTTAACAGACTACATTTAATAGGTTTTGGAACTGTTAGTTGTCCCTAAACTACACCAGGAACAGGTATTGTGCATCTATAATTATTCCACTAAACCACTAACTCTGTCATTTTTCCAGGAAACTGAACGTGTTTTTGAACGATGTTGCATCAATAAAAATATTTCCCCAAAGAGACCAATCCTTTAGTATGTAGTAGATATAACCATCGGGAATGCCTGGTAAAAATTTCAGATTGATATCTCAATTCTAGATACCCGTTGCTAAGGTAACCAATGAGTGATATGATCGCTGACTGCTCGAGAGCAGGTCGCGACCTGCTCGTTCCACTTTGATCACGCGTAGCTCAAATTAGCACTCCGGGTGTTTTTATCTTTGAAAATATTTTTGAGATACGTATGGGTGAGATTGGGACTCACACATGGGCTCTATAGAGAGGTAATGAACTGTTCTATCACATGACATAGATAACTAAAAATGTTTGATGAGCGACATAAGTTCCACTATGCTGGATTGAGTCACATATAGTACTAATTTTGATAGGGGTTCCAGGGCATATTTTTAGGGTTTTGGACCTTTGAAAATGTAAAATAATGCCAAAAAATGACTAGATTAAATATATATGGCATTGCATGATGGGTAAAATGGCAAAAATCTATATATAAAATTGTCCTGATTTATACCCTTGGTTATTTTGAGCAATATCATAGCACCTATAGTGTTCTAAATAGTAAATATCTGCAATGTACTAGCTCATGTTTAAAAAGAAGAAATATTATCACTTACCATTAAATCAAATATTCAAAGTATTACAAAATGCACAATTTGGCTTGCTATTACCAGCGCCTCAATGGCGTAGCACGTAGAGCGTCCAACATCAAGTCTTGGGATAGCGTGTTCGAATTGCCATAAAACATTGGATTTTATGGAAATCGCGGAATGGTTCAAAAACACCGGAAACGTGCTGATATCCCCCGGAAAAGTGGATATTACCTAAAAAGTATGATGAGTGGCCCAATCGTATAATAAGCACATGTAGTTGTCTCAGAACACACAAGGGGGTGCCCTTGGTCATATTTCTGTATATATTTTTCATGTATTGTCAAAATTACCCTGCAAGACCTGACTGAGGCTTGAACCCAGGGTCTCCTGCATGTGAGTCTAACGCTTAACCCCTACTCTACAAGGGCTCTGGTAGAAGGCATGCTGAGAGCTATACCTGTACCACATCAAGACTGTGTGCTCCATTTATATATTTTTTGTTTCAAACACCAAAAACCTTTAAAATGTGCAGGGGACCATATGTGGGGGTGCAGAGGGGTCCCCCCCCCCCCCGGGGGGGGGCCACTCCCTCAGTATTGCTGACTATGTGTGAACACGATTCCAAGGGAAAGGGTATGTTCTTGGACCCTAGGCGAGGGCCCGCGTGGGCCCTTGGATAGGGGTGCTTTCTAGGCAATTTTGGAGGAAAAGGGGTACATTTTAAGGCTGAAACTCGCAGATAAAACAATAATCCACTTTTTTCAAGTTAAAGATATATATTTTATGTATAGGGTAAGGGTAAGACCTACCTTTTGTAGGCCAATGTTTTTAATAGGCCTACACACTTCATAAGGGTATTAATCCTCGGCCCCCCTAAATTAGAGTATGCATTTTTGCTCATTTTTACCGAGAGTAGGGGGCTATTTTGTTAAATTACCTCCCGTAATAAGGGTTCTAAATTTGAGGTGATGTTCACACATAGTTACTATAGAAATGGTAGGGAGTGGTCCCCCCGGGGGTCCCCCCCCCCCCCCTCTCAGGTCGGAAAGCCGCCGAAATTAAGACCCCCAGGTCGCAAGGTCGTTTTTTTAGACCCTTTATCCTATAATCAATTTTGTGCAAAAGTTGCCAGGTATATTGCCCCCGGGATATTGCCCCAGGTCGAAAAGTCGCCTGGAAAACGGCCCAGGTCGCCAGGTCGCCGAAAACCCCTCTGCAGTCACATATGTGCCAAATATTGTGTTCTGGGTGTAAAAAATTATAAACTATATCCTGAGAGAACTATACGGAAAGTTGTAGTGTATGAAGAAAGCAACACGGGGGTCATAACGTACGCGGTCTTGCTGCCGGTCCTAGTCCTTTATTACCATCCTTACAGGAGAGCTCTTCTCCCTGTAGTTCCGTGATACAAGTACAGAGGGCGGGGCGCCGGTTTCCCGCGCTGGTCAAACACTACAAAAGTCAATTACTTTAAGATGCTATTCCATGCACATATCATATGTACTATCACAATATGATCCTATTACAGATCACTCCAAACTCAAAGCCCAATATCTCAGAAACTAGCTCGGGACCCCCCTATTTTCTTTACACCATTTGAGACTACTTAGGGAGGATCATTATTTATGGCAGGGGGGGTGAGCGTTTTGCAAATTGAATACGTCAAAAATAATTGGCCCCTCCCTCGGAATAGGTTGAAAAAAAAGGCCCCCCCCCCCCCTCGGAATAGGTTGAAAAAAAAGTGCCCCCCCCCCTCACCCTGGATCGTTTTCAACTTTATTACCATGTTGGTGTCTACTAATTGTATGCATTTAATCCTGGGCCCTTTTTACCTACAATTTACTACCCTTGCAACAGATACATCCATTTGTAAGGTGTTTTAGTGTAAACGTCTCATGATACTCGCTGGTGAGTGATAATAGTCAAACCTCAGACACTTGACTTACCGTTGAGTTTAAGGGCCCCAGTGCTTATAAATTGGAAGCTTCCATACCCTCAGTGCTTACATGAGGCCGGCACTTTTTTGAAGACTGACAAAACGGTGGGCTATTCTGAGTGTCAAAAGTGATGCAGTGAGAAATTTGCTGGGAGTTTGAGGACAATTTTAGAAAATTTAGAAAATATTGACATAATTTGATAAAATATAACACAGGGCCTCATGGCGAAAATCCTGACGAAATCTAATTACTTCTACACTATGGGGACTGACAGAAGTGAGCCAAAAGTAGCTAGAAGTAGGGGATTACCAACCAAGCTGACAGGTGCGCCCTCTGTGGGTTTTCTTTGAATTAACACCATTTCAGCCGGCCGTCACTTTTACTCTTCCGGTAAAAGCCACGGGTACTTCCGGTAAATGGCGTGCAACCCCCGGTGGCTTGGTGTATTCCGGTTGTAAAATACAAGATTATAACGTAAGTATATCAGCGATTCACAAATTCACAATGCCGCAATGTTACCGAGGAACAGTACTGTCAGTTGATTATGTATATTGCCCCCATTATCGCATTTACAATTGGTTTTCCGAGCCCAACGAGGAAGCCTACGCCGCCGGGAGTGGCAAGCGTCGTGCTGCGAATCACTTTGTCTGACTGAGACGGGTCCGAATAACATCCACACCGGCATGCATGCCTGAGCACCTAGGTCGATGTATGACCACATATTTAAACAGAAAACTCTTGGTTTGGTGTTAGCTGTGTGTGGTGGTCGTTAGCCCTTGCCCGTGTGGATTATAAGGTTGGAAAACAGGCCGGTGTGCGGACGTGAAATGAGGTCGCGTCGGCCCGGCGTGCATGGTGCCATGGTGGCCGCTGCATCATGTGCATGGCCGTCTCGGACCACTGTCACTGAGACCCTGTCACGGCGCCGCAGCACTGACGGCACTCACTCAGTCCTCCTTCTACATGTAGTATCTTATCAGCTTATCACTTCATAATCAATTTAAGCTATTTAACACTAGGCCGAGTGGTAATGCAGTTATGTCTAGATCTTTTCGGCGGTTGGCCTACATATTTATTTCTTGGTCATTATTGAAGAACGCAAATGGGTTCTTTCTTCTTCTAACGAATCTAAGACTTCTTTTTTTTTTTGGGGGGGGGGGGGGGGCAAACATTTTGAGCCTAGGCTACTAGCCTAGGTGGTGGGTTATTTCACCCATTTCCAGCAACAAATGTCTTGTGCATTTAATATACTAGATATATGATATAGTTTAAATATAGTATGTTGCTACTTTGCTGGGATTTCTGTAGGGAAGGGGCTCAACATAATGTTGAGCCCCTTTCCTGGGCATCCCTGGTGTGAACACGAAGAGAATGTTGAACATTCTCTTCGTGTTCACACCGAATTTGACTATCCCCCTGTTGTTACAGTGTTGCCAAAAACTTTTTAGACACACAGGCCATTTGTCTTCTACACAGCCTCGGTCACAGGCCGCTTGAAACTACCGTGTATACTTTGATGCTATAAGGCCATTCAAAATGAAGTTTTAGTGATAGATACAGCCAAAATGTATTCAAAAATGTGTAGATTTATTGATAATCATTACATGCCAATAACTTTGCTTCTAATAGGACTATCTGAAAGATTCTTTCACTCTTGGAAAGCTGGGATCATGGCCGGCCATTGTGGCCATTAAGATTCTACATCAGCAAAAGCCTATGTGCCGGTGTCTTTTCAGCAACACTGTTTTTAGATAATAACCACTCACTTTAATAGCTAGACAGTTTCCAAACTACCTGTACCTGATTTCTTTTTATAGATTAGTAGGTGAGTAATGCTACAAAGTACCTAGTGGGTAAGCTGCAACCGCATATTACTAAATCACTATTACCCATAGCCCAAACTTGTATGAAAATCATACAAGCCGCACCGGGGTTATGATTCGCCTAGTTGTAGCTAAGTTAAGTTAGCGGAAAGCATTTTAGACCAATGAAATAATTTCCTGGCCTTGTGATAGCCGTTATCAGTGCTTATCTTGCCAGTACCAGATCAAGCAATAGCTGCACGCATCAGGTAACCCACTAGTCAGGAATAGTAGTCAAATCTCAAGTCACTCAACCTAGCAGACCTCTGGGAAGAGAGAGATGGGGGGGGGGGGGGGATATGTTTTCTTCCTCCTCCCATTCTAACCACATTTTTTAGGGAAATTAAATCTACTGACATCAGTGTTACTGCAAGTCTTCATTTTGATCATCTACATACATCAATTTTCTTTTCTCTTCCAATTGGTCATTCGCGTGGTTCGGCCAGATTCGATTAGAAATGTGTTTCCCCAATTCTAAGGGTTAGTACTACCGTAAAACCTCGCATAGAAGCCGCGGCTAGTACGCGAATCAGATCGCCACTGCGGCTTATACGATCGGGCCAAAGTCAGGGTGCGGCTTATACGCGAGTTTTTCCAAATATTGATATTTAAAATATGACCTAAATGACCTTATGGCAGCACCTGCTTACTAAACCACCCTCATAGCGACTTGACTTTACTCCCCACTTCCAGTAGCACCACGATGCCCCCCCCCCCCCCCCCCCCCCCCCCCCCCCCCCCCGCACACACCGTGGCGACAGCTTTCTCTTCATGGTGTAGGGGCCGGGGCATCCTGGAGGTTGTCTCTGTCAGTATACACTGTAGCAGTGTTATAACACCTCCGAGTTAGCACCCCCCCCCCCCAATAACACATACACGCACACCTTGTGTACCATTCCCCGGTAGCTTTCTATTGTTTCCCCCCCCCCCCCCTCCCTGTTACTCTTCCGGGTATGATAAAGCTGACAAAACGCCACATGGAGGCCCCACGGGCCACCAGGAAGACCCTGGTATTAAGTGTGGGTTATTAAGTTATAGCCTCAGGCCAAAGTTAGGGGTGCGGCTAGTACGCGAGTTTTTGTCAGGTATCACTCAGAGGGCCTATAGGCTTATAGAATCTGCCCAAAGTCGGGGTGCGGCTTATACGCGAGTTAGGCTTATACGCGAGGTTTTACGGTACTGATAGTACATTGTAGGTTTCTTAGTCGATTTATCCGACAGAACACCGAAATCCATTAAGATTTGGCTTCTACATTTTCATAATTTTCCTGAAGAGCATGTCCCCCCTAAAACATGGCCTGTGGTGGCTTTTTGCAAAAGCAAGCTGCGCCCTTTCACAGCTGGATTTAGAGCTCAGATTCTTTCTCGTTTTATGTGTACATGTAATACCAATACATGTAATAGTGTTGGAAAGCCTACTCCCAGGAAGCAGTTTTAATTCCACATAACTTCATCCCAGCACTGCTGACAGCGTCACAGAGATAGGAAGCTACAGCCCCCCCCCCCTTATAAGGCTTACAAGGCTTACGGGAGTTTAAAGATACCTATAAACCCTACAAAGGAAATAGTACTAGATATTTTTATTTCACTATTTTCCTAGCGGTTTCATTCATTCTGTTTATGCAGTTCTCATTGTGAATGTTTGACCATTTAAATGCCCACATGTTACTCACTGTAGGACACTGAAGCGTTAGCCCATCCGTAATGGAGAATGGTTGTGTTTGTAAGCAAAACTACAGGGGGTGATTGCACATTATTCATAGGGAGTTGGACAAGCTATATGTCGGTGGCTATGGCCATATATTATGTAGTGCACTAATGGTCTTTGGATATAATGGAATGTAAGAGCAAGAAATAATGATTTTATGATATGGATGACTAGGCTAACTAAATTGGTTTACATAACAAAGACTAGGATAACTATGAGTACATGACTAGGCTTATTAAGTTGCTGGTGTCCAGGTGAAGAGGATAGATGAACTTATGATGATATAAAATGACCATTATGTTTCGGACCATTATGTGATGTGCATTAGTGATATTCGTATGGAGATATAATATAGTGCATGTGAAGCATAGCAGTAGAAGAGGCAGCTGGATAATTGAGAAGGAATTAGCCCATAACAAAGATCATGTTCCATGTACTAGCCTAACTACATTTGTATAATAAAAGGCTAGGCTAACTCAAAATATCAGGCTTGCCGCTTTAACCTTGGATGGCCAAATCTCTACAACCATGATTTTGTATGCTATGCTGAATGATTCACCATAATGAGTCACTATTGAGCTCACAAAAGATACACCGGAGTTCCCTTGTAACTGTAAAGGAACAAAATTAATATGAGGATTAGTTAGCCTAGTACTTTTTACTCAGTTAACCTAGTCATCTCTTCTCACAACAGACTGAGTTAGCCTAGTCACATCAACAGAGTTAGACTAGTCTTCAATCTTTATTTGAGGCTGATTTCTCTATTATTGCATTAGTTTAATGAGCCTAGCAATTACCTACATGACCACATATGCCTGAACTAGGATTCTACTAACTATCATGTAAGAATATCAGGTATTTACATTACAAATAGACAAAATTTGTTTAGCATTGCTTGCTCACCATCCGCCATTATGGATGGGCTAACTCTAGATTCCAGGCCCATTGTGCTTACAGTGCTACTGGACCTCCACCAAAAGCCGGAATGGAGCAAGAACGGGTTATAGTATTATTCAGTTCAGAACATCATTAGAATCCCTAGCCTGCCATCTGTGTTTTGGAAAATCTATTATTCAAAATGATATTCTGTTCGGGACAAATGGAAGACACAGGATTAACATTTGCCCTAGACCTCAGTCACAATTTGGTAAGGTAGGCACTTTATTACATTGAATTGGCAGCAATTCCCTAGGTGGTGGAGAGCACCCTGGAGGTAGTGGGTGGAACTACCACTTAACATTAGTTTAGCATTTGGTGGGCACACAATATATACCCATATTTTCTATAAGCAACTATGGTACACATTATCACACTGTTCGAAATGTATATTGATCAATGAGGTTTAGGTAATACCCCTCCATATACAAATTGTTATAAAATGTTGCCCACACATTAGACTATACTAAACTAAACTGCTTGTATTTATCAGGTACTCACAGACAGACCGGTATGGCCCATAGACGACAACAGCGACCACAGCGGCAAGTAAGTATTGTATAATTATTGTGGCATGTAGAAAGTGGAAATATATTATAACAGATTATAGCTCTGACATATTGATATGTAAAGAAACTATTATCATTCGAGTCCTCTGTAAAATTGGGCATTTAAAAGACAGAGTATGAATTTAACGGAAGGCAACAACACTGGTTAATATAGATACCTGTGCAATGCATAATATGCTTGTCTGAAAGGACTGTCAACATTCCATATAGTATATGTGTAATAAGAATTTGGGAATCAAGTTTTGTAGTTTTTTTTCGATTGGACTTTGTAAAACACTTTACTTTATATGACATGTATTAGATAGCCTACACCTAGAGTCGATGGCCAGTGTGCAGTGGTTGTATGGCATAATCGTGTGCGGGTATACAATATACATGTACCCAAGGTGTGAACTCCTTTGTACAATGTACAATGTATTAGGCTTCCACCATCGGTTAAATGATTATAGACATCTACTCTTTATCAGATTCTGAATAACGGTATGAAAACATTTCCTAAAGTTTCAGAGGAGCCCAGGATCATTCGGACCACCCCCAAAGCGTCCCCGTACAGCAGGCCCCCCGATCCCCCCGGTGCCCCCGATGGAGTGGGAGTACGACCAGTATGACCGCGCGCCCCGCGCCCGCTACCCAGTCTATGATGACTACGACCGCATGCAGGACTACCCACCCCCACGAGCTCCACGCCGGGACTTCCAGTATCATGCCGATGATGGATTCTATGGTGACTACAGAGGAGATCGCAGGGACCCACCTCGCCGCCCACAGCAACAACAGCACCCAAAGCCTTTCCGCCAGGACCGGCAACAGTACCCGTACCGGCCGCAGCAACAAGCTCAACGCGGCGGGGGCAGCGGGCGCCATCAGCAGCCCCGGGGACCACCACCCGCTGCTATGGACAATTGGATGGATGGTAACCGACGCCGACAACGCAACAGACAGAACCGTGGTGGTGGTAGTAGTGGTGGTAACACTCGCCGCCACTCACCAGGCCGCTATGACGACAAGGAAGGCTCCATGGACAGGAATGGTATGGGGCTGCAGCGCAACTGGACCAAAACTTACTGGGCAGGCAAGGGCGACAGCCCAACCAAGCGACATCTAGAAGCCAAGAGGCCTGATGTAGAAATCCCAGAGTCTGTGCGCCTGTACATCCTTAGCGGTATGATCAAGTCAAAGTTCAGGGTGACTGGCATCTGCGAGACCTTTGACTACTTCCTGAAAGAAAATGTAGCCAAGATGACGCCTGCGTTCACCTACAAGCGCAGGGACGGCCAGACCCACTGCAAATTTTACCTGAACAACATCTGCATCGCTGAAGGCCAAGGCCTTACCCGCTCTGACGCCAAGAAAAAGGCGTGTGATGCGGCAGTGTCTGTGATGGAGACTGAGACCCCTGAGGACATTTTGGCCAACCATGAGCGCTCAGAGGTGGCCAAACTAGGGGAGGACGAGGTAGATGCTGTGGACTATTCTATGCTGTCACACCTCGAGCGATACACAGGCGAAAAGCCTCTCAATAACTTTGTCATCCTTCAAACAGAGATCTGGTCTACTGACGAGAGCAAGTGGAACTGGACGAGCGTACTGGTGCAGAGCGCCGCGTTTTCCCGGATGGAGCTGCACTTCCAGCTCAAGGGACAGGACCACAAACGTGTCATGTAAGCCACCCTTAGTCAAACTCACACATGTAATAAGTAACAAACATGGCAATTAGAAGATGAGATCAGGTTGTATTGTGGGGTCAGTAATATAGTCCAATATCTAATATATGACGTAAACTGAATCTAATGCATTTTAAAAGACAATTTAAGTGAAAATTGAATAGTTTTTTTTTGCTGTCTTGAAGTAGGTTTTGAGCTTGAATACCTCCATTTATTCTGTTACAGCTGCAACATACACATAGATGGAAAGTTCATATATTCGGGAAGAGGCCGATTGGTGAAGGAAGCCAAGAACTTTGCAGCAAAGGGAGCCGTAGCAAAGCTAGATCAGACTTGCTACACCCTCATGGTGAGTATATGTAAAATAGGATTCGCATTGTCTGAGATTGAAATGATATACATGTACTAAACGTTAATGAGATGTTCTATCATGGTTGGCTGTGCATGTCCCATTGAAAACAGTGGGCCAACGTTCATGGTGTTGGTCAGAGGACCAACACCATGTTCTGACGTCATTAAGGCCGTTTTAAGGTCATTTTAACATACTACCATGCAATTATCCTGTGCAGGTATATATGTTATTAATTAATTGATTAAACAATGATAGAACCGTGTTTACACATGTCTTTGTCGTGTTGGATCCCCTGACCAACCCATGAGGCCTTGATGGCTTCGCCATCTTGGCCTCATGGGTTGGTCAGGGGACCAACACTCCAAACCCATGTGTAAACACGTAGTTCAATGTCACTTAAACTTTAAAAAGAAAAAAAAAACTATAAAAAACAACAACGCTCAAGATTTTCTTTATTTCTAGTTTTGAGTTTGACACCGTTCTGTGTTGTAACAACCACACTTTTATCATTCAAGTAGAAATAGAAAGTACCTTTATGCGGCAGGCACGACATTTGGTTTGTCCTATTATACATACGTATCTTCAGGTGACATAAATCAAGTTAACAATTATGGAAAATAAAGAAATCAGTCTATACGAAAATCTGCCAGACACCAGCCATAGCTGGTAAAAAGCCTGCCGGTTCGGCAGAAAGAAGGCTACTGCCGGTGCGAATAGTTGGCTGTATTTGAGATTCCTGCCTATATGCAATTTTTTATGGTTTGTATTAAAATAGGACCATTGTTCAGGTTTCTACAGCATGAAACAGAAAGCTTGAATAATTTCTGTAATGTTCTTTAGTAAATTGTATATTAAAATGGTTAATTTTTAAAAATTGAGTCGGGCCTGCAAAGAAAAATATCTGCAGGACCGAATGTCCTGCATGGTGAAAAAGTTTTCGTATAGACTGAGAAATTATGGGCACATCAATAAACTGTTGTTGTTGACCTACCATATAAAGAGTAGCGAGGAATAGTATGTATCAAAGAAACATAGACAGAGCTGCACGCTAAAGTGACTGGAGTCCACGAGCCGTGCTTGGGCCGTATTGCCGTGCTTGGCCAAGTGCAGTAACCAGTGAAGAGGGCACTTTTAAGTGACGGTCTCTTTATTTCAGGGTTTTCCATGAAAAATTGACAAAAACTACCTATAATTATATGAAAAAAACGTGAAATTAAACTTTCCCAGCGTGCAATACGGCCTAGGGTTATTGCACGCTCCTAGGGAACAGCCCTCCCATTGCTTTAATCTTGACAGTCCGTATTCACCATGAAATATAGGTTGTTAGTGATGAGGCGCCGGTGTATTTCTCATGTGTATTTAAGTTTGCATATATTTTTGGACCCCATTGATAAAAAAGAACTATAGGTATATTATGAAATTAATTCCCTATTTTGGTAATGCTGTCCAGTAGGATCATGATTGATAGGGTTTTTAATTCAGATATTTTTTAACTTTCTAACGAACTGAATCATATTCAGAACCTTTTGTACAATTGTAGCATATTTGAACAATATTGACGTATCTAAAGAAAACCTGTGTTTTCAGTGTCAAATGGTACTCCGAGTCTGTGTACCGGTAGACGGTGACCGGCCTGTGTACTACCAGGGGTGTACTAGGGAGGATGTGTGACACTGTACCGGTAGATGGTGACCGGCCTGTGTACTACCAGGGGTGTACTAGGGAGGATGTGTGACACTGTACCGGTAGACGGTGACCGGCCTTTGTACTACTAGGGGTGTACTAGGGAGGATGTATGACACTATGCGGGGTGTGGTGAGACAACATGTGGCGCTGTACATGTAGTGGTGTTCAGTTACACCACACACTTCCGATTAGCGGGGCAGGGGTGTAGGGTCATAACCAAAAATATAAACGAGGTTATTTGAAATCTTGCTTGTATTTTATGCGCTGAATTTAGGGACGTTCACAAATAATGTCACCGGGTAGAACTGTCTTGAAAAAATGTCCCAAATGTGTTAGACCTTTAATTACACTGTGCAACGACGAAAAAAAAACCGGGGGCAGACCTACCTGACTAGACTAATTTGAGGTCACTGAATCCAAAAATGATGGTAAAAAATGCCTCATAAGTCTCAGTTTCAAGATATTCCGACCATGATTATTTGTCGGTCTACTACTGAATATATGGTCCGACCAATATACAGCAGGGACAGCATTCATAAAAAATTGTCAATTTTGTTTGCCTGGCAGAGATAACATGACTCTGAAGCACATTTAGTGGTAACATACCGTAAAAAACAGGATTCTACACTGTTATGAAGCTAAATTAGTGATATTTTACCGATATTAATTGAAAAAATACCATAAAATATATAGATTCATCCTAAAGCAATATAACATTTTTTTAAGCTACTAAGATCAGGATTGTGACCCGTTCTGACAAGAGGTACCTTCAGGGAAGCTATTATTACTGTTTTTAGCCCCCGCCAGTGCCAGAATACCAAAAAGAGTAATAAATAGACAGAAATTTGCTTGGATAACCCTTTATGCAGAATACAATGATAGATCATTGGTGTTATATCTTTAGGATTTAAATTCTATATCTATAATGGTTTTTGTAGACAAAAATGGTACAAAGGCCAGTTTCTGGCTACCATGGTAGCCATTGACACAGTCAAAATATTGGATATTGGCTCTAGAATATTGGAAATGTCATCAATATTGCAAACCTCAAAACAGGCCTTGTAAATTCCTTTCAGAATGAATTTTTCTACTAAAAGGTATCCTTGTATGAGGATATTTGACCATCAAACCTAATTTTACATGAAACATTAGCCAGGTACATTGCTGGAATATGGTCAGAGGTGGTCCTTATGGGGAATACAATAGGAAGACAAAGCGACCATTTTAAGCACTAGTTATATGTTTCAAAGTGTTATTTTGGCCCTTTTTATTCACAAAGAATATTTATTTCTATAACAGATCAGTAATATATTAATAATGTAACTAGTCAAAAATGAGTTTTACATGAAAAGAAGCATTTTCCTACTTTTTGAACAAATAGTGTATATATAAGCTCTAACTGGGTATACAAATAAGACCATGTGAATATCTGAAAACTGAGACTTACCACACAATTTTGAGTGCTATTTTTGAGTTCCCCAGGTCAAAATACATAAGAATAATGGAGTCTGGTCCCGGTTTTTTTCAATTTTTGAAAATTTGTTGTACAGTGTTATCTTAAGGTTTATAAGTTATACTGAGTTATTGACTCAGGGTTACCCTGAGTCTTGTGCGATGGGTAGCAGTGGTCCTCTCAGCCTAAAATTTAAAACTGCTCTCATTCCTTCAAAATTGGAGCTTTTTCTCTCAATTTTGTGTCACTAGATCCGTTACAATGTTGTCCTTCCTATGTAGTCGCGCTTTAATCCATTTTCAAATGCTACCCCCCAAAAAAGCATGATTTTATTTTGTGTCTAAAATGGTGGTAATTTGCTACAGCATAGAGCCCTATGGCAGACCGTAGATAACCCTTAACATTGAACATTTACATATTGAACGGGCTCAGTGCTATCTCTATGGGAGAGGGTTATCTGCAGTGACACTACAGGGGTGAGACGTTTTTTTTCAGACATTCTGACAGCTCTAACCTTAGGGTAATTGACTGGGGGTTAGTTTGGGAATGGTTAATGCATGGTAATTTTGTATTGTGTGTGATATTGAACATGTCAGTTGGGGAGGGGGGCACTTGATGGGAGGGGGTCCTCATGTCCCCTGTTGATTAAAAAAAAAGAATTCATGTCACCATATCAAATTTCTTTTTTGCCATGTTAAGACCTTAATAAGCATATAGGATGCGTAGGTTAAAATAAAAATGTGAATAAGGGCTCAAGTACCCCCCCAAAAAAAAGTCAATGCACACATTTTTTCTGAGTATACCCTTTTTTTGCGCTGCTAGCCTGACTCAGTGTGACTTTCTCAGGGCACCTGCGTCATGCGACCTATAGGTTGTGGGGTGCAGGCCTGGAGGTAGTGTGTTGTCAGCTCCTGATATGTTATACTTGTGACGCACAATTTGGGTATGCTATCCGAAACGGTGCAGCCAGGATACAAGAGAAGTGTGTGAGTGAGACCAGGTTGAGACCGGGTATCCATGGCAAAGGGGAAATGTAAAACAAACATTCTGCCACAGCTTTAGCTACAGCGTCTGCCACAGCTATCACCACAGCTTCTGCCACAGCTTTTACCACAGATTTTAGCTGGGTGAGACGTTTTTCATCAGACCAGAATGGCTTAGGAACAGATATGTGGACAAAGCTGGGGTATAGTAGGGTCTGTGTGTGGTGGTGTACAGGGGTAGGGGCAGGGGTAGGGGTATGCATGCACACTACACAATGCACACTACACATGCATCCTACACCTGTACACTACACATGCACACTACACATGTACACTACACATGCACACTACACCTGTACACTACGCATGCACACTACACATGTACACTACACATGCACATTCCACATGCACACTATGCCCACACACTTCTCATGCACACTACAGGCAACCACCCTGAGTCTTTTGTGATTAGGATCACACGCTCGATTTTCCTAATTTTACGACAGTTTGGTCTTAAGGGAATTTCAGTGACTGCCATCCCTGAAATTTGTTAGTGAGTAAAGGTGGGCCCAAGGGTAGGTAACAAACTAGTCGTTAGGTCTAGTAGGACTTTAATATGGTTAAGCCTTAGAGGCTGGGTGGGAATTGAGGGATGAATCATAGGTGAATTGTGCATGAAAGGCTGTTACCGTGTTGGCATTTTTCTCATTTGGTAGAGAACTAATAAAATAATATCCGTCTTTGCAAATTTGTTTTATATCCAACTGGTTAGTCTCTTGATTCAATTGGGAAAGTATTACAAGAATTACAACCGTGGAAACGTAGGTGTTCGGATAGACTCCATCCTAAAAGGCCGCTCAGGGTTTCCAATCCCATGCCTGTATGAAATATAAGTATTATTATAAATGGGCCTTTGCATGCTAATTGCTCACATGTGTATCCTATATCCTGTCACATGCCAAGTTTCAGTATTCATCCGGGGTTTGCCGACTGTATAAATATCTTTATTCAATCACCATCAAACCTTTAATCAGACTGTTGCTATAAAGAAGAGTGAAATGCAACACAAGTATTAAAACCAAAGCAACCATGACTGTTCCATAAAGTGGCTACTGTAAAGTGTATCGGTTTCACTTTCGTTTAAGTCTCATTTGTTAATATTTTTTTCAGATTAAAGAGGGTACGAAGAACGATGAGAAGACTATTGAAGAAGTCCGCATCCTAGACTCAACAGGAACCATGAGTGGTGGACTCTCCGAAGAGGAATTCAAGGAAAATGTGACAAAGTTCCTCAAGAAATATGTGGACGAAGAGGACATCACCAAACCTCTGGTCCTCTGCACAGAAGGCATGGACAACAATGAACGAGACATCATCATCGATATCTCCAAGTCAATGCAGCTTGTCCAGAGAAACGAGAAAGTGAAGCGGGAAGAACCCAAGAAAGAGGAAAAATCAAAGGACAGTTCTAGAGATGCAAAAAAGAAAGACAGCGAAGAGTCCAAGAAAGAGGAAGAAAAAGAGGAAGAACAGAAAGACACAGAAAATAAAGTAGAAGCAAAAGAGGAAGCGAAAGAAGAGAAAACAGAGGAAAAGGAGGAAGAAAAAGAAGAGAAGGAAGAACCAAAAGAGGAGAAGGAAAAGGAAGATGACAAAAAGGATGAAGTAGCAGAAGAAGCTAAAGAAGAAGATGTTAAGAAAGAGGATGAAGAGAAAACCAAAGAAGAGGAAAAGGTTGAAGAGAAAGAGGAGGAAAAGAAAGAGGAGGAACCCCCTAAGCCTATTGTGTTGATCCGCAAGTATTCGGGCATTGACATGCTGGACTATGTGCTGAACCGGGAGGGTGAGACGTGGAAGTACAAGGCCATCGCGCCGGGCACCCAGCAGCGGGCGGCCGCTGAGGCAGAGGCCAACAACGAGGCAGAAGGCGCCGCCGCCGAGGGAGACAAGGCAGAGGAGGACGCCGAGGGAGCGCAGCAAGCAGCCGGGGAGGAGGAGCACCCTGCCAACGAAAACAACGGGGAAGAGGAGGCTGAGGACGAGATGGTGGATGGGGACGACAACGAGAACAATGAGCACGAGGAGGATTTGGACGAAGACGCAGCTGAGGAGGCTGCAGGAGAGGAGGCACAACCCGAGGCAGCAGCTGAAGAGGCTGCCGAATGATGGAAGCCCGTGTAGAGACTAGCCTCTGCTACGGCTGCCTGTTTACTATACCACAAGTCCCTATTTGTTGGAGCTATCAGTGATGGTCCGTGCCGGACTCCTCCAACTCGAACAGGGGTATTGTTTGTAATGACTACCTAGAATCATGTTTCAATGTGATTAGACATATGTCACTGATTGTGAAATGGGACAGTTCGCATTGAGCAAACTGACAGAAGGTGTTTCGAATAAAGCCGAGTATGGTTGGGGTGGGGTGGGCTGGGAGGAAATGGTGGGGGGGGGGGGGGGGGGGGCATTTTACTCCTGGTACATACCGTCTACTTTACACTACCATAAACAAATAGCCAGTATGCATATTCATGCCTTGTCAAGAAGGAACAAAAATATAGAAAATAAAGATGCAGTTGGTAATGGGCAATAAATTCAAAGCGAGCTGTTAGTGAAGGAGAGGAGGATCAGCATTATGGCTGAATGAATACGTCACTGTCCAGATGGAGAATAAATAAGAATGGATTTCCGAGTCAATGCGATTAGTCACCTAAAGCGGTTTCACTTAAAGTGATGGCATGTTTTTTTTTTCATGTTCGTCACTGGTTCCAAAAGCCCGATGCTAACTTGAACTTGAGGTATTGTGTACTTCATCTTCTGTTGGCATCCATCGTTTTCATGAATTTCCGACATAAAGGGTGTTGTTGGATTAATTTAATACCAAAATGTTTCATGTATGGGTTTAGTCGGGAGAGGACCCGTTGTCATGGTGATGACTCGGTAGGTACAACGTACGTACCTCGTCACTTCCCTCGTGCCGGGGTCGGGATGTGATATACCCTCACCTCCTGAACAGCATATGGAAGTTGCCACTGCCGTGGTCTACGTCAAATGTGATTTACTTTCCAATTGATGTCATTTCTTGGATGTTTCTTTGCCACTGTGTTGTATTTGTGTTACTGTAATAGTATGTATGATAGTTCCACGCGTCACTTAGATGTCATTACTTTTTAAGGTAAACGAATTGGAAGTTGCAGTTTTGATTATTGACAAAGATTGCGATCTCTTGATAACCCCCGCGGTATACTTGTATGTAGTGGTGTACAGTTCGTGCTAACAGTACCTGTATCCTACAGTATAACGGACACTAGGGCCTGACAGCAACAGGCCTTTATCTATATACAATGTAGACAAACACACAACACACGTCAGATTATCAACAGTTTTGTTGCCTCTTTGTCTCAAAGGAATATGACATGATTTATATTCTTAGATTCATGTTACTTAAAAAGCAAATAAAAAAAAATAGAAAAACATCCTTGTTTGCCATTGTTATGTAGGTAGATAAAAGGTTGGAGGTCTGCAGCTGTGACATAATTCTGGCGGACCATGTTACTCTAAATCTATCAACACCTGCTTAGATCTAGCTTAATTTGACATGAGAGGTTTACACCCACCCCATGTGTCACCATTTCCCCAGCATATGGTTTAAGTCCCAATCAGAGGATTAATACAAGTATCACCCTTAAATTTGTGCTAAAATGCCCCAAATTACAACATTTTAAGTCAGACTTTCACAATTTTCCAAAAACCTTTGCCTCCAAAAACAAGGTTTCAGTCCTAATCAAAGAGGATAGCACAGTTATGGATCTGAGCCTTTTATATGTTTTGCCAGAATGCAACATTTAAGCACAGACAATGTTTTTTGGCAGCACCACTGCATTATGCTTCCCCGGCCAGACGCCACCTGGTAGAATAATCTAGGCGACGTTTTGAGAAATATGTCTAGTAAAGCTAGTGACTTTCTGACCTGAGCCCTTTATTTCGGCGACTTTCCTACTTCGGGGTGGGGAAGGGAGGGGGGGGGGGGGCTGCACCCCCAACCTGACCTGATAATGTAACACACGTTTTTGATACGGTTTAATATTACTCCAGGGGGCACTGTTGTCTGCGTACCTGCTACCGGTGGTCAGCATGGTCGGCCATTGCTGCTTTGGAGCCTGGCCATGGGCACAACCCTGTTTTTCTTTAATAAGGGAGTGCTCATTTTTTAACAACAGGGGGGGTGGTGGATTTGGGGGGGGAGGGTTAAAAATTTAGACCCCTCCAGCGGGGGGGGGGGGGGTGAAAAAATTTTGCGCGCTCCGCGCAAAATCTCACCGCCCCCCCCTGTTGTTAAAAAATGAGCACTCCCTGAATAGGCCGCTTATGTTACGACAGTCCAATTACTGCCTTGTCCCTGTCTCTAACCTCCCATAAGTGTGCATGGTTTTTTTTGTGATTTCATTTTTTACCAAAATTACATTTAGAATTTTAAAATTTCCAAAAATGGTCGACGAAATTATCTACAACGTGAATATTAATGCAGTATAGTTCTACCATCTACCATCTACCAAGATTCGCAAATTCAAATACACATAAAACTGCACTTTAGGGAGTGTTCATTTATTAATTACAGGGTGGTGAGATTTCGCGCAGAGGGCTTTTTTGCTTAAAAAGGGCTGACATTTTTACAACCCCACACCCCCCCCCTCAGGAGGGGTCGGAAATTTAAACCCCCCCCCCCCCAAACGCACCCCCCCCCCCCTGTAACTAATAAATGAACACTCCCTTATACCAAGTTCGCGAAAAATATATGTGTGCAAAAATATCAAGGTTTACAGTATTCTGACCCTGACACGTGCCATCCACATTCCAGGGTAACCTGACACTGCTATGCTCTATGGGGTGGAAACTGTTCATGAAAGATTGATTAAATATAATTTGTTTTTCTATTAGTATCAAATTCATGCAATTCCAATTCAAGATAGCATTTAGAGCATCTTGGCATTCAATGAATGGTAGCCATCTAGAATCTATGGGGTGCCAAATGTTCATGAAAGAAAAACTAAATAGAAATAGTCTTTTTTTATTAGGGAGTGGACAACATGGGGGGGTTGGTGGAAATTACAAAAGATTTGGACCCCTTTTTAGGGGGGGACAAAAAAAGTTTGGACCCCTTTTGAGGGGGGGACCAAAAATATTGCACCCCTTTTTAGTGAAAAAGCCAGCGCGTTACTATAGTTCAAAGGGGTCGGCCGCGCTCAATTTCAACTTGCCTGAGGGGGGGGGAACCAAAAAAATTTCAACCTGCTCGCGCGAAAATCCACTGACCCCCCCTGTTGTTAAAAAATGACCACTCCCTTAGTATCAAATCCATCTCGAATCTATAGGATGGACATTTGTCCCACCTATTGGGCAACAGCTATACTAAAAGACAGTGCTTCCAGAATTTACCACCAGATGACGTATCCTTTCCAAATAAACCCCAGAAATCCCTCATGTATATTTGTTTTTCTAAGGTCTCAGAGAAGGAAATGCTTCTACTATATACTTTAATATAGCGGAAAACCCGATAACTGCAACCAGGACATTTACAATTTCTGAAAATCACCATTGACCTGAAAGATACATCCTTTCTTCAAAACATTTCCCACAAAAATTAGCTACTGACCACGGAAAATCAGAACACTGGTCTGTATCGTAAAACCACCTGAATTTCGCCTGAATTTGCACTGAATAAATTGCATTTTCACTGATTCCCAATCTAGCCTTTGAAAAAAATGGAAACTCACTGAGAATCCCTTTCCTATTATTTGATTCAGCAGCATGTGTGTAGGTTTTCATAATATTGGCATCATTTCCAAATTATTTATGGACCATTCAGTGCTCCTGCAGTATTCACTTCTGACCAGAATCGTATATGACTCTCAGTTTTCTGCGGGATTACCCTCTATGAGACCTTCTAAGTACTACAGAGGATCTTGTGACGTGTGCTGCCGTGTAGTGAGACAGGGCGGAACTACAACCGCTGGGCGATAACAGGGGAATAAACAGCAATGATGAAATGATGTTTGTGCATACCAGGAGATGTGTGAAGGATATGTCAACACTGAGGAAACAGTGTGTAGACTAGATGCACCAAAGACAAAGTGGCCTGCCTTGAAGTGAACTGTTGGTACCAATGTGCTGTCAAGAACAATACAAATATTGAACATAATCTGGATTGGTGGAGTCAGTATGTCATATGTCAAGTGTGTGAAGCCTATACTGTGTATTCTAGCTAGTCAAGTGTGTCGGTTCCCAGACCTGTTCCAACACTGTAGTCCTACTGATAGCTATTGGTGAGCAATTCTGCAAGGAATTAGTATAAAGGCTTAAGTTAAAATGGCAGAAAGTTACTCCAACGGAAGTGCTCCCTCTTTGAACTGGGAGGCTACTGATCTGTCCAGGGAGTGGCAACGGTTCCAGCAACATTGTACATTCCATTTTGGGGGTCCCCTTTCGAAGAAGTCGGAGAAAGAAAAGGTAAACTTCTTAATGACATTCATCGGGGATAAAGGTCGTGAGCTGTACAGTACGTTTACCTGCTTACCAGCCACTGGGGATGATCCAGCAGAAAATGAGAGTTTACAGGCAGTGTACAAGAAATATGAGGACTATGTTAAACCATTCAGAGATGAGATCAGAGCAACTGCCAGGTTCCTGCGCAGGAAGCAGAAGGCAGATGAAAATTTCGACGATTTTGTCACGGCGCTGCGTGTTCTGGTAAAAGACTGCGGATATGATCCCACTCATGAGGACCAGATGCTGCGTGATGTGATTGTCATAGGAGCGCGTCAGGCATCAGTGAAAGAAAAGTGCTTCGACAAAGGGGAGGAGCTCACCCTTCGGATGGCCATCACATTTGGTCGTAGCAATGAGTCCTCAAGCGAGACTACCTTAAAACCTCGCGTATAAGCCTAACTCGTGTATAAGCCGCACCCCGAGTCTGTGCCGATGCTATAAGCCGCACCAGAGATCTGAGTATGGTGACATTTAGTACTGTACCATAATAACAAAAACTCGCGTATAAGCCGCACCCTGACCCTGGGCCGATGCTATAAGCCACACCGCCGATCTGACTCGCGTACTAGCCGCGGCTTATAGGCGAGGTTTTATGGTATGCAGGTGTTGGACTGGGAGGAGGACAGCGCTGTCCACGCAGTCAGACACAACAAGCACAGTAAAACTAAAAAGAAATAAGCAGCACCTAGAGAGAAACCACCCAAGGGTAACCAGAAATCTGAGATGTGTTAAAAGTGTGGTTATGATGCGAGTCACAGCTACTGTAGAGGCAAGGGGCATTTTGTATTGGTATGCACTAAGAAAATGTCCAAGAAGACATTCAAGAAGAGTGTGCATGCCATTGACGAGTGCTCCAATGAAGAGTTGAGCAGTGATGAGTCTGACGCCTGATTTGCCCATCTAGTGCACGCAGTGCAGCCAGTACGGGAAGATCTACAAGGTGAATGGTGGGAGAAGTTGACGATTGGTGGTATCAAGGTACGGATGCAATTATAGATACTGGTGCTTCGAAGTTCTTCATGTCTGCAAAGACATACAATGAGATACCAGAAAGACCTGCCATTCGCCCCACTAAGCGTGTATATCTGTCATATACACAGCACCCGCTGAGGAGTTTGACTGGAACTCTGCCAGGAGTTAACTCACTGAAGATTGATCCAACAGTGAGACCAGTTGTACATGGGAAACGTCGCCCATCCCATGCCATGCACGAGAAGGTTGTGTCTAAGCTAAAAGAAATGGTGGCAGACGGTCACATTGCCAAGGTGAAGGAACCTACTGATTGGGTCAGCTCCATCGTTGTGGTGGAAAAGAAAGACAAAATCAGGATATGTTTAGATCCAAGGGACCTAAACAAGGGCATTCGACGGGAGCATTACCCAACATCAGCAGTCAAGGACATTGTGGCATCCATACCAGATGCAAAGGTCTTCACAGTTATTGATGCCAAATCGGGTTTCCTACAGATCAAGATTGACTATGAATCGAGCCTATTGACAACCTTCAACATGCCAGTGGAAAAGTACCGCTGGCTAAGATTGCCCTTTGGGATAAAGTTGGCACCAGAGATCTATCAACGGATAATGGATGCCATGTTGGAGGACATCCCAGGAGCATATGCAGTGATGGACGACATACTAGTGGCAGGGCGTGACGAGAGCCACCATGACAGTATCATGGCAAAGCTCGTTGAACGAGCAACTGAATGGAACCTGAAGTTAAACTTCGTGAAATGCCAAGTTAAGAAATCGAGTGTGAAGTATGTTGGCCACATGCCTCCAGGTGGACCCTGACAAAGTCGAGGCAGTTCGAGAGATGCCAAGACCCAAGACAAAGGAGGAGGTACGTAGGTTTTTGGGATTCTTGCAGTACATTTCTAAGTTTATCCCTAACCTGAGTGACATTGATGCGTCCCTTCGAGAGCTCACAAAGAAGGATTCAGACTTTGTTTGGGAAGAGCCTGAACAGAGCAGCTTTGACAAGCTTAAAGACCTTTGTTGCAGCGCACCAGTACTGGCTTACTATGATGTGAGGAAGCCAGTTAGGATTCAGTTTGAAGCCTCTAGTACAGGAACTTTAGATGAATTCTAACCCAAACCTGGAATTAAATACCATAAAGCTGAAAATTTCAGGAATGGCTCGTCATTATATTAGGTTTGACCTCTTAAAAGTCCTGGAGTGTCCTATGTGGGCTTCCATTGAAAAACGGGCCAAATCCAATATGGTCGCCAAATAATCAGAATCTCATCTCCAATAATGACAATATCACTCCTAGAATAATTTAAACCTTACCTACCCCCCTTAAATTGGGTACAAGGAATCCACTGGTGTCATTGGTTAATTACTAGGACAAGTGGTTGCTTAGCAATAGCAGGTTTGCATAGCAAACCGGGCTTAGAAGCAAGCATCTACGGCAAAACCCCAAGACTCCATTTAGGAAGATCTTTACATAACTCACCCCAACTAAATGAACCCCAATGATTCAATTGGTATGGCTAGGACCTCTAGTTGGTTAACAATATCACTTCCAACCATATAATTGCTTAGCATCTCAGGTTTGCATAGCAAACTGGGATTAGAGGCAAGCATCTACAGCAAAACCCCACTACAACATCTAGGAAGATCCTGACATCACCCACCCCTATACTAAATTAACTCCAATGAATCAATTGGTATTGCTAGGTCCTCTAGTTGCTTAGCAATATTACTTCCAATTATATCGTTGCCTAGCAACACAGGTCTAACTTGTTCCTAATGCAATATCAATATAGCGATCCCCTCAAAAGGGACAGTGAGGATACCAATCATGTCATTAATCTCTTTCTTTTCCATTCAATTCTTGCTAACATGTGTGCTTGCTTAGCAACCTTGATTATATTTCTTTATTTGCTTAGCAACACCATGTGTCCCCAGATCAATTTTCATTCTGCCTTTCCTTATATTAAAAGATAATCCTGGGATAGAAATTAAAGTGTAGCTAATCACTCGTTGCTAACATACATGTATTCTCTCTAAAATTGATTATTCGGGTTAAAGGAAAAGACCAGCGTGATTTCATGTGGCCTTCTATCGGTAGTATTGATTAGCAATATTCTGACTTGCACACTATCAAAATGTGCATCATGTACTTAAACCAGTAATAAAGATCAGAGTGACGTCACATGAGACCAAATATATATGTACCCAGTCATACAAATTCTATATAAGTTCAGTATATTCTACTACAATTTACAGTGTAATAGAAGGTAATATATGGTTAGGGGGCTATTCCTTGTATACATGAAGTAATTACAACCACCTTTTCCTTCTCATTTGGTACAGGCAGTTGTAAGGGAGACCACAATAGTCTTATCAAGCACAGACCAGGGTGTGAGGTAGCTGTCTGATAGGCTCCACTCACTGACGCTTCTGTCACTCTCTACACAGATTGTTTTGTGAGACAAGAGTTATTTCAGCTGAGGGATCAGTCTTGCATGGACCACCATGGAGTGCACACGGGGGGGGGGGGCAGAGATCTTGTATTTTACTTACCCCATTAATCTACATGGCAATTTGGGGTTATTTCTTACTTATATCTGAATAAATGTCATTACTAGATTAAATAAAATGAAAATAATTAATATTGAAAGTGGCTCCCGCTAGAGTAGGGAGCACTGGGGTGGCTTGCAGCTGGCCCTGGAGCAGGTAGGGCCGGGTAGGGAGCACTGGGGTGGCTTGCAGCCGGCCCTGGGCAGGTTGGGCCGGGTAGAAAGCACTGGGGTGGCTTGCACCTGCCAAAGTCGCCCCCTACCTCCAACAGCTTCCTATAGGTGGGGTAGGCCAGGTATAGAAGCCCTACACCTCCCACAGTCGCCCACCACCCCTCACAGCTTCCTATAGGTGGGGTAGGCCGGGTATAGAAGCCCTACACCTCCCATAGTTGCCCACCACCACCCACAACTACCTAGAGGGTGGAGAGGCCGGGTATAGAAGCCCTACACCTCCCAAAGTCGCCCACCACCCCTCACAGCTTTCTAGGGACGGGGTAGGCCGGGTTTAGAAGCCCTACACCTCCCATAGTTGCCCACCACCTCCAACAGCTTCCTATGGGCGGGGTAAGTCGGATATAGAAGCCCTACACCTCCCACAGTCGCTCACCGCCTCCCACAAGCAAGGTGGTGGCTTATAGCCGGCCCTGGGACAGGCAGGGGCGAGTAGGAAGCAGCGTGGTGGCTTGTAGCTGGCCCTGGGACAGGCAGGGAAGGGTAGGAAGGACTGGTGGCTTGTAGCCGGCCCTGGGACAGCAGGTATGCACATGCACACATCGTGGAGGCACTAGATTCAGCCATAAAGTAATATTTTTATAATAATATTGGACAATAGATTTAAGAACTTGCCTGTTTACAAACTATACTATACACTACAGCATATCTGATGTCTGCACATGCTTACCCTAACTCAATTTATTAGATAAATAAAATGGATACTATGACCTTGGTCTGTATACAATATCACTTAATTGTAATCCTAAGCCTAAGGCCAGTACAAACTGGTACAAACTTTGCTGCTTCCTACTGGGCCCTACCTGACCCAGGGCGGGCTACAAGCCACCACCTTGCTTCCTACACGGGCCTACCAGCCCCAGGGCCGGCTACAAGCCACCACCTTGCTTCCTACAGGGGCCTACCAGCCCCAGGGCTGGCTACAAATGGCCCCACTGCATGCTTCTTACCCGGCCCTACAGTTGGTACAAGCTCCAGTATATTCTGTGACAACTTCCCCACCGAGTTAGTCAAAGTATTAACCTCCAGTATATTTCATGACAACTTCCCCACTGGCATCCCCACCGGAGTAGTAGAGATTCTAAACCCCATCACATTATATTCCATGACAACTGCCCCACCCAGGTAGTCGAGGTATCAAGCCCCATTATATTCCATGACAACTTCCCCACCTAGGTAGTCGAGGTATCAAGCCCCTTTATATTCCATGACAACTTCCCCACCCAGGTAGTCAAGGTATTAAGCTTAGGTATATTCCATGTCAACTTGAAGACCTAAATGTTCAATATTAATTCAAAATAATGTTAACCCTTTCGTGCCCAGAACTATTTTGACAAAAGTCAGTTTTCACAACATGATTAATAGATTGTGTAACAGTTTGATATTTTGTGCTAAGATATGTCATATATTATATTTTCTAAAAGCTAATGGAATATCCCATCTAATAATGTCTGACAAAACGTCAGAACATCATGCTTCAGGTTGCCATGGCAACCAGAAACATAATTGTCCCTAATACTAAACAATATGGTAAAAACGGTTAATATTTCAAAAAAGGGCCCCTTTAGTTTGGAATAGACTGATTGGGCATGGTAAACAAGCCTTTGCTACTCCAAATGAAGGCTTACCAATTTAATCGGAATCTCCAGAAAAAAAGTCACAAAATTTTTTTTTCCCACTTTTTTCACCCTTTTTTCAATTTTTTCTATATTTATCAATATTTCTTTACCCCTCTTTGGCCAATGCGCGCATTTTCAATGATTTTAAGGCCATTTCTAACTCATTATATGTTGTATCTAAGCATACCATCGATTTTCAATACATGTCACCATAGATTATTTAGTATCGTTAGAAGGCTTATGCGATTGCGCTTCATTTGCTTATATAATCATCCTGATTTGACTACTATAGCACCCAGGGTGCTCTATTGAAGATATATAGGTGTAAAAGCGCGCACTTTTGGAGTTCTGGGCACGTAAGGGTTAAAACATCTCAATCTGCATGGAATTCAACCACAAAAAAGTGAAATGTGAGTTGCTAGGCAATTATGTATTTGAAAGTAATGATGCTAAGCAACTAGAGGTTAGGCTACCCGGCCTACCAGATGCTTAGCAATGTGTTCCTTAGAGTTGATTTAGTGGGGCTCTGTGATAGCTGCAGGTTCTTCCTGAATGGCACCATGGGGGTCTCGCTGTAGATATTTGCTTTTAAGCCCAGGTTGCTAGGCAAGCCTGCTGTTGCTAAGAAACTGCTTGTCCTAGCAACAAACCAATGACACCAGTGGATTCCTTGCACCTATTTTAGAGGAGTAGGTAAGGTTTGTATTCTTCTAAGATGAATATTGTTGTCATAGGAGATGGGTTTAGCCCCGGTTTGCTAGGCAAACCTGCTGTTGCTAAGCAACCATTTGTCCTAGCAACAAACCAATGACACCAGTGGATTCCTCGGACCCATTTTAGGGGGGGTAGGTAAGGTTTATATTCTTCTAGGATAAATATTATTGTCATAGGAGATGAGATTCTGATTATCTGGCGGCCATATTGGATTTGGCAGTTTTTTTTACGGAAGCCCACACAGGATACTCCAGGACTTTTAGTACAGTGATAACAATACCAAAACCAATCATTCCTGCGATTTTCAGCTTTATGGTATTTAATTCCAGGTAAAAACCTAAAGTTCCTGTACTACTCTGGCTATGTTTTGGGAGGTGTTCTGTTGCAAGACAGAGAGAGGATATGCACAGAGAAAGGATATGCACAGATTGAGAAAGAAACTCTTGCCATCGTCCACGCTTGCAAAAGGTTTCACCATTACCGTATTCGACGTAATACGCGCACACACCCTAATAAGCGCACACCCCCCGTTTTTGGCCGAATTTTATACTACAAAGAACCAAAAATATATTAATTTTTGACCCCAATTAAACTCTTAACTACTAAGATATGTCTATAATAATTATTTAAGCGCACTGTGCGCTTATTACGTCGAATACGGTATGTGTTCGGCAAGGAGGTATTGGGGGAGTCCGATCACAAGCCACTTCAGTCTATCTTCACGAAACCAATACTAGCGGCGCCAATGAGACTCCAGACGATGATGCTGCGCCTCCAGCCCTACGATTTGAATGTTTGCTATGTTCCTGGGAAGGACATCCCAATGGGAGATGCCCTGAGCCGTGCAAACCTACCTGGTGAACAAGAGGACATTGAACACATAGTAGTTAATATGGTTAACTTCATCGCGGTCACGCCGACAAGATATCGTAGCTTCCAGGAAGCCACCGCAGATGAAATGAATGAGCTATACCATCTGATACTAAAGGGATGGCCAGACACTAAAGAGCAAGTCCCACATAGTGTGAGAGTGTATTGGACAAATAGAGATGAACTAGCTGTATCAGAAGGGATTGTATACAAAGGTATGCGGATTGTGGTACCACCAAGCCTTCGCCCAGAGATGCTATCACAAGTTCATGAGTCGCACCTCGGAATCATGAAGTGCAAGCAAAGAGCTAGAGAAGCACTTTATATTGGCCTGGGATGTCACAACAGATCGAAGACCTGGTCAGTGACTGTGCGATCTGCAATACCTTTCAGAACAAACAGCCAGCCGAAACGATGCGTCCCACACCGACACCCCGACGTCCTTGGCAGGAGGCAGCCAGTGACATATTCAAGTGGAAAGGGGAGAACTATTTGTTAACTGTGGTCTATATGTCCAAGTTTATCGAAGTGGACAAACTAGCAGACATGTCGAGCGAGACCACAAAGGAAATGCTAATGCGCCAGCTGGCTACACATGGCCTGCCAATTGTGCTAAGGACTGACAATGAGCCACAGTTCTTAAGTCAAGCATTCAGAAAGCACTGTGCCGAAAAGCATATTACACATGTGACCTCTTCTCCCAACTACCCACAGTCGAACGGAGAGGCCGAGAGGGCAGTGCAGACTGTTAAGAGACTTTGGGCTAAGTCTAGTGACAGAGTCCAGCGATATATGGCCTTATTGGACTATAGGACGACTCCCATGGAGAGTTGTGGCCTATCACCAGCCCAACTGAGTATGGGCAGGAGACCCCGCAATATGATTCCTATAGCAACAGAGCTGTTGGACCCAAAACAGATTGACATGCAGGAGGTGAGGAAGGCCTTGGATCAGTCCAAAAGTTCACAAAAGCACTATCATGATGCTAAACACCCATGAGATCTACCACCACTTCAAGCGGGTGACCCAGTGAGAATGTCACCCTTCCCAGGAACCAAGAGTTGGGTACCAGCTACCATCGTCGGGCACCATGAGGAACCAAGATCCTATATAGTGGATCATGAAGGGTGAAAGTACAGGAGAAACCGGCGACAAATGCGGTTGGCAACACACAAAGCCAACAGTTTTGGCGCCTCGGATTAACTGGCTAGGCCCAATGTAACCCCTAGCCCTACATTGGATGAAATACCACAACAGCCTGTTGTCCCGATGCCATCTCTGCCAAGTCCTAAGCCACTATCACCCAAGAAAGCCGCCTATCCAACTGCGGATAGCCCCATGGGTGTGCTTCCCATTCCTGCTGGCGGCGAGGGTTCTGTTCATAGTGATGGTGCACAATATCGCACCAGTAGTGGCAGGTTGAGCAGACCACCAAGGAGGCTTGACCTGTAATGTGTTCTACATGTGTCTGTTTCAGTATGACACGCAAACAAACCAATAAAAAAAAACCAAAAAAAAACCAGAACCGTTCATGTATACGTTGACATTTATAGTGTTCATTTGTGCAAGTTCTGAGTGACTTCTGTTTGTTTTGTATTCCTTTCAGGGTATTTTCAAAGACTATTACCGTAAAACCTCGCTTATAAGTCGATTTTTATTTGGAATTTTCTTTTGCTATAAGTCGATTTTTTCCCACAAAAGTCCAATTTGACTTATAAGTGAGGTTTTGAAAAAATATAAACTTTTTAGGGGCCTAAAAATATTAATTCTAAATACTATAAAATACACCTTTTTCCGAGGATTATATTCCCCTACAAGACCTGCTAATTTCTCTACAAGTGGGGGGTCGTTGTTATAAGGGCAAAACATTATAAATGTGGTGGGCAGGTCCGGGCGGACTTGCAGACGCAGAAGTGGGGGCTACCCTTGCTTGACCGAATATGACACAAAACCAGGGATAGATTTCCCTCTACAACTCACAGAGTGCCATGTGACCAACCTAGAGCCAACCCAGGTTAGTGTTTAATTTGTTGCTAAGGTGTGTCCAAAAACTAGGCCTATGATAGGTCTAGGTGTTTTGGGTCAAGGTCAGTGTTGGGTGGGAGACCACCCAGCTGTAGACTTGAATAAGTCTTAGTGCAGACTTATATATTATGGACTGAATTTTATTCAGTGCATTTCTACACCACAGTCATGTCTTAGAATTTAATGTCCATCCCATGGTTATAGGCCTAAACAGGCTGATATCCCCATAGGGTGTACTATAGGTAGAACAACCCAATAGTTTGACACTGGTGACTAGATGGACTGGTGAAAGCAAAAAATAAATATTTCTTGCATTTCAGTGGTAGCAACAAGCAGGTTCGGTTTCGTCAATTGACTCATCAGAAGCATTTAAGGGCACAATAAAAAAATTGTGGGGTGATTCTTTTCTTGTTCAATACAAAAAAATATATGAATCAGGGTTAGCCATGCATGACCATGGTGATGGTTTTGCATGGTGGGGCCTATACGCATCCTGTGCGTGATAGGTCCAGGCATAAAAAAGTATACACAGATACTTTAGTTAGGTCACTTTGATGAGGTGACCCAACCTGGGGCTCCTGGTAGTGGACCAGGTGCGTGAGTGTTTGTAGATAGATGCTGTAGTCTTAGTCCTACAGGGTCTACTGGTTTTGTGGCGGTCATATAGTCAATACACTGGGTATCACTTTCTTGGTGAAATTCTCTCACCCTCAACCAGCGCAATGTCTGACCCTCTGCCATGGTGACGGAGTCACCGAGGGAGTCGTGCATCGAGCCCAAAGTGGGAGGGGAGTATTTTTCCGCAAAAAATTTATGACTAGGAAAGGGTGGGTGTTTTTACCATATACACTGTCCATGGTATCCAGGCCGTGCCGGGCTGTTGTACCGAGGCGATGAATCCAATTGAATTCAATCTTTAGCCACAGACTTTTGGCCTTCTTACTGTGTGGATATTCGTGTATGAAATCCAGTATGTAGACCTTCATGTCTTTGTCAATGTCATGACCCTCTTTGAGGAAATGACGTTGAACGTCGTTCACAACTTTACCTGTTTTGGTGAAGTACATATGACTGTAAAGTCTCTTTTTGACTTAACGTTTGGTCTGACCTACGTATTTGATTTTGCATTTTTTGCATTCAACACAGTAGATCAGATTTGAGCTGTTGCACATGACATTTGTCTTCGTCTCAAAGCTCAGTTTGGAGTCTCCTTTTTGGATTCTCCCTGATGTGTCCAACATCGGGCAGTATCTGCAATTTTTGCGATTGCAAACGTTGCTGCAGCTGGAACCGACCTTCGGTTTGGCGAAGGGGTTGTAGTCGCATCTGGCTCTCACCAGATGGTCCCTCAGGTTTTTAGGCCTGCGATGACCTTTGACAACCTTGCGGTCCCAGATCTCCTTGGTCGATTTTGATCGGCCGAGGATGTCCCAATTTTCATCGATCATCTTATCTAATGTTCGGTCATTGGGTCGGTAGGTGTTGATAATATAGATCGGGGCCGTGCCGTTGGCTGGCCGGGTGTCCTTGGACTCAGGACGCAAGAGCTGTTCCCGGGTGCTCTTGAGGCTTTTTTCAAAGGCCTCTTCTAGAACAGATCTCGGGTAGTCTCTCGCAAGAAATTCAAGTATCTTTTCTTTGACTTGTCTCAACAAATCTGTGTCTCTGGTACAGATGCGCCTCAACCTGAGGAACTGGCTGTACGGGAGACTCCGCTTACTTGATTGCGGATGGGCTGAATCGTAGCGGAGATATCCGTGGGAATCAGTCGGTTTGCAGTAAAGGTCCGTGTACATCTTACGTGTTTCATCGAATTTTACTGTCGTGTCCAGGAAGTTGATCTCATTCGCAGAGTATTCCGATGTGAATTTGATCGTGGGGTGAGAGTTGTTGAGATATTCCAGCCAATGTTTCAGGCTGTCTTCACCATGTTGCCAGATGAAGAAGATATCGTCAATGAATCTCACCCAGAGCGAGGGTTTCTGTGAATGGACCTCAAGGATTTTTTCCTCGAGGACTGCCATAAACAGATTCGCGTATGATGGGGCCAATGGTTGTGTGATCATTCCTTTACAATTTTTTGCGGAAAAATACTCCCCTCCCACTTTGGGCTCGATGCATGACTCCCTCGGTGACTCCGTCACCATGGCAGAGGGTCAGACATTGTGCTGGTTGAGGGTGAGAGAATTTCACCAAGAAAGTGATACCCAAAACATTATAAATAATACTCAATTTTGCCGGGAAAACGGTGCTTCAGGATGGTCTGGGGTGGGGCCTAGCCCCTCCCTAGCCACCCAAAAAATCTCAAACTCCAATTCGACCTATGAGTGGGGTTTTCCAAAAGTTCAATGTATTTTGCTATAGGTCGACTTTTTCCCACAAATTTCCAATTCGACCTATAAGTGAGGTCCAGTTATAGGCGAGGTTTTACGGTATATTGACTCAGTAGCTACTCCAGGGACATGTCTTGTCTTCAGTCATAAGTTACTATAGTTATCCAGTTGTTGCTATGTTTAAAAAATAAAATTAAAAGGTGGAAAGAAAGGGAGATGTGACGTGTGCTGCCGTGTAGTGAGACAGGGCGGAACTACAACCGCTGGGTGATAAGAGGGGAATAAACAGCAGTCTATTCGTGATGCCTGAGAACAATGGTTGTGTGATCATTCCTTTACCATCTACATACGTTACAGATCTCACCACATATTAGGTAGGGTTGAGTGATCAGAAACGTAGGCTGTTCAACCCGTGAAATAACCTGTTCAACAGACTCAAATGAGTGGACCTTTGTGTTTATGTTTTGTCCTTTCCAATTCAAAATACCAAAATTGTGCCTAAATTCCTTAAAATTGCTTCTTTCTATGCCGGTCAAATGTAAACAAACCGCCATCTTGATGACGTCACAGGGTTGTGAACTATGGGCATAGGTTATTTCACGGGGGGAGTCTTTGGTTAACTCAATGGCACTGCCATATTTCATAGAAAATAAAAAAACATATGTTACTAGATAAACTGCAATATTACTAACTACCAACATTTGTACATTTGAAACACTAAAAATAGTGTAAATATCTGGAGCTTATTCGCTTGACCATCGTTGAATGGTTTCAGTGGCACCATACTGCAGACATTTGCCTAAGGTTATTAACATGCCTAGAAGCGACTCGCCGGAGGCAACTGCTCGCTCATATGCACAACCTAGCCCTGACACCAGGAATGGTGGTGGTACCTGCAAGACTACTGCGCGGCAACTCGAAAAAGAAACTGAAAGTACCTAGGGTGAAAAAAGCCATTTACGCTAAAAGCCCGATACACCGAGGTGATGTCCTCTGGACTGCCCTGGACGATGAAGTCCAAAACCTGATAGTCAGGAAAGACTTCCTAAACTCAATCTAATGACATACAATGACGCTAAATTGTAGAATCTCTGATCACACATATAATTGTGAATTTACTTAAGACTCTACTGCATCAATCGCTCGATTTATGTATTCTCCTTGGCCATTTATGAAAAGCGCCCCACGTCTGTGATTTTTTATGGTCAATAAAATAATTAAACTACAAACTACATGCTACAATAGGTTTGAGATTACTCAGTTCTTTGGAACATATGACTTATATTATTAGAATCAGAGGACATACATGTGTCCTATCTGTGTCATTGATGCTAAAACTATAATTCTCCACATATTCATGGGCATTTACCAGCAAATGTTAACCAATATATAATTTGACATGTTGACTTGGCTTCATATATGAGATCTGATTTTGCTTTGCATATTCAAATGTTGCCTCATGAGAATTTTAGCATGATGAGTTTCACAAACTTGGCTTAGTTACACAACTGTTGGGGATCACTGGTGTTAAATAAGTCATGCATCCTTGTGTTCACGTCACCATTCAGAAACTTTGAGTTGATCAGTTTATAACATTCGCATGAGAAAAAAGAACAGTCCCTAATATATAGACAGAGGTCCACAATAATCTGTCTGAACGACACGTTTCTCCACGAGTGGGACCTTTGGTCGTATCACATGAGGCGCAGCCGAGTGTGATGCGACCCAAGGTCTCACGAGTGGAGAAACCAGGAGTTCAGACTGATTTGAGTGGATCTCTGTGTTTACTTCATGTGAATGTTGATCAATTCCATTTTAAAACGACATTTAAAGATTGGTTTCACAACTATACCAGGAGAATGGAGCTATGGAGAATGAGATTCAGTTTCTCCACGGGGGTGTGGAGAACGGCTCTTCCCATACAAAACAATGGTAAAGTTGTTTCTCCACATGAAATAATGTACTGAACCTCATGTCTCCCCAATTCACCTAGGGCAATGCTATTGGATGTGTTCTTGTGTAAGTATAACATGTTTTTGCAGGCTTGGGAGTGAAACACTTCAATTTGTGTGATATCTGCAAACCCACATACTTCTGATCCGTATAACAGGATTGGGACCACACAACTATCAAAGAGTTGACATTCAATATCAATAGGAATATGTAATTTCCTCACCCTGCTAGTCATAACATACATAGCTCTCCTGGACTGGTTTTTTAACCTGTTTGGCCATTGCCTCATTAAATAATCCATTATAATTGAATGTCACACCAAGGTAAGTATATTCAGAAGCTGTCTCGATTATGTCAGCACCAAATTGCCATTTAGGAACTTTTAAAACTTTTCCTTGAGAGAAAACCGTGATTTTAGTCTTGCTCATATTTACTGTAAGGTTCCAAGTCTAACAGTTATCATATAGGGTGTTAAGTGATTTTTGGAGGTCCTGTGTGGTATTAGAGAGAAGTATTGTATTGTCTGCATATAACAGAGTGAACAGTTTCACCATTACAAACATATCAGGTGTCCTGTTTTCTATAATTGTACAATTATACGAATCTTACCTGGGTATAGATGAAGGATAATTTTAGTTTTACCGAGGGCAACCCGTAGTATTGTAGGGAGTACATGAGATGGAACTGCGCATGCGCTGGTGACGACAGGTTTTAAAGTTCGACTACTGTGGCTTATCTAAGGATGATACTTAATATTAATTATAACGAAACTTAACCTTAAGCAACCCGTAGTTTATTGCCTCATGTTTAATTCTTATAGATTAACCTAGTCCCTAAAGGGTGGGTGAGGCCGGGCATGTACTCCCTGCAATACTACGGGTTGCCCTCGGTAAAACTAAAATTATCCTTCATCTATACCCAGGTAAGATTCGTATAATTGTACAATTTTACCTTGGACAACCCTGACGTATTTCCGGTTGTCCATGAGAACTTTAGAGCCATCCTTAGATAAACCTCAATCAATTTTTCGTCTTATTCCATCTCCTTTTATCTCATTATGTAATCATATTATTGTTTGTCAATCATTTTAAACTTCCTCTGTCCTCATTATTCGTTCAAGAATTAATTATCATTCTTCATTATTAAATTATTCCAATAGTTATAAGCCGTTCGTTTTAATAAACAAATTACTGTTTAAAAATCTATAGTCCTCAGACTTTGTTATTCGTCTACATTTATAATTAGCCTTTCATCATTTCGAATGTCTCTAAATGTCAAGTCAATGAAAAGATTGGTAGTTTAATTTTTAGAAATTTTATTTCTGAATTTCTAGACATTTTTAAGCAAGTACAGTTACATATTTCGTCAATTCACATGATGTATTTTATACACATTCTTTCAAAATAGGGTCCATCCCAGTAAACAAAACAAAGTTGGTCAGACGTAAATCTACGTTGAATTTTGGTCTGAACTACGTAATTTTAGTAGGTTTATCAACGTCAAAATGTTAAGGTTTATTTACCAATCTCAAACCTGCAGGTCTGATTTACGTAGCTCCTGAAGACGTAAATCTATGTTTAACACATTACATATAATTCTACATAGTGGGACTCAGAGAAAGACTTGTAATATATTGCAGACAAATTTACATTTACAAACAATATTCATACAAAGTAACTACTATAATTTTCAATCTCATCTCATTCTACATAGTATATTTTTATAGTTCAATTGAACAGCCTGACAGTATAGATCTGTTGAATAGTTTTGGCTGCAGAGAGGCTTTGTATTTCTTCCATTACCACCAATGTGGTGTCCTCACAGTAAAGTGCCTCTAAGCACCTATTCATGCACAATACTTTAATCACCTGTCCTTTATATATAAATATTCTATTGAATGCGGTTTATTTGCATGATATTGAATTCACAATTAATGAGAATTTACTGCTTGAATGTGGTAGATTTGTTAAGGAGCTGTAATATACTCTCCATAATTGAGAGTGCTGCCACCTAGTGTGACACTGAAAAGTCATCTACCCAATTGAAGTTGAAAAGTTACGTCTTTTAACGTAGATCTACGTAGAATTTTTACATCTGAATGAGGTAGATCAACGTAAATCAGACGTCTACATTTGTTGAACGTAAATAAACCTTAACCTTTTGACGTCTACAAACCGTCCAAAATTACCAATCTCAAACCTTTTGGTTGGACATCTACCTAGAGAAACCTCTGAGCTACGTTGGAACTACGTAGGGTGTTTACTGGGATGACCCCCACCTCTTCTTCAATTGTTTTGTTGTAGAAACGTGCAAAAGTCTTTAAGTTTTTCCATCTGGCCAGATTCATAATCTGCGCCACTGGAACCCCCTTCTGCCTCGCTGCTGATGCCGACGCCCCTCTAGTGGAGTGACAACCAAACTTCTTGGTATTTATCCCCGCTCTACTCAGGATCTTTAAGACCCATTTGCTCAATGTCTGTCTCCCTATTTCTTTGTAGGGTTTAATGTTACTCAAAAACAACCTCTTCTTGTCGTCTTTGATTTCCTGTGTCCGTTGTACATAAACTTCCAATGTGTGAACTACACAAATTCTTCTACATTCATCAAATATCCTGAACAACACTACATCCTAGGGGTCACCAATTCTATTATGTTTTAACAAAGTTAACAATTTGAACTGTACCCCTTCCTCTACTGCTTGCATCCTGTCTACCCTTAACTCTATTACAGTTTGTCCTCTCTGGGATGACACTAACAACATTAACACGGCTAATTTCCAAGCTAACAAGTATGTCGGTAGGTCGATCCTCACTAGCCCCCCAATCTTTAAACATTCTAAACACAACTTTAACATCCCAGAAACTATCATAACTGGTCCCTTCTGAGGGGTTCTTTTCATTCGCCCCTTTTAACGTCCAGCTAATGATTCTGTTCTGCCCCAAGGGCACTCCATCGATCATAGGTAATATCAGTGATAATGCTGATCTCGCTGTGTTCAGCGTGGCATATTTCAGACCTCTGTCAGACAACTTCCTGAAAAATCTACATACCTCATGTAACTCGGGCTTCAAAACTCTAACATCAAATTTAATACAAAATTCCGCCCATTGCTTAATGTAAGTTCTATAGACTTTCTTCGTGCCTTTTCTCCAGGCCAGCATTATCAAATCAATTGTCTTTTCATCATACCCTAATTTCCTCAGATTTGAGCCTAAAAAAAGGCATGCTATCAGAGGACAACGCCTTAGCGTTTGTTGATTTCGGGGTTTTCCGTGTGGCTTCTTCAAAATTTTCTCAACGTAACAGAAAACAACGTTCAAAATACAAAAACTGGTCTCTTATTTCCGTAGATTCAACAATCCACTCAAAATTGAAGTTTGAATATGCTAAACTTCGGCAATCCTTCGAGAAAAAGCCGATCCCCGCGGGAACACTTTTGCCGGTTTTAGAAAACACCGTCTCGAAACTCCAAAGTTCAACAAAAATGAGCGGGCTTCGCTCCCTAGGGCTTCCTCGGCTTCTTCTTAGATGAAGTTTTCTTCGGCTTGTCGGCCGACTTTTCCACTTTCTTCTCCTTCTCTGGAGACTTACTTCCTGAACTCTTGTTACTCTTTTCCGTCATATTGAGGCTTTACTGCCGTCTCGGAGAGTAAGAATGTGATCGCTCTAGAAAAAAGCAAAAAACCTCGTAAGTCATGAAATAAATAAGCAAAAGCCAATAAAACTCACTAAAAAGTGAGAAAAATTGAGTGTAGTCGAGAGCCACTTACCAAAACGTCTTTTCACCAGCAAAGCGCGTCACGGTCTGACGTCACCAGCGCATGCGCAGTTCCTATACGTCAGGGTTGTCCGAGGTAAAACAATTCAGTTATAATGTGTTCCTTTAAGTGGGATTCTAGATCGATTAAATATATGGAAAATAACAGTGGGGACGGGTTTTCTAACACCCATTTCACAGTTGAACAATGATAATGTTTGGTTGTTGCTACGGACACACGATTTAGTGTCTGAGACCCTTTATATGAAAGATTTTTCCAGATATTCCTAGGCCCAGTAACTTACACCACAGATTGGCTCTATCTACCATATCAAAAGCCTTTTTATAATCACTAAAAGCACAGCATACTCGTTTCTCTTGAGACAGGAGAAAGTCGATAATCAGATTTAAAGTGAGGATGTGAGGTGCTGGTCTTTTCCACCCTGTTCCCGGGTAGAAGTTGTCACAAGAATGTCGCCGCCCAGTTGCCTATAGGTTCTTTGTGGGATCTGCAGTGGCTGCTTTCATCTTATTTTGACAGGCGCATAGATTACAGCATGTACACCAAACTTCTGTGTCTCTTTCCCGGCTCTTTCCGCTCTAACCCCTGGTCGGTAAGTTGCCGCCACAACTCACGTTTCCGTCTTCTCCATTCAAACTCCGCAACTTTCGGTTTTGCGTATTGCGTCTGGCTGAGGGGGGGGGGGGGGGTACTTATTGTTTGTGTTTGTGCAGTTTTGGACGGATAGAGGAGTTATAAACACATAATATATGGCTTCAAGAACCATATTAACAGAGGTGATTATGTAGCCACAGACAGTGTTGTCCTTTACCACGAGATGCAAATCTGGTATAAATCTGTCCAGTATTTTTCAGCATGTTACTTATCACACAAAATGTATTTGCTATGCCTTAGGCATATACGATGCTTTGGCAAAAAAAAAGAAGAAATAAAGCCCGAAGCCCCCCCCCCCCCCCCAAAAAAAGAAGTCATTTTACAAACCCACACTGTTCTCCCCCCTGCAGAATGACCAGACCTGAGAGTCTCCGCACAACCGGCTACCAACCAGCTAGGTGCTTCCACCTGGCATAGTGGGGCCAAACCACACACACTGTAAAACAGTGACGGTGACGCAGCACCCACATACTCCCATGGCTTCTATGCAAGAATTTACACAAATAGGTGATAGCTCTCCTGGGTGCACGGAGAAACGTTCGGAGCGCTTATCTTAATGTATGATCTTAAATCTTAGTACCGTATTCGACGTAATAAGCGCCCTCCCCCTAATAAGCGCCCCCCCCCCTTTTTTCAGATTTCCCCCTGAATTGTTTATGTGTTTCTACAATTATGTTACTGATTTTCTTACCTGTGTGTAACATGGAGCACTTCACACCTGTGCAGGTGTTAAGGCCAAGCCAAGTGTGAAGTAATAAGGGTGTAAGAGGTCTTCTAGATGCCACTGAGGTCTGTATATGACAGCCATGGGGGGGCGCTTATCAAAATGAATATTTGAGGCTGATTTTTTCACTTAAAATAATATTTTAAGCGCCCAGGGCGCTTATTACGTCGAATACGGTATATGATCTTTAATGCAGCTTTTATTTTTATGGAATACGGCCGTCCCATAGAAGCAGCTCTGGTTGCCCCAGTACCCCACAGATTTTGATAAAGATCTTTTGATACCCACTCTATGCTGTCATCGAAATTTCTAGGTTTGAAATATGCCGAGACATTGTTCACAATTTTTTATTCTTTTTTATTTTTAGTAGGACCCCGCGCATTTTTGTTTTGTGAGGTCATTCTCAAATCATCTATTGTTTTTGGATAGTACCTTGGGAAGCTATCAAATGTTTCCAAGCTAACAAAAAAACGTTATTTTACGTTAAAATACCGTTTTAAAACTTTATATAACGTTATGCCATAGTAAGGAGCCTTAGAGAAACATTATATATAACGTTATAAAATGTTGTATAACGTTACAGAAATCCTAAGTTAAAATTTCAACTAAAGTTCAATTCCACAATAAAACGCAGGATGTTACTATTTCTCTTTTTATTGCTGGACTGGAGTAAACTACTAGTTAATTGGTGTACAGAGGACCTGGGGTCAAAATCATTCCACATTTTACCATCATGTCCATAAAACAGCCTATGTCACAGCAATAGTGGATACTCGCACAGAGGTCTTACCCGACTCAACAAAAGTCATAATCACAGTCTCTTATACACAGAGCTATGAAAGCAACAGGAGAGACAGCTTGCAATAAACAACACAGCCAGAACGAAGTAGCCTAGTAGTAGTAAACAGCTCGCCTCCGCTGTAGCGATATTTAAGCAACAACAATATGTACACGTACATTCTCCCATAGCCTGTGGTTCATGCTTTCCATTAGTTCCACCTACAATTACTTGCGTATTTATAACACCAATAAATTACCATGAAAAAATGTTTACAAAGTAATGATCCCCAGGAAAAGAAAATTCAACAATCTGCGAAACAGTGCTGGAATTTGTATCAAATATTTGTTGGCACTTCCCGGTATTATGATAAACCTCGACCCCATGAAAAAGTTGAATACGAAAATTAAAATCCATAATGGAATTGTGGTCTAAAACCCACTCAGAAGAATCTGTAGCCTTTAATTGTGTGGCCCATCGTTACTATGTGTTAGTTAGTTTGTGGGTCCTGCTACCTTGGCTACTTGTAATAAATATCATGTTTTCTATACAAAGTGAGGCTACAAAGCACCAGTCCAGGCTCTGTGAGTTAGGAGTCACCTCTGAGTGTGAGACATACTTTAACATCGAGATAGTTGGATGAGTTGGATGGTAAATGTTCTGTTTCCAAAGAGAGATGATATCATCGATGCAGAGTATTATTCCGATATGGCTATATCGACCTTCTTCAGTTTCAAAAATTGTTATAAAGCATGTCCATTTAAACTAGTACCATTAATAATTCTGTCCATTTTGTTAACTTACACATTTGAAGTGTAAAATACTGCACCATAATATTATTCTGGAGATCTCAAATTGATACTTTCACATCCAATGTGTTTGAGTTATGAACTTGGTGTGTTTATGATCTATAAATGATGTGTAGATTACGAAAATGAGTTAATGCTCAACATGGAATCTGTCTTAAGCATCACGAAAGTTGACCTTACAGTGTAATGCGTGTAAGATCCAGGTGTGGTGTCTACATGTATACAGCATGTCACATACAGGTGTTAACTAGGTGACCTTTTCATAAGGTGGTGGTCATGTTTCTAGGTGCTTGTATACAAAACAACCACAGGTATAGTAGGCTGATTAGTCCAGGAGGTTGGCCTCCCTTGGTCCATTGCCCATCCTCACTACCGGCTGTGCTGGGGCAGGTGGCGGTGCGATGACCGGCATCTTAGGGGACAGGTCATTGGGCTCCTGTAGCTGCGGCTGGGGCGGTGCAGGACTGGTGTCAAACATGCTCAGGTCCATGGGCGGCACCACCGCCTGCTGCTGCTGCTGCTGCTGGGGTGGCACTGGCGGCATGACCGGTGCAGGTGGGGCAGCAACCAGAGTTGGCGCTGGCAGGGGTGCCGAGGCCGCAGTGACCGCTGTAATGGGCTTGATGGGCATTGGCTCCACTATGGAGGCCGTGATGATCTGGTCAGATTTGAGGGGGGCACTGTTTGTTACAGGTGCATCTGGGGCCGTGGTGGACATGGGAGATGTGGACACCATGTTGGGCACTGCTGGCTTTTCTACTGGTTTGGGGGCTGGCACCTCTGTGGGCAGCGGCTTGACAGGCTGCACAGGAGGGGCAGCCGCCTTGGTGGTAGCAGGCATGGGACTGCTGGTAGCAGGCACCTTGGTGGCAGCTGGGGCTGCTGCAGGAGTCATCTTGGCTGCAGGAGTCGTGGCAGCTGTGCTCGTCACTGTGGAGGCAGTTGCTGCAGCAGTGCTGACTGCCTTTTTGGGGACTTCACCTGGGGACTCAGTGTCCTTCTTGGGAGGCCGCCGGATTGGGGCTGGAACAGAACTGCCTGCCTTGTCACTGGTCTTGTCTGCTTTGGGTGCTGCCTTCTTTTCTGCACCTGCAGAGGCCGGCCTGGGGCTAGTCTTTGGTGTTGTTTGGGCATTGTTCCTGCTTGCTGCCTTTGTGTCTGTCTTCCTGGGGCTGCTGACCTTTGGTGCAGGTGTCTTCGGTGCTGCATTGGAGTTGGAGTTATTGCGGTTGCTCAGGGTGGCCTTCCTGGGGCTGGTCTGGGCTGGTGTCTTGGAGTCCTTATGACCTGATGACGGCCTGGAGCTGGCCCGTGGTGTGGTGGGCCGGGAAGTCCGACTGGACCCTGGCCGATCAGCTTTACTTGGAGACCTTGGAGTCTTTCCTGCCGAAGGTGGGCGGGACGAACTCCGCTCTCTGTCTGTCTTTTGGCTCTCTGGTGTGGCTGGGAAGAGAGGATCCAAGTCTTTTGGAGTCTTGCATCGCCGTGGTGACTTCTGCGCATAGTACTGGTGGCCATTCTTAAAACCAATGTGACCAAACTCATCTGAGGCAGTAAGCAGCTCCTTGGCTGGGCAGCTGGCAGGGCGGTCTGCCTTGAAGGTGTCCTTGTAGGTGGTGTGGAAGTCGATACTGTGAGGCGTCTCGTCACTGTTACGGCGCTGCTGTGGGCACAGCTTTGCAGGTGGTACACGCTCACCTACAGAAAGATGGTACATCCCATTAATACTTCTCACACATGTATTAAACAAGTCAGTGGTTGCATATATAACTTAAACTTCTTTTCGAGATACAGGATTTACTATGCTTAATATGCTGGAAGGGCAGTATTCAATTACCCCCTTGAATACAATGTGGCCATATTTAATGGGCTAAGAAAAAATCTTGCCCTCATGAAATGGCTTCAAATGATACCTCTCTGAGGTTTTTCACTTGTGGGGGCTGATGCACATCCCACACAGCCTACTGCTTCATGGGATACTGCCCCAGCCCCCACTACAAATACAACAAAGATGGTATCAATGGGCATTGGCATTTGTCTAAGACTCGTGTACAGGCTGCACCCCTAATAGTAACTTTAACAAAAGATTGAGCGTGTGAGTGGCCTCACAGATGACTCAGGGTAAGCTGGGTCTGCAGCTTATGATGTACTTAGATATAGTACTCCCTTATAATCATTCATTGGTCAATTCTGGCATCAGAAATGAATTCCTTGTTAAAAGGTACCCTCAAGTCATGTGTCATACATGTATGTTATTCCATTTCAGGCCAGCAGGTGGGTATGGGTGAGCAGGTGGGTGTGGGAGAGCAGATGGGTGTGGGTGTGCAGGTGGGTGTGGGTGACAGTCGCGGGCTGTGGGCATGTACCGCCTTCTGTCCCTGTCAAAAAGCGAGTCGGTCGGACCATAAACGGCGAAGATATGGGTGGTATAGTTTCGCTCTGCACATGTTGCATCCGCCGTCTGTGGATGACAGCGATATTGTACATGCCACAAGAAGTAGCTGTGGCGCCACCCTCTCTTTGACGTGTGGAAAGGGAACTTGTATGTGCGCACTTTCTGATTTATGCATGGTGCTTCGTGAAGTTAATTTAAATAATGTGGATGGCAGTTTAGATAAGCCAAAGGGCATTTCAAATAACCTAGAGGGTAAATTTAGATACAAAAAGAGAGAAATGAAACAACATAGGTCAACACATTATTTCTTTCTCCAGCACTTTGGGTTTTAACCTTGAAGTCTATCCAGAGTTAAGAGGGTAGTCATTTAACAGTAGTTTAGCATGTGAAATAAGTTGTCACAGATCACAGGTGAATTTTACATAGAAAAAAAAAGACATTTCAAAATTTTTTTCGGAGGGAACATTTGTCCCCCGATCTTAGCTATCTATGTGGTTTGTCTCCTATTGTTTATCTCAAATACACATTGAATGCAGAGCAAAAACGTCTAAAAATGGAGATGGGGCATCGTATATTCCTCAGGGTTAATACCCTGAGTCAATCATGTGAGCACGGAGGGTCTGATTATGGCAACCTTCAAAAGAAATCTCAAGCGGAACTCGTTCCATTCTTGTGTCATGTCTCAAGATTTTCAGAACGTTTCGGGAACATTTTCTTGTGTCCTGGAATTCCTTGTTTGTTTTTTGAATGAGGGAAATACAGGACACCATTCAACTTGTGGAATTTCTTGTTTGCACAAGTAAAACTCGGGAAATACACAACACCATTGAACATGTTGACTATTCTTAAGAATCACCCATGTCTATCTTGTGTACACAGCTTATGCTTTTCTGAAGAAATACACATGTTTCAAACATTTGTCATGTTCTGTTTGGAGGGAACTTTAATACTGTAGTACACATCTATAAACTCGCACATAAGCCGCACTTTGGGCTGATTTGTATAAGCTGAACTGGCGATCTGACTTGCATACTAGCCATGGCCTATACGCAAGGTTTTACGGTACTTGTACTGCATACGACAATGTCTAGCCCAGACTTTCACATTGCTCTAGGCAAACACTTTACATCATGACCTTAACCTCCCTAATCGTTACCAGTATACTTGGACTGGTAGACATACTGTTAGAGGTTAAATGGAGGGGAATAGTTGTGCACTGTACAGACAAACTACTTACCAGTATAGTTGGACTGGTAGACAGACTCGGCCTGGAACCTCTCTGTGGGGGCCTCGTACACCTGGTTCTGTTTGAAAGACTTAGCAGGGGCTTTGCCGGAGAAGGGCACAAACTGCTCACGGTAGGTTGTCACTTTAGGCACGCCTGAATTGCGTGTACCATGCAGTAAGTCTTTGTCCTGCGGCACCGGTTTGACCAGGTGCGCACGCTGGTACCCAGCGGGACGCACAAAGTCACTCTGACAAGGGAAAATAGAGGATCATGAGACCTTCACAAGGTTGATGGATGCACTGAGGAATGGAGGCTCTTATACTGCATGTTATCCTGCATGGTAAACACTACCGTAAAACCCCGCCTATAAGCCAAACTTATTTTGCCGTTTTTTTCCCCATACAAGCCGAATTTTTTTCTTCAAACTCACATTCGGCTTATAGATGGGGTTTTGCAAAGGATAATGGAGATAATAGTGTCCCAGCTAGCACCTTACATAAAAGTAACTAGTAATTTCATGATATCATTTTTCGTTCCCAAGATGTCACATATGCAATAAGTTTTTACGTGTCCTTTTGCATAGGTTTTTGATGTAACAATATTTATGTGTATTTTATATAAACATATTTATATAAAAGAGACATATTTATCAGTGATACCTTTGGACTTAACAATAGTGGCATATATATGACTAGCTGTAAAAGATGTCTAAAACATTTAAATGTAGACACGTAAAAAAGATGTAATATGGAGATATCTACAAGGCATGTTCCAGGGATGACATTTATACCAGTTTTGAGTATACTCCCTCCCCAATAGTGATTATAAATTAGATAGGATATTTAGGATACCTCTGAGAGAGATTGTAGACATCATAAAATTATGTCCATGTATGACATGTCCATAGGCACTCTGCATAGGAAACAAACACCTGCTCTGTGAAAGACACTTTGCAGGCATTTGCCATTCCTTACAGACACATTTATCCTAGCCAGGAGGCCCAGATGTGATATCAGCCCAAAGCCAGAATTTCTTCTAATACAATTGCAAGGGACACAGAAAAGGTGTCCCATTATGTGCCTTGGCTAACCAACTATATTTCAACAAGTCACTGTAACACAAGTGACACCTTGTGTGTCACAGAGGAAATTTAGTCCAACCTTGTCCCTCATTGCAGTTTATACAATTAATTTGATCCAACTTTTCAATGAAAAATGAATGAATGCTGATTAAAATGTGATAGCCTTGCAAAATGAGACCCCTAGTGTTGGAGTTCAGAACTATAATAGGTCATATTCTGACAAAATTGAGACGTCAAAATAATAGGAGTATGGATTTATTCCAATATAACATATCTATGACATCACAATCTTGTCAGCATATGACATCTATAAGTCAACATTACCATATCCTATCATAGTTCTGAGCTCCAACACTAGGCGTCTCATTTTGCAATGTGATCACATTTTGATCAGCATTCCCCCATTCTGGATTAAAAGTTGTATGAAATTAATACTATATACTGCAATAAGAGACAAAGTTGGACTACATTTCTTCAGTAATATTTAATATGTTACTTCTGTTACAGTGACTTGGTGAATTATAGTTGGACCGCCAAGGCACATAATGGAACACCTTTTCTGTGTCCTTTGCAATTGCATAAGAAGAAATTCTGGCTTTGGGCTGATATCGCATCTGGGCCTCCTGGCTTGGATAAATGTGTTTGTGGGGAATGGAAAATGCCTGCAAAGTGTCTTTCACAGAGCAGGTGTTTGCTTCCTATGCAGAGTGCCTATGGACATGTCATACATTGTGAAATTAAATGAGACTTACCAGGGTAAGGTGATATTTGATTATGATTTTGCCGAGGGCACCACGTTGTGGTGCAGAGTATACAGGAGAGGTGGAACCGAGGCTTGCGCATGCGTACTAGTCAGGATTTAGAGTATTAATACTAGAGATTCAATCATTCCTTTTTTAAAAAACTTTTTGTGGAATAAAATCGATATTGATCCCACCCAATTTTGCTGAGTCATTTCCCCAGCCTTAATTCTTTTTTGATCCAGATTCTTGCCAAAGAGGGTAAGGGCGGGTTGGGCCTGTATACTCTGCACCACAACGTGGTGCCCTCGGCAAAATCATAATCAAATATCACCTTACCCTGGTAAGTCTCATTTAATTTCACAATTTTGCCTCGTGCACCACTCTGTGGTTCGAGGCTACAGGAGACTTTAGAGTAGGGCACCTACTTTTTTAAAAATCTTTGTATCTCTAGAATTTCCAATCTTTCCCCTCTTCATTTCCTTCAGCGTTAAATACCCGGTATTTTTCCCCTGAATGAAAGAGGCGACCATCTTTTCCTACACATTCTTTGAATTTATTTAACACATGCATAAATTCATCTGCGTTCACAATTTCATTTTTGAATCATCATCAAACCGTGCATTACAATTTCATTTTTGAATCATCATCAAACAGTGCATACACAATCAATCAAGTTATTTCGATTTCTGAGCTGCTTTGCGTTTTTTGGACTTCTTTTTCTCCAACGCAGCTGTGAGAATTGTTTCTCCAAATACATTTGGATCGGTCTCAATTGGCCTGTCATAGTGCTTGGCAAAAGACGACGCATTCCTCCATGCTGCTTTCCTCATTATGAGGTTGATGGGGACTCCTAGTCCTTTGGCCTTGGACGTGACCGCCCCTCTGGTTGAATGCGCTCCAAACTTTTGTCTACCGTATTTCTGCACATTTACTCCGGCCAAGTCCAACACTCCCAAAGTCCAGTGGGAGAGTGTGTCCCTCTCTATAGGCTTATAAGGGGACCTGAAGCTGATGAGCAGCTGTTGGTGTTTACTCTTCTCTGGGTCCTCCATTCTCAGTGGTTTTGTCCTTTTGATATATTCTCTCAAGGCACTCACTACACAAATGTCCACATCCTCCTCAAAGGCCTGTACTGAGATAACATCTAATGCTTCCCCCGGCCTATTGTGCTTCAACATCTTTTGCATGAAGAATGTGATTTCTTTCCTTTCTACAATTGCATTTTCCAACGTTAAATTTAACACCGTCTGCCCACGCTGGGCAGTAACTAGAAGTAACAACATCACAACTTTAAACCCCAAAAGTTTTAACGATAACTCCTTGTTTGGACCCCACTCTTGAAAAAGCTCCAGCACCTCCAAAACGTCCCAGAACCCAGTGTATCTGCCTCCTGAGGGGTTTCTGATGCCCGCTCCCCTACATAACAGAGTCACCTCTTGAACCGCCCCAAATGTGGTTCCTCCAAATTTGGGTAGCAAGGCTGAAAGGGCACAACGAGCAGTGTTTACTGCAGAATACTTCGCTCCTCTATCTGACAGTTCTGTTAGGAAGTTACATGCTTCTGCCAGTTTTGGATTCATAATGGACACTTTATTTCGCACACAGTATAGGGCCCATTTCTTCAAATAGACCGTGTATTGCCCTTTTGTGGAGTGTCTATAAGAATTCATAATGAGGTCCACTGTAGCCTGGCTATGCCCCTGCCTTAATAGTCGCTGGGCGACAAAAGGCATGCCACCATTGGGCACGACGTCATGGCTTCCTTGTTTCTGGGCTTCCCGTGGCCGACCAGATTTCCTTTTGCTTTTCTGAAGAACAGCTTCCTGTCCGCCAGGTTTATGAGATGACTGTACCACGGCTGCCCCGGCCAATCTGGGGCGATGAGAACTGCCTTTGTCTTGCATTGGATCATCCTCTGGAGGACCTTCCCGACCAAGCTGAAAGGAGGGAATGCATAGAAGAACATATCAGTCCATTGAAAGGAGAAAGCATCATGTTTCCATGCCCCCGGGACTGGGTCCCAGGAGACAAAATATTCCAATTTGTGGTTCAGCCTGGATGCAAATAAATCCACCTCTGGCTTCCCCAACACTCTACACATTTTTGAGAATATTTTGTCACTGATCTCCCATTCTATATAGTCCTCTGCATCAAGACATAACCTGGTCACCCAAAGATGTGTTCACAGCTGTAAATTACTTATTTGAATGTGTTAAACCTAGTCATTTCTTATTTGATCACACAGTTTATTGTATGCAAATCATTTTTAGGCAAAATTAATGGCATATCGAGATACATTTTCATAAGTACAGCGCTAATTATGTCAGAAGGAGCTTAAAATAGGGGATAATTAGACCTATGTTGGCCATTGTCAGGCACATTTTCAAGCTTTTAAAGCACCATATATGTCCCAAGTGGAGTCTTCAGACCCTTTGCGTTAAACATAGAGTTTGGGATTTTGATTTATTCCCAAGACAGTCTGCCTGTTCTTTCCAAAACCATATTAAAGTTGGAAATAGAGTGATTATCTGCCGATATAGGGGCCAAAATGTGAGCATTAGGGAGACTCTTTTGGCACTCTTTGAAGTGATTATCTAAATAGCTAAAGCCTGTTTGGCAGACCAAATAGTGAAATTCCCTGAGGTTGAGCATAGTGGGATGGCCGAAACAGTGATATACCATATTATTTTGTCCAACTATTGACATACAGGTACAACATTTGGCTCCTCAGCAAAGATTAAAAGTGTGATGGCTTGGCAACCACTTGTTCCATTGATTTCCAGTTCAAACTGTTGAAGAGGTACATATAGTGACTTTTACCTGACTTTTAACTGACTTTCTGGATGATCTACTAAAAAGTGGTGATTTTCGACATTTCGGCTGGGTCTTTAGAGGTTCACATCTCAGGAACTAAAAGGGTTACAGTCATCAATGAAGGCTCAGGGAAAGCGGAATTTTGTTTTATAATTTCTATTGACTTTCCATATGAGAAATATAAAGTGGCTACCTCTAATAGCAGTTGGAGTGATGAAAGGTAGCAAAAAATAGAACATTTCAGATAAATTTGATCACGGTTGCTATGGCAACCAGTATTCATTTTCTTAAATATGCAAAATAATAGTTACAAAGTATGATAGCCCTTCATCTTAGCTTCATTGTCATATGTAGATCATAATTGTGAGTACAGTGGTGGTGAAATAATCAGTGATTCCTCAAAACCAATAGGTGCAAACTATGTTTTCCAGGTCATGTCTTAGTGGCATGGACTATATGTCATCATTGAAATTTCTGGACTTGAAATCTGCCAATACATTGTCGACCCCTGGGATGTGTGCTATAGTCAACCAATTTTCATTCTCTTCAGCCCATTCCCATATGAGCCTCGCCACTTCATTACACCTAGGAGATGTCACACCCCCCATGTGCTTTACATATGCCAGTGCTGTAGTGTTGTCTGTCAGCAATCTGATTTCCTCCCCCACTTCAGGCACCAGCGACTGTAGTCCAAACAGAATAGCCCACAGTTCTTTCACATTTATGTGGTCTGGAAGTTCTTCTTCCCCAAACCTTCCTCCAGTAGATAGTGTGTCCCTATGGGCACCCCATCCCTCCTGTAAGGCGTCTGTCACTACCACAATTTGCTCTAGGGCATACCTTATCTTCCTTACTCCTACTGGGATGTTCTCCAACCACCAAAAGATCTCCTTTTGTGCAGCCGTGGACACCCGGGTCAACGCATCAAAGTTACCACAACACCTCTTGAGTGCCTCATTCTTCTCTCGTTCTAATGTTTTGAGATGTGCCCCACCATAGTCAATACCCGGTGTGTAGGCTACCATCAGACCTATTAAGCCTGCTATCTCCCTTATGGTGGACTTCTTCTTCAGTAGTACTCCCCACGCTGCTCTATGGAATTTCTCCACCTTTTCCTGTGTGAGTCTTACTGTCATTTCCCTGGTGTCCAGACTGAACCCCAAGAATTCAATACACTGTCTAGGCTGTAGCACTGATTTTTCTTCATGTATTACAAACCCCAAGGAGTCTAACGCCTCCGCCAACTGCAATGCTGACTGACTGCATTTTTCCTCTGAATCTGCAATGATGAACGAGTCATCAATGTAGAAGAAACATTCATTTCCTTTTTTCCTTAACTCCGAGAACACCGGTGTTAGGATTTTTGTGAAAATCCGCGGTGCACAAGCTAACCCGTTTGGAAGTGCTGTGAAGTGGTACAAAACCCCCCTCCAAACAAATTTCAGGTATTTTGTGTATTCTTCCTGTACCGGTAGCGTATAGTATGCGTCCCGTAGATCAACTGATGCTAGCCACGCCCCCTCCCTCATAAGCTCAAGCGCAGTTTTGAGAGAAGTCATTTTGAAGTGTTCATATTCTACCACCTTGTTCAGCCTCGACAGATCCAACACCATCCTGAAGTTCCCATCCTTCTTTGGCCTTAAGAATACATTAGACACCACCTGTCCCACTTCATGTTGGCTTTCCACTATCACCCCTTTTTTCAACAATTTTTGAATCTCAGCATCCAGAATGTTTGATTCAGTCTCATCAAAAGTCAAAGGGAATTTTGTACTCTTGTCACTCGTGTCACCCACAAACGGTATCTCTACCCCCTGAATCTGGCGTAACACCCATGTGTCCTTTGTATAATTTCCCCATTCAGTTTTGAAGTTCTTTGTATTCCCAGCTTGAAAATTATTGACAGTATTCAAAAAAGACGTACCAACCTGTCCTACTTGGTCGTCTTCTTCTGAAAATTCTGAGGGTTGGCTGAAGCTGCCGGCGGCGCTGGAGCCCTCTGCCTGTTGCCCTGGGCATGATACCTGGGTCTGAAGTTTGGGATGAAGTTGTTCCCCAGGTAATTTGGGTTGAATCCCTGTTGTGGCGTGCTGAACTGTGGACCCTGTACATAGTGATGGCCCCCGAAGTTGTTCTGACTCGCCTGTTTGAGCTGTGGTTTACCATGAAACTTAGCTTTCTTGGCCGCTGGTGGCTGAGAAGTTTTCTTTGCGTTGGATCCCTGTGTATCCTTCATAGCGCCTCTCGCCGCTTTCTTGGTCTTTTCATAGGTACTGACTGCAATCTCGACCGCCTTCCCATAAAGCCAGTTTGGATCCTTGTCTGCCTCCTTCACCTTCTGAATAGCTCGTATAAACTCAGGTTTCATAAAAGGCTTATGGATCTCATTCCTCTTGGCTATGAGTGCTGCATTTGTCAACACAAAGGTGCGGACTGCGTCTAACACTGATGCTCCTAGCTTATCCAGCGTGTCATCTGTCCCTCCCCTCTCTACCATCTCGTGAAGCAGGGGTGTGAGGGCTGACAGTCCGGCTATCAAGCCCTCCTGGGTATCTTGCAAGTCTTTATCTAAAGTCTTTATAGGCCCTGGCAACTCGAGGAAAATCTCCTCGTCCGTCTTCTGTACCACTAGTTTAGGGATGTTACCTACCCCCGGGTACTGGGCTGTCAGCGCTTCCAACTTCTTTTTGTCAAACTTCTCCCCGAGTAAGCGTTCCATATTGTCCGCTAAATGGGGGTTTACCTCCTTTCCCAGTTCAGAAGTAGTTGACTTTTTTACGTCCTCTTGGAACAGCGTCGCCATGGCTCCGTCTTTCAGCGGTGGCAACTTTGGTTTGTTTACATCAGCGCCATCTTGACCTACTTTAGTTTCGTCGCCTTCTGTCTCCGACTAGCCATCAGAGATGTCATGTTTGCCATGTTGTCCGCTAAGGGACTTTGTGAGTTCATCATCCACGGCTTGTCCAGCAACCTCCCATTCCTGGTGATTAAACTGATGCGTATTCCATGGATTGAACATTGGCGTTGCGAAGCTGTTATAGCCTCCGAACATCGACATGCTGGCCATTAGTTGTTGTTGCTGCTGGAGCAGCGCCTGCGTCTGCGCTTGGATAAAGCGCGGGGAAAGCTCTGTCACTCCCGCGGAGTGCTGGCTTCCCATTGGCTGGCTGGAGGGGCCGGCGCCGTCACTAAGCCCCGCCCCTCCCCCACCTCCGCCGTGCGTGGTGGTCGCTGTCTTTTTGTTGGGCCCGTCCTCAGTGACTGATCCCGACGTTGACATGGTTTCGTCTTCTTTTTCTCCCGAGGATGTAGATGATCTATCTATGTCCCTGTCTCTTTGTCTCTTTGCACGTTCCGTTTCTTTAGAACCAGAAGACTTTGACATACTGGAGTAGTTTCTCTTCTAAACGCCCAAAGCCCGCGGCAATAGCGCGTCCAACAATCCACAGTTTGTAGGTCGAAGCCCACGATGTGTGTCTGTCAAACAGAAGTAACGAAAACCATTAATATATGACTGTAACCACCTAGCAAAGCGATACAATAATGTCACATAAGTTTTCATGGACCTTATAGGCCTATTTTTACTTCCCCCAACCAGTGGGGAATTACTAAAACTTGGGATTTAAAATCCCAATACTCACCTAACGATCTGCCTGTCTGCAAGGACGCTCCATGAAACTGACTAGTACGCATGCGCAAGCCTCGGTTCCACCTCTCCTGTAGCCTCGAACCACAGAGTGGTGCACGAGGCAAAATTGACATAAAATGGACATAACTTTATGATGTCTACAATCTCTCTCAGAGGTATCGTAAATATCCTATCTGATTTACAATCACTACTGGGATGGGGGGGGGGGGGTATACTCAAAACTGGTATAAATGTCATCCCTGCAACATGTCATGTACATATCTCCATATCACATCTTTTTGACATGTCTAAATTTATACGTTTCAGACATGTTTTGCAGCTGGTCATATTATACATCATTATCATATATATCATTGATATGTATTTTTTTAAATGTAAATATACTTATGTAAAATACCCATGCAAAGGGACACGTAAAAACTTCTTGCATATGTGACATCTTGGGAACGACAATTGACATCATCCAATGATGTCACCACCAATCAGAAAATGATGTAAAAATGATGTAATTTACATGAGTTTTGCTAGCCGGGTGTAGGGTCTATCAAAACGTTGTCAGCAATAATAGCAAATTTCAAGGCCCTTACAAATCATTTCCACATGAAGTATACATTTTAAACCAATGACACATGGTATTCAAATGATATAAAACGATCAAAATCTCTCCAAAATCAGTTTTTTGAAGAGTCGGGCGGGGGTCAGGGAGACCCCTAAGACCCCAAAAATCACATAGGCGGGGTCGGCCTATAGGCGGGGTTTTACGGTAGTGTTATTTTGATTGTCCATGAATTAGGCATGTGACATTTTAGGCAATATCTATTCAAATTTTTTATATTGACTGCCATTAATTGCTGTTTGTAAGGTAGTGACACACTCCTTCTTTACGAATTTCCAATGAATTATGATCATTATAGTTATTTCCTCACATTCATACTTGGGGTCCAAGTTGAACTGGAAACTGATGAATGGCCTACATGAGTTAGAGGTTGGGATATCTGCCTACCTGGTAGCTGCTGGAATAGACATTCTCATTGGGTGTAGGCTCATAGGCCTTCTGCTTGGCCCACGTTGGCTTGTCCATGCGTCTTGCGGGCCACTCACAGTACGTTTGGCCTGTGGTAGTGGAGCTGGCAAACTGGGTCTTCTCAGGCTGCTGGTTAATGGGTGGTCTGAAGGGAGGCTCTCTACGGTGGCCCGGATGCGGTGTGTAGTCCGACTTGACTGTGGACGAACCCTCAAAACGTGCTGTAGGGGCCTGGTACTCCTTAGGTCTTATGGCTGGAAGTATAGGTCATCACAGATAGGAGATTATGAAGGCCCCCTTATTATTGGATTTAGCTTCATAGAAATATGCCTTTCTAACACAAAGTAGATTTTAATATTCTCTTTTCTGGCTAGATCACTGAAATAAAAAAGTCTTGAGAATACTAATAATGGATTAACAAGTAGGTGGACTTTGCTTTCTTTGATATAATCTTTTATATTTTCCTATAAAAGGGAAGGGAAACCTATGCTACAATTGTTTCTTTTTAGCATAAGACAGAGAAGTTTTCAAGTTTCAAGTTTCAAGGGTTTTTATCAAATTCCTGGGAAAAGTGCAATCATCTTATACAGTTGGTCTTCCTTGACCCTACCCAGGGGGGTATAATATAAGATGTGAAGTTAAGACCCCTCAGTTCATACAGCAGATAGTAGATTAGACATATAGTTATTATTCACATCTTAACTTGTATACAGATGTATTACACTGCTTTATGCATGTCCAACGAGTAATACAATTAGAACAATATATCTCAATCAAGTGTCTAGTTAAAGCGCTCTGGTCATGTGCAAATTTCTATGACACATTCATACACCATACATACAGACGGGGTTTCATACAGGTATAGACAGGAAGGGGTGTTCCATAGTAATATAATTTTGTTATAGGCATAACTTGACCTTTCTTAACTTGCTATATCTGAACTCTTACATAAAATGTGCGTAAATGTGCGTCAACCTTAGACATACATACATACATAGGGTACAAATCTTAGCACATTGTATTACCACTAGCTTGGGACCAGTTCATCACGTGGCGCTAGCATACTTCTGCCTTCAAAATATAGTTGGGGGGAATCGGCTCGCCAGTGTTTAAAAAAGTAGGATTTCAGGGCCGATTTGATTTTGTACTTGAACAGGTCTTTATCCACAATCCACCTCATCTGGGGGGGTAGCGCATTCCATTGCGCGATAGCTTGGTATACTGACCCGTTTATTAGGCTGACTAGCTTGGGCCTGTTCTGGGGAATGGTAGGAGCATTACTGGAGCGAGTACCCGATGACCCAACTATGTTCATCTGGCCACCATAGACCATTCTGTGGAGAGTGGTCAATTGTAGATATAACCTCCTTAAATCTATGGGCATTACCTTGGCCCAGATATGCAGGTCCTTAACTCTACCATCGCGCGGGTCTCTTATCTTATATACAGTTCTGATACCAGTGTTATACAAAGTTTGGAATCGCGTTATGACAGTGGGGGACAAGGCAGTCGTAAATATTAGGCCATAATCGAAATAGGGTTGGGCCATAGTTTTAAAGACTAGTAGGGCAGTCTTTTTGTCCATAAAGGTACGAACCTGATACAACAACCAAAGTTTGTGTTTTATGCTCTTAACCATTACTTTTGCCTGCTCCTCAAAGGTGAGACCGCTGTCCATTGTGACTCCTAGGTATTTGAACATGCTAACCGGCTCAAGCATTATATCACCAATTCTTAAGTCTAGCTCTTCTTCCAAGTTATGTGTTACTAACATGCTTTTTGATTTGGAAGGATTAATTGTGAGCAAATTCTGGCTGCACCAGTTATATACAGAGTTTAGATCACGCTGCATCACCCTATTCACGTCGGTTATGCTGTCACCTTCATAGAGCATCAGCGTATCATCGGCGTACAGTTTAAGGGTAGAAGTTAAATCAAGGTCCGGCATCGTATTGACGTACATGATAAATAAGAGCAGGCCTAGAATGGAGCCCTGAGGTATACCATAATGTACCGGCAAATAGTCAGACCTAGTATTATTACAGATAGTGCTTTGTTGTCTCCCAGATAGGTAACTAGCGAATCAGTCTACCGTGTCACTGCAAAGTCCCAAGGGGATCATCTTGTCTAGTAATTTAGGATGACTCAGTGAGTCAAAGGCCTTTGAAAAGTCCAGAAAAATCATACCCACTTTTTTCTTTTCAATGACGCCTTGGTGGGCCTCTTGCATTACTTGGAACACGGTGTCCTGGGTGGATCTTGCCTTTCTAAAGCCACCTTGGCTGGGTGACAACAGGTTATTCACTTCTAAGTAATTATATAATTGTTCATGAATGAATCGCTCCAGGATTTTCCCAGTTATTGAGAGGAGAGAGATAGGGCGATGATCAGATGGGGTGGTGGAATTAGGCTTCTTTGGTACTGGGACCACAGTAGCCCTTTTCCATCTATCAGGGAAAGTATTCTTCACTATGGAGAGGTTAAGCAGATGAGCGAATTCTACATGCAACACCTGTAAGGACTCTTTCAACAGTCTAGCAGGCAGCCTATCGAACCCAGAGGATTTATAAATGTCAATTTTCTGCACTTCTTTATCGATTTTGGATTTTAACACTACAGAGAAGGAGAAGGAGTCTGCTGGCATTTTGTTTTTGGGGGGGGGAGGGGGCGGTACCTGGGGTATCTTTTCCGCCTGCTTGGTACCAACTTCTGAGAAAAAACGGTTAATGATTTCAGCTACCCTCTCATCTGTTGTTAGTTCCCCATCCTCGTCTACTAATTTTATCCATCTTTTCTTACTTCTTTTTGGTAGGATATCCTTAATGGTAGCCCAGAACTTTTTTGGATCCCCCTTGTGTAACTCCAGCTGTGCTCTTATGTAGACTCCTTTTGCCTTTCTGGTACTGCTGTTGGCTAGATTTCTGAAGGCCCTCGCCACTATCTTATCTTCCTCCTTCCCACGCTACCTTCAGAAGGTTGTCCCTATCCCTATACAGGTTATGTAGCTCATTAGTGATCCATTTCGGCCTGTCTACTCGTACTCGTTTTTTCTCTGGGTGCAGTTTATCTGCCATATTTCTAATTGAACTTTCCATTATTTCCCAAGCCTTGTTTACATCAGGTATCAACTTGAATGCCTCCCAATCTTCCCTGAGCAAAACGCACATGATCATTGTTTTGTGACTAAAAACCTACCGTGAACTGGTTTGATCTGTTTCTTGTTGTAGTCTTTTTTGTAAGAGGTATCTGTCTCAAAGGCACCTCCTTCAATCTGGGTCTCGGGCTGGGGGCGGTGAAGAGTAGCTCTCTCAGGCTTCTCGTGATGCCGAAAGTCGTTCTGAATTGGAGAAATATAAAAGCTCAATTAACTGATATAGTTGATTGTCGCAGAACACACTAGAATGTAATGCATTGCAATTTTTTTCATGTTGGGTATACTGTATTCGATGTACCGTAAAACCTCGCGTATAAGCCTAACTCGCGTATAAGCCGCACCCCGAGTTTGGGACAATTCTATAAGCCGCAGAAGCCTCCTGAGTGGTCCCTGGCAAAAACTCGCGTATTAGCCGCACCCCCTACTCTAGCCTTAATCTATGAGTCCCACATGGAGTTAGAGTCGTCCTCGTGGCCCTGTGTGGCCTCCTGGCGGCCCGTATCGCCTCCTTGTGGCCCTTGGGGCCTCCATGAGCCTTGACAGCTTTCTTTATCCACCCCCCCCACCCCGACCTAATGTAGTACAGTTATGTGGCGGTGACCAACACCCCCCCCCTCCCCCCATTGTTAGTGTTAGTGGGCTGCATTGTTTTAGGGCTGAGGTGCGAGTGGGCTGCACAGACTGGGTGTTTGGTGGGGGGGGGGGGGGCTTCCTTCACTCCGAGGTGTTATAACAATGCTGACGAAGCCCAAGGACAGATCGCACACCTGACCCCCCCCCCCTCCCTCCCCTCACCGCATATGGATAGTAGCAGTACTGGTGTGGCCATTTTAATTAGGCCATTTCAAGGCCATTTTTGAAATCGAAATTCGGAAAAACTCGCGTATCAGCCGCACTCCGACTTTGGCCCGATTCCATAAGCCGCACTAGCGATCTGACTCCGCGAGGTTTTACGGTACTGTAAATTCTCGAAAATAACCTCCATCTTGCATATAACCCTCACCCCATATTCAGGAAAATCCTATAACCTGTTCCTGGATCTGAACATTTGTTTTAGTACTGTTCTATAATGATAAAAACACTCGTATAACCTGCACCCTATATACCGTATCGTCGCATATAGGTGCCGGGTTTTGAATAGGTGCCTCCCTTGAATAGTAGCCGGGGGTAATAGGGCTTTGAAATCAATAGGTGCCGGGCCTTGAATAGGTGCCGGGGGTCTCATTGGATGCAGCTTTCTCACAGCTTGATGTGTTGTATACATTGCATTGTAGATGGTGTTTCCTTTATAATTACATATCTTTGATCAACTAGTATGCTTCCTGTACACCGATATAAGCTTGTATATGACAATGACCCCCAATGCAAGTTGGTTTTGTTATTAGAACATTTAGGGGTGGTCAGTTAGATGCGATTTTCTCTCTTTTTTTTTTGGGGGGGGGGGAGAAGGGGGAGGGGGTTAAATGACCTTAAAACAATAGCTGCCTGGTCTTGAATAGCTGCCTGATTTGATTAGGAGCCGGGTCTTTGGGGGTGTCCAAATAAATAGCTGCCCGGGCACCTATATGCGACGATACGGTAGGCATCTTTTGGTATCAAATGAAAGCTGAGTTTCGTTCGCATACAACCTGCGGGTAGTACACGGGAATTTACAGTAATATTATTTTCATGGTGTTTTAGTACCTTAGAGTTCAATTGTCTTCAAAATCGTGGAATTTGAGCCTTTGTTCTAGTCTAAACATTCCTCATAAAGAAGGGGGCCCTTATTAGGAGGAGGGCGCTTATAACATCGAATACTGCTTGTTAGATAGACAGAGATACATAGACAAATGCCAATGCCCATTAACACCGTCTCTGCCATATCCCACGAAGCCACAGGCTGAGAGGGATATACCGCAGCCCCCACATATCATAGTGAAATAACCCAGTTGACAGACCTAAACAAGTGTACCTATTTTTCGATGCAAATTAGTATGATAGGGAGAGGGAGAGCCTTAAACAGCTTTTTATGCGCTGTAAAATGTAAACAAAGCGCCATCTTGATGGGGCAGCAAAATACGGTTTTCTTTGGTAAAAGCAGTGTCACGGCCGTATTTGAGTAGTAGTTATATCACAGCCACAGGTCTGTATGAAGTATATATTGGTGGTGGTCAAGGCTGATCAGGAGTCACAGAGTAGTGTACTCAGCTATGACCATGCCCCGGGGGGGCCACTCCCTATCTTTTCTATAGTAACTATGTGTGAACATCACCTAAAATTTAGGACCCTTATCACGGGAGAAAAATCAACAAAACAGCACCCTTTTCAAGGGAAACTGACCAAAAATCATAACCTAATCAAGGGGGCCCGAGACAAAATCCCTTATAAAGGGTGAGATTTAAAGCAATAGCCCTCAAATGGTAGGCCTTACCCTTGCCCTGTGGATAATATGTGTATTCAATATTGCAAATGTTGGATTAATGTCTCATCTGAAAGTTTTTCCAGTAATTCAGCCATAAAATGTACCCCTTTTCCTCCAAAATTGCCTCAAAAGCAACCCTTTTCTACTAATTACAGTAAAATCTCGTTATAAGGAGCACCTTTTGGCAGGGCAGATTTGCTCCTCGTAACCAACCTTCCTTGTAACCAATTTTGGTTATAAAAAACAGATTTCCTTGGTCCCGATTTTCACCCATACATTTGTATAGTTCATAGGGGGTCTAGATAGGGGGGTCCCCATGTCACATGTCGATTTTAAGAAATGGTCATGTCGCCTGTCCCTTAAATCCTCATGTCCCATGTCGCCCTTAAGAACCTCTCATGTCCCATGTCGATTTTAAGAAACACCCCATGCCATGTCACTTATTTTTTTCCTCATGTCACTAAGCCCCATGTCGCATGTTGATTTTAAGAAATGGCCATGTCGCCGTGTCGAATTTAGCCATCCACCCCCATTTCATAACCTATACCCGGCCGCCCCTGGCCTTTGTGTGGCTGTGGGAGGTGTAGGTCTTCTGTACCTGGCCGCCCCTGCCCTTTGTGCAGCTGTGGGAGGTGGTGAGCGACTGTGGGAGGTGAAGGGCTTCTATACCCCACCTCCCCTACCCCCTGGGTAACTGGGAGGTGGTGAGCGACTGTGGGAGTACTCTCGTTCCCAAATCCCTCCGAAGGAAGGCTCTGGTAACTGCCAAATGTTGGGATTTTGCTGGGTCTGGGCAACCCCTGCTGGTAGCTTGGAACCAGCGAACAGGAACAGGAAATGGAACCAGAAAGGCCTAAAACTACCATCATACATTCTGGTTCCATTTCCTGTTCCTGTTCACTGGTTCCAGCCTACCAGCAGGGGTTGCCCAGACCCAGCAAAATCCCAAGTTCAAGGTCATTTGGCTGTCCCCAGAGCCTTCCTTCGGAAGGATTTGGGAATGAGAGTACTGTGGTGCGGGGCTTCTATACCGAGGTTGCAGGTTCCTTAGTAGGGGGCACCATTGCTTGATCTGGTAGCTGGCGAGATAGGTACTGATGCAACAATCACAATGGGTACAGGCTGTTACATAATGCCCCCTAAGAATTCCGCAGTAGAGACCAGGGAATTATCTGATTAACCAGCTACACGCCTATACCCCACCTCCCTTACCCCCTCGGTAACTGTGGGAGGTGATAAGCGGGGCCCTTGATGGGGGGGGGGGGGGTCCCCATGGCACATGTCGATTTAAAAAAATGCCCATGTCCTATGTCGCTAATGAAAAACCCACGTCGCTAGTGTCACTAAGGGGGGTCTTTAGGGCTGCAGGCCCCCCGAAAAAATAAGAATTTTCCTATAAAATAAGAATTTTCCTATGAAATGGGTGCATTCAGAGTGGTTTGAAACGGTTAGAATCTATATCTTTAGAAAATTTTGGAATTAACACTTAAATTGTTGTGTTCTGAAGGGGTTTGAGCTCGTCATTTGAGAAAACTTAAGGAATGTTACTGTGATATTAGTGTATTTTAGGGCTTTCTAAGATTGTGATGCTTTTTTCATCCATGTCACTAAGGCTGATGTCGCATGTCAGACTTAAGAAATGCTCCATGTCCCATGTCACTACATGTAGTATGGCCATGTCCCATGTCGATTTTAAGAAAAGGCCATGTCGCCATATAGGATTTAAGAAATGGCCATGTCGCCATATCGAATTTAGGGGTCTGGGGCCATATGAGCAACCGTGGGAGGTGCAGGGCTTCTATATCCGGTCCCAAGCAGAGAAGGAGAATATCCCTGCCTCTGTGCCCGGCCTAGTGGCTCTGTGCCTGGCCTTAGATGGGAGTTCACTATTACTAGGTAGACAGCACAGGTAATCATAAAAGAAAAATATCCCATTTGTGGTCAAAAAGTGCTCCTTATAAACGATTTTTCCATGATAATTGCTTGTTCTATAATTGCTATAATAGGGTTTTTATACTATAGAAAAGTATAGAAAAAAAACGTGGCAAAGCCAATGTGCTCCCTATAACCGTCCTCCTTATAACGAGATTTCACTGTAATAACCTCGATGGTTTTGTATTTGTTTTATACATGGCCATTTTCTTTTGGTATCCTGAAGCAAGTGTGGTATAACAATAAAAAAAAGTCTGAGGCCCAACTCGTGAAGAAATAAAGAGTTTTGTGCCCCTACGTGGGTACCCACAATTTTGACCATGTCGCTGTGTCGTTTTTTAGCAGAAAGACTGTGTCGTTGTGTCGATTTTTAGATATGTAAGGGCAGTGGTTACCGAACCGACCCAGTAACGTACGGCGCTGTTAGATTGTCAGACGGGGAAGTAGCTTTCTCCAGACGATTTTTCCGCGACCGTTACAGATATATAAAAACTTAGAGAAAAATCCCTGTGTCTGTCGATCCTTAAAAGGGCCTAAAACGGCTGTGTCCCCTGTGTCGATATTTACCGATGTAGAGGCACAGTTTTGGTCAATTCTCATTTACCTCTGATTATCAGAGTTGTTACTGTTACATGTGGTACTACCCTATAGTCTGTACTTGTTGGTCAGATGGTGTACGAGAAATCAATAGACAAATCACTGATTGGCAATACAATACAGGGAGACTGAACACCCTTAGGGCTGTCTGAGGTAATGGCGTGATGCTAGACATTAATAGTATGGCACACTTACACTGCATAATGTAGAGCTCCAACTCTATGAAGCTACACATGTGTAGGGGCTAGGGTTATACGGGGTTTATATGGCGGGTTCTGTTGGATGCTGTGTTGCGAACTCAGTCCGAACCCTTCAGCCTGACGGCAGGTGGTAGCACCTGTCTCGGGCTTGGGGTATGGACAGAGGTCGCTATAGGCTTCCGGTCTGCGTGTGTGCGCGCAGGCTGGCTGCCTATATATAGCCAGCATCCGATAGGACTCGTCGGTCACTCTGGATCCAGCTTGGACAGAGGCCCTGCGATCATATCGGCTACGAGCCCACTGACCCACTCAGAACTCTATAGGGAGTTTGCACTGATATAGCTTTGCCTGTCTAGGTTACTGAATAAACCTTTGATTCGCAACCTGTACACTTGATCCGAACTGTGTCGACTTTCGTTCTTTACTTAATAATCTATCAGTATTATAAAGGACAAAGTCTCGTTTATTACCGTGCCGTGACCAGTTCTGAGTGAAACACAGGTTAGCCTGTGCAAAGCCCTGACCACGTGCTCTGGAAGGAGTACGGAGGTCTCCTGATGAAGCGGAAGCTTCATCCCCGAAGGGAATACCTGCCTTAGAGGAGGCAGTGACCCCAACGAGAGGTGTAGATATTCTTCAGGGGGCAGCTGCACCAGTGAGAGATGAGGAATCTCCGAGGGCACGAACGACAGAAATCTTGAGTCGTTCGCTGGAAGAAATTAATCTGTCAATGCCCAGCAAATTAGTGTGATCCTGTTTCAGATTGTGTGGTCTTGTTTGAAGAGATTTCGTCCCCATGGTATACTGTTTGAGATTGTGTGAGGCAGTTTTACACTGAAACATGCTGGGACATCATAACACTAATGACCATGGGACACTGTGTCATTGTGTTTCATGAAGTGTCGGATGTGAAACAGACTGAAACACATTGAAACACTAGATACACCCTTGTTCTGATTCTATCCCACATTAGGGCAACATCACACACCATAGAGAAAGGACCATGGTATACAGTTTGATTTTGTGTCACCCAGTTCTGATTCTATCCCACATTAGGGCAACATCACACACCATAGAGAAAGGACCATGGTATACAGTTTGATTTTGTGTCACCCAGTTCTGATTCTATCCCACATTAGGGCAACATCACACACCATAGAGAAAGGACCATGGTATACAGTTTGATTTTGTGTCACCCAGTTCTGATTCTATCCCACATTAGGGCAACATCACACACCATAGAGAAAGGACCATGGTATACAGTTTGATTTTGTGTCGCCTCGTTTGGTATCCATCACACATTAGCACAATATCACACAGTATACAAAAGGTGCTATGTCACTTAGTTTGGGTTTGTGTCACCCAGTTCTGATTCTATCCCACCTTAGGACAACACCACACACCATACACCATGTACTATGGCACATAGTTTGAGATTGTGTCACTCTGTTTAGCTTCTATCACACATTAGAAGATTATCATACATACCACACTATTTGCTATAGGATCTCATCTATTTGCGTATATGATCAAAATATGTGAGGTTTTGTATGATGCAAAATTTACTAGTGTCACACAGTTACCATTAAACTCTTTCCCTTTCCATAATCTAATTAATGATTTGTAACTATTCTATCCATCCCTCTTGGCTAGCCCTCCTTTATTATTATGCTTTTGCTGGAGATTTTCCATTGTTTTCACAAGATCTGGAGGACGTATCATTGAGGCAATTTGATCAAGATACAAACAAGAAAGGTAAGCATATTTTGTTTTTACACTGTATTTCTTGCCCTGAACTCATTGACTTCCCAATGCTGAAAGGTCCTTGGGGGTCAAGTGCTCTATTCCAAACTGTGTGACTTGTACACAGGAGATTGAAATGTCCTTGAGTGGATGTCCTTGGGGTGAGAGTTGGGCTAATTTCATTTTTGCTTCTGGGTAGCAGGCCACACAGACTCCTTCCTTCCACAATATTTCTCTTATATTGCAATTCTAGATGTGATCTAGCTTTGCACATTATGTAGGGAATAGAAAATCATTGAGATATATTGCTATTGTAACACTTCAACATATTCCTAGTTAATTTAGCCCACCTACATTAGGTTGAATGTGTATGTCACCAGATTTCTAATAGCCTTGGCCTAACTGAGGGCACCTGCTCTGCCTGGTTGGTCAACCAAGCCGGGGGGGGGGGGGCACTCTTAATTTATGGGACACCATGTGCAAAAATCACTCAGAAATTGACCCCCTTTTAGCGGGGGAAAATTCAACCAAAACACACCCCTTTGCGCACATTGACCCCCTAAAATGGGATAAAACCATACCCCTTTCATTGGGACTTCATCCTAAATTGGCCAAATTTTGACCCCTTTTGGAGGGATACCCTAAATTGGTCAAGAGTGGATCCCTTTTATCAGGATACCTTCCTAGATTAGCCAAAATTGTACCCCTTTTAGCGGGATGTTACTAGGAATTTGGGACAAATTTCCACTAAATATATCCCTTTTTGGAGGAATTTTGGGACAAGTCGGTTGGATATATTTGGCAAAAAAACATCCCCATTTTGCCCAAAAATGGGCCCCTATTGGTGGGCCCAGCCAAACCGCCAATGGGCCCAAAAAAGTACCCCTTTCCCGCTATTTTGTGTATGCACATAGTGACTATAGAAAGTATAGGAAGTGGCCCCCCGGCCCATGCCTCACCCAAGACTGTGGCGGCAGTCAAGTAGGCTGTACCTCGTCACCCTTCCATCACTGTCAGAACACTGATGTGCTGACCACGTTTTTGATGTGCTGACCACGCTGGGTCAGCACATCAGCATGGCGGATAACAGGGTGATAACAGGGTGTTCCTGGGCTATTTAGAATGTACACTTCACAATAGATAGCTACACTATTTATTTACACCAAGTGGATATTGATTCAATCATGATAGGGGCCTAGATATGCAGTATTGGGCACCATACACACAATAAGTGATGTGCTGACCACACTGCTTGATTGTGGTTGTGATGTCCCGTAACACATTTCTGTGATGCCCGTAACACGGTTCTCTGTTGTACATAATACATATACATTTAGTTATAAAATTACAAAATATACAATATACATAAACTAAATGAAAGATTAAATGACTGGTCTGGGGGGAAGGGGGGAGCAGGCATTTGGGGTTGTAAAATTAGTGATACAATTTTGAACTGATGAGGTTCTTTATAAGTTATACAGTTTAATGCAACTTCACAGCACAAAATCCTGTTTTAATAATGTAAGTTGAAGTAGTCAGGTTACCACCCCTCCCTACTGCAGGCAGTAGATGAAGGGTAGGTTCCTAATGGTCAAGCCAATTGCATAACTCTGAAATATACATGGTGTCACCATGTTCACTGAAGCATGCCCAGCCACACAGTCATGCTAGTTTAGGGAGTGCTCATTCTTTAACAACAGGGGGGGTGGTGGATTTGGGGGGGGGTAAAAAATCTGGACCCCTTGATGTGGTCTGCAATAACAAAACACGCACCCACTGCAGTGCCATCATACCCACTGCAACTTAGCTCTACCTTTTGCCAGTAGAGGGATCTGGCGTCGCATTTGACTCGGCGGCGGGCGCCTTCAACAGTGGGGGGGGGGGGGGGGGGTGGTTTCCAAAGTTTTTCCCAGTGTCGCTGGCAGAGAGGCTCTTTGTGTTACGGGACATCACTAGGACGCACTACCTGTGTGTTACGGGCATCAGTGGCAGTGTGTTACGGGACATCACCATGAAATCACAAACTCCCATTTTCTCAGTAATTAATGGCAATCACTGTGAAAGGTGAATGCACATAGCCTTCTTACACCCCTAACAAACTCACTAGAAGTATGGCAATCTTACATTCCCTGTTGGAGTGTCCACCATGTGGTCAGCACATCAAAAATGTGGTCAGCACATCAGTGTTGCGACAGTGTCCATGCCTCCACCCCCCACACCTGGTCTCTCTCCCTATAACAGAGGTTAGAGTTGTAGATTACACCCAATATTAGAACAGTGTGTGTGTGTGTGTGTGTGTTGGGGGAGGGGGGGGGTTAGGACATACATGAACCTCGCTACACTGCCTTGTTTCTGCCGGTTTCTGGACAGTGCAGTGGCCACTGCCTGTGTGTGGGTGTGTTGGGGGAGGGAGGGGTAGGACATACAGGTAATTTCATTTTTGCTTCTGGGTAGCAGGCCACACAGACTCCTTCCTTCCACAATATTTCTCTTATATTGCAATTCCAGATGTGATCTAGCTTTACACATTATGTAGAGAATAGAAAATCATTGAGATATATTGCTGTTGTAACACTTCAACATATTCCTAGTTAATGTAGCCCACCTACATTAGGTTGGATGTGTATGTCACCAGATTTCTAATGGCCTTGGCCTAACTGAGGGCACCTGTTCTGCCTGGTTGGTCACCAATGCCCTGGGGGGGGCACTCTTAATTTATTGGACACCTTGTGCAAAAATCACTAAGAAATTGACCCCCTTTTGGCAGGGGAAATTCAACCAAAACACACCCCTTTTCACACATTAACCCCCTAAAATGGGATAAAACCATGCCCCTTTTATTGGGACTTCATCCTAAATTGGCCAAATTTAGACCCCTTTTGGAGGGATACCCTAAATTGGTCAAGAGTGGATCCCTTTTATCAGGATACCTTCCTAGATTAGCCAAAATTGTACCCCTTTTAGCGGGATGTTACTAGGAATTTGGGACAAATTTCCACTAAATATATCCCTTTTTGGAGGAATTTTGGGACAAGTCGGTTGGATATATTTGGCAAAAATATGTCCCCCTTTTGCCCTATTGGTGAGCCCAGCCAAACTGCCAATGGGCCCAAAAAAGTACCCCTTTCCCGCTATTTTGTGTATGCACATAGTGACTATAGAAAGTATAGGAAGTGGCCCCCCTGGCCCATGCCTCACCCAAGACTCCTTGACCTCTGAGGGATGTGAAGCAGCAGAATTCTGCCTAGGGAAAGCCTCTCTCACCTTTGAAGAATCTGTGAGTATAGTTCAATATTATGGTCATTTCAGGGCAGAGTAATATATATTCTCTGTTAGTGCAAGAATTAATATTGTCAAGGTGTTTTGACTGCATCATTATGGTTTGTCCTTTGTATCATACACAGACAGACCCTTGGATTGATGATATATATTTTTTATTCCTAACCCTGGGAGAGTGGGTGACCAAGAGAGCAAGAGAGACAGGGCCCAGGGAGAGATAGACAGGGGGCAGGGAGAGACAGACATGAGGCATGGAGAGCTAGAGAGGGGGCCAGAGATAGAGAGGGGGCAGAGAGAGACATGGGCAGAGAGAGGCATGGGCAGAGAGAGACATGGGCAGAGAGAGCCATGGGCAGAGAAAGACATGGGCAGAGAGATACATGATCAGAGAGAGGCATGGGCAGGGAGAGAGACATGGGCATAGAGACATGAGCAAAGACAGACATGGGCAGAGACAGAGAGACATGGGGACAGAGGGACATGGGGACAGAGAGACATGGGGACAGAGAGACATGGGGACAGAGAGAGACATGGACAGACAGAGAGACATGGGCAGAGACAGACATGGGCAGAGACATGGGACAGAGAGACATGGGGACAGAGAGACATGGGGACAGAGAGACATGGGCAGAGACAGACATGGGCAGAGACATGGGACAGAGAGACATGGGGACAGAGGGACATGGGGACAGAGAGACATGGGGACAGAGGGACATGGGGACAGAGAGACATGGGGACAGAGAGAGACATGGACAGACAGAGAGACATGGGCAGAGAGAGACATGGGGGCAGAGTGTGCAGCAAGTGCAGATACTTGCTTATAACCTTGTTAGGGGTGTCAATGCATGGGGAGGTCAAACCTTTTCAGTATCCTTTGCCAGACATGTATGCCCCCCCCCCCAACACACACACACACACACACACAGGCAGTGGCCGCTGCAGTGTCCAGAAACAAGGCAGTGTAGCGAGGTACATATATGTCCTAGCCCCCCCCCCCCCCCCATGCACCTACCTACACGGACACGTGTACCCGCCCTACCTGCTGGACTACGGAAGCCGACGAGGGCCATAGACATGCACCATGCCTCCATGCCACCATGACAGAGCATGGCAGGACAAATGGTGCACCGTGGTAGGGCATGGCAAAGCATAGCATGGCAGGGTAGGGCATGGTATGGTGTAGCAGGGCATGGCAGGGCTGGGTTTTGCAAGGCAGAGGATAGTAGAACATGGCAGGGCACTGTATAGCAGGGCATGGCAGGTTCTAGGATGGCATGGCAGGGCATGGCAGGGTGTAGTAAGGCATTGTATTGAAGGGTATGGCAGGGCGTAGCATGGTATGGTAGGGCATGACAGGGCAGGGCAGGGCAGTGTGTGGTAGGGCATTGTATTGAAGGGTATGGCAGGGCATAGCATGGTATGGTAGGGCATGACAGGGCAGGGCAGAGTGTGGTAAGGCATTGTATTGAAGGGTATGGCAGGGCGTAGCATGGTATGGCTGGGCATGGCAGGACAAGATGTGGTAGGGCATGGCAGGGCATGGTGTTGAAGGGCATGGCATTGCATGGCATGGCAGGGCATGACAGGGCAGGTAAGAGCCGGGCAAGGTGTGGCAGGGCATGATATTGAAGGACATGGTATGGTGTGGCATGGCAGGGAAGGGTATGGCAAGGCAAGGCAGAGTATGGTGGCGCAGGACAGAGCTTAGCAGGACAGGTGAGTCCATAATAGGGCAAGGCAGGGCAAGGCAGGGTATGACAGGGCAGAGTGTGCCATGGTATAACATGACAAGGCACGACAAAGCATAGCAAGGCATATAGGTAGGGCATGCCATATCAGGCTGAGGTATGGTAGAGAATGAGGGCATTGGAGGCCATAGCAGGGCACTACCTTTCTCTCTCTCTCACTGTTTCTGTCTGTCTATATATGGCTCAGTCTCACGACTTTGTAACAATTGGATCGTCTTTGATCGGGTGACGTCTTTGACCGGTGGATGTCTTTGACCGGGAGGCTAGAAAAGGCAATTTAAAAAAATAATTTTTTTTCCATACTTCTACTGTTGGAAAAAGTTTATGCTGATGGTTATTGCATAATATTTGGACAGTGCTGCTCTTCAAACCCCAGTGATATAGAAAGTCACATATTTGACCAGGCAGAGGAAATAATATAACATAATGATATAATGCACATAATAGGGCCTACATATGAATATAACAAACTTTAAATAAATTTCCTTTTATATAGTGTTAAAATATCCTTTGACTTTTTCCACTCATTTCTCACTATATAGGCCAAATTCATGCTATAATAATGCTTCCCGGTCAAAGAAGTGACCCGGTCAAAGACATGACCCGGTCAAAGACGTGACCCGGTCAAAGACGTGACCCGGTCAAAGACGTCACCCAGTCAAAGACGTCACCCGGTCAATAACGATCCAATTGTTTCAAAGTCGTGAGACTGAGCCTCATCAGTCTAGCTTTCTCTTTGGACAATGTACTTTTACAAGTCTACACGAATATGTTTCCTGTCACGAGTTCAGACGGCCAAATTGAGTGGCATTACTCTTCACTGACAGCATGCTGCCTCAGAGGCCCCACACCAATCTGACAGAATGGCACTGCATTGATGCATCATCCTTCAGGAGTGTATCACTCCCATATACTCTGCATGATGCATAGTTGCAGCTTTGGCGAATCACTCTGTATTTTTTTATGGATTGATCAAAATGTCCGCCTCCTCAAGGTATTATACAGGCAGTAAAGGGTTAGACATTACGTCATGTGCTGCAATAGACACCGGCGGGCGGCGGTACTAGACAGAGACTGACACCAGTATCCATGGGAGAGAACCGTATGGGGTGCCATTAGTTCCAAAAATATAATCTATTTGAAGCATAGTAACGTGCGGGCTTTTGGGATCGAAATGGGTTAAAAAAAATGTACACCCCCCAAGAGGGATCCAAATCTTTTTGACCCCCCCGCCCCCCCTGTTGTTAAAAAATGATCACTCCCTAATTGTAGTGTTTATGTAATTCTTGCGGTTATACACATCACAGCTAAATTCATTTACTATAGAAATATCTATGAAGGTGATTAGCTTTCGATTTTGATGAAGTTTTTGAGATTTATTCAAAGATATTATTGTAAAGTACAGATTTAACAGAAAATATGACTGGATGTCAGAGAAATTGCCCTCGCAAAATATTATAAGGCTGCCCTGTTTATAAGCCGGCCCATTTTTTTTAGCCGGGTCAATATAGCACTTGAAATCATTAAAGCCAGGGCTTATAAACGGGGAAATATGGTAGGCCTAGTGACTGTGCATAGGTACTCATTTAGGAACTAATGGCACCCCATAGTAACTTGGTGGGGAGAGGCGGAAATCGGCGGTGTGAAACTAACACAAACCCTTTAAACCTTTTAGGTCTGATTGTCAAATTGTTTGAAATAATGAGACGTAGCCCTGCATAGGTGCATCATTTTGGTCCTTCAAAAGCGTCTGACCCTGGGTCTCACCTCAACCATGCATCATGCAGAGTCTGTACAGTACAGTCAATATCATGAACCAGAACAGTGCTAATCGTGATGATAATCAAAAAGGAGGTGCATTGGAGCATCATGCCACCCTTACAGGGTTAGAAAGGGCCCTCGCAAAATGAACACCAAGTCGAATCTCATGCCGGGGAGGGGGGGGGGCACTACCTATCTTTTCTTTAGACACCTTGTGTGAACCTTGTCCTGACTATGGTCCCTAATTACCGGAAAAAAAGGGTCAAACTCTTCTTCATAGACTCTTTAAAAGTGGTCTTAAAATATACAATTCTCCCTCAAAATTGCCCAAAGCACCTTTTTCACTGTTCACACATGGAATTCAAATGTGAGGGAGTGCTCCCCCCTCCCCGAGACTCTGATATATACATTGTATCTTCTTCACGTCAATCAATCCTTGCAGCTAGGTGGTGTGAAACTAACACGGCCCAGACTGGCTGCTGTAGACTTGCCAGGTCCTGAGTAGTACCCTCTGCACATCCCGCCCCCTGCACATCCACCCCCTGCACATCCGCTCCCTGCCAGGGCCTGCACAGCCTGCCCCGCACAGCCTGCCCCCTGCACAACCCGCCCCCTGCACAACCCGCCCCCTGCACAACCCCGACCTCTCCTGTCTCTTCCCCGACCTCTCCTGTCCCTCCCCCGACCTCTCCTGTCCCTTCCCGACCTCTCCTGTCCCTCCCCCGACCTCTCCTGTCCCTCCCCCGACCTCTCCTGTCCCTCCCCCGACCTCTCCTGTCCCTCCCCCGACCTCTCCTGTCCCTCCCCCGACCTCTCTTGTCCCTCCCCAGACCTCTCCTGTCCCTCCCCCGACCTCTCCTGTCTCTTCCCCGACCTCTCCTGTCCCTCCCCCGACCTCTCCTGTCCCTTCCCCGACCTCTCCTGTCCCTCCCCCGACCTCTCCTGTCCCTCCCCGACCTCTCCTGTCTCTTCCCCGACCTCTCCCGTCCCTCTCCCGACCTCTCCTGTCCCTTCCCGACCTCTCCTGTCCCTCCCCCAACCTCTCCTGTCCCTCCCCCGACCTCTCCTGTCCCTTCCCGACCTCTCCTGTCCCTTCCCTGACCTCTCCTGTCCCTCCCCGACCTCTCCTGTCTCTTCCCCGACCTCTCCTGTCCCTCCCCCGACCTCTCCTGTCCCTTCCCGACCTCTCCTGTCCCTCCCCCGACCTCTCCTGTCCCTTCCCCGACCTCTCCTGTCCCTCCCCCGACCTCCCCTGTCCCTCCCCGACCTCTCCTGTCTCTTCCCCGACCTCTCCTGTCCCTCCCCCGACCTCTCCTGTCCCTTCCCCGACCTCTCCCGTCCCTCCCCCGACCTCTCCTGTCCCTTCCCGACCTCTCCTGTCCCTCCCCCAACCTCTCCTGTCCCTTCCCCGACCTCTCCCGTTCCTATCCCGACAACTGTTCATGAAATAAAAGTTAAAAAGAATTGTTTTTTTTAATAAATGCAGCTAGAATTTGAGATTGCCTTTCAAGCTTCGGGGCATTCAATAGTTATTTTGAATCTATAGGGTGCCAACTGTTCATGAAGATAAATCAAATAGAATTTGTTTTGTTTTTATTGATGGTTCCTGATGCCACGCTTCTCTTTATTTTCCTTTCAGTTGTAAGACTATTTTGAAAAAGTCATAGAAGTCAGGTGGGAAACAAATTATCCAGCGCCAGTGGCCAGCTACACCAGTCAGTGAATCTCACACACATCAATCTACCAATACACAGAGTAAAGTCAACCGTAAGTGACCTCTTCTGCACACACCAGCTTCTTCATCTGTAATTCCTGTTGCATCCTGATGCTGTCTTGTACAGAATGTGTGTATGCGTATGTGTATAATGTGTATATGTATGTCAATCTTTGCAATTTTTTAAAAATGTATAATATTAAAGCCATGTTTTTGGTAAAATGTATCACTTCACAATGGCCTGGTTCACCGCACTCTCAGGACTTTTACACTCCATCCTCATTAGGATAAACACAGATAGGGGGTCATACTGCTGTAAATATGCATGCCTGTGTTTTCCTAGAAAAAGGGGTCAATTTTCTTTGTAGAAACATGGAATTTGGAAAAGGAGTGTATTTTCCCCATTGTATAGACTATGAGGACATGTTTTTATTCTCAAATGCTATGTCACCCTACTTTATTGCCTCCTTAACATAATAAGTTGCCTATGAACATCCTATCAATATTGGTTTGGCATTAGCTTCACCCAATGTAAGACATTTTATTTGTTAGGGTGAAGTTCCGATACATCAGCCATACAGGGTCAGCATGATGCCTGAATACAGCCGTGAGAGGAGGATTGATGTTGCCCCTAAAGGTTTAGGAATGCTGCCCATGTTCATGGTGCCAGGCCTCAAGGCATGCCCACAATTTGGAATCGGAATAAAGAGACTCGTTTTGCACTGTCAAAATAAAGAGACTCGCATGTGTATTGCATTGTGAGTGAGGGTAGTCTACACTGAGACATATATAAGCATCAAATAGTGGTATAACAAATAATTGTTATATTAACCCCATATCTTGGAGTCATACTCCTATACATATAGGAAAACAAATTCATGTGTCAAAATTGTCAGATTTTTATTTTAAAGGTCGGAGCGAGGTCGGACTCAGGAAAGCGGAGACCAGACCAGAGCCTAAATAGCTTCAAATAGTGGTATAACAAACTCTTATCATTTTAACCCCATATCTTGGAGTCATACTCCTATGCATGAAGGAAAACAAATTAAAGTGTCAAAATTCTCAGATTTTTATTTTACAGGTCAGAGCTAGGGTCGGACTTAGGATGTCCGAGACCAGATCGGAGCCTATATAGCTTCAAATAGTGGTATAACAAATTCTTATCATTTCAACATCATATCTTGGAGTCATACTCCTGTACACATAGGAAAACAATTTCAAGTGTCAAAATTCTCAGATTTTTAATTTGAGGGTCTCAGCGAGGGTCGGACTTGGGATGTCCGAGACCAGACCGGGGCCTTAATAGCTTCAAATAGTGGTATAACAAATTCTTATCATTTTAACCCCACATCTTGGAGTCATACTCCTGTGCATATGGGAAAACAAACTCAAGTGTCAAAATTCTCAGATTTTCAATTTGAGGGTCGGAGCGAGGGTCGGACTTAGGATGCACGAGACGAGACCGGGGCCTATATAGCTTCAAATAATGGTATAACAAATTCTTATCATTTTAACCCCATATCTTGGAGACATACTCCTGGACACATAGGAAAACAAGTTCATGTGTCAAAATTCTCAGATTTTCATTTTGAGGGTCGGAGCGAGGGTCTGATTCAGGATGTCTCCGACAATACTGGGGCCTATACAGCTTCAAAAGCGGTATAACAAATTATCATTATTCTAATCCCATATCTCGGATTCTGTATCCTTTATATAAAGGAAAACAAATTCAAGAGTCAAATATCTCAGATTTTCATTTTGAGGGTTGGGGCGAGGGTCGGTCTTAGGATGTACGACAGGAGACCAGAGCCTATATAGCTTCAAATAGTGGTATAACAAATTCTTATCATTTCAACCCCATATCTTGGAGTCATACTCCTGTACACATAGGAAAACAAGTTCAAGTGTCAAAATTCTCAGATTTTCATTGTGAAGGGCAGAGCGAGGGGCCAAATGAGGTTAAAATAACAACAATTTGTTATACTGCAAAAAAACAACAATTTGTTATACCGCTATTTAAAGCTATATAGGCCCCAGTCTGGTCTCGCACATACTAAGTCCGACCCTGGACCCTCAAAGTGAAAATCGGAGAATTTTGTTTCTTGAATCTGTTTTCCTATATAAGCACAAGCTCTATAGGCTCTGGTCTGGTCTCAGCCATTCTGAGTCTGACCCTCGCCCCAACCCTCAAAATGAAAATCTGAGAATTTTGACTCTTGAATTTGTTTTCCTATGTGCACAGGAGTATGAATCCAAGATATCGAGTTAGAATAATGATAATTAGCTATACCACTATTTGACACTATATAGGCCCCGGTCTCATCTCAGACATCCTAAGTCCGACTCTCGCCCCAACCTTCATAATGAAAATCTGAGAATTTTGACTCTTGAATTTGTTTTCCTATGTGCACAGGAGTATGAATCCAAGATATCGAGTTAGAATAATGATAATTAGTTATACCACAATATGAAGCTATATATGGTCTGGTCTCCGCCTTGCTCCGACTCTCAATATAAAAATCGGAGAATTTTGACCCTTGAACTTCCTTCATGTAAAGGATACAGAATCCGAGATATGGGGTTAAAATAATAATGATTTGTTATACCACTATGTAAAGACATATAATAGGCTCTGGTCTCGTCTCGGACATCCTTAGTCCGACCCTCACTCCAACCCTCAAAATGAAAATTCAACAATTTTGACTCTTGAACGTGTTTTCCTATATGCATAGAAGCTAGAATCCAAGATATGAGGTCAAAATATTTATAATTTGTTATACCACTATTTCTAGCTATATAGTCGGAGGACGGGTCTCCGACAACCTATGTCTGACCCTTGCTCAGGCCCTCAAAATGAAAATCTGAGAATTTTGACACTTGAACTTGTTTTCCTACATGTATAGGATTTAGAATCTAAGATATGAGCTCAAAATATTGATAATTAGTTAAACCACTATTTCTAGCTTTATATTCGGAGGACGGGTCTCCGACAACCTATGTATGACCCTTGCTCTAACCCTCAAAATGAAAATTCAACAATTCTTACTCTTGAACGTGTTTTTCTATATGCATAGAAGCTAGAATCCAAGATATCAGGTCAAAATATTAATAATTTGTTATACCACTATATCTAGCTATATAGTCAGAGGACTGGTCTCCCACAACCTGTCTTTGACCCTCGCTCCGACCATCAAAATGAAAATGGACAATTTTGACTCTTGATCTTGTATTCCAATGTGCATAGGAGTTAGAATCCAAGATATGGGGTCAAAATATTGATAATTTGTTATACCACTATTTCTAGCTATGTAGTAGGAGGACTGGTCCCCGACAACCTATGTCTGACCCTTGCTCTGGCCACCAAAATAAAAAACTGAGAATTTTGATGCTTGATCTTGTATTCCTATGTGCATAGGAGTTATTATCCAAGAAATGGGGTCATAATATTGATAATTTGTTATACCACTATTTCTAGCCATATATAACGATATAACCTAAACATATTGCCATAATTTTTTTTTTTTACCATTTAATTTTATAAAAGGTTTTTAATGGCAGTGGACTAGAGTAGTAAAGAGCATTTGGGTAATATCGTCACTAGCCTAGGTGCGCCATATTACGCATATTTACCCTAGCCTGGGGAGGCAGTGAGTGACAAGGTCGGCAATACACATGTGAGTTCCTATCCTTGACAGTGTAAAACGGGACTATATATTTCTGTCGATTATTTTGATTAAAATGATATTAGACCATAAAAATATAACTTTTCCTAGGCAGAATTGTCATTTACACACTTCTGTCCATTCAATTTTTTCATATCATACACCAAAGTTGAGATATATGCACGTTTATGATGTATATGACGGCCGTAATTGACCGGAAATGAGCCCCCCCCTCCTATCTGTGACAGTGCAGAACGGAATTATTTATTCTAATCGATTCTATTCATTTAAATATTAATAACTTATTGCAGAATAACTTTTCCTATGTAGGAATGTCATAAAGACACTTTTGTCGATTCAGAATTTTGATTTGATACACCATATATGAGATATTGACTCATTTATAAAGCATATGACGACCGGGACTGTTTACATCAGGTACCGGAAATGAGGGTTAGGCTAACTTCCGGTTCCGGTATAGAGTCCTAATGTCCGTCGTGACTTGAACCGCCTTTCATAGTGACTAGCTACCCCAGGGACCGGAAACGATGGTGGGGGTTCACTTCCGGTTCTGGTAGTGCCCTAATGTCTGATTTTTTATTCTAATCGATTCTATTAGTTTAGATATTAATAACCTATGGCAGAATAACTTTTCCTATGTATAAATGTCATTTAAACCCTTTTGTCGATTCAGAATATTGATTTGATACACCATATATGAGATATTTACTCATTTATAAAGCAGACAATTCAGTACGGAAACGACCCTTTAGCCTCGTTTCCGGCGCATCAGCCAATGAGCGCACAGCACCCTGCCCCTCCCACACTGCAGGAACCGGAAATGAGGGTGCAGGCTTAGCCAATGAGAGCACACCTCCGTGATAACAACAATGACGGCCGTCATAGACCCTGAATCGACAGAAGTGTTTAGCGGATATTTCTACATAAGCATAGCTAGATTAATATTTGTTTTAGGTTAGTTTAATGTTTGTAATCGATTGGAAAGTGACAACATAGACATAGAGAGGGGTCTGTGGACTGTGGTGACAAGTGACAGTGGACTGGGTGGTAGTGTAGCAGAGACTCGCATGTGTATTACCAGTAGTGGTACTATTTTTTTTCGGGGGGGGGGGGTGGAAAAAGTTCCACAATTCTACATTATGATAGAAAAAAAAAGTTCTTAAAAAATGTGTGTATTGGCAACTAAGTTCAATAATGTAAACCAGACCGGGTTCTATATAGGTATAACAAATTATCAATATTTTGACCCCCTATCTTGGATTCTAACTCCTATGCATATAGGGAAACACGTTCAAGAGTCAAAATTGTTGGGTTTTCATTTTGATAGTCAGAGCGAGGGTCGGACTTTCGATGTCGGAGACCGTTCCGCTGACTATATAGCTAGAAATAGTGGTATAACAAATTATCAATATTTTGACCCCATATCTTTGATTCCAAGTCCTATGCATATAGGAAAACATGTTCAAGAGTCAAAATTGTTGGATTTTCTTTTGAAGGTCAGAGCAAGGGGCTGACACAGGTTGTCGGAGACCAGTCCTCCAACTATATAGCTAGACTTGGGATGTCCAATACCAGACCAAGTTTATATGGTTTTTGAATTGTGGTTTAACTAAATATTATTATTTGAACCCATATTTGAGATTTACACACCTATGCCTGTGGAAAAACAAGTTCAAATTATCAGATTTCATTTTGAGTGTTGAAGCAAGGGATGGTCTTGGCATGTCTGAGACCAAACCAGGGCCTATCCCAGTGGGCACAAAATCCAGTCCAATGTTGAATCAACGTTTCATCAATGTTGAATCAACATTGACAACCATTTATCAATGTTGATTCAATGTTCTGTGCCCACTGGGATATAGCTTCAAATTGTGGTATAACTAACTATTGCTATTTTAACCCTATATCTTAGATTCATACTCCTATACATATAGGAAAACAAAGTCAAGTGTCAGAATTCTCAGATTTTCATTTCTAAGGTCAGAGCCAGGGTCGGACTCTGGATGTCAGAGACCAGCCCGGGCCTATCATAGCTTCAAATAGTAGAGACCGGGGCCTATATAGCTTGGAATAGTGGTCTAACATATTATCAATATTTTAACCCCATATCCTGAATTCATACTCCAATGAATAGAGGAAAACATGTTCAAGAGTCAAAAATATCAGATTTTCATTTTGAGGGTCGGACTTGGGATGTCAGAGACTAGACCTGAGCTTATATAGCTTCAAATAGTGGTATAACAAATTATTGTAATTTTAACCCCATATCTCGGATTCTGTATCTCTTACTCATAAGAAAACAAGTTCTAGAGTCAAAACATCCAGATTTTCATTTTAAGGGTCGGTGTGAGGGTTGGACCAGTCCAGAGCCTATCCCAGTGGGCACAACATTCAGTATTACGTTGAATCAACATTGTATCAACATTGAATCATCATTGACAACCATTTATCAATGTTGATTCAATGTTCTGTGCCCACTGGGATGAAGCTTTAAATAGTGGTATAAAAAATTATCATTATTCAACCCCATATCTCGGATTCTGTATCCTTTAAATATGTGAAAACAAATACAAGTCAAAATTCTCAGATTTTCATTTTAAGGGTCTGAGCGAATCCGACTTAGGATGTCCGAGACCAAACCAGGGCCAATGCATATAGCTTCAAATAGCGGTATAACAAATTATTATTATTTTAACCCCATTTCTTGGATTCTGCATCCTTTACATGTATGAAAACAAGTTCATGAGTTACCTTCAACAGTCAAAATTGTCAGATTTTCATTTTCACTGTTGGAGCGAGGGTCAGACTTAGGATGTTGGAGAACAGTCCGACCCTCACTCCGACCCTCAAAATATAAATCTGAGAATTTTGACTCTTGAACTTGTTTTCCTACATGCATAGGAGTATGAATTCATGATATGGGGTTGAAATAACAAAAACTACCCGCAATATTTTAGCTCAGGATATCTCATTTTAAAGCCTGTAATTTAAACTTTGAAAAGCCATTTCCCCCCTGGAGGCATGTTCACCCTCAACTGGCCAGATATAAAACATTCAATTTCCTAGTCTTCCTTAACGTTTCAGTCACCTCCTCATATACATTTTGCCTTATTTAACCCCTTTTCCTTATGAAATCAATGAAAAACCATTAATTCTTTCCTTATTTCATGGTTCTCTTTATTTTCCCTTCAGTTTTAAGACTACCTCGAAAAAGTCATAGAAGTCAGGTTGGAAACAAATTATCCAGCGCCAGTGGCCAGCTAGACCAGTCAGTGAATCTCACACACAGAGTAAAGGCAACCGTAAGTTCTTTATCTCAACGTCATGTAATTCCTGTGCCATCCTGATGCTGTCCTGTACAGAATCTATGTATGCGTATGTATATATGTATCCCAATTTTTTAAGTGTCTATAATTATAATTATATCAAAGGCATGTTTTCTGGTAAAATTAATCACTGTAAAACCTCTCAATGGGCCGCTTCACCACACTCTCAGGACTTTTATACATAATTCTCACTTGAAAAAACACACATAAGGGGTCATACTTCTGAAAATGTGCATGCCTGTGTTTCCCAAGAAAAAGGGGTAATTTTTTCTATTAGAAAACATGGAATTTGGAAAAGGGGTGTATTTCTCCCATTGTAAAGACTATGAGAAGATTATTATTCTCAAATACTATGTCACCCTACTTTATTGCCTCCTTAACATTATAAGCTGCCTATGTACATCCTATCAATATTGGTTTGGCATTAGATTCACCCAATGTAAGACATTTTATTTGTTAGGGTGAAGTTCTGATACATCAGCCATATAGGGTCAGCATGATACCTGAATACAGCCCTGAGAGAAGGATTGATGTTGCCCCTTGATAGGCATTGTAACTCCTCCTGCAACTCATTTGGTTGGTAATACAGATGCCATTAACAAAGTATAATAAAGGATTCATCAAGACAAGTAGCCGCACCTTGACCTTTTTGTGCCCAGAACTCCAAAAATGCACGTTTTTACCCATATCTATCTTCTATACATCGCCCTCACCCCCCTGATCATCGAATTAAGATGATTCATACAGCATATGAAGAATACAGACTCAAGCTTTTCAATGATACCTCCTATGCTATAATGACTTGTATGATTTGATTAAAGGCTACAAGAATACACACAAAAAATTCCAAAAAATGCACAGTCTGGCCCTAGGAGGGCTGATAAATTACATATATTCCCAGAAAAATGATGGAAATTGTGAAAAAAAAGTCAATAAAATATGCTGCTACATGTATATGTTTGGTCAGAAAAACTCCATGATAGCCTACATATAATTGCCTTCAGAATCTTTCAGAAATTTGTATTCTATTTTGACAATTAAATACCTACCTCTCTTCCAACTATTTGTGGTTTCTGCCTTGTGTGGGTCGATATCTTGTATATGGTCACATTGCGTATGTGTGTATAGCTAAGGGCGGTGTAAGGGCGGTGTAAGGGCTGGGGCTACTAGGTGTAAGGGGAGGTGTCATGACGGCGCCCTGGGGGTGCAGATATAGTGGGGATATTGTCACTTTTCTAATAATCAAATTATGTCTGCCATTATTGGGCACAGAGTTAGTGTACCATAGGTAGGAATACACACTATGAATTAAAACTGGCTTGAGTGTGATATCCCTTTAAATAAAACTTAACTGTAGTGAGCATATACCACAATATCTATGCATTAATTTGGAACATTATTACTATGTTTAATAAGCCAAAATATCCTGTTCTCACCTGAAAAGAGAATCAGTAACAAGAATGTTTTTAGTTGCCATAGTAACCCAAGTTAGAAATTTATCTCAAGTATTATTGGAAGGCATATTGCAATAGCATCAACTTGATATAATATGAAGCATATCCCAATACAAGTTATTCAGCTGTTCCAGAATCTTCAGATGATGGTGTAAATATATGTCATTGGTCAAATAGTTCTGGGCAAGAAAGGGTTCCTGCACTAAAGTCCCTCTGTGCAGATACTGACACATAATTAGTGTATCTGGCATAGGACATCCCTTACGATTAAATATAATGAAAATAACAATTTTATTGTATGCTAGGTGCTGAAAAGGATTATACAATAAGAACCAATTCTTATTCGATATGGCCTCCGAATCACAATACAAGCACGGAGCTCGAAATCGTCGTAAGAGAAAAGCGGGTCAGGATCCTGATTTGCCTCCGGATGTACCAATATCCAAAAAACTAGCCACTATCCCTGACGACGACATAAATGAACTGAAGGACCTAAGATTTGTGTTCAAGCTTGATGCCAATGATGTTTCTACAATAGAAATGGTGGGAGCTGCCACTGATTTTAATGTCCAGGAATCAAGTGTAGATGGTCCAACCCGTGATGTAGAAAGAACCAAAAAAGGTATCAATGCTCCAGTGACTGGGACTGTAAATGTGTCAACTGCCCCCGTGGAAAGTCTAGATATTGATGACGAACATGTTTCTGATGAGGAGATGGTAGAGCCCCCACAACTGGCATATACTTGTGCTGACTTTGCTTATGTAGAGCCACCTATGGAGCAAGCCCATTGTGATGATGATAGGACAGAGGATACAACAAACGATGTTAAGAGTAGATTACGCGAAATGTGGACAAAAGGACAATGGACTGAACAGGCTAAAAAGAATGTTGTTGATGTAATAAATGACTGCTTCGGGGCAAATCTTCCATCTTTCCATAAAATTGAGGGAACACCACTCTCCATCAAATCCCAGGTACTGTGCGGTGGTACATATGTTTATTGTGGATTAGAGAAGGGGATTAGAAAAAGATTATGCTCGGATCTCGAGTATGCACGCACAATCACTGAGATTGAACTCTTAATCAATGTGGATGGCATACCATTGGCAGAAAGTGCCTCCAAACATATGTGGCCCATTTTGGTTTCGTTTGATCACTTTCCACCTGTGACAGTTGCTGTCTATGAGGGGGAAGGTAAACCTGATGAGCTGGAGGGTTTCATAACTCCTTTTCTCGAGGAACTTCAGCAATTGGAAGCTTCAGGTCTCAGAGTTGGGAACGAGAAACTGGGATACACACACATTCCAGTCAAAACATTAGGCTGGGTGTGCGATGCACCAGCCCGCCAGTGGCTTAAGAATGTTAAAGGTCACACTGGATATCACAGTTGTGAAAGATGCACAATGGAAGGTGTACGTATTGGCAATGCCAACTGTCACAACAGAGGAATGTATGGTATAGCAGAGCAGCGCACCGATATTGCATTTGATGAGATGGAATACTGGAATTCTGATTCTACAAAGCGCCACCAACATGGCGCCACTACACTCATGAAGTTTGATGTCTTGTGTGTAACACAGTTCATCCTTGATGTCATGCACAGTGTCTTCTTGGGTGTTCAAAAGAGGTTACTCCGAACATGGCTTTCATGTTCGGCCAAAGTGGCAGACTTCAAACCAATGACAGTGACAGCACGCAAAAATCTTGACAAGATGCTCACAGACATGGGACCCTGCATGCCTAGTGACTTCACAAGGCAGGAGGTAAGAGGGACTTGTGATGTCAAATATTGGAAGGCGAAGGAGCTACGTATCTTTCTCTTTTATACTGGACCGGTGGTACTGAGAGAAATCTTTATAGATCAACCTGATGTCTATGATCATTTCATCTACCTGCACGCAGCTGTGCGTGCACTTTCCATTCCAGACAAGGCAGTGAGAGAGCCATTGATCCCATATGCAAAGACATGGTTGGAATACTTTGTAGACCGCAGTATTACTCTTTATGGCAAAGGATTTCCTGTGTATAATGTGCATGCGATGTGCCACATTGCCGATGATGTGAAGAACATGGGAAAGTCTTTGGATGAGATAAGTGCTTTTCAGTTCGAAAACCACTTGCAAATCATAAAGAATTATGTTCAACCATCATCTAAAAATCCGTGCATCAGTGTTGTGCGCAAGCTCCATTGCTTAGATAGGGTTCTCCGGCGTGACACAAAGAAGTATATTGGGACAATAGGAACCACTTCCAACAAACCGAATGACAACTGCTTCTACACATCAGATCAGAACCTAGTGTTTGTCAATTCAGAGAATGTTGACGGTTCTCTGAACTGTGATGTCTACCAGAGAGAGCATCTCAAACCTCTTTATGAGAAGCCATGCAACTCGAAGGACTTATTCATCGCTGTTGTGGATGACACAATGGAACTCCAGCTTGTTTCGAGTTTCCCAAGATCAGAACTTAAGAGGAAAGCTGTACTTTTGGGGGTTCCCAACCAGCTTGACCAATATGTAGCTGTTGGGGTCCTGCACACCATGACCTAGTATGTTATAGGTTGTCAGTCCTATTTTATAGTCCTATTTTCATCTAAACTACAATTAACTCCCTCTGATGTGCCTGTTGTTGGGACAAGAAGTGCCTGCATTAAGTGGTGGTCACAGTAGGGAGCCTTAACCCTTTAGACTCCGAAACGGCCACAAACAGCCGTGTCTCATTTCCCCAAAGCGGCCGTAGACATTGCACCTTAATTTATGCAATTTATAAATCATTTTAATCGGTAATGTTGTTTTAACAAAGAATGATTTGATTAAAAATTTCTGACCAGAATTATTGTATTTCTCATGTGATTTGACCCATAAAATAAGATGTAGCACTTTGTGCAAAAAATGTAACTATTGGCCAACCAAGCCATTTAGACCTATACTCAAGTGGAAAGGTCCACACACCTTCTAAGACTTGCCAAATCAAAAAAAATTTAAAGAAGGTTTTACTATATTTAAAGCAATATTTAAGGTCAAAACAATCAAAAATATCAAATAATATCACTATTTTTGGTCAAAAATGACTTTGAATATTTTTTCATGCAGAAAATGATGGAAACAAAAGATTCTATGATTTTTGATGCATTTCTGTGGAAAATTCTTGTTTCCATGGCAACCAAATATCCCAAAATAGTGATTTTTGTTGATTTTGGTTTCTATGGTAACAAAAGACACCACTTTGGCTATGGCCAATCAACATAATAATTTTAATCATATTTACCTTCATCATCATATAAAATAGATCTCAACTCATTACAAAGCTCCAAATTTGGGATATTGCCGTTTAATGTAAGAGGAATTTACCCAATTTGGACGTCAGGACGTCATATTTATGACGTCATATCTCTATAGATAATGTATTTATGCAAATGCGGGTTATTTCATTTTCAGAAGTCTTGATATACTTTGACCCTTAATGATTTCACTAATAATTGGACTATTAGCAAAATTATTTCAGTTCTGGCAAGCCCAGACAATTCTCTACAAGGGAAAAATGGTCAAAAAAGAGCTCTGCCCTAAATGGGTTAATTTAAAATTTAAATTGATATCAATATCTGTTGTTTTTTTACTTTTCGTGATATTCTAATTATTAAGGTCTACAGAGGCCTTCAAAGTTGCATTGCTAGCTTAAAAAAAAGGGTGATAACCAGGGTAAATAGCAATTTTTACCATTTTTAAGTAACTATGCAACTTTGAAGGGCTCTGTCGACCTTGACAATTGGAATATCACAAAAAGAAAAAAAAAACAGGTATTGACACTAATATCAGTTCCAAATTGTAAAACCTAAGTATCATATCCAATTTCCATCCCATAATCGTGTTGAAAATAAAAGAAGAGAAAAGGGGAAGTTTTTGTTCCATCCACATCCCACAGTAACAGAAATCTCAAATAGTGGAAGGAATTTGATAAAGGTGTTATAGATGATTCAAATAATGTATGATATGTACAGGTTTTACACATTTACTTAAAATTAAACATCCAAACTCTTTCAGTGCAATATGGGTGTTGAGAGTCCTTAATGGTAAGGCATTTATGTCATGTAGAGTTGATATAGGTGAGACTGAGCTATTCTGATTGTCATTACCATGCTAGCCTACACAATTTGACCCAGAACCAGTGTAACCTATGGCTATGGTGTGGCTCCTGGTGGTCACTTTGGGTTTTAGACGGGTTGCCCAATTTGGTGCAGTAGCACCGATTTGGATGATTATTCGCCTTTGAATTGGTTAAATCACTACCCTCGTAAGTTTCAAATAACCCCTCCCTCCACCACAGATGGCACAGAAAATGTCCACCTTGGCTGGTGGATTACATGCCAGTTTTCATAGGTTGTATATGGGAAAACTATTAAAGGATGATCCATTGCATTATAGGCCATTGCACTTATTGCTTTGTGTACATGTGGAAGCGTGTCATCTACACATTATTTTGAAATATCAAATATATATATACATTTATATATATATATCGATATATATATATATATATATATATATATATATACTTATACACAGGTATACATATTCACATACTGTATTTGACGTAATAAGCGCACACCCCCTAATAAGCGCACACCCCCCATTTTTGGCCGATTTTTGTACTAGAAATAACCAAAAATATATCAACTTTTTACCCCAATTAAACTCTTAACTACTAAAACGTGTCCATAATTTTTTTTTAAGCGCACTGTGCGCTTATTACGTCGAATACGGTATATGTACTGGATATACTCCTGGCGGTCGATGGCCAATATCATTGATATAAGCCAAGGCCAAAGGCACCAGGGTGCGAATCCCATGTCGCGCAGAACTTTTGATATGCCTGATATACATGTTTTATTTCTTTGGCTATTCTGATATTTCAAGAAAAAAAAAGAAAAGAAAAAAAAAATTGGGGTGCAGCGGCGGAGCCCCCGAATTATATAACAGCAGCACTAACTAAACTACTCAATCTTAACTTTGTCTAATGGGACAATGCCTCACCACCATAGACCCTAGTTAGCTAGTTGGATATTCTGATGTTTCAAAAGAAAAAAAGAAAAAAGAAAAAAAAGGGGGTGTAACTTTGTCTAATAGGACAATGGCTCACCACCACAGGCATTAAGTAGATAACGGGGTCAAACACATGTGGCTGTGTGGTCTTGCTGCTAGGGTACTGGGTACTTCTTGTTGGCATTGGATCAAATGGGGTTCAAACCCCTCAACATTTTTAAATAGCATTACTCATTGAGCTCAAAAGGCAGAAGCAGTACATATACTATTGGGTGATGAGTGTCATTGCATGTGTCCCGATGGAGCAGTTGGTTAGCTAGTGGGCTCAATAGTTCTGAGGTTGTGGGTACGCATCCTGCTAGATACCCTGACTCTCAAAGAGAAAAAGAGCCCTTAAATATAACCACCTCCTAGGGGTGTATACATATATAAAGGCTATCAAGAATCCTCTGTTAGACATGGTATCAAATATATAACTGCATGATGATCCTGCATATCAATAGATTATGATTCAACTCCTCTAAAGTAGTTCATAGTGAATGTCGGCATGGATCAAATTATGTATTAAAATGACTCATATGTTTATATTGGTATTTCAGAAAACCATGGGTATCACGAAAGATGAGCGAGTACATTCACTTGACCCTTCAGATTATCACGGAGACGTCATTGAAGAAATATCACTAGCAGTTAGCCTGGAAGACTATGTACTGGTCGGTTGGAAAGAAAAAAAGGGTAAAGGATCCAACAGCTATATGAAGTACTACACGGGCATCTATCCTGGATGTTGGTGCATTGTAGATGAGCATGACAAAAAATGTTGGACCCTTTTCCTCATGGAAGGGGCAAGTTTCACTGAGATAAAAAAGGCAATTCTCACCAAGCAGGCTCCAAACTTCCACACATGGAAGCCTCATATGTTGACTATGATTTTTGCCTCAGGTGACAAACCGGCATTGACAGAACTTAAGCAAATGCTGGCAGAAACTTTGCCAGATGCCCCAGAACCAAGAAAGGGACTAGACGTGAAACGGAAAAGGAAATCAACTAAATTTCTTGGATTTTCGGAAGGTAGGGAAAGTTCATCAGGTGTTGATACAGACCACAAGCTATGGAAAGGACAGATCCCAAATGTCCAGCAGAAGGCAATTGACAAACAGATACGAGAAAGAAATGAAAGTGAAAAGAGACGTCAAGGGCATGATGGAGATGTTGAGTCTGACGGTGAAGCTGGAAAAAGTCTTTTTACATATGATGCAAGACCTATGCACCCCCCTATTCCTCTTATACAGGGAATGGTTGGGAGTTGTGCTGTAGGTAACACTCTACCTCAGTCCCATCAACTTGAAAAACACTGTGACAATGGAAGCGATAGTGATGGGAGTGATCCCGGATCATTATCTAAACGTACTAAAGTAAGTTGTCTAACTATCTTATACTATATCATTTTCAATCATGCTATTTGTAAAAAATATGTTATTAATGCTTTGCATATTGAATTCATAAAACCATTATTCCTTCAACATCTCAGAATTTAAATAATTAAGATTATTTTTGTATGATATGCCTGATTAAAATGCACACCTTTCTATGGGGATGTTTTCACTATGCATTGTGGTTTGCCTGATGTAGAACATTGATACTTTGGGGATCTCAGTATAACTCATTGAAATGACTCCAACTTTAAATGATTTTCCTCACATTAGTATGGTCTATCTAACAATGATAGGGATAGTTTGTTGCCAAATGCAGATTGAAATTTTACTTAGTGTCATAACTCTCAATGTTTTATCATATCCATTCAAGGATAGGCTCAAACCAAATATTATTTGAGCAATACATTATGTGACCCGTTTTAACGAATTGGGTCGGAGGAACTCACACTTTAAAGAGCCTAGATATTGCCTCTTTAAGTAGTATGGGGGTGGAAAAAATAAAAATTTTGAAAAATGAGTTTTGGCATTTTTCTAACATAGGCCTATGAATGGTTATCTTATGGAATAATAAGGTACAGACCAGATTTCAACTCCCATTATTCACAAAATGATGGCCATAGGATCTATAATTATATTGTATAATATAGGTAATACCTAATTCAAATGTTTATTATCTCATTTTAGTTAATTTCCATTCAATTCAGCAAAAATGTATCAAAGATAATCCCCAAAAGGTCAAAACTGGCCAATATACTACATGTCACATACCAAATGAAAGCTCTTGATGAGGTGTACACGCATATAGCAATATCACAACATTTTTAATATGCGACTTCCGACCCATTTTGTTAAAACGGGTCACATAACTGTATTAAGCTTTGTGTCAAACATATTTTTTTTACCACATATGATCAATGAATATGTCTTCCAGCGTGTCCAGGAGTCTGCCGTAAAATGTACAGAAAGCTCACAGACAGTAAGTTTGGTATGAAAATATCTGTATCATTAAATATCACTACTTTTGCCAGTATTTATATTAAACATTAAATCTGTACTGTGACCCATTGCTATTTGATAAAACCAGTGTTAAATTATATAACAATATGATTGTTATGGACATGCAGGTTGATTGGATTCTTCTGGGGATGCTATCAAAGCTGATCAGAATAGACTTGTTGTATGTATAATGAGGGAATTAGCTTAGAGAACCGAGAGTTATTGCTCCGGAATCTAGAAATGCATGTACATTTTGACAATCATGATTAATGTCAAATGAATCAATAGCAAATATCTCAGTAACATCTTAACCTCTATCTGCATGTTAACATAGATCATATTTTTGCAGAAGAAGGAATCTAGATCTAAGGGAGATAGGCATGTATATGATGACGATTCGGAGTCAGAGGTAGGTTTGCCATTGGGATATGCACTTCTACAGATTAATATCTCTTTACACATCAAATTAACAAATTTTTCATTCAAGACATTTTTGACAGATTGTGGGAAAAGATACCATTAAAATTTGTTGCTAATTTAATTAATAGCTGTTATCTCGGTCAGATTTCATCCTCAATGTGTATGTTTGCATATCAAAATAATATATCCTTTCAGAAGGGCGGATCTGGATCTGGTGACGAAAATGATGAAGATTCAGAGTCAAAGGTAGGTTTGCCTTTGGAATATGCATTTTTACTCTTACCATCTCTTTACATGTCAAACCAATAAATCTTTCATTCAAGTGATCTCTGACAGATTGTGGGAAAAGAGAAACTTAAAAAATGTTGTTGTTAAATTTAATCTATCAGTAGCAGTTAGCTCAACTACATCTTAACCTCAATCTACATGATTGCATAAATTTTATTCTTGCAGAATAGGGAATCTGAATCTAAGGAAGATAGTGATGCAACTAATGAAGAATCGGAATCAGAGGTAGGTTTGGGGTTGGGATATGCACTTTCACAGAGTACCATGTCTTTACACATCAAAACATTGCATATTTCATTCAAGGAGAAGATAGCATACAGAGTATTGTTGTTAAAAAAAGATAGCATTAAAGAGTTTTATTGTTAAATTAAAAAGCAGTTATTTCAATTGTATCTCAACATCAATGTGGCTGATCACATATAAATTTGGAAAATGTTATATTCTTGCAGATGAGTAAATCTGGATCTAAGGCAGATGGTTATGGAAATCATAAAGATTTGGAGTCAGAGGTGGGTTTGCCATTGGAATATGCACTTATATAGAGTAGGCTGTCTTTACGCATCAAACAACCCTTTTTCGTTCAAGCGATTTCTGACGAATTGTCATCTCAGTCATATCCCAACCTCAATGTGGATGTTTATTTGTAAGACTCACTGTCACCGGATTGACGCAGGTGGAATTATAGCCTACATGTCAGGTTGACATACATGATCACATGATGTACATGATTGGTTGAGGTACATGATCGCACGACATACATGATAGGTTGACATACATGATAGGTTGACATACATGATAGGTTGATATACATGATCGGTTGATGTACATGATCGCTTGATGTACATGATCAGTCGCTTTAAAAGATGCCACTTACAGCATAAAATGTCACAGTATATATTGAATGAATGTCCGGGGGAGGTTATATGGTGCTGCAGTCCTGATGTCAAAGTATCCCAGTAAATCAGATTGATCATTGGTCACCTACCGTCACCTACCTCGCCATTGATGCTAAGAACGTGTACATTTGGTGATTTGTGCATGATAGCAAGCCATCCCCACACATGACAACATGCATGAGATCACTAGACATCACCAAAAATCACCAGACATCAAAAGGTATTTGGGACTGCCCCTCCGCAACCCCCTGACGTGAGGTGCCTGGGGATTAGAGGAGGGCTGCAGCGCAACCAGAGTTGCTATGGTGAGAAGAAGTAGGGATGGGTTGCTAGGGATTTTATTCATGACATTTCTTTTACTATCCTACAATATACTGTGGAATAATGATGACATATTAAGCTAAATAACACTCTTTATAGGAGAAAATTATCATTTTACATAGATGCATAGATTTGGTGAGAGTGAGTCATACTTTTGAAAAAAGAAATTCATATACTTGCAGGAGAGTGAATCTGGATCTACAGGAGATTGTAATGACATTTATGCTGAGTTGGAGCAAGAGGTAGGTTTCCAATTGGAATATACCAAGTAGTACATCTTTACAAGTCAAAGCAGGGAATCTTTCATTGAAAGTGGTGGCTTACCATTGTAAACATGTCCAGTGCAACGTTTTCTGGGCATTTGATATGTAGGCTTCCCTGTAAAGCAATAAGTAAAACTGTGACAGTTAGACTGCCCAAGGAGCAAACTCACAACCCCAGGGTCAAAGTCTGACACCAATCCTATGAGACCAAAGTGGCCATAGTGCAACTAGTTGTATTGGAAACTGTAGTCTGACTTTCTTTTGGTTGATTATTATTATATCGTATTTTTTAGTTGTTAATTGTTAAAAGTAATACTATGAATTCAGAAAAGATCTGAAGTACATTTTAGGGGAGTTTAACTCTTCCTTTCCCGATTGCGCATTTATGGGAATTTTTTGGCCGATTTTTGGCCGATTTTGAGCCCCCTGCCATTTTCTCAAAAATTGCTTAAAACCTTAGATGTTTTGGATTCTCACTATTTGCTATGCAGTCTCTAGGGACCTTGAACCATTTATCTCTGGTAATATTTTCCTTCATATGGTTGGCTTGCCAACTTGGGGGACAATCAACCCGATTTTCACCCATATTTAATTGATTTTTCAGGTAAAAATCATTAAAAATGTAGGACAATGTGATTTTTTTTGTAAAAACATGCTTTAGAGAATTTTTCAAGATTAAAGAGATGGTACTAATATTTATCATTCTTTTTGGTGTGATTTTGGTCAAAATATCCGTTGCCATAGCAACGGACATGCTAGAAATAATGATTTTGTGAATTATTGGTTGCCATGGTAACCATATCAGATATGGCCGTCATGACCAGTCCACATACAAAATCTGAAAATACCTAACAAAACCTACAATATGATATTTATTCCATCTCAATTGATGAAGGGAATCCTGAAATATTGCAGTTTGAATATTGGTTCAAGATACACTTTTTTGATAACATTGCTATTTTGATAGAGCCATATCTTGCTTATTTATATAGATATTGGAAACTAGGGTACCACCCTTTTAGGTCAACATCCTTAGTTCATAGTATCACCAATTCACTTGTAATTTGAATATTTACATAATTCCAAAATTTCTTAAATGCTCACGCCATCATCTATAGTCCAAAAAACACCCAAAAATTATCTGGGAAAGGAAGAGTTAAAGAAATTAAATACTTTTACTACCATACCCTACACAAAAGAAGAGTTCCTGCTTAAGCTTTGCAGAGCACTTTCATTTTTGCAAAAGTCAATATTTCAAAAAGTAGCCTGGGACCGTTCATATCTCTTTTGGGCTTTCATTTGAGAATAGTGTAAGGTACCTAGATAAAGTTTGGGGTAAATCGGGTAAATTCTTGATACAAAGTAGGCAACCACCTCAAGGATAATTTGGACAAACTGGTGGCGGGACCCTGTGGAGATGTTGAGAACCTTTAGAAACTCACTAAATCCACCTGGTGGACGTTCTCTAAATATTTAGAAAATCCACATACTTCCCCTGGTGTGTGTTTGTTCAGGGCTAAGTTTTGAAAACATTTTAGTAAGTTTCCCCAAGAGAGCCTTGAACCCTCGACCCTCGGATTTACAGGCAGACTATCTACTGACTGAGCTAGGGTAGATTCACCCAAAGACGGACACACACCTCATGTCGGACACCTTTAGCATTAAAAAAAGTAATTTATCCTAAATAATCTGACAATTGGATGGGCATCACAATAGGATTTAGGTGTTTTTCTTATCAACAAAGGAAATGGCATGTATTTAAACTGATCATATATGTATGTAATCGGGTCCTCAAGTGGGCCTGTTTTAGGGTGAGGAGCTAATGTCTGATATGTAAAATTAAATGGTACCTTAAGTCGGACAGGAGTGTTGTCACACCAAATCTGGCTCTTTAATCTACACATAATCTATATATTATGGGCTAGATAAAGATTTACGTGTATTCTGATAGCCATAGTAGCAGAAACATATTAATTAAGAAACAGAAACAATCATTTAGAGACCTTCAAAAGATATGATGTAATTACACCCTGAGCCGGACACAACTGTACCTTGAGTTTTTCTTTTCCTCTAAAATAATAAAGATGCAAAACTATTGGTATCCCAGTACATATTATCAAACCTATGTCACTCAAAATATATTTTCAGATTGAAGGGTCCAATATATACTAATTTATATCAGAATAAGAGATATATATAGAGAATTTCTACATTTGGCATGTTCAATAGTACTAAAAACATATTCCAAAGGTGAATGTGGCAAATATCATTAATATTACACAAAGGCCTGATGAATTATAGTATGTCTGCTATGTTAGTAAGAGAGATCATTCACTATTACTCTAAGAAATTGATAGAGAACCAAAGTGTCCGACTTCAGGTGAAATTGGGACTTAAAATTCCCTAACTTTGATGAGAAATAGCTTGTTCTAATGTCCATATTATGCAATAACTCGTTATTGGCTATAATGTTCCAATATTCCTCTTTCCATAGGTATCTTATTGATGGCTCTAAGTGAAATATTAACATAACTGTAGCCCAGAGTAAATGAGTCACATTGCCACTGCCAACGAGCGTCCGAAAGTGGTGAATCTACCCTAACCAGGCAAGTGTCAGTATGGTCTACTGCTGAGATAATCCATGGTTCATGACTATAGTTTAGAATGTTCCATATGGATGACATGTTGGCTATTCATTCCTAAGATATCATAGAAATCATAATGATAAGCCACTCTGATATTTTGACATGTTACAGTATGGATATGTCCCCAACCTATGACTAAGTATGGTGAGGAGTCCATACACCATTCTTAATAAATGTCATGTCATTAGGACAAAACTCTGTCATTTTCAAGGTAGAGATACCCATTCTATGGAAGGCTGCAGTATCCATATGGTGTGGTCAAACACGTCCATATTTGGGTTGAGCATTGATTATATGTTGTAAATGACCTTTAAGAAGTCTCACGGGGTTTACATGCTATTTAGAGATGATCCGAATGATCCTTAAGTGATTATTGACAGATTGTTGGAAAAGATGGGATTTCAACATTATTGTTAAATCTTTTTTAGAGTTGTCTCAGTCCTATGTCAACCTCATCTGAGAGTCACACAGAGTCGCCAACACTTTACTATCATTCATCAGTAAGAAGAATTCTATCAATCCGCTACTGCTATGCCTAAACAGACCTGGCCTGGCACTCAGTTTATGTATTTATATGTTTGCACCTATATGTACATAACTCTTCCAATTCAGCTCTTGAACATCGTAGTGTGATCCATGACCTTGTCTGAAATAAAAATCTTACAAATCTTACAAATCTCAGCCCTATCTCAACCACAATGTGCATGTTCCATACAATTTAGCAAAATCTTGTCTACTTGCAGGAGAATGAATTTGGATATACAGGAGATGGTGGTGACAATTTGGAACCAAAGGTAGGTTTAACATTGGAATATGTACTTGTAAAGAGCACCCAAAAGTATACCTTTACCTGTGAAAGGAACTAATCTTTTGTGCAAGTGATTTCAGATAGATTGCAGGAAATTATGAAATTAATAAGTTTTGTTGTTCAATTGAATTCATAGGGTACAGTATAATGATATGTTGCAGTAATGCTGTAATAAATCCCAATCTATAACTAAATTTCAGGAGATTGAAGACGGTCCTGGTGCAGACTCTGCTGCCAAGGCTTGGCGAGGCGACTTAACATCTGCCTTAAATGGACTGGTGCAGTCCTTGAATAACCTGAACATTACTGTGGGTAGCTTTTCCAAAAAGCTGGAAAAGGTTAATGGGCAGCTGTATGATGTAGTCAAGAGGCTCAATGCTGTCGAGAGAAACCAAGTTTGGGTCTCAGAACGTATGAGAACCCTATGCAATTCTCAACTAGAGGAGCAGGTTCCTGAGCCACCTCCCATTGAGGAATTAACTCTGCCACCTCCACCTATTCCACAGGTAGATGAGGTATGGGCAGATCCTATAGGGGTGCCCGACGTTGAAGAGACAGGCTATGAACCAAATATATGTAAAACCATCGATGACTTTCAGGTTCAGGATCGATATCTGGAGGCAAACAGTGCTGTATATGATGTACTGGTAGCACGGTGGAGTAAGGAGAGGCCAATTTATGCAAGAGGGGGTAGTGATAAGTGGGGAATGATGTTGGGCCAGGTGATGGACCGGTTGATGACAGTAGAATTACAATCAGAATTCAATTGGGCTGGAAAACCTGGTGCATTCGCAACTGACACTAAACATAGATTTAAAGGGACAAAGATTGCAGAGGTAGTCATGAAGGCCACTGCGTATAGAACACGCCAATATCCGGATGTAAACTCGAAGGAAGCCTTGCAGAAACAGAAAACTGAAATGCAAGATTACATTAATCATTCGAATCAGAGACTGAAAAGAATAAGAGAAAAAGAGGCTAAGGCAGAAATAAAAGGGTCTATGTCAAAAAAAGCGTTCTCAGAAAAACAGCATCAAAAAGCACAGAATTCACAGGCAGTGAGGGAGGCAAGGCGGATGGCAAGAAAAGAGACAGACTAGATAAAGTAGCGGGGCTGGGTAACGGCCAGCGCTTCCTCTGCACGGCGTGCGGAGGAGGAGTTCGGCCCGGCGCCGCAAGGTGGCGCCGCGGCTCTCCTTCGACGGGGACACCCCCCCAATTCCCCACTACCCTTGCTGCCGCTACCAGAGGAGGGGGAGCCCGTCCTCTCTATAGACCTCACCAAGGACAGGGAGGGGCCCTCCGACTCTCACTTGCCAGACCAGGAGGGGGTCGTGTGGGATCCAGCTAAGGAAGAGAGGGTGTCGCTGTCAGAGCTAGGGGGCCTCATACGGAGGTGGTGCCCTTGGCTGGTAGTCCTACACCCCCCAGCTCCTCTCCACGTAGCGAGCACCAAGTGGACGTGGCGGTGCCCATCACCAGTACTGCACCTGCACTCGCCACCAACACCGTACCTGCACCCGCGAGGACAAGTGGGGCTCGTTGGGATGCAACTCGTCGGTGCATCCATGGTGTCTCGTTCCATTGCAGCATGAGAACGGGTACCTGTAGGCTCCGCCTGGCCGTGGGCCACACTGTTGCCCAAACCTCATCTCATCAGTCGTCACCCTGTGGGGGGCCGGTGGCGCGGATGCGTCCGCCGGTCGGGCGCCCACCAATCATCACTTGTCATCCTTTGTTCCAGCCTGGCAGGCCAGTTGTGTTAGCACTAAGGACTTCCCGCACCGTTGTGCGCTAGGACTAGGACCTCATCTCATCAGATTTCCCCCTGTGAGGGGTCGGATCACCGGCCGTGCGCTCACCAAGCTTATCATCATCATAGTTCTCCAGTTATTCATGTTATTATCTAGTTATGCATCTCCTTCTGAGAATTGCCTCGTTTCATGGGAATCATTAGTCTATGTTCTAATGAATACTGCATCCCTCGTAATGTGGTGGTCGGGGGCCACCAGTTTCTATTTTCTACGGGTACTAAAAACATGGGAGGGTTTAGATTAGAGAGGGAAGGGTGTAGCGGGGCTGGGTGACGGCCAGCGCTTCCTCCGCATGAGGAGTTCGGCCCGGCGCAGCGAGGTGGCACCTTCTCAGTGCGGATGCTATATAAGGCGGCATGTGGAGGCGTCGTGCCAGTTCTGTGTGAGAGCTCGGCGCAGCAGGTCGCGTTATCGCTAATCTGATGTCATATCATATCACATATTTTGTAACTGTTGATGCCTTTGGGATATAATATACTATTATTGTTGCTACTACTTCCTCTCATCTTGTATCTTTCCTAATTATAAGACTGGTTAAGCCCTAGCCTCCCAGTTCTATTACAATATACAACCTCTGCCAGCATTGCTCCACGATACACTGCCTCAACTACCACTAGTAGAATGTAAAATGTTGACACAGAGCTCACACTGACAAATGTATCGTAAGGGTTGAAATTTTTTTTCTTTACTTAATAGATATCAAGGATTTCAAAAATCAACTTCTATATATTTCATTCATTGCCCATTAAACATTGGTATTTGAAAAAGGTGATTTTCTATTCACTAGTTCATCAAAATTACAAATACGTTTTTAGGTCGTTTTGCATCCAAACTCTTTATACATAATATATATATATATTTATTATACAATATGGGCTCTCAGCGTGCTTTTTAGGTGATATTCCCGTTCTGATATTGGTGCATACCGGAGACTTGGGGAGGTGAAATCGTTCTGATATTCTGGATATCAGAACGATTCTGAATGGGGAATTCAGAATCGTTCTGATATCCTGAATATCAGAACGATTCTGAATGGGAGCGGATATCAGAACGATTCTGAAGATCCTCAGCCATAAAATCCGAGGTTTCATGGAGACTCGAACACGCTACATCAAGACTTGAAGTCCGACGTGCTAACCACCACGCCGTGGAGGCGCTGGTAGAGGGAGGTGGCGAAACAAGGAGTCTACAGGCGGATTTCCAGCCCTGTAGGACCATTATTTACCGAATTACAGAAGAAAAGGCATTTTTTGGTATAATTTCTTTGAAAATCAATATTTTTTTCTAATTTCTTTTTTACTATAAAGGTAGAAGTTGGACTTTACTTACCCTTTCGTTACAATAATTCTAGGCATTTTTTTTCACATACATCTAGGCCCTTTAAAAATGGTTTGTTTCCACCAAGGTTCGATCCGGGGACCCTTGGTGTGTGAGGCGCACACGCTGGCACCCATGCCTATCCGGCTGTGGTGAATGTGGTTAGGCTATAACACCGCCCCAAGCTGGCCCCCTTACAAATTCTATGTTGGACTCAGTGTTGGAGATTGAGGGCATGACGTAGCCAGGCTCCACCAATCAGCGAGCAGGGTTGGTGGGATGTCAAAACAACATGGCGCTACTGGTGTACGAGTGATATTCAGTCAATAATCCTTCAAAATGGCCAAATTAGGACTCATATAAGGTAAATAAGGACATATGAATCGAAATATCGTATAATAAACCTAATAATATATGGATATGGCCGACCTTGGGGTGTGTATCGATGAATAACGACCTCGGTGCTACGCACCTCGGGTCGTTATTCATCGATACACACCCCAAGGTCGGCCATATCCATATATTATTGGTTAAATATATATATATATATATACAATATTGCACTGTTTTCTGTGGGTATGTTTAACCCTTTAGACCCCAAAACAGCTGCAAACGGCCGTGCTTCATTTTCCCAAAATGGCCGCAGACGGCCGCAAATTGGCCATTTTTAGGCTCTAATCAAAGTCTATATAAATTATGAGACATTCCCAAAACTTTTGTTGTCTTTTTCAGCATGGATCCCTTGCCATATATTGGTAAAACCTAATTGTATTTCAGGTCATAAATAATATCCAGAAAAGGTTTACATTGAGTGATTAGAGATAAAAGGTACAGACCTAGCATGTATATTAAAGATCATTCTATTTGGAAATACCACCATCCTTGATGCAAGTTATACATCATTTTAATGGGCAGGCGATGCAGGTTTACCAAACCATAATTTGATTCATATTTGATAACCCAAATGGTCATATTTCTCATGTGATTCAACCCCTCAAAAACGATGAAACAAGTTGCCATTTCTGGGTAATACCGAGAAATGGCCAATTTTAGGCCAAAGCCAGCCAGATAAAATAAGAAAAATAGAAAAAATTGAGATTTTTCAATTTTTTTTATTTGTCCCCAACATGTTTTCTTAAAATAGCCCTGTAGACTTTAATAATAGGATAATCTATTAACAAAAATACAGTTCCCTGCAAAATAATGTCTAGATAACATTTAAATCATCAAAAATGTTAATTCTGATGAGATTCCACACCTTAGGGGGCTGTTCAAGAAGGAATTACTCCAAAAAGAAAGTTTTTGTTTGATTCACATTCCAACCCTATAGCAACGGCCTTTCTAGTCCAAGAAATTTGAAAAGGGCATTTCATATGGTCATAATGGTGTATAATAAGTAATGCTTGTACAAAAACTCACCAAGGTATAGATCATTTAATGTGTATTTTCTGCCTGGAAAGAGGGGGGTAGTAAGGGACAATCATGGGGCAATATACATGTTTTTAGTACAATGTGCTGGAATTGAAACCAACTTGCACAACATGGGATAAGTGTGGTCTCTTTCTCAAAAATTGTACCATGACGTCTAGGTCTGTTTCAAAGGACAGAATGTTTACAATAAAGTGTGTTTGTTTCATAGTACAATAATGGGACAAATTGCATCTTTCTAAAATTAAACTAAGTCACACTGTATGGAACAAGCGTGATATTTGTTTGGAACATTGTTCTAAGCTGTGTGGGTCTGTTTCATGGGACTGTCATGGGTCAATATGCACATTTCTAGCACAGTGTGCTGGAACTGAAACCAAGTGACACAAAATGGCAAAAATGTGATCAGTGTTTGGAACAGTGTGCTGTAACTGGGACTAAGTCAAACAATATAGAACTAGTGTGATCACTGTTTGGAACATTGTACCAAGCTGTGTGGGTCTGTTCCATGGGACAGCCATGGGGCAATTTGCACACTTCTAGCACAGTGTGCTGGAACTGAACCTAAGTCAAACAATATAGAACTAGTGCGATCACTGTTTGGAACATTGTACCAAGCTGTGTGGGTCTGTTCCATGGGACAGCCATAGGGCAATTTGCACACTTCTAGCACAGTGTGCTGGAACTGAACCTAAGTCAAACAATATAGAACTAGTGCCATCACAGTTTGGAACATTGTACCAAGCTGTGTGGGTCTGTTCCATGGGACAGCCATGGGGCAATTTGCACACTTCTAGCACAGTGTGCTGGAAGTGGAACTAAGTCAAACAATATAGAACTAGTGCGATCACTGTTTGGAACATTGTACCAAGCTGTGTGGGTCTGTTCCATGGGACAGCCATGGGGCAATTTGTACACTTCTAGCACAGTGTGCTGGAACTGAATCTAAGTCAAACAATATAGAACTAGTGTGATCACTGTTTGGAACATTGTACCAAGCTGTGTGGGTCTGTTCCATGGGACAGCCATAGGGCAATTTGCACACTTCTAGCACAGTGTGCTGGAACTGAATCTAAGTCAAACAATATAGAACTAGTGTGATCACTGTTTGGAACATTGTACCAAGCTGTGTGGGTCTGTTCCATGGGACAGCCATGGGGCAATTTGCACACTTCTAGCACAGTGTGCTGGAACTGAACCTAAGTCAAACAATATAGAACTAGTGCGATCACTGTTTGGAACATTGTACCAAGCTGTGTGGGTCTGTTCCATGGGACAGCCATGGGGCAATTTGCACACTCCTAGTACAGTGTGCTGGAACTGAAACCAAGTGACACAAAATGGGACAAGTTTGATCACTGTTTGGAACATTGTACTATGATGTGTGGGTCTGTTTCATGGTAAAAACATGGGACATTTCCGGAGCATTGTCACACAAAATGGCACAAAATAACTCATGATCAGGTAGGATGTGATAAAGTGGATCTGATGCGCCCCCCTGTGGATAGCAGGTAAAGTATTAATGAACTATTTGCTAATAGTGGACTGCTGTGTGGTGCAGACCCCTGGTGGACAAACAAGGACTTCAGTAGAACAATGTGGCACAACATGGAGCAAACTGTTATTATGTTCAATTGTATTAAAGGAGTTAAAATCCACATCACATGTATATATCCGAGGGAAGATGTAAGTTAACACAGATTTAAACACATTTGCCAAGGTAGGTTTGAAACTGTCACACTCAAAATAGAAAACTTGAAATCAAAAGTTTCATACAAGATGTCACAGGATGAATCTCATATACTCTTTACTTAAATTCAAACAACCTGGCACAAATGTGATTTTTCTGCTTTGGGAATCTGTGTCAGTGTGTGTGGATCTTTCCCATAGGACAGATTCACACACACTGACACAGACACCATAGGACAGATTCACACAATATGCACGTTTCTCACACTGTGTGTGAAGGCCTCAAACAGTATCAAACAATTTCACACTAATTTGCTGGGTGTTTAACGTTGGCGGATCCAGACAAGCGGCCCCCACACCCCGGATGTATTGGAATCCGGAAGAGGGTCGTTTTGATGACTACAGGGAGGCAAGAGTCAAGGAAAGACTGGAGATTGCCCAATAAGAATTATTGATGCTCCAGAAAAAAATCTGTGGAATGGACCGACAAATTGTTATTCCTGGAGGGAGCGATATGCCACCGAAACTCCAAGATCAAAGAGAAAGATTCGCGGTTGTCAACTCTATTAGAGGAGAACGAGAAACTGACGAAGTCTTTGAGCGTGGTCAGATCTGAGTTCAATGCTACGAACACGGATCTGAACCAGATTTGTGAAGCCAGAGATCGGATGGCTAACGACAGTGAGGGTCTCCGAATAGAAATCATCAAGGATACTAATACGCTGAAACAGACTCACACCAGCCTGGCCTTTGAATGTGAGTTACTGAGAACCAAGAAAACTGCAATGCAGAAATTCTTGATGGAAGCTCGCCAGAGCATCCAAGACAGTAGGGCGGACTGTAGTAGTACCTCCTACGCATCAGCAGATAATGGAAGCGCGTCCGCTGGACATTTCTCTGACACCCCGAATCTACAAGGGGGCCGAGGAGTAACGGTAGAGAACGCCCTGTTCGCATCCACTCCGGGGAGACCCGGAAGGATAGGTCGAGCTAGGGGTAGGGGGATGGCCAGCGTATACTCTCCAAAGGTAGGTATACCTGGTATCAGACCAATGTCAAATGATGTGGATCAGGGGGTTCTGATGTTCAGGACGGCCTGGCAAGCTACCCAGCATGAAAAGTTGCGAAAGCAACAGCAGTTGTTGGAAGCGGAACGTCAGAAGATGCTATGTAAGAAGCAGCAGCCCGGAAATATCATACTCCGGGTAGCTTGGCTGAGTGGCAAACCGCCCAGACGGAAAAGATGTTCTAGGAGCAAAAAACTCTGGAAGATCAAAGGCGTGAAGTGTTCCAGGCACAAGAAGCCTCCCTGGAGCAACAGAAGAAACGGATGAATGAGAACGCTGCGTTGGCCGAACAGTTGGCCGAACAGGAGGCGGCGGTACTCAAAGCATGTGCGGAAGGGTTGAAGGCTGCTGGTGAGGCTGCGAAAGCTAAGCTCGCGCAGGCTCAACAGGAGCAGGAGGCGGAGAAGCAAGCAAAACAGCTTGAGAAAGAGAAAGCGGAGCACCAGTTGCTGCTTGCGCTGTCACGGTGGTACCACCCTAAATGCCTAGTCGGGCCTCGGAAAAATCAACGTCACACACCTTGGGTCTAATATTTGAAATACTTAAAATTCCCTGAGAGCTAAGCCAAATATACCATATCTTAGCTATTGAAATGGAGAAAATTACACAATAGGCCCAAAATAAAAAAGTCAGCCTAGATTTAGTATAAATCGCCATGGAAACCAGGACATTGATTTTGTGCCGTGAGACCTAAGCAGTGTATGAATACTATATATGGCCGTTTCACCCCCATAACCCTCCACTGTTTACATGGTACCAATAAAATATTTAGCCTGGACTATAAACAAACACCTCCAGATTACTATGATCCCAAATAAGCATACATTTAATACTTTTACCCCCACCCTGAGGTCCGAATTCCCAAAAATAATTAATTTTCTGAGGGACTATTTGGCCATTCTACCCGGAAGTGGCGGATTTAGGGTGGTACCACCTCACAGCAGTGTCAGTACATGACAGACCTAGAGAAAAATTGGTGGTTCACTCAAGGAGTTGATCCGACCAAGGAAGTGGTAGCGTATGGTACATACCAGGCTTATCTAGGTGTCACGGTACAAATAGCCGACAACATTTCTGGTTCTGACCCTATTTTTCTCCATCAGACGGGCAAAAGGTTGGGTTCTTTTGAGTGTGCAGTAATAAATGACCCCTTTAATTAAAGCTTAACACATATCTGATTTTTTGATTTGCATCCCGCATAAAAAAGTGTGTTCCGATTTTGCGCTAGTTGCCATGGAAACTGACTTACCCAAACTAGAGCAATTTTACAAGTGCCCAGCGACCTTTAACCTTGACCTTTGACCCTTCCAAGCACCACCCAGGGTTACCATGGCAACAACCAACTTTTTATATCTTTTTTACCAAGGCCTTTGGGAACAATTTGGGCTGCAGATTATGATTCTGTGACAAATTTAAGGCCTCCTACCACTGATTATATGCAAAGTAGTACCGTTTTTCATTGGCACTATTTACGACTACAACATTTGTACTGTGACACCTCTAGATCGGCTGAAGGGCTCAGCCGCAGCTGGGGGGTCCGCCGGACATACAAGTCCGAAAAAGAAGGAGGTCAATCCTTAGTACAGCAATGCAGGAGTTGTATGATACAAACCCTGCTATCGCTGGTATAGGCCTTCACAATGTAGGAGTGGAACAGGACGCTTCGGCGGCCATTTCCAAATGCCTGTCGATCACCTCTAAAATTAGAGGATCGTCCAATGCAGCCAGGCTGATAGCTAGCGAACCTAGTCCGTACTGGCAGAGGAAGATTGGCTGGGAGCCACTGTGGAGGATATCAATCTTAGTGGTTGGGATCAGAACTAAGCGATCCCTTACATTTGTAAAGGGTTGCGGCTGGGAGACGGCCTCATAGCTGTCTAACAGTGGAAGGAGGATTGTGGTCCGAGAGGAACATTCAAACAGCTTGTGGAGACATGCACAGTGCTGTTCGGAGGTTCAGCTCGGACTGATCCGATGGTAGCGTTTAAAAAGCGAGTGCAAGGCAAGAACGAGGCTTCTAGAGTGTTCAGTCTTGCATTGATGAGACTCCTGAAGAAGGTTCACCCCTCTTCGGGAATACATGATGCCTTATTCTCTAAAGAACTGTTCTCTCAGTTCGTCGCCGGACTGAGAGATCCTGATGTACAGCATGTGGTGTATGATACGTGGAGGGCAGATACGTCTATGGATGACCTTTTTAAGGCCATCAAGATACATGCCCTCAAAAAGTCACTGTTGGGAGATCGGGTGCCAACCCGATCCTCTGCCATTCAGGAGTGTTCCCCGGAACAGTCTGAAGGGGAGAGCAGTGAGGAGGAAGCATCAGCTTCTGCGGCTCAGTTTAAGAGGAACGGAAAATCTAAAACTGTGTGGAAGAATAGGAAACAGGAGGGGGTAGGAGACCCGCCTCCGAAAAAGGAGCCCTCCGAAAAGAAGGCTCCGGTGATGGATGCCGCATTCTTTACGGCATTGTTTGAGAAGATGACGACTTCCATTCAGGGGGCTACCGAGCCCAACCGGAGGAAGGTCAACCGGAGGACCGCCAAGTGCTATCGGTGCTTGGAGGTGGGTCATTTTGCAGCGGAGTGCACAGCACCGAGCCCGAAGATTCCCGAGCTGGCGAGCGGACGACCCCGGGTAGTGAGGTACGCCAACATACCAGAGAAGTAGAGCCTAGTGGAGTTCTAAGGACAGAAAGAATACCAGGGGTGGCTTTGAACCTAGAGAGTTCGGATGCTGGCCTGGTGGACATTTCAGTCCAACAGTTGCCCGGCAATGAGGCAGGGAGGCCCATTACGGAAGGAGACGAGAAAGTAGTGGCTGTCGTGGACACCGTTTGGGTAGGGAGTACTCAGCTTTCCCCTGATCATCCATGTTTCGACCATTTGAAGAAACATGGGTTAGATTTGGCTGCTCGGAAGGACTTTTAACGCTTCACTGTGAACCTGTCTCCGCTGGGGGGGAGGCGGTGGTATGTGTCTGTTACTGTGGCTTGTAGGGCAGGCGAGTTTTTAGTAGATACCGGAGCTAGCCACTCCTTTATCTCCTCAAACTTTTATGCTCTTATGCCGGGTAGTCGCGATGACTTCAAAACGAAGGTAAGCGCTTGCTCGGCCGATGGGTCAAGTATGCAGACGTATGGGCGCGCGTTCATACCGCTCCGAATTGGAGGGAAGGAGTATGTGGCTTCTCCCACCATTGCGGACATTGCAGACGACGGTATACTAGGGTTGGATTTCGCGGCGTTGTATGACGCGGTCCTGAATCCTAGTACAGGGGTGCCCTGGATAGAGCATCCGTACCGTACTGCGGAGCAGTGTGTGCTCCGGCAAGTATCAACAGTGGCAACGGTGGTCCAGACTGTGAAAATTCCTCCCGGACAGACGTGTGACGTGCTGGTCCGAAGCCAGGGGCTTAGGAGAGAGGAAGAAGCAGTGGTGGAGCCAGATGTGGCCATGTTGGGGAGTATCGGTCTGGTAGGCATGGACACCCTGGTGGGTGATGGTGCTTGGACTGTTGTGTCGGTCTCTAACCCCGGGTTGGAGGCTAAGTATCTGAAAAAGGATACCGTGCTAGGGGAGGTGTTCTCCAGTGAGGCAGTGATGCCTGCTGGTCATGTGAGCATGAAAGGGGACCCTTCGCCTAGTACCCTGAGTGAGGGACTGGAGAAAATGATTTCGAAATGATCTGCAGGATCCGGGGGATCTCAGTTTCTTGAGACGGCTGGTGGAGAGGTATCAGGACGCGTGGCAAGTGGAGGGGGAGCCTTTGGGCATAACTGACAAGGTGCTACATTCCATTGATACCGGAAATGCACAGCCATTCAAAATGCCTTACCGACGATTGCCGTCGAGTAAGAAAAGAGTTTTTGAAGAACAAGTGAAGACCATGCTGGATCAGAAGGTGAAGTTAATAACAAGTGATAGTGTTTATCACTTCTAGTAATATTTTCATATTAATACTACGGGTTGTAATTATAGCCCGGGGTCCTGAAGGGACGGAATTTTTTTTTGTTTGATACCATTTTCAAGTGTTCAATCCTCAGGTGTACATAAAATTAGTATGTGTTAACTCTATTTATCCAAGGGAGTAGAGTGTAATGTCTATTGCAGTCACTATATATACTTGTGTGTAAATAATAACTTAAATTGGTTCAACAGAAATACCATATTTTTAATGTGTTACTATATTAGGGCCCCTAAGGTGGTATTTGTAAGATAATGCCAGTTCGAAGTGTTTTTGAACTTTAACCTTAATTATTTACCTCCCGGTTATTATCTGGTAGGGGGTAGTAAAGGGGCTAGGGTTATACGGGGATTATATGGCGGGTTCTGTTGGATGCTGTGTTGCGAACTCAGTCCGAACCCTTCAGCCCGACGGCAGGTGGTAGCACCTGTCTCGGGCTTGGGGTATGGACAGAGTTCGCTATAGGCTTCCGGTCTGCGTGTGCGCGCGCAGGCTGGCTGCCTATAATATAGCCAGCATCCGATAGGACTCGTCGGTCACTCTGGATCCAGCTTGGACAGAGGCCCTGTGATCATATTGGCTACGAGCCCACTGACCCGCTCCGAACTCTATAGGGAGTTCGCACCGATATAGCTTCGCCTGTCTAGGTTACTGAATAAACCTTTGATTCGCAACCTGTACACTTGATCCGAACTGTGTCGACTTTCGTTCTTTACTTAATAATCTATCAGTATTATAAAGGACAAAGTCTCGTTTATTACACATGTATAAGCTTGATAAAACTACATTTAGAGACTAAGTGGTAGTACTACCAAGTCTCTATCATACCTAAATCACGTATATGGTTCAAACATATATATATTGGCACAAGACAAGGTGGCCAGTGGGCATGGCAAACACGTTTTCTGCGCAGGTTTCTGCACATAAGTTTATATCTGAGCTGAATGGCCATCTCCATAAAATCATTGCAAGTTTTGGCTGAGACCTGAAGCATCAACCTACCGATTACAGGACTAGCCCATGGCACAGGGCCACGAACTTCCAGCATACATTGAAAGCTATTCATAATGCCTGCTTGACATACACTACCCTTTTCTGAAACAGTTTTTGATAGCAAAAAAAATACAAATATGACTGGGACCATACATTGAAAAAAGGTTTGGTGGTTAGATAATTTTATGAATTACATTTTATAGAGTATCAACAATGTGTGTTACTTTTCGAATAAATCTTGTGAATATATAATGTAACAGTGCAGTATATACCGGTAATCCTATTACAAGTCACTCAGACAGTAGTTGAATATCTTAGAAACGAGATCGGGATCCCCCTATTTTTTGGTATTTTTTGGTATGAGAGTTTTAGGGCCATATGGTAGGAATATGGTGAAATGATAGTAACGTTTACCCTATGCTCGCCGACCACCTTAGACTATATAGAGTATGGTACATTACTGCAATGAGAGTTCTGGAATTGGTTTCTTGTGAGAGGCGTTTTTATTTGCATTCTAATAGAGTTTGAGTTATTAAAGAGACCAAACATGACATTTGATAGACTGTCACTCACTTTCATAACCGAGGTAGACTCGGTTTTGGTAGCCCCTGAGCCGAAGTTCTCTATGCACTCCTTATGTTTGATGGGTGTAGCGCGACACCATGCCCAGTCGTCCTTGCCGTGTTCCTTGAAGGTCACACTGTACATAGTCTCCTGGTCCACCTTAGCATTGGCCCGGGCATAGTTAACCTCCGGTTTGTACGAGTCAGACCTCTTACCGTTCTGGAAGGAAAAACAAACATCAGGTCAGAAATATGCTTCCATATTAACTGGCATTGTTACATGATGTGTTAACCAGTTAAAGTCGTGAACTGTTGTGCAGCTTTGAAATTGTTCTGTTAAATCGGTCAGCTGATCGGCATTACCCCACCCCGTCATATTATCTTTTTCTAACATTGTTTTGAATAAGACGGCACCTGATAGCATGTCAGTGGAACCACAGCCAGAAGTGACTGGCACATCTGACTGTTAGAGGCATACTTATCCACTCCCGGTTTTTCTATGACTATATTACGCATGACCTATACTGTAAACTAGTTATTCAAAATTGCCTCTACCTAATATATATTTACGCATCCATATGTTACATTATAAATTTATAACCCGGGTGACTCCGTGACGGAAATAATTTCTTGTATAAATGAGCATAAAAATGGTGGATTTTTGCATTAGAACATTAGAGGGAGTGGGTAGGACACAGGAAAACCAGAGATAACTTAAATATATTGGGTATTAACAATTCTATGAAGGTTTAAATCAGGGTGGCTGGTGACTCCGTGACGAATATTCCGGGTGACTCCGTGACGGAAAATATGTATCCCAATAGACATATGCGCCTGGAGGCAAGATTATTGGATATTTTTCAAAATTTATTTTTTCCAGCAGAAGACACAAGAGTTACCTGACAATCTGGGATACAATAGAGACTGTGTGGATCTTTTTTATTTACTATATAGAGGTATCAACCTGAAATGACATTTAAATATTTTGCTGACAAAACACACTTAAATGACTGTGGAGAAAAAAATACGAAACATATCTAGTGAAATCCTCGTGAATCAATTGACTATACCATAGACCTAATAGAAAATGATATTAGGAATTTATAAGCTGTTACTACCTCAGTACACATGGCAGACATGTAAAACATGTCATTTTTAGAGTTTTTGATGTTTTTAGGGTTTTTTGGGCCTTTGGAGGGCCAGAAAACGGAAAATATTGGGCCAATACACAAAAAATAGAGATTTCCTGAATTATTAGGATGTTCTTTCACATATACCAAAAATTTGAATAAATTGGTGCGAAACTGGTTATTCTGTAGGGGTATAAGCCTGAAAAGGGCCAAAGATAGCCGAAACAACATAAGTGGGGAGTTAATGCCAAATACTGCACGGAACTTTCACTTCAACACTAATGTGCTCCATGTCAAGAAGATTAGACACATTTACACCTGACATGATGACGTTAGACGTTTAAGTCATCCCGAGTATGGACCCCCCCCTGCAAGAATGGACCTTTAAAAAAAAAAAAAAGGTGGAACAATAGCGTCCGTTAGTGAGTAGTGCATACCAGACTGCCATTTGGCAGTAGCTATGTGCTACTTATGGTGAGGTAGCATGGATGCTGGAGGAACATGCCCGTATGCCGCGTGTGGGGCGGGTAATGGGTCCCTGTAAATCCTTGGTAGTGAAACTTGATTTCACATTTTCTGAAGATACATCCATAACTTAAAGCCTTCTGAGGCCTTATTACATTGTGTTGTATCTTAGGTGTATCATACGTTGAGTGTTTCTGCAGTGGACTGAGTGTCTGGGTCCCTTTGAGTGCCATTGTTGATCTTACTCTGGTAGGGTCTCTACTGCTAAGTGCTAAATACAGTACCTCCCTTTATACTAGTGAGAAGGACCATGATCGACCAGGAACCATAGACAAATGTATTAGGGGTGACGTGAATGTCTATATCATGGAGGCCGGGTACTGGGTATGGGGCGGGTACCTGTACAGCACTGACTCATGGCATCATGCAGCTACTCTGTTAGCGGCCACTTACTACCAACTAGACCGTCTCACCGCAACAATTTAACACTACCCTGTCATTATCTCTAAACATTGTCTTTACGGATGTGCATGATAGTAGGCTGTGTTTTTTTCCCCAGAAATACTTGACAGTCCATTATAGCATACCAGAGTGGTGCTCAGGGGGGGGGGGGGGAGGGCAGCCATATGGCACATTGTGTTTACTCCGGGTGTTGACTTCATGGTGAAATTGTTCTTCTGGTTAATGTGGTTCAAAAAGCACTCGCATGGCTCATCACTGAGGCCTATATCTGGCCTGCACAAAAGTAATGGCCATGTAGTTCATCTTTGGGGCCCTTGATGGGGGGGTCCCCATGTCGCATGTCGGTTTTAAGAAATGGGCATGTCGCATGTCTATGTCGCTTAAAAATGCTCATGTCCCATGTCGATTTTAAGAACTGTCCATGTCCCATGTCACTATCTTTTTAAGCCTCATGTCGCATGTCACTAGGCCTCATGTCGCATGTCGAATTTAAGAAATGCCCATGTCGCCATGTCGAATTTAGGGGTCTAGGGCCATATCTTTCAATAACATCAAAAGACGAATTACGGTAAGTACCGGTAGTATAGAGATCAGCGTCTCTATATATGGTAGAAACGCAAACGGGAGTTCGGTTTCTGTGGCTGCTGTGGTTATATGCTGTTGGCCGGCATCACTATGCTGGCACCGCAGGGGGACGGAGGCCAGTACAATGGGTACAAGGGGCATGGTAAGGGCAGAGGGAACGAGTGGAGACAAATTACCACTGCAGCGCTATTCCCGTGCGGGGCCGGTGGTTTGGTGTGGTGCCAGGCCGGTACCACTTGGCCGCCCAGCAGGCCTGTCTATGTAGTGGTGGATGTGGGTCAGCTCTAACGTGCCACAGGGGTCAAGTAGCAGCCAATGGATGTTACAGATAACTCGGACACTAAGTACGGTCCACCACTACCCGTCCACACACCACCACATGCACACTACCGGCACCAACTACATTAACCAATGGCTGCTTCTCCAATCGCCGTTCTGGCCGCAACATAAACAAAGTTATATGGTATTAAAAGAGGCTAAACTGTGTACAACATGTGCTCCCCCGCTGACGTCCGACAGTGAGATGGGCTTAAAGGGTAGGATCTCTAGGAGTAGAGCATGTAGTTCATAACTCTGCCACTAAACTGTGCTACTCAAATTCCAGATCGATTTTTACTTCACAAATTTTACACCAGAGGGCAAAAGTATGTGACCCAGCTGATCTTGACCCCAATCCAAGTGACCCTTCAGATGTGGCTGTAAACAAGGCCTCATACCCACCAAATGCCTGCTAGTAGACTGAGTGTGCTAACAGCCTTCAGACATACACTGTAAAAAGTGTTTCTAATTTAAACACATAAATTTACCCAAACACATTAAAGTTTAACACTTTCACTGAATCTCAGCATTTAAGCACTTTCTTCTGTCAGCAGGTACAGGGATATGGCTGCTGGTGATGGGTGGGCCTACAAAAGTGAAACAATAGTGGGCAAGGCCAGTTTGGCTGGCTCACTGGAATATTCTGGACAGCACTATCTACTCATTATTGTTGACATTATCTAAATTACCATGGATGTTAAACAACGGTATAGATACTGTATTTGACTAAGAAGAGCCAGTATATGGGGAAGAGCCTGTAGAAGGAGGAGAATAATACCAGTGGGCTAGCCAAACTGCCCTCGCCCACCATTTTTCACTGTTGCAGCTCACCCATCACTTGCGGCCATATTCCTGCACATGTTTACAGAAAAAAAAGATTTTGCTATCAATATGTTTCAGTGAAAGTGTTTAAATTATATACACATTTTTTACAGTGTATGGGTGAAAGGTGCAGTGAGCAGTGGGACCAGGTGATCATGCTGTCCTGGCCAGGTGACTTTAGTAGGGGGACCATGAGTCAGGCTTTGCTTGGAATTAAATAGTCTATAAAAGAATGATAAAACTATGGCACCCTCTTAGATTTTATGATTACATATTGGCTTCTAGGTATACACATTGTGCAATGGTATCATTGTGTATAGATGTTCCATTTTTACCCAAAATAGTAGCATGTGGCCTATTCAAGGGGGAGTATACCGTTTTCTGTGGGCACACTGATGGCAGTCAGTACACAGGTGGGTATCACTAGTACTCAATACTATACCACTGGCAGAGTGCAACTGCTGGTCACACCAGTGCAACTTGTCTAGACCAGAGGACTGCTGGAAAGGAACAACAAGCAAACTATTTGTTGGTTGCCTGAGCTTTTATACATGGGGTACTGGTGCTGGGGAATACAGGCTCACAGGGCTAGGATATACCTGCATGTGGTGGATTCTGTGCATGTGGTGGATTCTGTTTGGGGGATTCTAAATATAACTGGAGTGTTATATAAACTCAACAACCCTGCCAGAGAATTTTACGATTTAGGTTGAGTTTGCTGGCCCTTTAAAGGCCCAGTGCCCCTATATATAGGGCTGAGTACCTGTCCCGACTGCACTCTGACTGTTATGGGTGTGGACCACCAAATTCGACATGGCGACATGGCCTTTTCTTAAAATCGACAATCGACATGAGACCTAGTGACATTCGACATGAGGCTCAAAAATCAGTGACATGCGACATGAGCAATTATTAAAATCGACATGGGACATGGGCATTATTAAGCGACATTGACATGGGACATGGCCATTTTTTAAGATCGACAATCGACATGGGGACCCCCCATCCAGACCCCCACTGTTACTGGACGTGCAGTAAGATCTGCGGGTTTAAGAATGGACCCGGTACAACCTGTTGCTCTATAGGCGCACTGAGTCAGTGACCTAACTCTGCCGAGTTTTGCACGCAAATGACGTCGTGGGTTCAGTGCGCCTTTAACACGTTATTGGGTCGTTATTAATAAACACTGTACCCATATAACAGTAACCCCTCCTGTCCATATCGATTAGCTGATATGGATCGGGTGCTTTATGCACATAAACCTACATGTGAAAGTGAACGCCGCTTAGCATCAACACATCCACTAATCGGGAAAGGCATATATCTCTGTGTTACTTCAGCCCCTTCCCTGTCCATACTGACTGCCTGATATGGCGACTATGAGTGGCACCAATGGGACTTCATGTCCCGTGTGCACCACTACCAGACGTGGTTCCGTGTTGACATTGACCTGAAGAAAAGCGCCATTTGTTGACCTACTGTGCCTATACTACTACCCGGTGTGCACGCTGTCCGCACGGTGTGATCCGTGTCCACTGGCCGGGCCGCCTCACGGGGGTCACACCCTACTGCCAACTCCCTGCCTGTTTCACTGATACCTTTAAGGTGCCAGCAGTGACTTCTCGCCAAATCACACCACTAGCACTGGTAGGAACCGGCTACAGTATTTTCGAACTTAAAATTTGACGCAATTAGTATTCAGGGCGGGCAAAAACGTACTACATTGCCGTTTCAAACAGGTTAATTGACCCTGGATTGTGGACGTTTAGATAATTTCCCATCATTTGTAGGAAAGTTCCCATCCCTATTAAAGAAGCATGGTAAGGGGGTTTATCAAGGGAGTCCAGGTTTGGTCCAACTCACACCCAGCCTCCCGGTCTGGTTGAACAGAGCAATCCAACAGAAACGTTTACATGCCCCAAAACATGCCCCCCCCCCCGTTGTATTAAACACATGGATAAGTGTGGTTGCTACCTCATGTCCATGTCTATCAGCCTGCTGAGCTCCAGCACTGGTGGTCCCAGGCTGTGGGTCACCAGGTCACAGGTCATGATGGACTGCCACCGGCATTTTCATTTTGGCAATGTATACCGGGCTGTTCTTCTTTTCATTGCCACCAACGAGACACGGCGTTTTTGTTTATATTACTATCTCATGTATGCTGTAATCTATTGGACTACTCGACGATGATGGAAGGTGGCCGAAGGGGCATCAGACCGCTAGTTAACAGGGGAAATGCCGCCCTCGCCCACACACGGGGCTGCATCATGCTGCACACACTGTAACGGAAATTGCCCATCCCGTATCTAGATGGGGTTACTATGAGATGGATAATGATGTGTGAGGCACATACCATAATACATGTGGACCATTCAGCATAGCACCGGGCCCTGCTCGTCGTCTGACCCTCCCTCACTTATACTGACCCTGTACAGCCAAATACTAGCAGCTCATCTGCCATAGTGTAGCCTACCCATCCGTCATACTGTGTTTTACCTACTCAACACTTCTTTCTATTTGAACACACACAGTGAAAATAGGCACATCTACGGCATTATAGTACATTATAGATCCACGTGGGCCTATAGGTGTTCAGGCATCTCCATAGACATGCACACAAAGGACTAACCACCTGTTGGCATGGTATCTCGTCTGCTATTAAAACGGCCCAACAGAACCCCATGAGTGTGGATAGAAGCTATGTGTCGGCCCCATGGTCTGACACAAGCTCTGCAGTGTGGAGCCACAACCCTCTCCATGACAAGGTCCCTAACTAGCCTTTACTGCCGGACGGGTTGATGTTGAATATGGTAGAACTCGGCTTGATTGATTCAATGTTGTAACTTCACATTTATTTGAATAGGAAGCACATCTATCTGATATTCTTTTAATGTGACTAGCACCCACCAGCATGTGACTAGCACACAGTAGCATGTGACTAGCGCCTACCAACATGTGACTAGCGCCCACCAGCATGTGACTAGCACCCACCAGCATGTGACTAGCACCCACCAGCATGTGACTAGCACCCAGTAGCACCGCCAGTACTAGGACTAGCATGTGACCCACATTCCTGCAGAGTGACTCCCTGGTGGACGAGCCGCTCATCAGGCAGCCCTAGTTGTGTGTACATGTTGTACCAAGCAGGTCCAAGGCAGCTTCAATGCCATGTTTAGATGGCATCCTTCAGACGGCATGATGCATCCCCCTGACCTCTAGGTGGTGCAGCAGGGGCTGCATCATGCTGCACCACCTGCTGCACCTGCATGGCTGCAGCGTGTGCCATGTCCCTGACCACAGCCAGCACGCTGCAGGCACGGCGGACATGTTGAATCCACACTGTGGGGGAGAGGGGACAGACCCTACCAGAGCCGCTCTAATCCGCCTTTAGAGCTGCCTTAGCCGTACAAACACGGTCTGGGTTCACGGGGGAGGCTTACATTGGGCCGCATCGGGGATCGATGTGAGTCCGGCAGAATCGGACGGTGTATACACGGCCTTCACACTGCAGTATTTACATCGGGGCTGTAACACAGTAAGGGGGGAGGCTCTGTGAGACAGCCCCTGTGAGACAGCCCCTGTGAGACAGCCTCTGTGAGGGTGCTGCCAGCTCCTGGGGACTGCAGGGTGCAGCTCCTGCTCCAACTCCACAGCCCTACTAAACATGCAAACACCTACCGGGAAGATGGTCCCCACATTGGGTGCCCAGGTTACATTGAAGAAATGCCTCTTCTGCTTCCTCTGAGTATGCATGTCGCCTGCTACATATGACACTGCAGGTGTCCTGTAGGGCCGTCCTTATTGAGGACTGAAGAGGCTACCACAGCAGCAGCAGCAGCAGCAATAACAGCAGCAGCAGCAGCAATAACAGCAGCAGCAGCAGTTGCAGGCAGGTTGCTGCCTACCATTGCTGCTGTCCTGCCGTGCTGCTGCTGCTGCTGCTGCTGCTGGCACCACTCCCTACTGAAGCAGGGCTCTCCAACCTGCGTGTTTTGATCTAGAGAGTACGGACCGACTATTGAAAAGGGTGATGGGTTGGGGGTGTATACCTCACATTGCTACGAATCCTCTCACGGCTAGACCACTTGGTCCTTGAGAAGGTGCCTCTCTATGTCAGTAGTGCCTGCAGAGACCCTGCTGCCCACACATTGCTGACCCCATCCACCTACCTGGGTGCGGCGTTGGTGCAGACTGCTGTGACGTGGGGAGGGTGGGTGAGGGTGGTAGAAACCCCGCTCTAAGTCCTCCAGCTCCTGCTCTGAGGAGCCAGCCTCGCTGCTAGCCATGTCGTGTGCTCCTGCTGGCTGGCCTGGAGCAGACCTGGCCCTGTGCACCCCTGGTCCCTCTCCTCCAGGCGCCCTCCGCACTGTGACGCCCCGTGTGACGGTGCCGCTCCTGTAGACTGACTGCGCCGTCTACGTGTGGTGCGTCTAGGGCGTGGGTGGCTGCTGTACTGGAGAAGGGCTCCAGTCAACCACGAGCACCAGCTCCCTGACCAGCTCTGGGCTAGGAGCAGGCCTTGTCAGCTTCTCACGCTAATTACAGCTGCCAGCCCCGTCAGCCCTGCCCGCTGCCGCCTGCCAAGTGCTCCTGTGTGCCGGGCCCTCCTGCACCCCAGTCAGCGGTCACATGACCTAGAACTGCTCCCTCTAGTCTAGCCGCTCTGTGAGCTGCTCACCGCGTGGTGGCCGCTAATGATGCTAAATGATTGCCGTCCACTATTTATAGCTGCAGCTATTGTATGCCACTACTTATTGCAGGGGTTGTCCTGCTTTCCATAGGGTGTAGTGCACGGGTTGTCAAGGGCGCTCAGGCCTGTGCCGATGTATTCTATAGGTATTGTTACCAATCCGTGCTAAAGATATGGCAATCGATTTTCTGCTTTTGGTCTGAGTGCGAGTTACTCATGCAGGTGTGTTGGAGGCCAGTGCACCTGAGCACTGAATGGTGCAGCAACCCTAGAACTGCCGCTGATGTATATCGTATAGGGCACCTTGGTATCTGTTACACGGACTATGGGCTATGTGAACCAAAGAGCGAATCCAGGCAATTAGAAATATTCATATACACTCATCAGATCAGATAACTATAGCTGTAAACCGTCCTCAGTTGATATTGACTGGGCTGTATGCAGGCCTATAAATAACCATAGTGTGACGTATAGATCTGTCCAGTCACACACCGAGCCTGCTGACGTCAAGACTTAAGGACAAACGGACAAATGGATATTTGTAAATGATCACCCTATTTATAAGATGCTCACATGAAGTACTTTAGACCAAAGTATTGATCGGTTAATGGCACTGATACCGAAGCTTGGCGTTGTCATGACGACAATAAAAAAGCTTTTAGAAGGAAAGGTCAAGGAAATACGAGCTGGAAAAAATAAGCTTCCGCCTCTAACAAGTAGGAGGGGTTCCCCATGATTACAGTATTAATTTAAAGCACACTCTCAGTTGTAGTAAACAGTATGAAGTGATTTGCTGTGACCTAGATGAGGCTTCACCTATTGTGTGGCACATACTAAGGCGTCAGGTGATAACTAATGGTAGTAACACATACCGGCTCATTGTATGTACGCAGTGTTTCGTTATGCTGCTATTTCAGCCGAGCATATATTGGTGGGGATTGTGTTTTCGTTTTTGCCCCTTGCCACGGGAACTTGGAACCATCCCCATCCGCACCCCTTATCCAACGAGGACAGGGAGGCCCAGTGCCATTCTGGCAGGAGAATAGCTGCATATCTCGCAGCTTGCCAAAGTGGGCATTCACATACATCCCTGACTAGGGTAAAAGCAGATCAAGCGGTAGGCCCTTGTGGGATGGATGGCATAAGGCCAAGGGTTCTGGCAAACGTATTCACTGCGTGCTGATCATTAAGTATTGGCTGCTATCATTATTTTTTTGTTTTCTAAATGTGTAGATATTCTATTTCTCTTAAGTCTTTGATTATGCTTTTACTTATTTTCGATTGTATGATCGTAGCATAACGTGTTGATGGAAAGCATAACACATCAGTGCCCAGATGTAAGTATGTGTCAGTAAGCGCCTATAGATGTAAGTATGTGTCAGTAAGTGTCTATAGATGTAAGTATGTGTCAGTAAGTGCTTACAGATGTAAGTATGTGTCAGTAAGTGCCCATATGTAAGTATGTGTCAGTAAGTGCCTACAGATGTAAGTATGTGTCAGTAAGCGCCTGCAGATGTAAGTATGTGTCAGTAAGGGCCTACAGATGTAAGTATGTGTCAGTAAGTGCCTACAGATGTAAGTATGTGTCAGTAAGCGCCTGCAGATGTAAGTATGTGTCAGTAAGTGCCAATATGTAAGTATGTGTCAGTAAGTGCCCAGATGTAAGTATGTGTCAGTAAGCGCCTACAGATGTAAGTATGTGTCAGTAAGTGCCTACAGATGTAAGTATGTGTCAGTTAGTGTCCATATGTAAGTATCTGTGAGTAAGGGCCCATATGTAAGTTTGTGTCAGTAAGTGCCCAGATGTAAGTATGTGTCAGTAAGCGCCTACAGATGTAAGTATGTGTCAGTAAGTGCCTACAGATGTAAGTGTGTGTCAGTAAGTGTCCACATGTAAGTATCTGAGAGTAAGTGCCCATAATTTATGTAAGTATGTGTCAGTAAGCGCCTACAGATGTAAGTATGTGTCAGTAAGCGCCTACAGATGTAAGTATGTGTAAGTAAGTGCCTACAGATGTAAGTGTGTGTCAGTAAGTGTCCATATGTAAGTATCTGTGAGTAAGGGCCCATATGTAAGTATGTGTCAGTAAGTGCCCAGATGTAAGTATGTGTCAGTAAGCGCCTACAGATGTAAGTATGTGTCAGTAAGTGCCTACAGATGTAAGTATGTGTCAGTAAGTGCCTACAGATGTAAGTATGTGTCAGTAAGTGCCTACAGATGTAAGTATGTGTCAGTAAGTGCCTACAGATGTAAGTATGTGTCAGTAAGTGCCTACAGATGTAAGTATGTGTCAGTAAGCGCCTGCAGATGTAAGTATGTGTCAGTAAGGGCCTACAGATGTAAGTATGTGTCAGTAAGTGCCTACAGATGTAAGTATGTGTCAGTAAGCGCCTGCAGATGTAAGTATGTGTCAGTAAGTGCCAATATGTAAGTATGTGTCAGTAAGTGCCCAGATGTAAGTATGTGTCAGTAAGCGCCTACAGATGTAAGTATGTGTCAGTAAGTGCCTACAGATGTAAGTATGTGTCAGTAAGTGTCCACATGTAAGTATCTGAGAGTAAGTGCCCATAATTTATGTAAGTATGTGTCAGTAAGCGCCTACAGATGTAAGTATGTGTCAGTAAGTGCCTACAGATGTAAGTATGTGTCAGTAAGCGCCTGCAGATGTAAGTATGTGTCAGTAAGTGCCAATATGTAAGTATGTGTCAGTAAGTGCCCAGATGTAAGTATGTGTCAGTAAGCGCCTACAGATGTAAGTATGTGTCAGTAAGTGCCTACAGATGTAAGTGTGTGTCAGTAAGTGTCCATATGTAAGTATCTGTGAGTAAGGGCCCATATGTAAGTATGTGTCAGTAAGTGCCCAGATGTAAGTATGTGTCAGTAAGCGCCTACAGATGTAAGTATGTGTCAGTAAGTGCCTACAGATGTAAGTATGTGTCAGTAAGTGCCTACAGATGTAAGTATGTGTCAGTAAGTGCCTACAGATGTAAGTATGTGTCAGTAAGTGCCTACAGATGTAAGTATGTGTCAGTAAGTGCCTACAGATGTAAGTATGTGTCAGTAAGTGCCTACAGATGTAAGTATGTGTCAGTAAGTGCCTACAGATGTAAGTACATGTCAGTAAGTGCCTACAGATGTAAGTACCGTAAAACCTTGTGTATAAGCCTAACGCGCATATAAGCCGCACCCCGAGTTTGGGCCGATCCTATAAGCCGCACTGGCGATCTGAATGTGCCGATTTTAGTACTGTACCATAGTGGCAAAAACTCGCGTATAAGCCGCACCCTGACTGTGGGCCGATCCTATAAGCCACACCGCTGAGGTTTTACGGTATGTGTCAGTAAGTGCCTATAGATGTAAGTATGTGTCAGTAAGTGCTCATATGTAAGTATGTGTCAGTAAGTGCCTACAGATGTAAGTATGTGTCAGTAAGTGCCCATATGTAAGTATGTGTCAATAAGCGTGTACATATGTAAGTATGTGTCAGTATGCGCCTACAGAGGTAGTGTAAATCTATGATATCTCTATGCTGAATGGGATAACCTGTGGGAAGTGGCAGCCGACGACAGCTTGCAGCAGACCACAACCACACTGACAGAAGTGTACCCGATAACCCCGCCCCCTAACACACTATAGGGAACTAAAGCCAGACGATCGTAGATGGCAGCACTGGCCACACATCTTCCAGCTAGCTGTCCTCATGTCTTCAGGAAACCTCAATATTCCTCTGCCTCTGGTCATAGACATGCTTCTAGGCCCTGCTCTGGTATACTAGATCCAGAACCAAACTGTAGATTTTTAAAAGGAGAAGAAAGCGTTGTATGCAAGAGCAAACTCGCTGTTCAGGACTTTTAATGCCCAAACCCCCTCCTATAGGTGGGTGCAGATGGGTCAAAAGCGACCTGGCGACCTGGGCCGTTTCGGAGGCGACTTTCGAGCTAATGCAATAATAAAAGTGACCTGGCGACTTTTGGACAAAATTGACAATACTTTAGGGGGTCCAAAAAAACGACTTTGTCACCTGGACCCCTTAATTTCGGCGACTTTCCTACCTCGGGGGGGGGGGGGGGGGGAGGGACCCCTCTGCACCCCGCTATAGCCATGGACACGAACAACCCATCCACAACAATGCATGCCGGTGTGTGACTGCGTTGAGGTGCGGCTCACCGTTAATCACCAGCAGACGACGGCCATCAGTTGGAGTCACCTGGCCCTGACCTCCACACGCCAACTTCTACTCCACCTTGGTATGGAGAACCATGCCCAGCCCCGGGGTCAGTCACAGTGGGGGATGGGACTTGTTCCCAGACCATTGTGCGTCCCATTCATCACTGGAGGCTGCCACATCTTTTATACAGAGACGAGGTATATATAGACGTACAGGGCGGGCATTATGAGTGGGTCTGAGGGGCGGACATTGAGGAGGAGCTGAGGGTGACTGCTGTATGCTGGATCCACACCTAGCCTGCCGCTCTTTTGTCCCACTCAGGGTGGCATGGGGCGCCTCCAGGTGAACATGACCTCCCAGCCCGACCCAGGTCTCAAGCCAACCCTGCTCTATGTGCATGCATATTTTAACCCTTTGAGGGCGGCATAATGCATTAGTGCATCATGCCCTTGGTTGTCATGATGAATGAATGCAATCTTGGCGAGTCATTCGCCAGTGATACATTCAAGCATCATACCGACCCTATCAGGTTGAGACACTCCCGAAAAGTTGGTGTGAAGCACTAATGTAGCACCGGTGAGTTACTCGCTGGAGCTGCATTGGTGCATCATTACGACAAATGTCATATTTTAGCGACATGCCGTCCTGAAAGGGTTAAATGCCTGAATACAAGAATACAAAGCGCAGAAGAACATCACACTGTCCATGCTAGCATACATGAACATCACCCTGTCCATGCTAGCATTGTGCTAGAATCGTGAATACCCACTGTCTATGCTAGCATTGTGCTGGATACATGAATACCCACTGTCCATGCTAGCATTGTGCTAAATACATGAATACCCACTGTCCATGCTAGCATTGTGCTGGATACATGAATACCCACTGTCCATGCTAGCATTGTGCTAAATACATGAATACCCACTGTCCATGCTAGCATTGTGTTAGATCTATACATGGACTAGAGATTTTATTTGTAGATTTGCAGAGGTATACCAAGCCAAATAAATGTCAGAAACGTAACAATAAAGGGAAAGATGAGGGAAACAGTCTTTAGAATATCCCCAAAAGATAGAAACAAAAGAGGAGGGGTTGCAACGTGTGCAACTAACCACCATAGCTCTACATTCATGCTGTCCACACCCCACACATGTTTAGGACTGTGTACACATTTGTCTGTGTATGTAGAGTCGATAAAATACACACTGGACTCACGTTCCGCCTATGCCACCACCAATATCTCTGGTATAGGATAGGAGTACATTTGAAATTACTGTTGTAAAGTTAGCTAATCCTACAGCAAACTACTGGTTTCTGGGTAATGGAGAGTTATTTGCTAGGCTGGGTACTCGATATGGGTTCCACAGTTTAACCAGGAACCAGCCAATGTTTGCAGTGGCCTTTAACATTGTTTATGACCTGTTGATGAACAGAGTGAAAAATGTGTGGACATGGCAATGCGTTTAGGCAATACTAGACTTTGTTTTCGCAGCACCCACTGGATAGGTGTCACATATCCTTACATGGTGTGCTATGCCTATGGGGAGACACTGGCTGAGGGGACAGCTGCGTGGGACCACTGTTACTAGTGTTAGTGTTACTAGGGGTTACTATAGCTGCAGTTATCAGACACGTTAACGTGTAAACAGTTACTGCTGTACCTTGGCTATGATGTAGACTCCCTGAGGACGTTAACTCCAGGTGTGACTGTGAGGCTGGTGAGGTGAGGCTGCACGTCCATGTGCATGGGGTGAGGTGTGTGTACTGAGGCGTGTCTGCTGCAGCGGGCTGTGAGCTGCACAGGTGGGGGGGGGGGGCACAGCTGCACCACGTGGTGTAATGAGCACACATATTGATCAGTGCCTGGTTAGCGCCAGTTGTGTGTGTGCTACATCCCGGGGTACATGCAGCCTGCTGCAGCAGGGAGCACTCAGGGGGCTGTCGGAGGCTGCCATGTAGACGTGCACATGCACACTACAGGGACCACGACTAACCACAGCTACACCTATGGCTCTAGACCCCTAAATTCGATATGGCGACATGGACATTTCTTAAAATCGACATGCGACATGAGGCTTAATGACAGGGGACATGGACATTTCTTAAATTGACATGGGACATGAGCATTTTAAGCGACATAGACATGCGACATGGTCATTTCTTAAATCCGACATGCGACATGGGACCCCCCCCCCCCCCATCAAGGGCCCCACACCTTACAGTTGTTGATGTCAACATCTGCTTTGTGATTGGGATACTTGGTGATGCAGGGCCTAATGAGAACTAACTTTATACACTGTGTGCTAGTAGTTATTCATTCACTTCCCACCTATCATAATGGGAGAGGTTAACAGGAATTACTCTGATATAAATGCATTAGGTTTTATTAGCTTTTAACCCTTTTTGGTTATCAGTGCACCAGCACTATCACATGTAATTGACAACTACTATACTTACTTTGAAGGCCATGCCTAGAACAGCTGTTGGCTCATAAAGTTATTGACAAAAAGTCCACCACAGCTTGAATAGGCTGTTACTATATGTATGTATAATATACGTAAAAGCAGTTGGCACAACAGGAATGTACATGAATGAGATGAATGAGTATATTATGTGAGAAACTTCTTGTAATAAACCATTTACCATCAATAGCAAGTCAACACAAAACAACGCAACGCAAGTCAACACAAAATGAATTAATTGGCGCCTTAAGACTTTAGTCTCCGCGGGGGGGGGGGGGGGGGGGGGGGGGGTGGCACTTAGTATATTTTGTATACGCAGGTGTGTGGCTGGCAAGGGTACTTTTTCAACAAAACTCCCTAGCAAGAGTCACTTTTTCACCAAGAGGACCTGTTCCAAAATGTCACACTTTTGCCAATTTTTCGCCAAAATATTGCAGACACGGGTAAAATTTCTCAGTGAAGTTATTCATCCATTATACATTTTGTGTTTTTCCTCTTCAAAACAAGGACTTTTCGGGCAAAAATGCCCTAGCAAGGGTAGCTTTTAAAGCAAAAGCTCCCTAGCAAGGGTAAGGGTTGTCATTGGTCCAGCTGCACACCTGTATCAGAAAAAAATCAAGTACCCCCCAGGAGTTTAGCCATTCTGAAATATATGAAACGCTGTCTTCTCACCATTATCGAACCTTAGCTACATGGCTAAATACATGGCTCTGTCACATTGTCTGGGTAAATTCCATGTGAACCGATGCCAAAACAGGAAAACAGCACCTGGTCGATGGTCACTACAAAATGGCAGGTCCTAACGTCAAAACGATGGATCATCATAAAACAGCCCCAGCTGGCAGCTGACCACGCGCCTGGCAGTTACTAGATACGTATAGTTTCCGTTGCACAGGCAGGCAGTGGTTTATAAATCATAATTCTCACCTATAAACTGCACTTATTCAGTGACGCCATGTCCATTTTATGGCAACCTCCTGAACTATGTCCAGTCATTCTAGAGCTATAGTCCGTGGCACCAAGAAAGGGACTATTGAATTAGGCTTGTTTTCTATGTGAAATAACATGTAGAAGCAACTCAAATGAGCACAAAATATTTCCTGATGAAGAGCTAAACACATACACATGAGAATAAATGTTTACAATCAGGTAAATTGTTCATTCTCTTGCTTGTAAAGTGCAGTTTCATGACAATATTGGTAAACACTCTTTATTGCACACTATAAGTATAGGGAATATCATCAAAACTTCCCCAAAATGCTGATTTTAAGAAATTTTTGAATATTTCGATCTCACTTTGTGGAAAGGCTCACATTTGCATTTCTTTAACCAGAATGTTCTAAATGGTGCCATTGTGAAGAGAAAATTGTTCCATGATTTATTTGATGACTAATTCCATCTCTGACAGTGTATTTCAATTTCTATAGGTGCTAATGCAAATCAAAGTCAACAAAAATATAACATTTCAGAAATGTTTCTAGGGTATTTACAAATTTCACAAGTAACCACATTTCTCCATAGAAACATAACATTATCATTACCTTAAACTACAGAGTCTCAGCTAAAAAACGTTTTTTACATGAAGATGATGCGACTACTAGTGCCAAAGTAGTGGATCATGACGTGAAATGCAAAAGGGCAAACATAGTTTGGCAGTCCCTTTCTTGGTGCCACGGACTATATATACAAGCACCGGCGGTTGTCCCAGTGATACCTCTGTTGGAAAGTGAAAACTGGTAAACCGACTATACTTCATCAAAAACAGGAGCAACGCATTTCATAGCATTTTAAAGGCATGTCTAACTATCTCTTTTCTTATATTTAATGTTTGAAGGGTGAAGGTGAATTAATCACTGTTCTAGGTATTTACGTAGTAAGGTGAGTTCTGTTTTCACAATTCATGTTAAAAAAAAAACAAATAGAAAACAATTCACGTTCATGAACCGCTACACACAAAGCCTATCGTGGCTTTGTAGTTACGTGGCCTTTACAGGGCATTAATTGACTCAATATTTCACACAATTTTGGCTCAAGTAGAGGAAGAATTTGGACCACAGCCAATCGGGGCGAGGTGGTCTAGTGCATAGCACCCTAATCGATGGAGCTCTCCAAGCACATATCCACTCATGTCGGATCTGTCTACCAAAACCATAGGTGGGACTGGAGAGTGGGTCGATAATTGAGCCCCTCCTATCCGCTCAGCTATGACAGATTCCTGCCGATGTAAGCAGGGTCTGTCACTGTCCAGGCGGATAGACACCCTAGAGGCGCTCCGTGTTCATACCTCACCATGTAATGCACTGACACCCGGTCCCCACTCTTCTAAATGACAATGTCATGGGTTGTCAAACCACAGGTGCCAGCCCAAAACCCATCAAGGTTTCTTCCATGTATATAAATCTTTCTAGAAATTCACCCCTTCACCTACCTGAAGCTTGCGTACATTTTAAGATAACGGGGCCCTCTAGGCAGGAAATATCACTGTCTACAAAAAATACTAAGGATGTGAATTTGATAAATGTGGGCTTGTGAATTTGTTACTTTGATGACCCTAGATATATCACATTGATACAGGGAGGTCATTGTGTGTCAAGGCTGCTGAGCAAACACAGGAAAGGCAGTGTGTGTCAGGGCTGCAGCAGGCACAGGGGGCAGCGTGTGTCAGGGCTGCAGCAGGCACAGGGGGCAGCGTGTGTCAGGGCTGCAGCAGGCACAGGGGGCAGCATGTGTCAGGGCTGCGGCAGGCACAGGGGGTAGCGTGTGTCAAGGCTGCTGAGCAAACACAGGAAAGGCAGCGTGTGTCAGGGCTGCAGCAGGCACAGGGGGGCAGCGTGTGTCAGGGCTGCAGCAGGCACAGGGGGCAGCGCGTGTCAGGGCTGCAGCAGGCACAGGGAGTAGCGTGTGTCAGGGCTGCAGCAGGCACAGGGGGCGTGTGTCAGGGCTGCAGCAGGCACAGGGGGCAGCGTGTGTCAGGGCTGCAGCAGGCACAGGGGGCAGCATGTGTCAGGGCTGCAGCAGGCACAGGGGGTAGCGTGTGTCAAGGCTGCTGAGCAAACACAGGAAAGGCAGTGTGTGTCAGGGCTGCAGCAGGCACAGGGGGCAGCGTGTGTCAGGGCTGCAGCAGGCACAGGGGGCAGCATGTGTCAAGGCTGCTGAGCAAACACAGGAAAGGCAGTGTGTGTCAGGGCTGCAGCAGGCACAGGGGGCAGCGTGTGTCAGGGCTGCAGCAGGCACAGGGGGCAGCATGTGTCAAGGCTGCTGAGCAAACACAGGAAAGGCAGCGTGTGTCAGGGCTGCAGCAGGCACAGGGGGTAGCGTGTGTCAAGGCTGCTGAGCAAACACAGGAAAGGCAGTGTGTGTCAGGGCTGCAGCAGGCACAGGGGGCAGCGTGTGTCAGGGCTGCAGCAGGCACAGGGGGCAGCATGTGTCAAGGCTGCTGAGCAAACACAGGAAAGGCAGTGTGTGTCAGGGCTGCAGCAGGCACAGGGGGCAGCGTGTGTCAGGGCTGCAGCAGGCACAGGGGGCAGCATGTGTCAGGGCTGCAGCAGGCACAGGGGGCAGCGTGTGTCAGGGCTGCAGCAGGCACAGGGGGCAGCGTGTGTCAGGGCTGCAGCAGGCACAGGGGGTAGCGTGTGTCAAGGCTGCATTAGGTACAGTGAGGACAGAGTGTGAGGGGTGGTTACTAAAAGTTTTACGCTACATGTATCCTGCAATGTGCAACTGGATCAGTTGATGTAGGTGTTGTTAGCTGCTTTCAGGGTGTAGGCTACATATGGACGCAGTGACCTGGGGAGGTGCTCCAGGTAGTGGGTACAGGTGCAACCCGTTGTTTCCTCACCTGCTATCTCTAACCCTACTTCCAACAGATACCCTCCAAAGGCATTGGCAGTGGCAGCCTCGGGTGGGTGTACTATACATATAATAATAGGTGGTGTGGGGCGAGAAAATCTGGATAACTACCGGGCGGGGATTATGGGGATAAAGTAGGAGCCTATGGAGGGGGGGGGGGATTAGTCTGGGTACTTTTGCAGGAAAATCCATTGACCCCCATGGTTGTTTAAAAATGATGGCTCCTGTAAGCCACCGGCCATCAGGTGGTACCTATTGAGGCAGACCCACAACAAAGACTCATGTGTGTTAGTATAACCTAGACCAAGGGGAGGTGGGGAGATATCACATCAATCAATGGAACTCTCCTCTCAAAATAAGTAAAGCCTTTATTTCATGGTAAATACGGCCATCCCATTGACTTAACCAAGGAAGGCCGTATTTCACACCCCCTGTTAAATAACCCTCTTCCATATTTCACGGCCTTTTAAATCATTAAATTTGATGATTTAAACACTGTAAAATAGCATTTTTAGATCAATTAAGTGCAATTTTGAGGAATATAGTTAATAATAACATGAAATACTGTAAACGTATGTTATTTCGCGCTGTACTTATTTTCACGATTTTCGCGGAAATGAAAATCCGCGAAAATATGTACCGCATGAGAATTTATCCAGAGTAGCTATATAAGTACTATATTGCAAAATTCGCGAATTCAAATCCGCGCGAAATTGTACTTTATAGCTAAACGCGAAAATATTAATGCGCGAAAATACATACGTTTACAGTAAACACAAAGGAGCACTCGTATAGTTCCCCACTGAGGGGAACTATACGAGTGAACCTTTGTCTATGAGGTACAGCTAAGTACTTTCTGTGAGGGGATCTACATCATGACCTACAGCGTATTCCTATATTACTTATAGCAGCATCAGCCCAGCTCATATCATGCCTACAGCCCCCCCCCCCCCGCCTCAAAAGAAAAAGAAATTGGTGTATAGTCTCTCCACTATGACCCCCACTTCGCATGTTGCTGACTGTGGACTATCACCCCCCCCCCCCCCCCCCCTTGTGGGTGGTAAGAGAGGATAGCTCAGCCATAAACACATCGAAGATGTATTAATACGGCTAAATTATTCATGCAATAACTTTGTTCAAAGTGTAATACGTGTTCCCTCCAAAGACCAAGCCAACACAGGAATGCAAGTATCCTGCACAAGACTAGTACCGGGTAGTCTAAAAAAATACTGGACACTCCGAAAGCAAGGACAAAACAAGGAATTTTCAATTTAAATTTTTAAAGGACTTAGCCTAAAAACTCATTGAAATGGAGAAGCCAAAAATGTGAACTTGTAACTTGGAATATGACATGTTGAAGCTTCTTAAAAGTCTCCTGAGACGTCACGTAAGATTCAGGGAGGACCCTGGGTCAACAATTAATTCATTTGGTGCTAATAAAGGCCAAGGTAGAACTCATTTAAACTAAATCCAAAATATTGTATAAAGTAATGATAAAGGTGTTCCTTCACTATAACAATGCCTATATATCTTCCAATATCCATGGTCTTATTACACGTATGTGTTGCGGATAACATATCTAACACTGGCACAGTTCCAACTGCTCTGGCAGATGATGAGACCCCTGTATAGGTTTGTATTTTCCCTATCATGTCAGTAGGTCAATGCACTAAAACACAACACCAACAATCCTCACCCTCTCTCATAACGCAAACAATACGACAACAGTATCACACACAACATTGGACACTTGTCAGCAGCTATAAGCAGCAGCTGTCCCACCCTAACGTCCCCCTCGTAGTAGGACGTTTGCCTGTTTTGCAGTAGGTCAGCTGTTCAACCCCCAGTTGAGGCCAGCAGACTAACGGAACACGTCTACTGTACAGCGGCTGCAATACGTGCATGGAGTAGGATCTGTGTCAGCACAATACAGCATTCTTGTATTTATTTCATGTGGAGAAACAAAGTTACTATGCTTAAGTACTAGAATGGCCGTTCTCCACACCCCCGTGGAGAAACTGATGCTCATTCTCCATGGGGTGTTTCTCCATGATGGCGTCACCAAAAAAGCTATAAACCCAATTTTAAATGTATATTTTGATGAATCAAGAATTACATGAAATAAATACAGGGATCCACTATACTAAAGTAATCAGTCTTCACTCCTGGTTTCTCATGTTGATCGCATCACACTCGGCTCTGCCTCGTGTGATATGATCAATACAATGCACCACTATTGAAGAAACCTGTCGTTCAGACAGATGACCGTGGACCTCTGTCTATATCTCTCGAAATCCCCCATTTAATCTCATAATCGGGCTTTTATGAATGATAATCACAACCGTGTTCCCCAAGGGGACAAGAGTGCACAGTGTTGGCGCTTACTGACTACAGGAACACGGCAAGGCTTCTACTACCTGAGTGGTTAGCTATGTACTAAAAGTATGTAGGTGAGCTATCAGTGAGCTCTGAGTAACTCACCACCACCATGAAGATGGATCCATCGTGTATAGGTGACTCGAGGGCCGGGGTGGTGGGCCTGCTGGCCGGGCTGGAGCCCAGTATCAGCTCCATGCTAGGTGTGGCAGGTACAGGTGTGCTGCTCCAGGTGTCTTAGGTCATGTCCTGCCTGCCCCTTCCTCCAGAGGCCTACTGAGACACCTGTCATAGAGCCTCACACTGACCCTACTCCAGGGTGGCGGCTGACGCCTCCTGCCGCACCCCTCCACAGGGGCTCGCCCACTGGTGGCTGGGGCTGAGGGGTGAGGCGGGTGGCGCTGTGGGAGGCTATCACGCGGCACCAGCGGCACACGAGCTGCTCCTGTGGCCGGCGTGACGCCACCACCTGCTCACACACACAGGTGGGTGGTGGTCTCTGGATGTCAGGCAGCAAACCACGACAAGTTTACAGAGGTGCAGCAGGAGCCGGCCCCGGGGTACCCACTGTGTGTGGGTGATGTACTGTCCAGAGGTGTACCGTTACACACAGGGTGCTGAGGGTGTCATGGAGGCCTCACTGCTTGTACTCTGTGGTAGATAACAGTCCGTCCGTGTGTGCAGCCCTGGCCCCCAGTGTAGTAGGCCCGGCTGTAGACTGGTCTGTGTGGATGGTTGTCAGGTGTGTTTGTTGATGTTTCCACTGTCAGGCAACCAGGCCCTGGAGCCAGAAATGACAGCTGGACTATCTATACTGTATGGATGGGTACAAACATGCGTGGTGTACACACCTGCCCTTGTATGACACATACACGTTACCTCGAGCAGCTATAGAAAACCATACGTATGAAATAGAGTCACTTTAAACCCACATAACATGTCAGTGGTAGGTTCCTATGTTATATCTAATATCATGGCCATAGCTATTGCGTATATATGATACTTCTGGCATTGGAGGAGAACTATGTCATGGTAAGGTGTGAAGGGGATCATATATATGGTAAGAGTGTGTGAGAGAGTATCAGTTAGATACAGCTAACGTCAAGTGGCACACTATACCAACCCAGGATGGCCTTACCGAGTACAACACAGAAAAAAAACTTCCCCTGATAACCACACTTCACTATTTTCCTACTAGGCGTAGCCACACTCCAGGCAAGTCTCTCCTTTAATTGTCTTTACTCCTGAAGGTGTAATGAGGGGTCACATGCGTATACAGTGTGCATCCTCAGAGGGCAGTAACGGGCATTCCATGCACGGATCCTGTCCACCCGAACGGACGGTTCCTGTAACCCGTACAGACGCTTCCTGTAACCCGTACAGACGCTTCCTGTAACCCGTACAGACGCTTCCTGTAACCCGTACAGACGCTTCCTGTAACCTGTACAGACGGTTCCTGTAACCCGTACAGACGGTTCCTGTACAGACGGTTCCTGTAACCCGTACAGACGGTTCCTGTAACCCTTACAGACGGTTCCTGTACAGACGGTTCCTGTAACCTGTACAGACGGTTCCTGTAACCCGTACAGACGGTTCCTGTACAGACGGTTCCTGTAACCTGTACAGACGGTTCCTGTAACCCGTACAGACGGTTCCTGTAACCCGTACAGACGGTTCCTGTAACCCGTACAGACGGTTCCTGTACAGACGGTTCCTGTAACCCGTACAGACGGTTCCTGTAACCCGTACAGACGCTTCCTGTAACCCGTACAGACGCTTCCTGTACAGACGGTTCCTGTAACCCGTACAGAAGGTTCCTGTACAGACGGTTCCTGTAACCCGTACAGACGGTTCCTGTACAGACGGTTCCTGTAACCCGTACAGACGGTTCCTGTAACCCGTACAGACGGTTCCTGTAACCCGTACAGACGGTTCCTGTACAGACGGTTCCTGTAACCCGTACAGACGGTTCCTGTAACCCGTACAGACGGTTCCTGTACAGACGGTTCCTGTAACCTGTACAGACGGTTCCTGTAACCCGTACAGACGGTTCCTGTAACCCGTACAGACGGTTCCTGTAACCCGTACAGACGGTTCCTGTAACCCGTACAGACGGTTCCTGTAACCCGTACAGACGGTTCCTGTAACCCGTACAGACGCTTCTTGTAACCTGTACAGAGGGTGTGTGTGAGCTGCACAGATACAGGTGTACCTGAGGTATACAGGTAAGTGTGTGCGGCGTCCTTACTACACCATCAAAGATGGATTGTGTGATATACATCACAAGTGACCCAGGGCTTTTCGGAAGATGTATAATATTCCAGTATATCGAAATATTTATCCAATATAATGTTTCAATGAATGTTGGGAAACTGAAATTTATTTCTCAGGGTAAGCTGGATCTGTAGCTTATCATGTACTTAGATATAGTACTCCCTTATAATCATTCATTAGTCAATTCTGGCATCAGAAATGAATTCCTTGTTAAAAAGTACCCTCAAGTCATGTGTCAAACATGTATGTTATTCCATTTCAGGCCAGCAGGTGGGTGTGGGTGAGCAGGTGGGTGTGGGACAGCAGGTAGGTGTGGGTGTACAGGTGGGTCTGGACGACAGTTGCAGGCTGCGGCCATGTACCGCCTTCTGTCCCTACCAAAAAGTGAGTCAATCGGACGATAAACGGCGAAGATATGGGTGGTACAATTTTGCTCTGCACACGTTGACGGTTGAGATCTCGTGCAGTACGAAAATTACGTATGCTTTATGGACCCTATTGGATGATCACAGATGGTCCAAGATGGACCTGGCGAGTGTGGGTTGTACTAGAGACTTTAAAAAAAAATTAAAAATCTTGTTCACCAAAACCCAAAATTATGACTTTTATATTTTTCATGTGGGGGGGGGGGGGGGGAGGGGGTTTGTCCTTCCCCTTGTATCATTTCCTGACACTCTTTGTGTGAAATGAAAACTGATTTCTCCACCCCGCTCCCCAGACCGTGATAGGCAAATTGACCCACTGTTTGTGAAAGCTTGCACACCCCCTGTTTTCTACCATGTATCTGGTGCTGGCCTTTACAGATCACCTAGTCCCCACTGACCCTTCTTTAGGGTTGAAATGATACCAAAATCGTCTCATAAAAACGTCTCACCTACTCTTTAACACTAAGCTCTATGGGTGTCTGTGTGAACGTGCATCTTTTAAAGTCAGGATTCAAGGTCACTGGCCTATCTTCAGCATTAGTTCACACAGACTTGATTTCAGGGGTATTTTTGACTTTTTTTCAAGAGCGTTTTTCTGCTACAAAAATTTTTTTTTTTACAAACTGAAAAAAAGAGGGAGGTACAGTTTGTTTCAATCTATATGCATGTGTTTGTTTCAATCAGATAAATGAAAGAAGAAATGCAGGGGAACTCTTCAAAGTCAGCTGACCAATCTGCATTTTTTGCTGGAAAACCGTCTCACAGAGACCCAGGGTACCCTGGGTCAATAACACCCAGTGTGCTGTACGGCCGGGTGGCAGTCTCCCAACCCACACAATGGGGCGGGGTGGGTGCAGCACAGCTTACTATAGCCACTCAGGGGTGGCTGAGTCGTCAATGAATACAGTGAGGGGGCCCCACAGGGCACACCTCAACACAAGTACACGGTTCATGAGTTCTAATTTAGGTTGCAACCCATATGTTACGGGGTTTGGGATTAGTCTATCAAACGAAAAATTGGGGACGGAGAAGATTTGGCTAGAACTTTGGTTTTAAGTGACAAAGTCCGTGAGCTGCGAGTTCCAAAGGGAGGCCAACGTTTGGACCAGGGGATGAGGGAGGGGGGGGGGGGTCCATTTCCCTCTACCGTTGAAATGACCACTCCCTTAATAATATACATGTACATAGAGCACTTCAAAACGTACCTACACTACTGTTGTGTTCGGTGCACAGAGTTTATTCTGGGTATATTGTGAGTGCTCAAGGGATATTTCAAGGCTTCCCTATTCCAAAGAGAATAAATAACAAAAACTACATGCATGTACATGGCAGTTTGCTGAAAACTACCTTGGGAGCCCCATCTACCTTACCTACTATCACCATAAAATACAGCCTTCCCTTCTGCACGACTGGACCCATAGACCGACAGACAGGTGAGGTCTACCATGGAACACAGCATCAACCACAGGCTTTAACTGAGTAGCATGACTGACTACCTGGACAGGTGGCACCGTCTGAGGTTGAGAGATGATGGTAAACTCAACAGTTTGTACATTGCAAACTAGAAGGTGCTACTATCAACGTCCAGGCACATATTACAGAAGGGTCATCTTACATTGTCTTACCTTATGGTATATCCGGACATCTAGTCAGGCATGCTGCTGAGTTTAAACCTGTGGCATGAACCAACGCGGGCATGGACACCTGGCATGTACACACATGTAGACAGAGAGCTGCTGGGGCGGACATGTGTGCACGGGGCTGCTGGGGCGGACGTGTGTGTACAGGGCTGCTGGGGTGGATGTGTGTATGGGGCTGCTGGGGTGGGGTGGACGTGTGTATGGGGCTGCTGGGGTGGATGTGTGTGCACGGGGCTGCTGGGGTGGACGTGTGTATGGGGCTGCTGGGGTGGATGTGTGTGCACGGGGCTGCTGGGGTGGACGTGTGTGTACGGGGCTGCTGGGGAAACGTGTGTGTACAGGGCTGCTGGGGTGGACGTGTGTGTACGGGGCTGCTGGGGTAAATGTGTGTGTACAGGGCTCCTGGGGTGGACTTGTGTGTATGGGGCTGCTGGGGTGGACGTGTGTGTATGGGGCTGCTGGGGTGGACGTGTGTGTATGGGGCTGCTGGGGTGGACGTGTGTGCACGGGGCTGCTGGGGTGGACGTGTGTGTATGGGGCTGCTGGGGTGGACGTGTGTGTATGGGGCTGCTGGGGTGGACGTGTGTGTATGGGGCTGCTGGGGTGGACGTGTGTGTATGGGGCTGCTGGGGTGGACGTGTGTGTATGGGGCTGCTGGGGTGGACGTGTGTGTATGGGGCTGCTGGGGTGGACGTGTGTGCACGGGGCTGCTGGGGTGGACGTGTGTGTATGGGGCTGCTGGGGTGGACGTGTGTGTATGGGGCTGCTGGGGTGGACGTGTGTGTATGGGGCTGCCGGGGTGGACGTGTGTGTATGGGGCTGCCGGGGTGGACGTGTGTATGGTGCTGCTGGGGTGGACGTGTGTGTATGGGGCTGCTGGGGTGGACGTGTGTATGGGGCTGCTGGGGTGGATGTGTGTGCACGGGGCTGCTGGGGTGGACGTGTGTGTACGGGGCTGCTGGGGAAACGTGTGTGTACAGGGCTGCCGGGGTGGACGTGTGTGTACGGGGCTGCTGGGGTAAACGTGTGTGTACAGGGCTGCTGGGGTGGACGTGTGTGTATGGGGCTGCTGGGGTGGACGTGTGTGTATGGGGCTGCTGGGGTGGACGTGTGTGTATGGGGCTGCTGGGGTGGACGTGTGTGTATGGGGCTGCTGGGGTGGACGTGTGTGTATGGGGCTGCTGGGGTGGACGTGTGTGTATGGGGCTGCTGGGGTGGACGTGTGTGTATGGGGCTGCTGGGGTGGATGTGTGTATGGGGCTGCTGGGGTGGACGTGTGTGTATGGGGCTGCTGGGGTGGACGTGTGTGTATGGGGCTGCTGGGGTGGACGTGTGTGTATGGGGCTGCTGGGGTGGACGTGTGTGCACGGGGCTGCTGGGGTGGACGTGTGTGTATGGGGCTGCTGGGGTGGATGTGTGTATGGGGCTGCTGGGGTGGACGTGTGTGTATGGGGCTGCTGGGGTGGACGTGTGTGTATGGGGCTGCTGGGGTGGACGTGTGTGTATGGGGCTGCTGGGTTGGACGTTTTTGTGTGGGACTGCTGAGGTAGGCCACCACAGGAAGGATCTCTACAACAGTCCCTGTAGCCCCTGGTGCAGGGTGACCATTAATCACACCGATGTAAATGCAGGCTGTAATCTCGGGAATCCAGGTTTAGATGCCTTTTGTGTAGACAAGGGCCGGGGTGAGGCCGTATGAATACCGTAGGAAGGATGAATACTACAGTCAGGACAGCTTAAACAGGTAAATTACACCCCGTATCTCCCCTATAACGGGACAGGTGAAAAATGGGAGTGGGGGACCTTCTTGTTTGTTTAACGTCCAGACGTACATCAAGTACCTCACGGGACATCTCAAGTTGGCAAGGAGTCATCCACAAATAGTGGTAGTCTGCCTTGCAGTAGTAGGACAGGTATTTATATGCTGCTTGCCCAATACAGCAGTGACCGCATCTATGGACGATCGAATCTATGAAATGAATGATCGCATCTATGAGGTGAGGGAGAAAACCGCTACCGGGGCACGTCCCCTACTCTTTTCGAAGGATAACAAGTGTTCTTTTATTTGCCTCGTCCTAGCTACCTGGGCTAGTACCATAGTAGGCAGGGCCAGACAAACCACGGCCTTTAATATCTCAGACGTGGTTCACTGAGGAGGGATCCCATGCCAGACCACCAGCAAGAAGGCCCGGGCCCGCGCATACGGGCAGCGGATGCCAAAACAGCTTACGTGACTGATCACAGCAGTAAGGCACAGGACCCCTCAAGTTTTGTCGCCTTTTACGAATCCGGTATGTCCATTGGTATTGTGGAAGGCTCCCGATGAAGTTATTCTACTCCTTCATACCCCCATCATGAAGGTCCTCACTAACACAGGGGGAAGGTCTACATCAGATCTATGTGATAAGTCGCCAAAGCCTTCCAAATTGTTATAAGTCGCCCATCCACAATTCATCTTCAGGCCCCCAAAATACCATGCCGCTATTTCATATGTTTTCCCATAAGGTGTTACAGTAGAAATTCGCTCCCATGATGTTGTACTCGTATTTAGTGCCAATGGAAAACGGTACTACTGTGCATATTATAATCAGTGGTAGGAGGACTTAAGTTTGTCACAGAATCATGATCTGCAGCCCAAATTATGGCCAGAGACCTTGGTAAAAAAATGTAAAAAGTTGGTTGCTGTCATGGTAACCCTGGGTGGTGCTTGGAGGGGTCAAAGGTCAAGGTCAAAGGTCGCTGGGCACCTGTAAAATTTCTCCAGTTTGGGTAAGTCAGTTTCAATGGTAACTAGTGCAAAATCGGAACACACTTTTTTATGCGGGATGCAAATAAAAAAATCAGATATGTGTTAAGCTTTAATTTAAAGGGTAATTCATTACTGCACACTCAAATGAACCCAACCTTTTGCCCTTCTGAAGGAGAAAAATTGGGTCAGAACCAGACATTTTGTTGGCTATTTGTACCTTGACACCTTAAGGAGACCTTTCCCTAGGGGTCGTTAATTAGATGGCTGGCCTTACATTATATATATAAATGTGCTTTGGGTGGTCCTTTTGTAGGAATAGGTCAGTCTTTTTACCATATATGTTAGGGACGAGAGTCACTATAATTATTCATCTAATGATTGCATTATGCCTATCAGTTCATGTTCATTTGTTCACCAATATCCTTATGTAGGCATGATGTAGGATTGTTACACTGGCGAGTTACTTGCCTGGTTACTTGCCAGGACTGCAGTCATTCCTCATGACTCCCACGGCAACTTAAAAGAGTCTATAACAGAACATGTATCTCTTTCTCTGTGCAGAACATAGCTAGATACCCATTGATCAGTCAGTTATGCAGACCCTATCAGTTGAATTGAATCAAATCATTTATTGAACAGTGGCCTCTTTGGATGGTTTCTGTTGGAACATTCCCCACAGTTTTCGCTACAACTCAGAGATCATAGATCCCATCCCGGGTTACCCCTCAGCCCCACCTTGGTGCCTGTCAGCCCCACCTAGGTCCCTGTCGGCCCCACCTAGGTCCCTGTCAGCCCCACCTAGGACCCTGTCAGCCCCACCTAGGACCCTGTCAGCCCCACCTAGGTCCCTGTCAGCCCCACCTAGGTCCCTGTCAGCCCCACCTAGGTCCCTGTCAGCCCCACCTAGGTCCCTGTCAGCCCCACCTAGGTCCCTGTCGGCCCCACCTAGGACCCTGTCGGCCCCACCTAGGTCCCTGTCGGCCCCACCTAGGTCCCTGTCGGCCCCACCTAGGTCCCTGTCAGCCCCACCTAGGTCCCTGTCAGCCCCACCTAGGTCCCTGTCGGCCCCACCTAGGTCCCTGTCGGCCCCACCTAGGTCCCTGTCAGCCCCACATACGGACTGGTCGTAGAGAACCTATGACTAGATTCCCCTCAGCCCAAACTACGGGCTGGCTGTAGAGAACCTACGACTAGAACCCCTCAGCCCAAACTATGGGCTGGCTGTAGAGAACCTACGACTAGATCCCCCTCAGCCCAAACTATGGGCTGGCTGTAGAGAACCTAAGGCTAGATCTCCATTCAGCCTGACCTATATGCTGTTTGGGTTCAATATACGATATTGATTCTAAACGGTTCCACATGAGTTGCTCTGCCTCCCTACCAGGTGGTAGGTCGGTCGTCTTGGTTACAAAATACAGACTGGCGGCAGGCCTCCACATCAAAGGGAGCTGAGCCAGGCCACACCAAGCCTAGCTCAGCACTTATTAACCTGTATGTTCTAAGCATTCAGTGACCAAACACTGTGTTTACATTCAGATGTGCCGTGTTTATAGCAACTCCTTTTGGTATGACATTTTACAACACTTCATAAGGTATTTATAGAACTGCAAGGCTCATTCAGAGTTAATACTGCAATGGACATTTACTTTTAAAACTGGGTGACGCAGTGACGTAGGCCTACATGTTGTATCTTCAGATACATGCTGGATATTCAAAAATAAGCAATGATACAACTATCTCAATACACGGGTATCTTGTGACGTCACCAGGTGACGGGGAGTCAGTGTGTTGTCATGGTAACACAGGATGCCACCACACGTACAGCGTCTGTCTACACAATGTGGCGTCTACACAATGTGGTGCCATTCATGGCGGAGGTGTCATCCTATAGATCGACGCGGGGTGTTTTATCACATTTTCAAAATCGCAAACATGAAGTGCTGGAGCCTTTTAGGAACATCGCTGAACGTTCATTTTAACATCTCCAGAATGCCAGTGAAATACTCTTTTGGACTAGGGGTTTTAACCTACAGCTTGTGGGGAAGAGTTTTATTCTAAACTGCTGTTAACGTGAGCAAGGCAGCGCTTTGGGTACATGTTAGATTAGGCATCGTGGACTTCTCTAATTTGCTATGAAAAAAACCATACGTAATACAGCAGAACCACTAGAATGAGATGATAGATCCGTGTCTCCTCTTTCATTTGCACACTTTAGTAAAGACACAAGTTTAAAACTCCGCCCTCCATTGATTTTTTACTGCACAGAGGAACACAAAACTAAGCTTTTGTACCGCAATACACTGCGACGGACTGTAGAGCCTTCCCAGCGTCTCTATAACTCAGGACATTCAGCCTTGGTGTCCATTTTCCACATGATGTGGGACTTAAGGGGATGTATAATTGTGTCGATTACTGCCACCTGGTGCCGAGTGGCTTATACATACCACCTCACTTATGCTTCACGCATAAAATGATCTTTATTTCATGTGGAGAAACAAAGTTACTACCGGTATCTTTAAGTCCTAGAATGGCCGTTCTCCACAGACCCGTGGAGAAACTGATGCTCATTCTCCATGGGGTGTTTCTCCATGATGACATCACTAAAATAGCTATGAAACCAATTTTTGAATGTCGTTTTTGAATATTGTTGGCGCGTTTTGGCATTATGGTGTAGGACTACTGGTATTGGTGCCCCCCTCCCTGCCCCTGTATTTGGTTGTACTATAGTGATGATACTAATATTTATGATATGAGGACTTGTCGACCTACCTACCCCCACAGTCCTGTGTATAACAGTTATCTCTGATACGGCACTAGGACTCACCTTTCAGGATGGGGGTGCTGCACGACCATGTCCACCTGGAGAAATGACTGCAGCTACATACCTGTACGGCAGCTTTGTGCCGCAGCCTTGTGCTGCAGCCTTGTGCCGCAGCCTTGTGCCGCAGCCTTGTTCCGCAGCCGCGCACTAGATAGCCTTGTGCCGCAGCCGTGCACTAGATAGCCTTGTACATGTACTAGGTAGCTGCAGGTAGACTACAAGTAGCACCCCATGGGCTGCTTGTGTCAGGTGGATGGTTCCCATGCGGCCCTACACTAAGTCAGCTTATCCAGGTTACAGATAATGCCTAACGTTATCACACACTACCCGAGATACTCTCCACTGACACGATGCAGAATGCGCACCAAATGAACACCTTGTTTGAATAATCTACTGCCAACATGTTTATCAGATGGATATGAAAAGATGTAGCCATGACAAGATGAAAATCTCCATGGAGTATTTGTCTGACTCCAGACTGACCAATGTGATAAATGTCTGACTGATGTAGTATTTGTCGGACTACAGACTGACTGATGTAGTTAATGTCTGACTGATGCAGCATTTGTCTGACTGATGTAGTATTTGTCTGACTTCAGACTGACTGATGTAGTTAATGTCTGGCTGATGCAGCATTTGTCTGACTGATGTAGTATTTGTCTGACTTCAGACTGACTGATGTAGTTAATGTCTGACTGATGCAGCATTTGTCTGACTGATGTAGTATTTGTCTGACTTCAGACTGACTGATGTAGTTAATGTCTGACTGATGCAGCATTTGTCTGACTGATGTAGTATTTGTCTGACTTCAGACTGACTGATGTAGTTAATGTCTGGCTGATGCAGCATTTGTCTGGCTGATGTAGTATTTGTCTGACTTCAGACTGACTGATGTAGTTAATGTCTGGCTGATGCAGCATTTGTCTGGCTGATGTAGTATTTGTCTGACTTCAGACTGACTGATGTAGTTAATGTCTGACTGATGCAGCATTTGTCTGACTGATGTAGTATTTGTCTGACTTCAGACTGACTGATGTAGTTAATGTCTGACTGATGCAGCATTTGTCTGACTGATGTAGTATTTGTCTGACTTCAGACTGACTGATGTAGTTAATGTCTGACTGATGCAGCATTTGTCTGACTGATGTAGTATTTGTCTGACTTCAGACTGACTGATGTAGTTAATGTCTGGCTGATGCAGCATTTGTCTGGCTGATGTAGTATTTGTCTGACTTCAGACTGACTGATGTAGTTAATGTCTGACTGATGCAGCATTTGTCTGACTGATGTAGTATTTGTCTGACTTCAGACTGACTGATGTAGTTAATGTCTGGCTGATGCAGCATTTGTCTGACTGATGTAGTATTTGTCTGACTTCAGACTGACTGATGTAGTTAATGTCTGGCTGATGCAGCATTTGTCTGGCTGATGTAGTATTTCTCTGACTGCAGACTAAGTGATGTACAAAATGTCTGACTGCAGACTGACTGATGTAGTAAATATGGGGACCTGCGGCTTCGTGGGATATTGTATGGCATTTGTCTATGACTGATGTAGCATTTGCCTAACGCAACTCTGTAGTTGTAGCATTGAAAGCTATCTTACTGCAGAAATTATTTCTGACTGACCTGACCTTTTTTAACATTCATTTTTAGAGCATTTGAGGTATATTTTTTGTAGTTACCTTCCAACCCCCACAGCGTATACAAGACCGTAGCCGGCGTATCTGGCCCTCCTCTCAGTCCCAACCATGCTGAATGACTTGACTGGGACTGCGGCGGTGGTCTAACAAGACCGGTGCTTATTTCCCAACACACCATGCTTAAACGTGACAGTATGGTAGTCTGGTAAATCTACCCATGTGTGTCATAACACCATGTAAATAATCCACACGAAAGACATATTTTGTCCGCTCTTTCGCAGCTGTTTAAATAGGAATTAAATTGATACTTGATCAATTATAGACTTCAGAAGTCACATATTTAGTAATACTGTCAAAATAACAATAAAGCCAAAATACATCTATTAGTTCATCAGCGGATGCATTTGTCCAGGGGCGGATCCAGGATTTTGGAAAAGGGGGGGGGGGGGGGAGGGGGGGTGATATAGGCAAAGTACTGGGGGTATTGAAAAAAATTACATTAAAATGTACAGAAAAATAGAGGGCGCACCCGCCCCTGTTGTCAGTCCTGCTACTGCACATTAAACCAAAGCGCTTTTCTGGCTCCTTAGTACATAGATTAAACTTTTTGGGGGTATTTAGTGTGGCCTAATAATCTCCAACGTCTATGACTGCAACAGTATAACGCTGAGTAAAACACACATATGGGCAGGGGCAATACTAGTGCCTGCTTAGGAGACTACTAGAACCACGAGAACATGCAGTAAATAAACACAAATCATTGACACATGACTACCTGGTAACACTGAAGTTGTGTTATCACTAATGCTACCAGGGTGGCGCCATCACAATATATAGAACTTATACATCACTGGGCCAAACGAGTTGGTTTTTTACACCCTGACCCAGTACTCCTCTTCAGTTCTTGGTTCCTACCCCCTCCTCCCACCCTCCCTGATACTGGAGGCCGGGTGTATATACACACCTGTCAATGTCGGCACATTCCCGGCCCTGGATGCCACCCAGCCAACACCTAGCTCAGTGCCTTCATGGCCGGCCCTCCTCCTGCACCTCTGGGTGCCACCCTTCTTCCAGCACCCGGGCCCTATCTGCAGCTCTTGGGGTGAGGAGGGCTGCATCTAGACATGCCACCGCTGCTATCAGCATCCAATCTGATGATGCGCAAGCTCCTGTCCTACTTGGCAAACGTTCTTATCTAACCTAACCCTTTCTCATCAAGCTCAAATCGGTTGTTTTAATGTATCTTTGTCGTAACCTACTGATTTCCTATTTTCTTTTTGGTGTTTTTGTATGATAGAGGGCCAACGGCATGCACCAATTTTACAAATGTCTTTTATTTTTTGGAAATACAAGATTTTCTATGCTTTAGCACTGAAGGGCCATATTCAATGCCCCCCATTGAATACAACATGGCTGTATTCAATGGGCTAGGAAAAGATTGTTTTTCTTCATAATATGGCCTCAAATAAAAAATAAACACAAATGCCAACTACATTGATACCATCTCTGATGTATTTCACTCGTGGGGGCTGGGGCCATATCCCACTCAGCCTGCGGCTTCCTGGGATATGGCCCCAGCCCCCACTTGTGAAATACAACAGAGATGGTATCAATGGGCGTTGGCATTTGTCTATGTAGTAGGTGGTGATCTTATCACTGCATGGGAGTGTGCTGTGCCTCCCTCCCCTTCCCTTTTTTCTCACCTTCGTTTCTCGTGTTTTACATTCCTCTTACCTACCGTGTAAAGGAATGTATGTGATACAAATTTAGAGTCATGATGTTTTCTATATTGCCTTTTCCCGGTTTGCCATGAAGATGTTCTCCCCGCTTCCCCTTGGTTAATGTGCAGTTGTTTTTGTATGTGCGGGGCGGGGAGTAGGTAGTACAGCTGCCGAGTGGGTCGGGTTATAAATACTAGGCTGAGCAGCTCGGCGTTAATAGGGTCACCTGGAACCTACGTGATGGAAGCTACTCGGTCGGTAGGCTGTGACACACGCCAACACAGCGTTTGCGGCTGTTATATCCAGAATATTATAACCAGGACTAAAGATTACCCTACATATGACCAGACTGCCCCTCCCCCAGATGGTAAGTACCTCCTGCATGATCCTCGACGGTGGCACACCACACCGCCCCTCCCCCGACCTGGACGGTGGCACCCCACACTGCCCCTCCCCCGACCTGGATGGTGGCCGTACACCACACTGCCCCTCCCCCGACCTGGATGGTGGCCGAACACCACACTGCCCCTCCCCCGACCTGGATGGTGGCCGTACACCACACTGCCCCTCCCCCGACCTGGATGGTGGCCGTACACCACACTGCCCCTCCCCCGACCTGGATGGTGGCCGTACACCACACTGCCCCTCCCCCGACCTGGATGGTGGCCGAACACCACACTGCCCCTCCCACGACCTGGATGGTGGCCGTACACCACACTGCCCCTCCCACGACCTGGATAGTGGCACCCGACACCGCCCCTCCCCCGACCTGGACCGTGGCACCCCACACCACCCCTCCCCGACCTGGACGGTGGCACCCCACACTACCCCTCCCCCGACCTGGACCGTGGCACCCCACACTACCCCTCCCCCAACCTGGATAGTGGCACCCAACACTACCCCTCCCCCAACCTGGACGGTGGCACCCCACACTACCCCTCCCCCGACCTGGATGGTGGCCGTACACCACACTACCCCTCCCCCATCCTGGATGGTGGCACCCAACACTGCCCCTCCCCCGACCTGGACGGTGGCACCCCACACTACCCCTCCCCCGACCTGGATGGTGGCCGTACACCACACTACCCCTCCCCCATCCTGGATGGTGGCACCCAACACTACCCCTCCCCCAACCTGGATAGTGGCACCCCACACTACCCCTCCCCCAACCTGGATAGTGGCACCCAACACTACCCCTCCCCCAACCTGGACGGTGGCACCCCACACTACCCCTCCCCCGACCTGGATGGTGGCACCCCACACTACCCCTCCCCCATCCTGGATGGTGGCACCCAACACTACCCCTCCCCCAACCTGGATAGTGGCACCCCACACTACCCCTCCCCCAACCTGGATAGTGGCACCCAACACTACCCCTCCCCCAACCTGGACGGTGGCACCCCACACTACCCCTCCCCCGACCTGGATGGTGGCACCCCACACCGCCCCTCCCCCGACCTGGATGGTGGCACCCCACACCGCCCCTCCCCCGACCTGGATGGTGGCCGTACACCACACTACCCCTCCCCCGACCTGGACGGTGGCACCCCACACCGCCCCTCCCCCAACCTGGACGGTGGCACCCCACACTACTCTTCCTCAAGGCGGGAGATGCCTGCAGCAACCTGCATAATGCTCCATTTCCTGAAGATGGAAAACACCTACAGGTTCCTAAAGAAACATGTCTTACCACGGAAAGCGGGAGCTGACACAGGTGTCTGTCACGTGGTTCCGGTAAGAGGTTGGTGTGAATCATGTACTAATAAGTTCCGTTTGGAGAAAAGAACATATCCCAAACTTTACCTAATCATCAGTTCAGAGGGCCATACATAACGCTATTTAGGTGGGACTCTTGTTTGGTTTCTACCTGACAAGTCCTGTAGTCCATGACAGTGTTCTGTTGACCTGGCATGGTGCCTAAGTCAGCACACATGGCTCCTGTACAGCCTGTGACAGGGGGTTGGTACACAACTATTACTGCTACGCCTTTCCCTTCTCAACCATCTCTATTTCAAGTTCACCATTATTACATTCCAATTAATGTAATGATCAATGGAGGCGACTTCCCCTGGAGCCTGATTAATTAAAGTGGCTTCTTTATATTAGAACAGAGAACTTCATTTGTCTGGTGACTTGTCGGAATAGAGCAGCGCACTGTACAGTGTTGGTGTGGACATACATTGCGACCTTGAGGTGACATCGTGCAGTCTCTCTCTACCCGTACATGTAATACACATTATACCACGGTTATCCACTGTAGGCACTCCAAACCAGTGCCGAAACTGGATAATCACCGTGCATTAGCAGTGGATAACCGCACTGATATGACGTCACATGGTGAATTTTCATGATAAACACGACTTTAGGGTGCAATGTTATGATACCAGCTTTTTTTTCTCAAATGTTAAAACTGTGGTATAAACCGAATAATACATGGATAAATAAGCCAGCACTCAGGTTGGTTCTCCATGATTAGGCACAAGGCTGCACCTCATGCCTTAGCAATGGATAACCAACCTGAGTGCTTGCATATTCATGTATTATTCCCTTACTAAGGATCCCGGGCAGCTATATCACTTCAACCAGAGCTGACACATGGTTTACTAGACCAGGAGCATCATGCCAACTGACGGCCCATCTGCGCTTCACCTGCCTGCCCCCTGGTGATTACTAACATTTAACCCGGCCCCTCCCCACAACGCCCTACCTACCCTACAGTATACCAAACACACAGCACCAAGAGTTAGGCTGTATACCCCGGGCTGTATACTCACAGTATGCACGTGTCCAGTACCATCCGCGAGCACCAACTACCAAACACTCTTGTGTAGTCCTTGTACGTTATGAGGTGAATCCATATACGTGTGTGTGTGGAGGAGGGCTGACCTGCAGCTGACCAGGCGGCCTGCAGGGTCTGGGGGACTGCTGTGTGGCTGCTACAGGCCCCAGGGACTGCTTGTGGTGGCTGAGGGGGTCCCAGCGCGGCTAGCGGCTGCGGGGTAGGTGTGCTGTATGGGTGTGTGGGGGCGGCAGTACCTGCTCACTTCTCACCCTGCTACTGCAGCTCACGGCGGGAGGAGCAGCTCGGGAGGCTCTGGGGCCGGCAGCTGGGCAGTAAAGCACAGTAGTATACCTCAGCTACTAGTCTAGGGTCATGGGGGCTTGGCAACTCCCTTCTCCTGTCGGAAATTCCTAGGTAGAACTTGATGTCAAACTCTTCACACGCAGGACAACCTGTATATCTGGAAGCCTTCAGAAGTACACGGATGGAGTATCACCTGCTCTCCTTAGTACCTACCATGTTGGTGAAGGTCACTTCCCGGGTCTACATTATTGAAGAGGTTACATGATGGATGATGTTTGTACTGATTAAGTAGGACACGTCAATAAGGCACGGCCCTATGTGGATGCAACATGGGGACTGACACTAGTACTGGTTCACCGTGTGTGTGTAATGTGTAGAGTACTGTAGTCACTGTTTGTGTGTGCGTGTAATGTATAGAGTAGTCACTGTGTGTAATGTGTAGAGTAGTCACTGTTTGTGTGTGTAAGGTGTAGAGTCTTACTGTGTGTGTGTGCGTGTAATGTGTAGAGTAGTCACTGTGTGTAATGTGTAGAGTAGTCACTGTGTGTGTAAGGTGTAGAGTAGTCACTGTGTGTGTGTAAGGTGTAGAGTAGTCACTGTGTGTGTGTGTAATGTGTAGAGTAGTCACTGTGTGTGTGTGTATTGTGTAGAGTAGTCACTGTGTGTGTAAGGTGTAGAGAAGTCACTGTTTGTGTGTGTAAGGTGTAGAGTAGTCACTGTGTGTGTGTAAGGTGTAGAGAAGTCACTGTGTGTGTGTGTATTGGGTAGAGTAGTCACTGTGTGTGTGTATTGTGTAGAGTAGTCACTGTGTGTGTGTGTATTGGGTAGAGTAGTCACTGTGTGTGTGTAAGGTGTAGAGTAGTCACTGTGTGTGTAATGTGTAGAGAAGTCACTGTTTGTGTGTGTAAGGTGTAGAGTAGTCACTGTGTGTGTAAGGTGTAGAGAAGTCACTGTTTGTGTAAGGTGTAGAGAAGTCACTGTGTGTGTAATGTGTAGAGTAGTCACTGTGTGTGTATGTATTGTGTAGAGTAGTCACTGTGTGTGTGTGTAAGGTGTAGAGTAGTCACTGTGTGTGTGTGTATTGTGTAGAGTAGTCACTGTGTGTATGTATTGTGTAGAGAAGTCACTGTGTGTGTGTGTAAGGTGTAGAGTAGTCACTGTGTGTGTAAGGTGTAGAGTAGTCACTGTGTGTGTGTATTGTGTAGAGTAGTCACTGTGTGTGTGTGTATTGTGTAGAGAAGTCACTGTGTGTGTGTGTGTATTGTGTAGAGTAGTCACTGTGTGTGTGTGTATTGTGTAGAGTAGTCACTGTGTGTTTGTGTATTGTGTAGAGTAGTCACTGTGTGTGTGTGTGTATTGTGTAGAGAAGTCACTGTGTGTGTGTGTATTGTGTAGAGAAGTCACTGTGTGTGTGTATAAGGTGTAGAGTAGTCACTGTGTGTGTGTGTATTGTGTAGAGTAGACACTGTGTGTGTGTGTGTAAGGTGTAGAGTAGTCACTGTGTGTGTGTGTATTGTGTAGAGTAGTCACTGTGTGTGTGTGTATTGTGTAGAGTAGTCACTGTGTGTGTGTGTATTGTGTAGAGTAGTCACTGTGTGTGTAAGGTGTAGAGTAGTCACTGTGTGTGTAAGGTGTAGAGTAGTCACTGTTTGTGTGTGTATTGTGTAGAGTAGTCACTGTGTGTGTGTGTATTGTGTAGAGAAGTCACTGTGTGTGTGTGTAAGGTGTAGAGTAGTCATTGTGTGTGTAAGGTGTAGAGTAGTCACTGTGTGTATGTGCGTGTAATGTGTAGAGTAGTCACTATGTCATTGTGTGTGTAAGGTGTAGAGTAGTCACTTGGCTACTTTACAGGTACTTGCACACGCCCGTGCCAAAATGTTCTTGTTCCTATTCAACCTGACTCATAGTACAACTGTACTGGTACCCCCGGTGGTACCCCCGTAGACACCTAGGTAGTTATAAGTCCTCTTAGGAGTTTCAGAGGGGACGTCAAAATGTCAAAGGACAGTTGACATTGCCGCCCTGATACTGGGTCGAGCGACCTCAGCGACGTCTGGCGGCAACCTTATCAACTAACGAGCGAGCTGGATAAACGCTGGCTAAAATGGCGCCAGTGTCACCCTCTGCGGGTAAAGGGATGAACTGGTGACGTCTAGACAGACCGTTGATAGGAACATGTTCAAATACATGTACCTTTTGAAAACATAAGTCAACTATCCTGCTCTTACACTATTAGTGTGTGTCACACAGTGTGTTTGATAATGCTCTCAACGACGTCAATCCAATTAAGCTAATCGTGCTGAGGAGTGAGTGAGGTGAATGTATACACGTCTGGCACGTCTAGCTGCAGCATATCTGTGCCACCTGTGGGCACGTGAAGAATTCTGTAATGGCGCATGTACATGCATTCATTCATTTATATCTTCCCTTTAGTTATTTCAGCGATATAAAGTACTATACCTCAGGGTTATTTCGATAGTTATTTTCTATGTACTAGTAGAACGGCCTACCTTTAAGTTGTAGTCTTGTGTGTAGATGGTGACGATGTCCATTGGGTCAGAAGTGAGTGGTGCATAGCGGGGACGGAACGGTTTACGTGGGCTGGAACCCTGAATGATGAAGTAACCCAACAGTGTGGCAATCTGTTATTTGAAATTTCTTCATACTGGATATAGACATGCAACTGCCTTCCTATGCTGTCCAATAATAAAACAGTTCATTTTTTCATCGGCATGTGTTATCAATATGTCATTGCCTCCTTACGATACACATTGACACCATTGAGAAGAAGACCCTAAGTCACCAATCTTGGGGCCTTTTATAAAGTGTGCAGGAAGTATTAATTTTGTCTGGCCTTACTGGCAGGTTAAGGGCAATATGGTTATACATGTTGGTATTTACCTGGTGTTTGAGAAAGGTGTCACAATAGGTGGACTGGATATCCATGGGTGTTTTTGGGCTGTGGTCCTGCTCCTTAGGACGGAGGGATGGTCGTCTCGGCTGGTAGGGATGGCATTTGTCATACGCCTGCAACAAGATCAACAGTGTAATTAAGTTCTATAGCAATTAAGCTGGTCAATGCAACCTGTTTTTTTGTGTTTTTTTGTAAATATTTAATGGATGCTAAATCTCTACATGCTTGTCACTGTCTCCTTATTTGCACTGGAAATAAAGGCGACAAAATGAATTAATCCATACCGTGTCATATTCAGTGTGTGTTGGTTCGTATGTAAATGGTTCTTTCCCTATTGTACCTCTGTCTTGAGGACATCGATGGCGGCTGTGGGGAAAGGAAAATGTATACATTACATAAGTACATGTATATAGTATAGGAGCCAGATGGTTTGATATTAATCAGAATTTGCCAATTCCATAGATATAAAGGTGTTTTTTTATAAGGCCATGAGATAACTTCTGATAAGTTATTAGGTTACCTCTATGAACAATCAGCAGCTACATGATTACAGTATAGGATAGTGCCTAGTGGTATCCGGTATCCTGTCTCTTTTTAATGATATCATTTCTACATGCAATTAGACAGGTGTACTCAGTGAAGTGACTTACCCACAAACGCAAAAGTTGCAAATGCACTTTGCATTGGCATTGTCCTTCATGGTTGCAGTTGTCTCTATTTATCCATGTCAGAAACAATGCTGGCTATGATAATCAGAATGTATATGTAGGTACAAAACTGCGACCCAGGCCTTGGTCCAATTGAAATGTTTACACCCTCCCCTGCGGAAAAAAGGTAAACAATATAGAAATGTAAATACATAAACGATAAGGATATGTTAGTTCACATCTACTATCTGTGGTGTGTACTAGGACACGCAGGGATTGGTTTAATAGATATTGATATATCAACATATTGTAAGATATCCGATACAGGCTTAGGAGTCAACTTCCAAGACGTCTTGGACAAGACCGTGCTGGCGTTCAATTCTAAGATACGGTACGCCAGCAGTGGCGGCGGAACAGGGGGGGCCAGGGGGGCCAAGGCCCCCCCAACCTTAAAGATGGGGGGGCCAAAGTATGTTTTGGCCCCCCCAACTTTTTGGGAAACAACTCAGAAACCCCTAGAAAACACTGGTCTCAAGATGAAATTCCTAAAATTCTCTCAAATGACAAGCTCAAACTCCATCAGAACACATCGATTTAAGGGTAAATTCTCAAAATTTTCTAAAGATCTAACAAACCACTCCGAATGTGCCAATTGTAAACGGAAATTCCTAAATTTTCCGGGGGACTGTGGCCCGAGACCCCTATTTGTGACTTCCTCCAACCAACACCCATTAGGTTTTGGGACCTGGGCCCCCCCAACTTTATCCACCTTCCGCCGCCCCTGCGCCAATGGGGCAAGAGGGATGCCTACCCCTCCTCTACAGCAGATCATCCACAGCAGCACTGGCGGGGCGTGGAGCCACTCGTATGCTCACCTGGGTTATTACATTGACCCAAAGCCTGCCTGCTTCATTATCTGGGCTGAGTTGCTCATGGGGCTAGCCGGTCAGATGGATGAACACCAAGGTCAAGTCGTTGTCCCCAAAGGCAGGTCAAGGGGGATGGTAAAGCTAAACCCACCTGATAGTCACGTGTCAGTCTAGAAGTGAGGACCCATTGGATTATAGCAGCATGAAACCAACCACCTGTATGCCTAGCATTCTCTAGTAATACCCCTTGTTCACATGCACCACCATTCTTTAGGTGACTCGCCCATTGTGTTCAGGGTATGCATTTGGAGCAGCAGGTATTGTTATTTATGTTACAAGTATTGAATATTTTTGTTACAAGTATTGAATTTACGTTACAAGTATTGAAAATAGACACAAATAATTTGAACCAGTCCTTTGTTAACTGGCTACAACAGTGACGCTATAAATAGGAGACTATCTAGCCCAAACCCAGGGCGGGATCACATTCAAACAAGGACAGGTACAGGTAGCAGCGCCGCTAGGCCTACCAAGTATAACATTGATTGAAATATGTTATTTTTGCATAAGCTAAAGGTCCCATGATTCATAAAACTTTTAGACCTAGGAACCAGATGTAGGTTCTAGGTATGAGTGCGGACAGAAGTACAACACAAGACTAATGCTGACTCTCTTAGCTTCGGCCTCCACAGTCACACTGGAGTAGCAGATCCAATATGTGTCACCTTTATAAACTGAACTTTGGATCACCACTTCGTGGGCATGACAAGTCATGCCATCCCGTGGAAAAGCGGACTCATGATGTGTAGTAATCAAATCTAATCCACTGTTACTGATTTTGTATACGGTAGCAATATCAATATCTGGCTATCTACCGGATTAGGTCGCCCTTAATTGCAATGTATCATATTTCATGAGCTTATGACGGTTGGGAGTAAAAAATGGAATGCTAATGGCAATAAACGGAAAGGCACCTCTACAATGGAGTAAACTCCCTGCAGGTTATACTTCAAGTGCGACCTAAAATCCAGTGCGACCTAAGGGGCGATCCATTAAGTATGTCACGCCCGAAGGGGTGGGGGGGTCTTTTTTTTCTGTGACAAAGTGTGACAAGGGGGTGGGGGGGTGTATAGGATTGTGTGACGTCACACTTTCAGATTTTTTTAAAACTCTATATTAAATAAATGCTGCACTGCTGTTTATGCATTGCCACTAAGCAGCATCATAATCTCATGTGTGCTACTTGAAACCTATGTGGGTACCACAGCTAGGACCTCCAACATCAGAGGAAAGGATAGCAATGCCCGGGGGTTGTATATTTTATATAGATGGGTGTGTGGCTGACAAGGTTACATTTTGAGCAAGATCCCCCTTAGGGCCTACCAAGGGTCCGCTTGTCACAAGAATCCTCTCACCAAGTATCACTTTTCACCAGAATCCCCATCACCAAGGGTCAATTTTCACCAAAACCTCCCTCACCAAGGGTCACTTTTTGGAGATTTCAACAAAGGTCACTTTAGAGTTCTCACCAAAATAACTTGTAATCAAGGTCACTTTTGACTAAAATGCCTTTTACCAAGGCTCACTCCTCAGAGAATCTTTTTAAACCTAGACACTGTACTATGGGTCATTTTTCTCCCTCGCCAAGGAAAAGGGTAGCTGGAGGGCCAGGCGCACACCCATGTTGAAATAAAACTGAGGCCCCCTTCCTCAGGAAGCAGTTCCAGCACACCTTGTATTCCTGTGAAAACAGACAAGAATCCATGGATAGAGGCCAAAAAAATCTATTGTGCAACCAATACTTGTGTGATTTCGTTAATGCCTCTTTGAACAGTTGTAATCTGAAAGGGTTCTAGTCGATAAAATCCACTATTTTCCTGTCTAGGAGGACTTGAAGGATTTGACTGATACCTGATGTCATATTTTCAACACTTTCGTACCAATCTAATTGTATTAAATCGGGGTTACAATTTATATTCAATATGATGAAAGACCTCACTGCACTGGTTATCACAATAATGTGTATGGTCTTTTATATGATGCGGTACTGGGGGGGGGGGGGTGTCAGCTGATTTGTGACATACTTTTCTAGGGGGTGTTTGGGAAAGTGTGACAAAGTGTGACATGGGGGTGGGGGGGTCTTCAAAATGGCCAAAAAAAGCGTGACATACTAAATGGATCACCCCTAATTATAAAATACCTTTAGGGCGACCTATAGCGGTAGTATATATAGGAAGGATACCCTTTCAATCTAAAAACATTCCAGGGAAAGGAATCCCGGGGGGAAGGGTTTTCCTTATGGGGTCTAAGACATATAGAAATGGGGGCTTGGAATTTTTGGGGGTTTCAAGGTAAAATGATAGTTGTGCGACCTAAAATCCAGTGCGACCTAATTATAAAATACCTTTAGGGCGACCTATAGCGGTAGTATATATAGGAAGGATACCCTTTCAATCTAAAAACATTCCAGGGAAAGATATCCCGAGGAGAAGGGTTTCCCTTATGGGGTCTAAGAAATATAAAAATGGGGGCTTGGAATCTTTGGGGGTTTCAAGGTAAAATGATAGTTGTGCGACCTAATTATAAAATACCTTTAGGGCGACCTATAGCGGTAGTATATATAGGAAGGATACCCTTTCAATCTAAAAGCATTCCAGGGAAGGATATCCCGGGGGGAAGGGTTTTCCTTATGGGGTCTAAGAAATATAAAAATGGGGGCTTGGGATTTTGGGGGGTTTCAAGGTAAAATTATGGTTGTGCGACCTAAAATCCAGTGCGACCTAATTATAAAATACCTTTAGGGCGACCTATAGAGGTAGTACATATATATATAAAAAGGATACCCTTTCAAACTAAAAGCATTCCAGGGAAAGGACTCCAGGGGGAAAGGGTTGTCCTTATGGGGTCTTAGAAAGGTCAAATGATTCCCTTTATTTCGTTAATTACTTATTTAAACTAATTAAGGATATTATTTCAGTTTATGCTATACACTAACGAAATAAAGGGAATCATTTGATCCCAATACATGGGAAGCATTCCGTTTATAGGATTGCGATTCCACTTTTTACTTGCAACCTGTGGGCGACCTAATCCGTTAGATAGTTCAATATCTACACCCCTCCATTCTTTCCCCGCGCCTCCCACCCCAGGCGCAGGAAAAGATGTCATTAAAAATCCCAAAGGGTCACTGTTTATTAACTTTATCATTGTTCATGTATTTTGATTTATGCACTAGTCCGGCTGCGTGTTTAGTGGTTGAAAGGGTGAGACGAGGCCTGGTGGGGTTGGGCTTTGTCTATAGCAGAGTACGGGAAGTTATATACTCACCCCTACCTCACGGGTGATAGTAAAAGAGAAAAAGGGATAATCTTGTTCTTTTAGAACATTCACAGTCTCCCAGGAAAGATTGATGCCCGGGGGGGGGGGGGGCACTTCATATATTTTGTATACACAGGTGTGCGGCTGGGAAGGGCTCTTTTTGAGCAAAATCCCCCTCACCAAGGGTCTGCTTTTCACCAAAATCCCCCTCACCAAGGGTCAATTTTCACCAAAATCCCCCTCACCAAGGGTCACTTTTCGGAGATTTCAACAAAATCCCCCCAAAAAGGGTCACTTTTTGCCAAAATTCTTTGCAACTAGGGTCACTTTTGACCAAAATTCTTACACCAAGGCCGACTCCTCGGGGAAAATTGCTAAAACCTAGGCACTTTTGTCCAAAATCCCCCTCAGCAAGGGTCACTTTTGACCAAAATCCCCCTCACCAAGGGTCACTTCTGACCAAAATCCCCCTCACCAAGGGTAAGGGTTGTCAAAGGGCCAGCCGCACACCTGTGTCAAAAAAAAAATTGAGTACCCCCCCCCCCCCCCGGGGATTGATGACATGCATTTATCTATAGCTCCAGTCATGAAGTATAGGTAAAAAGTTTTAGAGTTCATCTACATCTTTTAGTTAAATGGCATTTATTTAATGACCAAATGACACACAAAAAACGTTTTGATACCAATTTAAAGCTAAGACATCATGGAATATGAATGTTTCATTAGAAAAAAAAGTTTGGATTCTGTTGCCATGGCAACGAGGATTCTAAAATTCTGAAATTTCAATTTTTCACTCTTTTACAAGGCAAAGTTGCCATGACAACCAGAGTGACACCCTTTAGCTAAATGTTTCAAGAGGGGTAGTTCAGAAACTAAATTATCTTTCAAATGAGACCATTTAGGGCATTGTATCTAGTTTGGTCACTGAAAAAGACTCATTCAAAGTTGGTAGCGAAATGTTGAATTTTTGCATTTTTTTGCCATTTGGCTCAAAATTGATGTTTCACCCCATTACTTGTACAGCATGATAAAACGTACCAAAAACATGAAAATTTACTTGCTTGGGTAGGACGGTGTGTTGTGTTCCTCTATTTACTTGCACAAAATATTAAATACTGACAGTAATGATGAAAATGGTACAGATTGGGGTCCCCTTGAGAAAATATGTGTCTATTGTAATAACTAAAGAGGTCTAAATGTGATAAAAGTCAGCTGTTCTATGTGAAATGTATGACAAAATCATGCATTTTGGGGCCGGACTTCTCAAAATCCCGATCTAAAGTATATTTCTCGATCCAAAATGGCTGACATTTGGAGGATTTATCCCGCATTATCAAGCATAATGGATCTATAACAAACAATTGATGGTTTCTAGTACAGTATGTCTACAAAATATTACTATATTGCAAGACTGACAACCATAGTAACCACAATTAGCCCTTGAGAAGTATTGCTGAGTGTTCAATTCTCCCTGATTTGATGGTATTTGTGGGAATAAATGCCCAAAAAGGACACTTTCCCACCAATTATCAATGAGAAAAACATAAATTGCTCAACAATTATAGATATTTTACTTTATATTCATGGTATATATGCATGTATCAATTTCCTGGAACAACAGAAAACCCTTCACAGCCTAATTCATGTGGGTATACTGGAGAGGCAAAGCAGGTGTATTCACTGGCCGTTTCTTGGTGACTGGAGCTTTAGCACCAATATTTTGTGTAACACAGTGATGGACGGTATCTGTAGAACTCATTTACTGAATGCATATATAGATGAACCCATGAGGCCTTTTTATCACCCAACAAATGTATTGGACCAAGTTTTTACGGAATACACCATTGTTGCCGGTAGTGGCACAATAAATAATAACATAAAATATGGTTTGAGGGGAGGTCCTACCGTAATATGGATCGTACAAAGATAAAGGAAGAATTGTCTAAAGGTGACTGGGCCCACTTTACCCAATTAGCAGACGTAGATGATGCCTGGGATTATATGCAAAGTATTATTCAGTCGATGGTAGATAAACTACACCCACTTCATAAGTTTAAGGTTAAAGCCCACAAACCCCTCTGGCTAACTCCTGAACTGCTCGAGCTGTATAGAGATAGAGACCAGATGTTCTTAATAGCACGGCACTCTGGCAATGAAATTGACAAAAATAGGGCTAGAGCATACAGGAATCTAGCGAGTGGGGCTACGAGAAGGGCCAAGGGTAGTTATGTTCGCGCCCAACTGAAAAAATACCGGAACAATCCAAAAAAGTTTTGGCAAAAGGTGTCTGAGGTGTTGCCCAAGGGCAAAAGTGCGAAGTGGATAAGGATGATGGATGAGAATGAAACCCCCTTGTCCTCTGAGGATTCCGCTGAATTAATTAACAAATTCTTTTCTGAGATAGGCCACAAATTGGCTTCTGAACTACCCCCTCTCCCCCCTTTAGTACAACACCAAATTCCCCCTCACCTAAAAGATAAATTCTCTTTTAGTATAATCGCTTAGCAGGATTTAGTTAAGGAAATAGGCCTTATCGACATCTTCAAATCCTCAGGCATTCCAACTTTACCTGCCCAATTACTAAAAGAGTCTCTCTTAATATTACAAGTACAATTTACCCATGTGGTCAACTTATCAATTGTTAAAAATGTTTTTCCCAGGGCCTGGAAAAAAGGGACCATAGTGCCAATACCTAAAGTCTCAACCCCTACAGCCCCCTCAGATCTTCGTCCTATAACTATACTTCCTATACCGGCTAAGATACTGGAAAGGTGCGTTCACTCTCAACTATATTCATATCTCGAGTTAGATAACCTCCTAACCACCAATCAGAATGGTTTTAGGGGATCACATTGTACCCAAGATACAGTGTTCCAGGTTTTAAATTATTTACATCAGGGTAAGGTAGAGAAATCCCGTTCAGGAGTTTTTTTTCTCGATTTCAAAAAGGCTTTTGATTGTTTGGATCATTCACTACTATTAAATGAGTTAGCACCCCTCGGCCTATGCGAGGATACAATAGCCTGGTTTAGGAGCTATCTCAAAGATAGAAAACAGCGCACAATATGTAACGATAAGACTTCCAGCTTCCGCTCAGTGAGCTATGGAATAGCGCAGGGTTCCATTTTGGGTCCTTTGTTATTTATTATTTATGTAAATACTTTGCCAAACTTGAATATATCGTCGGAAATAAGAATGTACGCTGATGACACTATATTAGTACACTCTGCCCCAACCCTTGCTGAATTAAATGTTACTCTGCAGCATGACCTTAATGTAATATATAGCTGGTGCAACAGTAACTCGTTGACCATAAACGCAGATAAATCCAAACAAATGTTAATGAACCCAATGGACCAAGAACAGCTCCACCTCACTATTGGGACTACCGTAAAACCTCGCGTATAAGCCGCGGCTAGTAGGCGAATCAGATCGGCAGTGCGGCTTATAGCATCGGCCCAGGCTCGGGGTGCGGCTTATTCGCGAGTTTTTGCCACTATGGTCCAGTACTAAAATCGGCACATTCAGATGGCTGCTGCGGCTTATAGGCGAGTTAGGCTTGTACGCGAGGTTTTACGGTACTGTATTACAGGCAGTTACAGAGTATAAATACTTAGATATTACCATGGACTCTGACATGTCCTTCATTCCTCAATCCAAAAGTATGTTACAACCTATAAGACATAAGATATGGATAGTTATGCAAGTAAGAAAGTTTATTGATATGTACACGGCTGTTTGTATATTGAAATCAATGGTCATGCCTTATGGCCTAGCCTTTACAACTGGTTTGTCACCTAGTATTATACATAAATTGCACATATTATGTTATAACACCGGGAGTGTGTTTACAAGTAAGAGACCCAAGAGAGGTTCCTGTAAAAGAATTGTATACCACAGTAAGCATGTTACCCCTTGATTTAAGGAGGATATATACCCAGGTGACCATGTGTCGGAGATTAGTTTTTAGTGGGAAACTAGTCATAAGACCGTATACCGGTACACGTTCGACTGCAGCCCCTTATGTTGAGCAAAGTATGCCTAAAAGTGCAACTCTTGTAAAGGACCCGGTATACCAGGCGTTCTCTCAGTGGAACGACTTGAACCCAGCTCTCAGATGGGAAGAAAAGGCTCCTTTCAAACATCATGTTAAAGATAGGCTATTAGCCTATTTCCGAGACCACTGGCGGCCTGATAGCCTAAACCTGCTTTATCCAAGAAAAAGTATTATTGCCGACCCTCCGCCCCCTCGCCATTGATGTATAGGTAAATAAGGAGAGTAATTTTCAATACATGTTAATACATGATACATGTTAATTTACTCAGGTCACACTGTAATATAGCTGTACTATAATACTGGGATTTACATCCGCCGTTATGTAAGGAAACCGACCTGTGGACACTGTCCCTCCCAACCTTCTTGTCTCCCCCTAGTAAGCTTACACACAATGCCGGACGACTGTTGTTATTAGATATTGTATCATTTTCTGAATATGAGAATCAGCTGAAAGGATTGTAAGACAGGGGTATTATTATGTATTCTATGTATATCAGTGTGCGCCATGCTTTGATTAAGGGTCTGAACCTTAGCACACATAATGATAAACCCTCCAAGACGGATTATGTAGGAAGATCGATATTCTATTGACAACTGTACTGTGTCTTGGAAAAAATAAACAATTAATGAACTTGAACTTGAACTATCCCCCAGGCACTGCAGAATGACAAGATTGTGACGTCATTACAATCATGTTATATTGGAATAAATACATGATACAATCCCATGATATCAATGACATCACAATCTTGTCAGAAGATGACATCTATAAGACGACATAACTATATCTTATTATAGTTCTGAGCTCTTACACTAGGGGTTTCATCTTTCAATGCAATGACATTTTATTCAGCATTCCCTGATCCTTGATTACAAGTTGGATGACATCAGTTGTGTAAACTGCATTAACGGACAAAGTTGGATTAAATTTCTAGTGGAATATGTGTGGTGTTACTTTTTGTTACAATGAATTGATAAATTGTGGCTAGACAACCAAGGTAGATGGTAGGACACCTTTTGAAATTGTATAAGTCAAAACACAGGCTTTGGGCTGATATCACATCTGGGTCTTTTGGCTAAGATAAATGTGTGCTTATGGAACTGGAAGATACCTGCAAAATGTCTTTGACAGACCAGGTGTTACCAACTTCCTGTACAGAGTGCCTATGGACATGTCAGATATTGACATAAAATAGACATCATTTTATGATGTCTAAAATGTCTCTCAGAGTATCCTAATTATTCTAGCTGATTTACAATAACTGTTGTGGGCAGGTATAGTCAAAACTGGTATAAATGCTCCCTGAGATGTCCTGTAGATATCTACATATCACGTCTTTCTGATATGTGTCAATCAATTTCAATTTAAAAAGTTTATTATTCTGAACAAACAGTCTACAAATAAATGCAGTTATCAAGAGTTTGCTCAGAGGACAAAGAAGATATTAGCAGTCCTCGAGTTACAATAAGTATACTATTAATTAAATATCTTCTTTTCGCTTTATGTACAAAAGAATTCAACAATCCTTTGGTGATATTACTTAGGGAAGGGGGGGGGGGGGGGATCGGGATGATGAGTGATGAATACATGCAGATTGAACTTGTTGCTACAGGATTAAATCTGTAACAGCTGTTTACATATATCCAGCTTAAATTGACATCTCAATTTTCTACTTTTAAACACATAATAAAAATTTAATAAATTTAATGCAATTTCATATCTAGGTCAGGCCATCCAGTTACAATACTAATTAACCATATCTTGTTCACTGAATTTATGTCACGTACAAAATATAATAAATCATCATTTTCTAACATATAATATCAGATTCTGACTAGAGAATTCACATACCGGTATACAAGAATTATAAATAAACTGATTACCCACAAATGACCCACAAAACAACTTATCTTGTTGTAATACAAAGATAAATTGATGGGGAATAAGATAACTACACATTAATATAAATATTCTCAACAGCATCATTAGTGAACTGTTCAGCATGAACCCACCTATCATCAAAAAATTTCTTTACAAGTTTTCTAAGAGCTGACTTAAAGGACATCTTGGTTTCAGATACTCTTATATGAGATGGAATTCTATTCCAATCATCAATGGCACTGTTTGCCTGGGACTTTCTTATTCTTTCGCTATGTGATAAATAACTTTTAATCAAAGGGCCATCAGCTGCTCTTGTTAAATGAATTAATTTTAATCATCCTATAGCATATGCTCCCCTGAAAATATTTTCTTCTCAAATCAACTGGCAAAATACCTGCGTTCTGATGTAATTTTTAACCGAAATTTCAGTAGGATCTAGAATTTGGTAGCACACTCTTAAAGCCATGTTTTGCAACACTTGAAGTCTCTTTTGATCATGAAAAGATAATCCAGAAAAAAAAAAGTAACTGTTATCCATATAAGGCAAGATCATTGTCTTCAATAAGGTAATTGATGTAGGGTCATCTAGACAACTCCTAAAATGACTAAGCATCCATATTTTATTTTTTATGAAATACGGCTGCCCCATTGACTTAACCAAAGAACGCCGTATTGCACACCCCCCCTGAAATAACCCATGGCCGTATTTCACGGCCCTGTGATGTCATCAAAACGGCGGTTTGTTTGCATTTGAACGGCGTAGAAATGAGCTAATTTAGCCCTTTTAGGCTTCCCCCTACAATAATTTCGGTATTTTGAATCGAAAAAGATAAAAAATAAACACAAAGGTACACTCATTTTAGTCTGTTGACTGGGTTATTTCACTTGTTGACCCTTGGGCCGCATTTCACTCGGCCTATGGCCTCGTGAAATACGGCCCAAGGTCAACTCGTGAAATAACCCAGTCAACAGACTGAAACTCGTGCACCTTTGTCTATTTATGATTTATTCTACTGATAGTCTTATCAAATTATTTTTTAAAAGATAGATCTTCATCCATGAGGATACCCAGATACTTATAACTACGAACTGTTTCTAATTCATGACCTTTAACCATTACACCATCCAACTTTAGCCCTAACTTATATGTATACAACATAGTCTTAGTTTTTGTGGGATTTATGGTTAACTGATTTTTATCGCAATAATTTACCAAGATATCCATATCATGCTGTATACTACTTCTAACTTGATTCACATTTAACCCCTCCACCATCAACACAGTGTCATCTGCATATTGTAGCAAATTACATTTCAACCTCATTTTAGACAAATCATTTATGTAAAGTAGAAACAATAAAGGACCCAAAATGGAACCTTGTGGAACCCCAAAAGTAACATCAGCCCAATCAGAATGATGGTTATTAGCAATAGTTGTTTGTGATCTGTTAGATAAATAGTCTTTGAACCAGTTGACTACTGAAGGTGAAAACCCAAAATGAGGTAATTTATCCAATAACTTATCGTGATTTATTGTATCAAATGCTTTACGATAATCAATAAACACAGCACCCACCAACATATCATTATCTAAAGATTCAAATATACTATTGGATAACTTCAATACTGTGTCTTGGGTACCACGTTTTGATCTGAACCCATTTTGTTTATCAGTTAACAAATTATTTCCCTCTAAAAAGGTTGCAGTTTGTTTGTGTATAAACTTTTCTAGTATTTTCCCAGTAATGAGTAGTAAAGAAATTGGCCTAAGATCCCCAACATTTACTGGATTACTTATTTTAGGAATGGGCGAAATTTTGCCATTTTTCCAATCTTTTGGGAATTTCCCACTAGTCAGAGATAGATTTAGAGCGAACCTAAATTGCTCAGACATGCCTATAAGGCAATCCTTTAATACCTTTGAAGATACATTATCAAAGCCTGAAGATTTATCTACATCAATATGTTTCAATTCTTTCAATAAATCATCTTGAAGAATTTCTGAGAAAACTAATTCTTGATTAACCTCATGCATTCTCATTGGAATATTCCCTATAAAGTCAGGTATTTTATTTGCCAAATTCTTCCCTACATTAGCAAAAAACTCATTAATGTGTTGGGCCACCCCTTCTGTAGATATTTCCTCGTCCATATCATTTTTCAAATTAAAACTGTTGTTTTTACTCCCTTTAGGCAACAATTTCTTCAATTCCTCCCAAAATTTCTTTGGGTCATTTGCATGTTTTTTTAGCTGACTCTTAATGTAGTTATCATGAGTTTTCTTATTTTTTACATTCAACCTATTTTTAAGAAATCTGGCTACCTCTATGTCTTCTGTTTTCTTAGCTCTCCTAAGCGCAACATCTCTGTCTCTCATTAAAGCTGCTACCTCCGGTGTAAACCAGGAGGGCTTTTCCCTTTTAAATATATTCCTTTTTATTGGACATTTCTCATCTAAATATTTGATTAAATGTTCAAAAAATATTTTCCATGATGCATTTGGATCTAAACATGCAAAAAATGTATCCCAATTCAGACTTCTCATATGTGCAATCATTTCTTCTTTCAAATATCTCCTATGAGTTCTTCCCATGAAATCAGCAGCTATCACAGCTTTACCTTTAATACGCTTCCGCACAATAAATACCGGTATGTGATCACTTACATTTACTTCTTCAACATCTGTTTCAATTATCCCAGATTCAGCAACATCATTAAAGTTAGTTAATATTAAATCAATCACTGCATTTGAATATAAAGGTCTGGTAGGCTCGTTAATGTATTGAGTCAAACCAAAAGCTGCTTCCACCAAAGTCAGTCTCTCTTTTGCCTTGGAATTTTTACTATAATCTATATTAAGATCACCACCTAATAAAAAATCTACATTCTTTTTTCCTTCTATTTTTCTTATTTTTGCTAATGCTTTAATGATATTTAGGAAAAAGGCATCAATATTCCTTGAAGGAGGCCTATAAGCATTCAATATATATGTCTTCCTTGTGAATGGCAAACTGACTTTGATGGTCAACAACTCCAGATTCTCATCCATAATATTCAACTCTTTCTCAGATAATACCTCATGTCTAATATTATTTTGAATTTGGGTAGCTAAACCACCTCCTCTCTTTTCATCACCATTATTGTTTAAATAGAGCCTATCCAGCCCATGAGTTACACATAACCATCCAAGTTAAAGATGTGCTCACCCATACTTTCTTTCAACCATGTTTCAGACAAATTAATTATATCTGCATTTAAATCCAACAGTGACTCCTTCAGCGTTACAGATTTTGAAGAAACAACACTTTGACCATTCCAAAATACTGTTTTAAGACCTTTTGACCTATTATTCATTATGTTTTAACACACTTAATAGATTTAACAGAATTAGTCAACCTGGATTATCAACTATATATATACCGGTACTAATAATGTACACTACATATGATAATTATGAGGGTGAATGATGAAGGGGGGGGGGGAATATAACTCACTTCATTCATATTGGAACTATATAACATTGACTTAACACTGGAGACTCTCCAGTCTGAAACCAGTTTACAATATTAACGATTGATTCATATCTATTCATATTGTTGATAGAATACAAGAACTCACTTAGTACTTAGTTGATATTTACCGGAAATTAAAAATTTCTAAGCCAGTACCTACTAAATTGCAACATTGATAATCCACGCATCTCAATAAATAAATGATTCTCCCATACCATTCTCACCTTAATTTCAGAGCTAATAACATCATCATATAAATTAACTTATAAATTAACTCGCCTCAAGTCGCTTTGTACAAATATATACAATTTTTATAATTGATTGATTGATCTATTGACCTTTACACTAATCACCTCATAAATTACACATTATACATATTAGGACCCTGTATTATCACAAGAGCTCCTAAATGATTTATTAATAACTTTTCAGACACTCGCTGTTATACAAGTGCCAATCTCCAGGAATAAATAAAACTTTCAAGTGTACACCCATTGACACCAAATATTCAGCTGATTCAAACATTCAGCTGAGTCAATTTCTCAACTCAAATTTTCTAGCTGCAACAGCAAAGTCTTTGGCCCATAGTTTTTGCAGGGTTTCAGTAGGCATATAGCCATCAACCATAAGGTCATTGCACATCCTTATATTGTTCTTTCTCTTGTGTTGGACTTCATTACCAGTCCAGGCTGTCAGAGTACCTCTCTTCTTATTGAATTCAACTATCAGCCAATTAATAGCTAAGATGGCGGCATCTATGGTGTCTTGATGCTGTACCGTATGTAGGCCTAGTGGAGAATAGGCGTCCAGTTCTATGGTTGATAAAGGGCAGAGTGACACATTGAAGTCCATACCAATCTCATTAATTTTGTAGTCTATACCTGTAATTAAGTTTCTCATAATTCGAACAAGGTAGTCTGGTAGGGGTACATCCAACCCCTCTGGAGGACTCTTCAGATACACAACCCTTTCCTCAACATGAAGACTATGAACAGTCCTTAAAATTAAATCGTTAATTCCACTGCAAACAAACATCAGGTCATTGGGCCTAGTTTCTAAATGGGTGAATACTTTCTGCATCACTTCCTTGAGGCCTACTTGGCCACAGTCATGTAATAATATGGGCGTATCAAATCCTCCTCTCGCAATGAGTTTGTAATATGTATCATCATTCACTCTCCTGTCAGTGTAGATATGCATTTGGGTTGTCGACATTTCTGAGGCTGATTCAATGTCACTAGTGTGACGATAAGGCAAAATACCTTTTTCAGCAATAATAACCCGTTTCAGCAACTTTAAAAAGTCACCGACCATCAATCCACTTGTTCAGAACAAATTGGCATGTTAAAGAAATTCCAAGCTCCAATATAACTCAAATTAATCCTCAAAAATACAGACTCAAACGTTCTTGTTGCCATTGACATCCGCCATGTTGGATTTGCCACTTCCGGTAAGTCCCGCACAAAATATCGTCTCGTAAATATTTAAATCCAAACTCACAAAATTATTTACTGAAATTACGCCTTCATATTGATTGCAATCAATTAACATTATTTTTAACATGGCTAGGCCATTGTAATACAACCTAATACATTTTAAAACAATTTGTTGACAACAGTAACCCGGTTGGTTGCTACGCTTCACTTCTTTTGTTTACAAATGGCGCTTGGGCTACTTCCGGTTCGGCGAAACTCTCGATCAGATCTTTACCGGCTTTTTTAAATAGGCCCACAATATACCTTCCAATTTTTTTTGAAAACTCTAAATGTAGTTGGACTACGTGTTTACACATGGGATTGGAGTGTTGGTCCCCTGACCAACCCATGAGGCCAAGATGGCGAAGCCATCAAGGCCTCATGGGTTGGTCAGGGGATCCAACACGACAAAGACATGTGTAAACACGGTTCTATCATTGTTTAATCAATTAATTAATAACATAGGCCCCTATACACCTACCTGTACAGGAGAATCACATTGTAATATGTTAAAATGACCCTATAACAGCCTTAATGACGTCAGAGCATGGTGTTGGTCCTCTGACCAACACGATAAATGTTGGTCCACTGTTTTCAATGGGAGATGCACAGCCAACCATGATAGAACTATAGATAACCTTTGATGTACTAAATATGATTTTTAGAAAAAATTCAATCATGTGGTTTAGCCAGAAAGTAAGTTTCTATGTACGCACTAGATCACGGATTTCCATCAGGTTAAGTCCGAACTTGTTTTCACAGGTACCTTTGCTTTGTTTTGCCTCTTTGGTGAGTAGGTAATGGCCTTTCCCATAGAATCTGTCGCCTGTTGCTTCTTCTAATCGCTTCTTGGTAGCCTTTAACTTCTCCTTGAGATGATGGTGATCACTAAACTTCACCAGATTAATTGCCTTGAGGACCTCTAATTTTGCGCTTCCCAGGCTTCATTGGACTTCATATCATCCCCAATATGCTTCATTGCCTTGGGGCACTTAAGCTTCATTAACTTCTTTCCATCCTCCTTATGTTCACAGATTTGGGCTTTTTTGGTAGAAAAAGGCCTGCTCGTTACAATTGTACTCTTTCCCTTCAAATTTGATGTTCCTCATGTAATGATTAGATAGGTACGCAATTTTGCTTTGAAACAGAATAGCAGCATTTGTTTCCCTCACAAAGGCCTTCTCAATGGACAAGTCTTGGGGCAATTTGTCTAGCTCATTGTAGCTGTACCGGTTTCCATCTAATACTATAGATTTACCTGCCATTTTGATGTTTTTCTTTTGATCTTCACCTAGGTCCACAATTCCCCTCATGACTTCCTGCTGATCTCTTTCCTCTTCAGTCTGATCTTCATATAGCTTGAATTTTCTACACTTGTCATTGTTCTTCATCAAAAAATCTTCCTGCATAGGCCAAATTTCTATGCTGGACAGTTTTGAAGGTCATGAGAATTGCTCTAGGTCTCATTACTCCTCTTTGCTTTCCTAGTCTAGTAGCATGCTCCAAATCTCTATAGAAGTCATTTCCAGAGGTCATCAGAACATCAGCTATGTTCCCAATCAAATTTTCCCGGGGCATTTCAGGTACATTCAACAACACTATATTCCTCTTCCTATCAACTGCACCTTCTTCTTCTTCAACTACTTTTTTGATAGACTTTACTTCTTCTTTCACAATAGCCTTGATCTCTTCCCTCACTAGATCCTTAATTTCCTCCTTGGTCAATCCATTCTTCTCAGCCTCAATCTTGACTACTTTGTCAGCTAACTCATCAAATCTCAACTTCTTTTAAACTTCAGAAGTTTCCAGCTCAGTGAACAAGACATCGTGTCTCTCTAAGGATTTTTCAATGGCCGGAATTTTTTCCAAGAGGGGGTCTAACTTTCCTTCAATATTTCCTACTTGCTGCACCAAAGTTTCCATCTTGGTTAGCTTTTCTTTGATTTCTTCATTATCTTTAAGGAGTCTATCAAGTTTTTGCTCCATTTTTGCTTTTGTTCCCATCTCAGAAATTTGAATTATGAAGACCGTTACGCTCACCTTAAAGCAACCCTGTAGTCTATGGCCACTCCTTTAAATATCGCTCACTCCTCTTAAGTGTCGCGCGCTCAGCTAAAAATCGCTGTAACTTTGCTAATAAATCCTCCACAGGGATAATTTTACCACCAAAATGTTCCTTTCACCTTTGCACAAGTTTCTCTCGCTGGAAGTTTCCTCCTATGTTATTATTTCAGTTAAAAATTGGTCTCAGACCGGGAGCCCCTGCTTCGTCACGTCTAGTCCAGTCTAGTCATAACGTTCCATCATGTTTTAGACATATTTTACAGCTGGTCATATATATTGATAGAATTTGGTTGTTGGCGGGTCCTCGAGTCAATATCTGACTTTCTCAGTTCCCCTCGAGAGGCCCCCGCAGGGGGGCTCGAGAGGGGGACTGAGAAAGTCAGATATTGACGAGAGGACCTGCCAATCACCAAATTCTATCTTTATCACACGAGAAAGAAGTTCAGCTTTCAATTTTAAAAGAGTTTGCAGTGTTTACATCGGAATTTAATGGGAAATAAAGCCTATATTCTTAAGAATAGAGGGGATAACTAGGGCCCCCTTCAGGGCCCCAATCCACGCAGCCCTTAGAAACAAAACTGGGTCACGTAACCAAAGGCAACAGAGGTTTGTTGACGTCGGCGCTCCGATAACACTTGTAAATATCCGATTTACTCATGTTTACAGTGGGAATAGCTTCAATATGACTTGAAATTCGAAGAGTATGGATCATACTACCCTAGAATCCTTGTTGCTACCTGTAAGTTTGCAAGAATATTGCCGAAAATTGTCAATATTTGCTCTAGCCCCATGAGGCCCCATGAGGCCCCATACCAAGCATTACAAATTCGTGACGCAACCTTCATTCATGCTGTGGACCAATCAGGGCGCCCTGTTTTTACAACTTTGACTACGTAGTAAAGCTGCTTGACAACGTCAGATATCACTTGACGACGTCAAATATCAATCTGATATTTGATAGCTTGATATTTGATTCAAACCCCACCTCGAGTGTGATAAATGTCACTATTGTTACGTTAAAAGGTATCACTGCTGAGCATGTCTTTATGTAAATATTTTGATGTAAGATACACACCTCAAAACACCATGCCAGAAACCATGTAAAAGCCATTTGCATATAAGACATCCTGGTGACCATAACTGACATCATTAAATCATCACCCATGATCACCCATCACAGAATTATGTAGAAAAGACGCCATTTACTACGAGTTTTGTTAGCTGGGGTGACACAGATGATACAATCTTTAAAAAAACAACTAGATCGTAGAGGCTCGAACTATCTTTAACCGCAGTTTAGTGGCGTAGGGAAGAGGTGGGACCGTGGGTGTTCTTTAAAAAAGATTGATTGTGTGATATACATCACATGTGACCCAGGGCTATAGCCATTAAGAAACAAGTCCCAATACCCAAGTCCCAATACCCAAGTCCCAGTACCCAAGTCCCAATACCCAAGTCCCATTACCCAGGTCCCAATACCTAAGTCCCAATACCCAAGTCCCAATACCCAAGTCCTAATACCCAAGTCCCAGTACCCAACCCCCAGTGCTCGGGAAGACACAGGACCCTACACCCAGACCCACGGACCCTACATCAACACTCATGGACCCTACATCAACACACATGGACCCTACACCAACAAACACACACCCTACAGGGGTAGCCACTAACGCTGGCCTGGGAGCCAATGGCCCATAGTATTGGATCCAGGCCCGTAGTTTTCTGGATATTTACATAGCTACGGGCCACATCTCTGTGCACCCAAGTAAGCCTTTCTTTAGAGTGTAAACTGTACCAAAATCGTCTCATAAAAACGTCTCACCTCCTCTTAACCATTGCAGGTATAGGAAGTCTGTGTGAACGTGACTCTTTTAAAGTCAGGATTCAAGGTCACTGGCCTATCTTCAGCATTAGTTCACACCGACTTGATTTTAGGGGTATTTTTGACTTTTTTTCAAGAGCATTTTTCTGCTACAATTTTTTTTTCTCTACAAACTGAGAAAAAGAGGGAGGTACAGTTTGTTTCAATCTATATGCATGTCTTTATTTTGATCTGATAAATGAAAAAACAAATGCAGGGGAACAGTTCAAAGTCAGCTGACCAAACTCCTTTTTTTGCTGGAAAACCGTCTCACAGAGACCCAGGTTACCCTGGGTCAATAACTAGACTGAGTTTCGTCTGTACCGGAGGGCGTTTAGAGTGTAACTTTAAGTTTAGGGTGGGTAGGCTTAGTAGGGTTATGAGAGTGGCTAAAAAAACATGTCAGCCTCATTTGGACTTACTATATTAGTCTTAGGGAGTGTTCACTTATTAGTTACAGGGGGGTGCTGGGTTACTATAGTTCAAAGGGGGGGGGACATTTTGTTGCCTTCGGCGAGGAGGGGCGTGAAACGCTCTACACGCTCTCGAGGGGGGGGGTGTTGAACCGTGATGTGTATCAAGGACCGTGATGTGTAGTACTGCACATCACGGCTGACCATGCAAACGTGATGTGTATCAACACAACGTGATCTGTATCAAAACAATGTGATCTGTATCAAAATACCGTGATCTGTATCAACATGATCTGTATCAAGGAATTTTATGATTCCCCTGCCCTAATATTCTTAAATATCCATTATCTTAACAATACCCTTACACAACCCCTAAGATTATAGATTAAAATTATGCTAAGATTGCTTATACTGCCCTTCTTCCCTCCTCTCACCTTCAGGTTCCCACAAATAAAATTAGATTGAATTCCATGACATTTCAATGACATTCCATGACAAAAATGTCAATTCTCCATGACACTTTATAACATTCTTGTGGAGGTCAGTGGCTTCTAAACTCTAGAAAGTAAATAGTACATTCTAGGAGATTTGTAATATCCATTCCATTATTTTCGTATTCCATGAGATTCCATGACACATGCCAATTTCTTTTTTACTAAATTCCATGACATTCCATGACTTTCCAGACAACTTTCAAATTCCATGACATTCCATGACAAGTGAGAACCCTGCCCTTCCCTATCCTGCCCTACTTCTCTGTTGAGAGGTGAGGCAGGGTTGATACACATCACGTTTGTTGATACAGATAGCGGTTGAAGGTGCCTTAATTCAAGTTACTACACATCACGTTAGCTACTACACAAAATGGTTGGATGGTTACTACACATCACGTTTATTTGATACACATCACGTTTGCATGGTCAGCTGTAATGTGTAGTAACTGTGCAGTTACTACACATCACGTTTTTGATAGACATCACGGTTCTACAGCGGGCGTAAAAAATTTCCACCCCTCCGCGCGAATTTTTTTTAGTCCAAGGGAGTGGTCATTTTTTAACAACAGGGGGGGGGACCAAAAAAATTTGGACCCCTTAAAGGGGGTGGGGGGAAACCAAAAAAAATTGGACCCCTTTTTAATGAAAAAGCCAGTGCATTACTATAGCTCAAAGGGGTCGGCTGCACTGCATTTCAACTTGCCTGAGGGGGGGTACCAAAAGAAATTTCAACCTGCTCGCGCGAAAATCCACCCCCCCCCCCCCCCCATGTTGTTAAATCAAAATTGGTATTGACCCCGGAAAAAAGTGAGCCCTACTGACTCCGAACTGCAATATTCAAAATTTAAAACGGCAAACAGTGTGCTTGTGGTTCTGACATTCATTCAATTGTGCTGGGAGAATGTGAAAATACACACAATGTCAGCCATTTTGACTCCTCTGAAAGTTTTTACTGCATTGTGTAGACATTTGTCGTCGTTGACCAATCCATCTCCAGGTGAGTGATAGATCTTCATGATGGGGCCCCTTGGGGGTCTGGATGGGGGGTCCCCATGTCGCATGTCGATTTTAAGAAGTAGCTGTCACTTAACATGTCATGTCCCATGTCGATTTTAAGAAACACCCTGTGTCATGTCACTTATTTTTTTCCTCATCATGTCACTAAGTTCCATGTCGAATGTCGATTTTAAGAAAAGGCCATGTCGCCATGTCGAATTTAGTGGTCCATACCCATCATGATCGCAGATGATCAGCCATTATTCTAAAGATTAATATTCCTGAACCTCCTAGTCCTAGGAATATGCCATTGAACTTGTCAGTTGAATGCTGCAAATCCTCCATAAATTCCGACCACTGCATAAAGTGAGAATGGGCTTTGCCCGGCAAGTGTGAGCCCATTTCGTGGGCTCACACTGGACAAAGCCCAGGGGTTCTCACTTTAAAAAATGACCACTCCCTAACTTAGACTTAGTCCTCACCCCTCGCCCTCGGGCTCCGGTTTAATATCTAGCCTAAGACTAGTTGAGTAGTTCCGACGAAACCCATTGAGCCTGAGGCTACACGTCGTTGTAGTAGGTTCAAGGTTGGGAAAGCTCAACTATCTAGACTAGACTAGCTTAGGCTATAAATCAGAATAACAGGCCAAGCGAGTAAATGTATCGGTCCAAATGTATGCCCAAGAAACCGTGTACCCGTCAAATATATACAAAATGATACGATCATATCAAGATAGGTCCACTCACCTTAAAAATGCCCCTCCCCTCCCCGTAAAAAGAATAACAACAGTTGTCGTTGACAGGAACTTTCTGAGTGACGTCACAACTGTGACCATGACACGTTACTATGGTGACTATCTTTAGTTCATGAGAATGCCGCACCGCGGCGCCGCCGTATGTTCCCGCCGCCGGAGAGCAATCCCGGCCCGGGGGGGTCACTGAGTCTATGAGGGTAGATGACAACTGCCGCCCTACCGCCCTGAATACAATTTTATTCATCCCTTTCAGCAAGAATTCTTGCTCAATTTAATGATATGATTTTAACCGCCCTACTTATCAGGGCCTTGACGACATCTGACCGCCCCCTTTTTCAGGAGCTAATGGAAATTCACCGCCACTGCTTTTCAGCGTCGTGCTGCAGTGGTTATCCAATACATGGTACCCCCCCCCCCCCCGGGAATCCCGGTCTCTGCGCACTGTCTCACTCTGAATGACAGGTTTCTCCACGAGTGGGACTGTTGTGCGCTATTCGCCAATCAGCGCAGAACGCCAATATTGACATTCTGCGCAGCGCAATTTGTAGATAGTGCAAAATCATGGCCACGCAGAACACCAATCTGCGCGGAATAGAAATATCAATGAAGATGCGAGCACCTGTTTCATTTGTAAGTCTCTCGATCAATACAACCCAAATTTATTGAAACACAACTCTGGCGCCCGGGGGGGGGGGCACTCTCACATTTATGGATACCATGTGCGTACATCGCCCTGAAATTGGACCCCTTTTGCCGGGACAAAAATCCATCAAAACACCCCCCTTTTGGCCGGATAACATACTGAAATGTGAAAAAAATTAGGCCCCTTTTAGCGGGACACCACCCAGCAAATTAGTTTGACTTAGTTTCTGGAACGTGCACTTTGTGTGACTGTTGCCCTATGGAACTAATTGGCACAATAATTCAGTAGGTATGTGACCAAAAAAATTAAATGCCATCATTCTTCTTGCCTTTACCACAGTCGTTTGGAGAGACATTTGAGAAAACATATTCTTTTGGAATTTTCCTGTTATCATCATAATCAAGCAAACTAGAGAAGTTTGAGTGGGTCAAGGTTGGGCATATTTAAATTTTGGTCATTTTTTTAAACTGTTCAAAGAAGGATGGTCTGTGACCATTAGGCCTATATTATTTCATGATGAAATTAAAACGTAGATATACCATATTAAAGTTCATATTTCCTGATTGCCACAAACCTCACGGATCTAATGCAGCTATCCTGAATGCTTTCTGATGTATAGAACCGAAAATATGGATTTTTAAAGATAAAAAGTTAGGAAAAATGGCTAAAATTAGCCAAATTAATTAATTAGCAAAATCGGCGGAGCTAATTTACCTATGTGCGAAGCATTGGATCTTCTTGAAATTTGGACTGTATGTTCCTAATACAATGAAGTTATGTATTATATAGGTTTTATTGAGGACTATAACTATAAGGGGTAACACTAATTGCTTTAATTGGACGTTGACCTAATTAGGGCTGTAGTTAATTAACAATAAAAAGTTAAGAAAAAAATGTAAGACATTCCCATAGGAAATTTTGTATATTAGCTATTAAAATTTTAAAGTGAATAAATACATCAATATTAACCACATTTATGACCTGATAACACAGAGCTTCCCCTGCACATGCACTCAAAACTGTCACAGATATTTGTGACGTACTACCTTACCCAAACACCCCCTGACGTTCACATACCTACACAATATGACACCATACCCCATAGGACAAGAAGTGGCACATACTCACACATATTCACACAAATTCACACATATTCACACAGCATCATGTACCATGGCACAAAAATGTTTCCAACCATATTGATTCTTTTTTTTTTTCTTTTTTTTTAAAGAAAGGAAAGTCTGTTTAGTTTGTAATACTCATTATATTTAGAAGTTGGCACAGGGCACCATAGCAGAAATCTGTTAGTGCACTCCCTGCTGTATATGGGCATACCATCTCATTCAACAGGATTCCTACCATGTTATTGTAGGCCTGATGAAGTTGTGTACAATTCATGCCAATTATCAACTGTATACACATGTCACAAAAGGTCAGACCTTTATCCAAACAAGATTACCAGAGGAAAGGTGTCTGTGGTCTGTTCCTCTTAATGCAGCTTTAATCAAATCATATGGTGTGTTCTTCAATCACTAATGGAACTTGATAGAATTGGTGGTGTATAGCTAGGTCTAAGTTGCATTGACAACATGTTATTATGGTTATAAGCAATGAAAATGATTCCATTTCACCCATGAGAATAACAAGGAACAACAAAGATGACACCTGGTGTCAAAACCATGCACTATTCCAACCTGACAAAGTGATAATGGTTCTGTTTGAAGATGTGTGAGTGTGTGCCAGAAGGGGAACTAGGTGACACAACATCACACAAATACCTGTTATGTGTGACACCAGGTGTCATCAAAGTTGATTGTACCCCTTTTCCTGATTAAAGAGAATGATTTTCTTTAGCTATAAGTATCTAAACAGGGTCCCAATGTATTGTGAATCAGACAATGCACCTGTCCTTCTATTAACATTCATTATGTATATAAATAGATGCCATATCATTTTAATGAAAGCAGCATTAAGAGGTCCAGATGCTAGACACCTTTCCTCTGGTCATCATGTTTGGATAAAAGCCTGGCTATGTCCTGCTGCTCATGTGAACTGTAATGTTGATGGTTATAATGGTACATATATTCATCAGCCCTATGTTGAAATGCTAGGAACCTGATCGAATGAGTTTGTACAAACCAGCAGCACACACACCAATAGTGTGCTATGACTATCTATGTCAAATACTGCTGGTTGTAAAAAGTATTACAGTTTTTCCTATCTTTTAATAATTCATAATGAAACTAAAAATACATGACTAAACATTTTGGTATAGGGCATTATATATTTTGTCATTTGGTGTGAATAAGCTTTTTAAAAATCTGTCTAAACTGTGTGAATCTGTTCCATGGAACACTGTGTCAGTGTGTGTGAGTCTGTTAGATGGTATACATGTCTATACATAAATATACCCCTTTATTTTGACTCTTTTGTTGGATATTCCTGGCCTAAAAATATACCCCTTTTGCCCCAAAATGGCCCAAAAAGGACCCCTAATGGCGGGTCCGGCCGGACCCGCCAGTGGGGCCCAAATAGGACCCCTTTCCCGGGATTTTGTGTACGCACATAGTTACTATAGATATATAGGGAGTGGCCCCCCCCGGGCTCTGGTGCTATAAGGATTGATGAATCAAGTCCATTCATCAATCAAAAATGTGACAGCTCAAATATTTTTGGACTATTTGAGAATTTGATTAGAATCTCGCATCTATTTGTATACAGCGCACTGCGGATTGGCGTTCTGTGCCGATTTGCAAATAGCGCGCAACAGGACCATAGAGTACCGTACAATGTAAGGGATACCGGGAAGGGATATACTACTCTGTGGTGGGACCTTGAGTCGTATCACACGAGGCGCAGCCAATCAAGGTCTCATGAGTGGAGAAACCAGGAGTTCAGACTGATTTGAGTGGATCTCTGTGTTAATTTCATGTGAGTGTTGATCTATTCCATTTAAAAACGACATTTAGGGAGTGTTCATTTATTAGTTACAGGGGGGGGGGCTAAAAATTTCCGACCCCTCCCGAGGGGGGAACCTAAAAAATTCTGATCCCTCTGGGGTGTGTCATGTTATGATGCTCGACCCGGATGTCGGGTTTATCTGTTGATTTGATGCTCGACCTGATCTGACTGGTGAACCGCAATAAACGGCACTTTCCGACCTAGATACAGACTCGCTTTACGTGACATGGTAGGCAGCTTGGGATTCCTTCAAAATTAGGCTCAAATATGAGTTTACAGATAAGGCATCATAGCGAATTTGAAGATAAGACCCTGTAGAAATGATAGGATAAGGAATTCTGTACATAAACATTGTAGAAAAACAGAATCCTATCAAATTGATGACAGTCAAGGTGAGCGATATTAAATAGGGGCTACAGACAAGTGGTCAGCCCAGGGAAGTCCTGAATCTAAATGAACACCCCCCACCAAAAACTGTGAACATAAATAAAAAGGGGTGTATATATATGTGACAAAGGATTCAGTAACAACAAACAACAACAGTGATACACCTAAAAATAGGTGTTGATCTATAAACATCAACAGTGGATAAAAGGCAGAGTTGACAGTTGTCAAGTGGTTAAATAGCCTACATCTAAAAATAGGTGTATATCAAAACTGTTTATCACAAAAAGTGGAATCACTTGATATATAATAGATATAGATCTACAGTGCAGAACAGACAGTCAGGTACCAATATCAACAAATTTTAGGTGTCTGTTTCCTAAAAGGGACTGGCAGCTGTGAATAGGTCTAAAACTTAAAAGCTATACAAGGATACCTCAAAGTTTGAGGATGCAAAATAAATATGGCAGCCAAAATTAAAGATGTCCCCACCATGGAGTTTGCAGGTATTGGTGATAAGACAGAACAGTATGAGTTGTGGAAGCAACGAATGGGATATTTCACACTTACGTCGGGCAAAACAGGTGCGGCCCTGGTGCCATATATGCTTCAAGCTCTTGATGACGAAGGTCTAAAAATCTACAATTCATTTAATCTCACAGAAGCACAAAAAAAGGATCCAAAAGAGATCTATGCATGTTTGAGGAACGTCTCAAGATAACTGAGCCAAACTTCAGAGCAGCTCGACTCGACCTTCACTTCCTGTATCAGAAGGAGGGTGAGACTCTGGACACATTTTACACTCGCTACAGGGGTATATCTGTAAAGTGTGGGTTTACTCCGGATGAGGAGAAAGAGAGGTTTATCGAGCAGCTATTGGCAAGCACACCCATATCTGAGTTCTGTAAGTGGCTCCTTCGCCAGGATCCTGATGTAAAAATAGAGGCCGTTCTTGAAGAAGGACGGGATCAGGAGACAACAGAGAACACTATAATCCACATAGATGGTCGCAAGGGGAAAGAGACTACCCCGATGACAGAGACAGTAGATGCTGTCCGACATGACAACCGTGGTCAACGAGGCCATGACAACCGTGGTCAACGAGGCCAACAACAATGCAACAGGCAACACGATCAACAACAACGCCCAACGGGCAGAAGGCGCAGCAAGTGCCATAGGTGTGGCGGAGATCATGACCGAGATGATTACAGTTGTCCAGCCTATAATTCTGAGTGCTACAACTGTGGGATCATTGGGCACTGGGGCAATGTGTGTCAGAACAGAAGACAGGCATCATCAAACCAGAGAGGAAGATGATCACAGATCCCAAGAGCAGGGTCATAAGGATGGACATAAAAGTCGTATACAAAACATCAACACAAATGATGAAGGCAGTTATGACTCAGAAGATGGGTTTGAGACCATAGTGTACAGCACTCTTACAGTTGATGTTCCAGGGAACACAGGGAAGAGTAAGCGTCGTACGGAGGTATTTGCCGAGATAGGCATACAACCGCCCAACAAGAGTGATAATGAGAGACACATACTCAACATGAAGATAGACACTGGTGCGATGGGTAACACAATGCCGCTTAGGGTGTTCCGGAAAATGATGCCCGAGATGATAGACAACAGAGGAATGCCAGATCTAAACAAGGTTGCCAGTGCCAGGAATGCAAAGTTAACAGCATACAATGGTATGGGTATTAAGTGTTTTGGAGTGATAACTCTCCCAAGCAGATACACGGACACAGAATGGGCCAAACACAACTTCTACATCGTCAATGTTCCAGGTCCAGCTGTGTGTGGTCTGCCTATGGCTGAAGCCCTAGGCTTAGTGACAATTAACTGTCCATAAAGGTGATTGCAGACTGGAGATCATAGGTAGTAGTTCAATACCAAGAGTGCCAAGCTGGTCAAACAAGAGACTTACAGTACTCAGACGCTACCATGAAGATGTAAAAGACTGAACTATTACATTTTGTTTTATATAGGCCTATATCTATAGCCTACATATATTAACATATATTCAAGAGACTGAAAAGTTATATTGTGGTTGATATTAACAGTGATGAATTAGTGTTTTTTTTATAAAAGGGAGAAATACCTCCAATGTATGTGTATTATATCTAGTATGTGTTTACCATGTGTTTAATGCTAAATACCAGCCAAGAACTAAATGTGTTTTAATCAAGAGACTATATGCAGTCACCAAAGACTTACAGGAGAGACTGAAATATTATATTATGTCTAACATGTTTATCATCTACATATATGGTATACTAAAGACTCAAACGCTACCAAGGAGGATTGGAAAAAGACTCAACTATCATATTGTGTTATCACCTTACATATATTGTTTAACATGTTTATCATTCTACATACACTAAAGCTGTTCTAATCACATTTGGAACAAAGACTCACACGCTACCAACAAGGAACTGAAAAGAGACTCAATTATCATAATGCATTTGACATACATATCTTTATTATAACACACTCAAATACTGAGTAGTCTAAGTTCCATAGTTCAAAAAACCTGTTGTGTCATTTGATATAGAGAAAGAGGGATGTCATGTTATGATGCTCGACCCGAATGTCGGGTTTATCTGTTGATTTGATGCTTGACCTGATCTGACTGGTGAACCCCAATAAACGGCACTTCCCGACCTAGATACGGACTCGCTTGACGTGACAGGGTGGGGCGGGGGGCATAAAAAAATTAGCCCCTTTTGAGCAAAAAAGGCCAGCGCGTTACTATGGTTCAAAAGGGGGGTGGGCGAAAAATGTTCGGCGAGGGGGGCGCGAAATGTTCCACGTGCTCTCGAGGGGGCAGAGCGTAAAAAATGTTCATCTCTCCGCGCGAAATCTCACCACCCCCCCTGTAATTAATAAATGAACACTCCCTTAAAGATTTGTTTCACAACTATGTGCCTCTACATGGGTAAAATTCGACACGTGCGACACAGCGACACGGCCCTTTTAAAAACCGACACGTGCGACACGGACCTTTTAAAAATCGACGGACACAGTAAAATTGAAATTAAAAATCGACGGACATGGGAGAATAGATTAGAATGTATAGGAATGTATGGAATAAAAATCGACACGACAACACAGTGCATTTGTGCTAAAAATCGACAGGACGACACGGCCAAAAAATCGGGGTACCCATGTAGAGGCACAACTATACTGTGGAGAATGGAGCTGTGGAGAATGAGATTCAGTTTCTCCACACACTGTAAAAAAAATGTCGTCAAAATGACGGTGAATCACCAGCAACTTTCGGGACATCGCTTTCAGCGTTTATTTTACGGGGAACTGTCACCGTTAATTTGAGGGAGATTCAGCGTTCTCAATTTACAGAGATTCTGTGTATATTTAGCAGTGGTATTACGGTAACTTACTGTTTTAATATACGGTTATTCACTGTTTTATCGAACAACTACAATGAATCAGTGTTTTGTTTCCACGTAAATTGACTAATATCTAACATGATTTTACGGTAAACCATGTCTGTTCAACGAGGTCTCAGTTTTTATGGCACAGATTCACCGTTATTTGTACGATTTGATGTTTTTTCCTTGTTGTTTACCAGACAATTATCCACTTTCCTTGCTAGCCATATGTGGGATGTTATGTGAAATGGGGCCTTATTACAGGGTTCATTAAGTTTCTCTTTTCCTGGTCCATGTCATATACACTGCTGAATTATTTATATTCTGGCTGATGATTAATCGGTATTCAAAGTGTTAAAAGGCTATATGGAAAATAATTCACCAAAAAGAACACAGTGTTCAACTTTTGCAACATTTATTCCAATTTTAGCACACACACATATGTAATGATATATAGATTGGCTGGTGCTCTCTCGTATACACCAGTAATTAACTCCATTTGTTTGACAAATATTGTTGGGGTGGCAATATGGGAGTGCTCATTTTTTCAACAACAGGGGTGGGGGTCATTGGCGGATTTGAGGGGGGGGGGACCAACAGATATTTGGGGCCCTTTTTAAGGTAGGGTTTCAGGGTAAATAATAATTATATATCAATTTTGGTATTAATTTAGTATTTAATCATTGCCTTGAGAAATTTCATATATTAGACATAATTGGATTGGATTCTTTTCATTAAACAGATTTCTGGGTAGGATCTTTGGATATTGGTGTCATGGAATGAAATGAGGGTGAAAATAGATCAAAAACATTCTTTTTAAGGATTTTGCCAAACTTGCCAATATTTCTTCAATTTTAACATATTTTTTTATCAAAATTGTAAAAAAAAAAGAAGTTGTCCCCAAATCACAATTTTTATAATGCGCGCGGTAATGAGAAACAACTTTTTATTTTAGTGGCCTTAAGCAGATGTATAATATGTACATACTTAATACATATCTCCTGCACTATAGATGCTAAAGTGTCTCTTTGATTCTACCTATCAGGACCCTTTAAGAAAGATGTGGACTGAATAACCCACATCTTTACGGTTATTAAACATCATTATTAAAGTTAGAATCCGATGGTGAGGCCCTGCCACTTCCTTTCCTCTTGGCAGATTTTGATCCATCCGTCGGGCTGATTTTCAGGAAACATCTGAAAATGAAATGAGTGTGAGGTATGATTCATTGGGCTTGGATCATGGACAGAACATTTGTTATAATTTACGAACCAAGCAGTCCACTGAAGAAGCATGTCATTATCAATTAATTTGATTATTTGTAACTTTCGCATTGCTAATGTACTTAAAATGGACTATAAGAATATTGAGATATATGTTTGCAATCTAGCACATATGTATATTCTTTTCACATATTGAACTGCATTTACTGTTGATATAGAGTTTGATCTTAGAGCTTTTGCTAATCTTCTATTTTATATCTTTCACACGTTCAAACAACACCAGGAAATGCATTTGACAGTCACACACTCCATCTAAAAACTCCTGCACAATTATGATATACCATTAATGGAGCACAAAATTCATGCATAAAGATAGTACAAGGGATTAAAGCACTATGCTAACCTTAAATGGTCAGCATACAGTCATTTATATGATGTTTCTCTTTATCTTAATAAACTATTAGTAAGGTTTCATATGTCAAAGCATCTTTTAACTATTACCTTTGGATGAATTCAAGTGTGACAGCCACAATCTCTGGGTAATGGATGTTTAGATTGTAGAGCAGTGCACAGAGCATCCCCAATGCTGTTTGAAAGTGGCCACCTGCATGGTGACCACTCCATCGGTGGCCACCATGAACCGACTTGCAGTCAAGACCTCTCCTGCAACAGAAGAAACTTATCCATTATGATCATTATCATTATTATCACCTCATATACCTGGTGTTTGGCCAGCATGAAGCCAATAATTGGGCAACAGTATACTGACAGTGTCAATGGCTGTTGGTCCACTGTTTAACCCTTTAACTCTTCCTTTACCGTACACGCATTATTGCGAGTTTACAGTACAGGACCGTACGCGCATTATTGCGAGTTACTCACCAATTTTTGGCCGATTTTTGCCGATTTTTGACCCGCTGTGTTTTGCCTACAAGTTGGTAGAATCCCATGATTTTTTCTGACAGTAGTCTATGGCATATTGTCTCTGCATATCCTGGTCTTGGGAAGGTTGTCTTTATGCGGAGTGTGGTAAAGGAAGAGTTAAGAACTGATGTCACTAAAAGATGACATTTGTTGTCATGATGCACCAATGAAGCCCCGACGAGTAACTCGCCGGTGCTGCATTGGTGCATCATGCCGACCCTTTGGGAGTCTCTCAACCCTGTAGGGTCGGTATGATGCTTGAATGCAGCACTGGTGAGTTACTCGCTAGGACTGCATTCATGCATCATGACGACCAAGGACATGATGCATTAAGGCATCATGCCGTCCTTAAAGGGTTAAATGGGAAGTGCATGGCGGACCATGATACATGACTTGCAACACATTATAAGTAAGATTTAGAATTCAGAAAAAAAAGTCTGATATAGCCACTTTACCTGGTACTGTGAAAGTACTTATTTTCACGGGTGTAAATTTCTGCGGAAGATTGAAAATTGGCAATTTCGCGGGTATTTATTCCATACTTAAGCATATAAACATTTTCATTTCCGGGAAAATCGCGAAAATATATACCCAGCGAAATAAAGTACTTTCACAGTATATTCCATCTATGTACCACAAACTTGATACACTCCTATAGCCTATGTCCCCTACACCATACTACGAGTACCTAATGCACTTCTACACCCTAGATAACCCCCCCCTCCACTTTTTAGGGAAATTTCACATTTTTCAGGGTTTCGAACATTTTTCTCACCAAACCAGCCATTTTTAGGGCAGTTTCACTTTCTCGCGTTTTCAATTTTTTTCTCGCCAAAGGAAATTCACTTTTTTCCGTTTTTAGGGAAATTTCATTTTTTTGCGATTTCGAACTTTTTGCTCGCCAAATAGGGTGTTTTTAAGAGAACTTCACTTTTTTGCGATTTCGAACTATTTTCTTGCCAAATAGGGTGTTGTTAGGGAAATTTCACTTTTTTGCGATTTCGAACTTTTTTTTCTCACCAAATAGGGTGTTTCTGTCGGGCATTACTTCCATTGGGGAAGTTATTCCCATATTAGTGGACCTCCAGTGCTTCCCACCGGCACCAGCCGTGGAACTCTTCTCCAGGGGAGGGGAGGTAGCCAGCAGCAAGCAAGCAGGCAGCAATAGGCCAGCAGAGACTTTGGTGTTTTTTTCTTTGCGATTTCGAACTTTTTTCTCACCAAATAGGGTGTTTTTAGGGAAATTTCACTTTTTCTCGATTTCTTCCTTTTTTTATCGCCAAATTGTGTGTTTTTAGGGAAATTTCACTTTTTTGCAATTGCGAACTTTTTTTCTCGCCATATTGGGTGTTTTTAGGGAAATTTCACTTTTCTGCGTTTTCAAACATTTTTTCTCGCCAAATTGTCTTTTTTTAGACAATATTCCCACTTCCCTATATTCCCCCCATTGGGAGAGGGGGTTGTATACATTAGACATGTATATGTACCACTCTGGCTGTACAGTGAGATCTCCAAGTTTAGTACTAATGCCACCTCCTTCCTCCCACCCTCCCACCTGTGCACTGTTCAGTGGGGGACCTATACTCAGAGAAACCCAAATATAATTTGCCCTCCAATGGTCTCCTGTTAGGCAGATTCAACATAATTCTTCACTCAGCATAATCTTCAAGCACCTAACTTCCATTGCAGAATATTTCTGGTTCAAAATAAGCCATACATTCATGGATGCATGTAGATTTACTTACCTGCTTTGTTATAATAGCCCATTTGTGCCTGAGAGGATTCTCTAAGTTGATGACATCACTTCCTGTGTAGGGGATTCCCAAATCAAAATCTGTGGCAGAATATAACTTATGTGGCTCCACCTTATGGTATACGCAAAAAACGCAAACTACGTTGAATCCCCGTTATTTGAATCTCCTATACAAGATGTAGCCACATTACACTGATTCACCGTAAACTACTTGCTATCTACAATGCTTCAATGTATTCAGGATAACAGTGAATCACTGTAGTACATCTATTTTTTACAGTGCAGGGGTGTGGAGAACGACCCTATTGGGTTATAGAAATTACAAAAGCAAGCCACATCCCACTAATAGTAGGTCTCATAGAGGGTAATCCCGCAGAAAACTGATCAGAAGTGAATACTGCAGGGGCACTTAATGGTCCATGATTAAGTTGGAAATGATGCCAATATTATGAAAACTTTTACACATGCTGCTGAATGTCTGCCAATTTCAATCAAATAATAGGAAAGGGATTATCAGTGAGTTTACATTTTTTTCAAAGGCTAGATTGGGGATCAGTGAAAATGCAAATTATTCAGTGCAACTTCAGGCGGAATTCATGTGGTTTTACGCTACAGACCAGTGCTCAAATTTTCCGTTGTCACTAGCTAATTTTGGTTGGAAATGTTTTGTAGGAAAGATGTATCTTTTATATCAAGGGTGATTTTTAGAAGTTGTAAATGTCTTGGCAGCTGTTATTGCGTTTTCCGCTATATTAAAGTATATAGAAGCAGCATTTCCATCACTGAGACCTCATGTCAAGTCTACTTTCCCCTAGTGGCGAACACGATAATGAAGTATGGGTTACTTCCTCTCCAATTCACCAGAGGGAGGGAGAGTATGCGGATAGCAATAGGGTGCGAAAGCCTACCCGTTACATTTCAATTGTGCGGGTGACAAAAACCCTTGAATCAGGACAGGAAACCACGGTGCGGTACGTATTAAGTATGGGGCCTCCGAGAAACTTACAGATTTCTTCCTTCAGGAGAATCTCTTATATATAGGCCCTTAGTATCTCACTATAGGGTACAGCAGGGGGCATGTCTGACACACAAATATATGACAGGATGTCTTTATCTGCTGAGAATTAGTATTTTTTCAAAAATCTCACATAGCGTGAAATCACTTCCTGTCCTGATTCGAGGGTTTTTGTGACATACTAAACTCCTTTGTAACGGGTTAACTTACACAGCCCATAGCAACATTAGACCATATTACAGTCCACTACTACTGGCAAAGACTGGAGCGAGGGTAACGTCTGTACAGTCCCTGATTGGTCCGAAATTTTGGCGCCATTATGACGTCATGTAAGAAACGTATGTCGCGCGGGGCACCCTGGGTAGGCTAAGAACGTGAACTTTCCCCAAGCTGTAATGGGCCCTCGCTCCAGCCACATATCGAGGGGGCCCACTTCTATGGGCTAATAGCAACATCATACATCTGCATACCCGAGATACCTGTAGGGCCTACATCGGCCTACCTGTACTGCAGTACTGTAGTCCTTCACTGAGATGGGTCCTGTGTATATTCCCATCTGATTCTGTATTCACCCTTAATTTCTAACATGTTAAAGCCTCAGTATCCCTGTCTTTCGGTCCGCCTTTCTCGTCCGATAGCTTGCTAATTATCATAGTATGACCCGCCTTCATGTTGTAGGATCCACCCACAAACAATATATATGCAAAGCACAGGGGCAGTGCAAGACTCGAAATTGCCCTGTCGGGTATGTGGCAGCTTGAGGGACCTTCTTGGTCACAGGGATATGTCATTATTTGGAGGAGGGGGGGGGGGCTTTGTAAATTTTGTCTGCTGATGATTCACGCACCCCCCTCTGCTGCTTGATCACATTAGAATGCCACATGTGTATAAATTTGTGGGGAAGGGGGGGGTCAATCAGCCAGCTTTCATTGGGGAGCACACAGAGAAGATGGATCACATTTTCCTATCTTATGTTACTGAGTCAGGTCCCCTCCCCTCCTGACTCATGTACCCGCAATGATCATTCCCATCGGCCTTGAGTGAGGCAGAACGTGCAGAGACAGAACAGGGGCAGTGTCGGTGATTGTTAGGCATATGTGTAGGTCAGGAGCCGTGACCTGCAAGTTATAATTAACGGGGGATGTATGGATTATGTTCTGCCTCAGTAGATCTAAGCTAGTTGCAATAGCCTGACCCAGTCCGTCACACACTTGACCCCGGGCCTATTATATCGTGGAGGTAGGCACGGCAGTTACAGCTATAATGACATGTTTGAATGGGCAATCTATTATTTCCCCATGCCCTTATAAGGAATATGTAAAGTATGGGGTAAGCAACGGGTGAGTGACAGAGGGAGGGGCACCAGGGTCTCACGGCAATGCCCTCTAGTGTTGTCTGTGCGCGGACATTGTGCCTTTAATGAAGTGGACTGATAGATATGAGATTCAAATAATTATGTTCAAATGTTTGAGATTCGAATTATTCTAGCTGCCAGAAGGTAAGGAGAAAAGAATGCAAGCGGTCCAATTTTGGATACCGGGTGCCTGGAGCTGGCAAATGTCAGGTTTTGGGCTGGCACATGCCAAGCACTTGGGTCTTCTATCTCCAGCTAGAAGACCCGCTTCCTTGTCACTTAGACAAGATTTTAACTCGTTTATCTTATGACAGTCACTTGGAAGAGTCTGGAGACAAATTTACTTTTTTAGTGCAGGCTGGACTACCTTTTCACATTAGTAAGTGTGTAGGTTTTAAACACTTATTTGTAAAGTGTTTAGGTTCTAAACTCTTATCTAAACACTATTTTGAAAAGTGTTTAGCATCTAAACACGTTTTACCTAAACACTTCAAAAGTGTTTAGATTAGAAGTGTTTAGAACAAAATTGTTTAGATACGTTGATTCCCAGATGAGAGGCCAGGGTGTGTGCCTATGAATAAACAGCGTTAACTTAAAGCACAGTCGTCTGCTTCTTCCACAATACAATAAAGTTATAAAGTCGCATAGAATAATACTCTTTCTTTTGACTGAATTTCTACACTCATCCTACCCGGTATATGTATAAGCACATTATTGGTGTTGATGTTTAATTCCTAATCGTATAGTTTCTTAGTATTTAAATGCAAAACATCTAAACACGTTTAGCCTAACCATTTAGGGGTTTAGACTTTAAGTGTTTTATCTCTAAACAGTTTGTCTAAAATATGATTAGCTGGGCAAAACGTTTAGTTTAAACGTGTTAGACCTAAATGTGTTTAAAACGTAAGCCCGGTCCCCGCACTGCCGAGTCTTCTAGACACTATCCTCGTTAGAGAAAACACAGATAAAGGGTCATATTCTTAAAACTGTGTCAGCGTTTTTGAAAAAGGGGGTGTTTTTTTAAAGTAAAATCAGCGTTTTTCAAAGAAAAAGGGGTCTTTTTTCAAGTGATGTTTGGCGAAAGGGATGCCTTTTAACACAAGGTGGTTCTACAATATTATATGATACTTGATATCAGTCAACCATAAATATCCTGTGAATATCTCTTTGGGATTGAATTTGTGCATGCTTAGACATAGGCCCTATGTCTATATAGGTTTTTCATTATTAAGGGAAAGAAATCTGCTTTTGTGTAATGAATGTCAAAATGCTAATTTATAATTTGTAACGGTTTCTCATATAATTATAATGACCAAATGAAACGGTATTTACATTTGAAAAATTTGAAAATTAATATAAATATATAGGTCATTATAGGTGTTTAATTATTCACATAAATCATATGTCTAAAAATCTAGTATTCTAGTAAATTATAATATATTAACGATCCAAAATAACTATTAATATAATTACATTGGGTTATAGCTAATAGTGCAGCTGTGCACCATCTCAAAAATATGTCAGAATTGCTTAAGCAGATATTCTACATATTCTTAGTTAAATTTATGTTACATGTTTTCATGTGTTGTGACTCAGATTTGTATGGTGTTGGATATGATTATATTAACTATTATATGATAGGTTATGGTAAAGGGACTTTTTTAGAGAATTTAAATGGATAATACGGATATGACTGTAAATTTATTGGATTCAATTGTTGGGAACCATGTACTACATTTGAATACTAGAAGTATTAGAGAAAAAAAAATTGATGAAATATTAGCTAGATTTACTGGAACTGATTTCAGCTTTCTCACCATATCTGAGTCATGGTTAAAGGATATAGATCACCAAATATTGTATGAAATACCAGGTTATAACATGTATGATAGATTGTGGAATGACAATTTATTCAAAAATGACCCAAAAGTAGGGGGTGGATTAATATCGTATGTAAATTGTAAGCTTAATTGCTCTGAAGATGAACTTTTTCAACTAAATTCATCCACCATAGATATGGAATGTCAATGTATTGTAACTACTGATGAGAGCTTAAGTAGGTCAATTGTGTGTAATATTTATAGACCTCCTCAGGGCAACATGTATAAATTCATTAAACTGTTAGAAACATTGGTTAGTAAAATAGTAAAGCTAAAATCACATTCTGTATACTTTATTGGGGACTTCAATATAGATCTATTGGATGTAAAATTAAAAGATGTAAGTGGTAAATTAATCACAATGATGTTACAATATGGGTTTATGAATTTCATAAAAACTGCTACAAGACATGGTGACAAAGACTCATGTCTGGATCTCATATTTACAGATGTAACTGATATTGAGGACAGTGGTACTATAGCCTTTGATCTGAGTGACCATGACATTGTTTATGCATCAAGGGAAAATCTGCTGAAAGATAACAAAAAAATAACTTTCACAGGCAGGTCATTAAAAAACCTGTCTCTAGATGTAACAAAGGGTAAATTTCTTTGAGAGCAATGATGTAAATTGGCTATGGGATTATTACTACAAACATATTTTAGAGGTTATAGACACGCTATGTCCTTATAAGCAATTTACTATTAGTAAACCAAGACAAGAATGGGTCACTCAAGATCTTTTGGAGCTCATTGCTGAGAAAGATAGATTGCTAGCACGCTCGCGTAAAACCAAAAATGATATAGATATTCAAATTGCAAAAGATAAGCGGAAATTACTAAATATTATAAATAAAACTACACGGAATAAACATGTAAATAAAATTACAGATGAATGCAGAAATGATCCGCAAAAATTTTGGCGAGTACTGGCAAAATTACTTCCTGGCAGACAAAAAGATAAGAAAGATATTTCTCTGCTGGATAATGATGATTCAGAAATTTTAAAATCAGATACCCCAGATTACATAAATGATTACTTTTCAAATATAGGTAATAACCTTGCTAGCAATTTGTCAGAACCATGGTCTTTTGATGGAGATGTGAATACCACATCTAACTTTGATGTTGTGCAAACAAATATTACTGACTTGGGTAATATTGTTAATAATATTGATATAACAAAGGCTTCAGCAGTTGAAGGTATATCCTCAAAAATATTGAAAATGTGTTTTGAGTGTACCCTGCGACAATTGACACACTTGTTTAATGTATCTCTAAGTACTGGTGTTGTTCCTAACACTTGGAAAAGTGCCACTGTAACTCCAATTTTTAAAAATGGTGATAGAAGGAAAGTGAACAATTACAGGCCTATTTCATTGTTACCCTTACCAGGTAAATTATTAGAACGAATACTGTAAACGTACTTTATTTTTTATATTATTTATAATTTGTAACGGTTTCTCATATAATTATAATGACCAAATGAAACGGTATTTACATTTGAAAAATTTGAAAATTAATATAAATATATAGGTCATTATAGGTGTTTAATTATTCACATAAATCATATGTCTAAAAATCTAGTATTCTAGTAAATTATAATATATTAACGATCCAAAATAACTATTAATATAATTACATTGGGTTATAGCTAATAGTGCAGCTGTGCACCATCTCAAAAATATGTCAGAATTGCTTAAGCAGATATTCTACATATTCTTAGTTAAATCTATGTTACATGTTTTCATGTGTTGTGACTCAGATTTGTATGGTGTTGGATATGATTATATTAACTATTATATGATAGGTTATGGTAAAGGGACTTTTTTAGAGAATTTAAATGGATAATACGGATATGACTGTAAATTTATTGGATTCAATTGTTGGGAACCATGTACTACATTTGAATACTAGAAGTATTAGAGAAAAAAAAATTGATGAAATATTAGCTAGATTTACTGGAACTGATTTCAGCTTTCTCACCATATCTGAGTCATGGTTAAAGGATATAGATCACCAAATATTGTATGAAATACCAGGTTATAACATGTATGATAGATTGTGGAATGACAATTTATTCAAAAATGACCCAAAAGTAGGGGGTGGATTAATATCGTATGTAAATTGTAAGCTTAATTGCTCTGAAGATGAACTTTTTCAACTAAATTCATCCACCATAGATATGGAATGTCAATGTATTGTAACTACTGATGAGAGCTTAAGTAGGTCAATTGTGTGTAATATTTATAGACCTCCTCAGGGCAACATGTATAAATTCATTGAACTGTTAGAAACATTGGTTAGTAAAATAGTAAAGCTAAAATCACATTCTGTATACTTTATTGGGGACTTCAATATAGATCTATTGGATGTAAAATTAAAAGATGTAAGTGGTAAATTAATCACAATGATGTTACAATATGGGTTTATGAATTTCATAAAAACTGCTACAAGACATGGTGACAAAGACTCATGTCTGGATCTCATATTTACAGATGTAACTGATATTGAGGACAGTGGTACTATAGCCTTTGATCTGAGTGACCATGACATTGTTTATGCATCAAGGGAAAATCTGCTGAAAGATAACAAAAAAATAACTTTCACAGGCAGGTCATTAAAAAACCTGTCTCTAGATGTAACAAAGGGTAAATTTCTTTGAGAGCAATGATGTAAATTGGCTATGGGATTATTACTACAAACATATTTTAGAGGTTATAGACACGCTATGTCCTTATAAGCAATTTACTATTAGTAAACCAAGACAAGAATGGGTCACTCAAGATCTTTTGGAGCTCATTGCTGAGAAAGATAGATTGCTAGCACGCTCGCGTAAAACCAAAAATGATATAGATATTCAAATTGCAAAAGATAAGCGGAAATTACTAAATATTATAAATAAAACTACACGGAATAAACATGTAAATAAAATTACAGATGAATGCAGAAATGATCCGCAAAAATTTTGGCGAGTACTGGCAAAATTACTTCCTGGCAGACAAAAAGATAAGAAAGATATTTCTCTGCTGGATAATGATGATTCAGAAATTTTAAAATCAGATACCCCAGATTACATAAATGATTACTTTTCAAATATAGGTAATAACCTTGCTAGCAATTTGTCAGAACCATGGTCTTTTGATGGAGATGTGAATACCACATCTAACTTTGATGTTGTGCAAACAAATATTACTGACTTGGGTAATATTGTTAATAATATTGATATAACAAAGGCTTCAGCAGTTGAAGGTATATCCTCAAAAATATTGAAAATGTGTTTTGAGTGTACCCTGCGACAATTGACACACTTGTTTAATGTATCTCTAAGTACTGGTGTTGTTCCTAACACTTGGAAAAGTGCCACTGTAACTCCAATTTTTAAAAATGGTGATAGAAGGAAAGTGAACAATTACAGGCCTATTTCATTGTTACCCTTACCAGGTAAATTATTAGAACGAATACTGTAAACGTACTTTATTTCGCGCTGTACATATTTTCGCGATTTTCACGGAAATGAAAATGCGCGAAAATAAGTACAGAGCGAATATTTATCCAGTATTGGCACAGAACAACCATATTACAAAATGCGCGAATTTAAAAATGCGCGAAATTGTACTTTATGGCCAATTCGCGAAAATATACATGCGCGAAAATTTCTACGTTTACAGTAGTTCATACTCAATTGTCAAAATTTCTGGAAAGTAATAATTTATTGACTAATCAGCAAAGTGGGTATAGGAAAAATAAATCAACTATAGCGAGTGTTAGTGAGTTAACTGATGATATCTTGAGAAGTAGGAATGTGGGTATTAATACATTGGCAACCTTTTTCGATTTGAGGAAAGCTTTTGACACGGTTAATCATGAAATTTTACTTAAAAAATTAAAACTTTTGGGAATAAATGGATCAATTTTAACTTGGTTGGAAAATTATTTAAATAACAGATTTCAAGATACTTTTGCGAATAATAAATTATCTGGTAAAAAAAGTATGAATTGTGGAGTACCACAGGGATCAATTTTAGGGCCTTTATTGTTCTTAATCTATATAAATGATGTAACCTCAACTTGCAAGTCCTCTAAAATTATGTTGTTTGCAGATGATAGAGTTATATATAATTCAAATAGCGATGATAATCTAACAGTTTCTGAAATGCAGCATGATATTGACAGATTTGTTAAGTGGTGTGCTAAGAATAAGCTAACTGTTAACATTAAGAAGACCAAATACATGTGCTTTGGAGGTTCTAAATGTTTCAAAAATATGAATCTGACCATTTCTGGTGAAAATCTTATGAGAGTTCCCACTTATAAGTATTTAGGGGTAATCCTGGACTCAAAATTGACATATGAAAGTTTCATGAGAAACCGATTACGTACAATTGCGTACAGGACCTATCAATTGACGAAAATTGCTAGGTTTCTCTCAAAACAATCTCTATTGAATATTTACAAAGTTTACATATTGCCAATATTTGATTATGGAGATGTATTATTTATGAACTCCAATGTAACTACTTTAAACAAATTTCAAATTTTGCAAAATAGAGCCCTCAAAGTTTGTCTAATAAAACCAAAATTGACCCCAACTTGTGTTATACATAATGAGTCATCCATTAATCTCTTGTCTGATAGAAGAATTTCACATGCCTACATTGCGGGTTATAAGAGATCAAAAAATAATATTTATGTGAAAAAAAAAGTTGTCAACACAAGATTGAATAATGGGCCTGTGCTAATGAATTTTATTCCACACTGTGAATCATATAAAAGAAGTGCTGAGTACAGCTTGTCGGTTCTATGGAACAAATTGGCTCCAGAATTAAGGAATATACCTAATTTAATTGAATTTAAAGCCAAATTAAAAAGAGAACTGATTACTTTAATTCCACAAAAAGGAATTTATCAATAGGTACCTAAATGCTGTGATATCCTGTTGTCATATATATTTACATTTAATCTATCATATGATTTGCATTGTAATGGGATTTTTGCCACCAGATTCTGAGTCACTGTTGAGTCCTGTTAAGTCCTGTAATAATGGAGCGAAAATTATCTAAATTCTATAATAATGAGGTTTGATGCACATAGATAATTTTTTTAATTACTTGCTGATGCACATTAAGTTATTAATTGCTGATAATTTGATGTTGATTCCAAGCATTAAATTTAGATATATTCAATTACATATTAAATACCATGAGGTACAGCAATTTTATAAAAATTTTAATGTACATAGATATCAAATTAATTTAAATTATAATGGAGTGTATATATTGTTAATTATTGAACACTTATTACATGTATATATAATTAATCTGTATTAGTTTTAGTCATGAAATGTATATATTTATTATACAAGTACTCACTATATATTATACATTGGTTATAAAGGTGGCTAACAAAAACTGACCTCGGTCAAGCAGCAGCCTTTTCATTGAAAAACATTGAGGGATCAGAATACTCTGTCAAGTGTTATAAATATACCCGGATTTATTGTAATCAACGTTGGACAAATCTAGATGTATTATAAACCGTTGTTTTTCTATATGAATAAATTTTATCAAACTCAAACTCAAACTCAAATAAATAATAATTTTAAAAAGGCTCCCAAAATCAGCGATTTTACTATAAAAAGGGGTACTTTTTAACTCTAAAATAGTAGAAAGTGGGTATATTTGAGATCGATTAAAGACGATGGTGTCAGGTTTGTACTGGGAGTGCGGGAACCGGGAACGTTAGCCCCTTTTTCACAGTGGGTGACGCACTGGGGTCACATCCGTAGTCACACTGGGTATCTTTGACCCAGGGTACCCTGGGTCTCTGTGAGATGGTTTTCCAGCAAAAAACGCAGATTGTTCAGCTGATTTTGAAAATTCACCCTGCTTTTGTTTTTTGGTATTTCTCTCCCCAAAAAAGTTCATACACATCTCAGGAACTATCTTTCTCTTCCTGTTTTTCCCAAAATTTCCGTACAATTCTTTTTCCTAGTGAAAAAAGACAAATAAAAAATGTCAAAAATCACCCTGAAATCAAATCTGTGTGAACTAATGCTGAAGATAGGCCAGTGACCTTGAATCCTGACTTTAAAAGATGCACGTTCACACAGACTCCTATACCTGCAATGGTTAAAAGCAGGTGAGATGTTTTTATGAGACGCTTTTGAGCTGAAATTAAAGGTACACACAGAATTATTAAGGACCTCTCTTTTTTTATTTATTTTTTATTCAATCAATCACTAGTACAAGTGCTAGTCCGATTGAAAGTTTTTACCAGCTCACCAATGTTTCTAACCTGGCTACTTCAGAAAAAGTGTAACAATGAATGTGGGGGAACAAGAGAGAAGTGGAGTTACATTTGTATAAATCGCCGGAGTTTCGCTGACAAACACGTCAGACTCTAACCATAACAAGAAATATTATGAGTATTTACAACATGAGATGATGTTCAACAATACTCTGAGTAGTGCAAGCTACCCAAGTCGGTGTCACCTTGGTGACTGCTCCGAAGGAGTCTCAAAAGTGTCAATTCATGAAGCCAAGACTTTGATGAATGCACTGCAGTGACAACACAATAAAATGGTTGATCACTAGATTAGGAATGTATACAGAGAGAGGGTTGAATGGGTTGGGGGGGGGGTAGGATAGGATTTTGTCATACTTCATGAGGAGGTCGTAGGACTGGAGTAGATACTGGCTAATCAGGTTTGATGTGTAATACATGTATGAGGGGCTCACCTCACCTTGGAGGAGGAGTGTGCACAATGGCAAACTCCCATGTAGGGAGAGGGGGGGATACTTAGGCCAAAAAAAAAAGAAGTTTGTTTCCGGTAACACAACCCCCAAAAGAAATAGAAAAAAGGGGGCCATGTTACATGAAACAAAATCCCTCCACTTTTTTCTTTGGCCTAAGTCCAGAAATATAGCACTATGGTCCACCCTGTTTCTCCCCCCTGAAGAATGACCAGACCTAGAATAGTCTTAGCCGGGGTCTTAGCACCTGGGGCCATGGTCCATTCTTCAGGGTGGGGAGTAGTGGTATTTTGACCTATGTGGACCTTCTTTTCTTTTTGATCCTCTTTCCGCATCTCCACCAAGCCCTGGGTCATTTGTGATGTATATCACACAATCCATCTTTCTCTTTCAATTCAAGGTTTTTCTTTGCAACCTGAAGTTCATTTTCATTAACTATTTTTTCAATTTCACATGATCTCTTGGCTCTCTTGGGCCTCTGTAGTACAGAGGCGTAATCACATTAGCCTATATTGTTCATGTCAGGTCGATGAATTAACTTTTTTTCTACTCTCTTCTGTTCTTGGGGGCTGCCATCTACTCAAAACCTCTTGGCATCGGATCGACTACTGCCACTTTTTAGCCATACTAATATTTCTTCATCTTCTGCATCCTTACTTCGGACTTAACTATTTCATGGACGTCTTCTCCAATGGACAGGTCATGGTCCAGTGCCTGGGCGACTATCAGGGGAGAACTAGAAGCACGCTGAGTATTTTTCTGGAAAACTACCACATGTTTGTCAAACACATCCTGATTAACAGTCTGTAAGAACACAGCAGTTACTTAAGTGAGAATATGAAAAAACTGCAATTCATCCTCTTTCATGGGGCTGCATTCTTTTTAAAACAAATCTGGAGAAGATGGGGGAATACAGGACACCTAAGGGTTTTCATGCAATTTCTGCCTTTCTGGTGACCATAAGCAAAATAATTTTTTACCTACTTTTTAAGCATTCCTCTTATATATTTAACTGTGTTGAAGAAAAATGTCCTCAAACTCCCTAAGGTACAATGGTTGTAGTTAATAATTTCAAAGATTTTGTGACCCATATTACCCCACGGTGGGGTAATACGGGTCGCCATTGTGGGGTAAGACGGAACAGAATAGGAATCGTTAGTGAAAATGGCCAAATATCTTTCATGCATGGGTGGAATTCTTTGACTGAGAAGCCTTTGAGGTACCTTAACAAAATATATGATGATTTGAACTGTCCCAAATCATTATAAAGATACTTTGTTACCTCAATAAGTGCCATATGCCTATTCTTGTCAAGAGAAATTTTGTCAAACTATTAAACAATTAGCAAAATTTTGCAAAAATTAAGTGTTTACATCATTTCCATGGTAACCAGAATGTCATGATATACCCAAAACGCTATCTATTAGATGGGGCTCCTATATAGCTTTAATTCAAGCTATTTTATGACCATTTATGTTGAGATGCACAGTGAGCCAACCCGAGGGGAGGGCTACATTGGCGGATACGGCCTTGCCCCCCCCCCCCCAAAAAAAAAATAATTCTGTGCTAAAATGCGTGAGAATGCACCATTTCAAATCTAGACCATCAAAATCAAAGTCCATGTGTATGGCTGCTGCACTTCGCTCACGGGAAAAGGACAGTTATTTCAGATTGGCCAGGTTTGGGCCCCCCCCCTCTAGACAATCCTGGATCCACCACTGGGCTATACCAGGCGGACAGACCACACTCTACCATATGACGGACAAGCCAGGGTGAGATGCCTTATATAGGGGGCTCCCAGGTCAGTTTCACCCTTGTCCATGCACCAAGCACTACCCCCTCCCCTGGTCACCAGTAGGTGGGTGGGGGAGGGGGTCCAACACTAGTCAACCCTGGCCTTCTTAGTACACAGGCACCGGGGTGGTTCGTAACCAGGAGGTGGGCAGTGCCGAGTTTTTAGACTAGACTTGCCTCAGGGCCCCAGTCTGAACTAGACAGGCAGGTTTTTTTTATTTTATTTTTTTATTTGTTGATTAAAAAATAAAATTGGCTGAGAGGGTTCTATCTCTCTGGTGGTTGACTGGGTTACGGTTTCAACATTAGTCTCATCAGGAGTTTTGTGGTGGTTAAAAGTTAGGGGTGGGTAGGGATAGGGAGATTGTGCCTCCTCTATTGCCCTACCCTAGTGCAGGAGGTGGGTCTGTGTAATAGACTTGCCTCCACCTCACTCTTAACCAAGGAGTGAGGACTGAAAGTTCCTAACTGGGGTGTTCAAAAGTATTAAACACTCGTGTAGGGACAAGGGAGCTAAACTTGTCCCAGTAATATGGGAGAAACATCAGTGAATAACTGATTTGTGCAATTTTTTGTTTGTCCGGTTTGACAGTGCTATAAGTTGGGTAATTCCCACACAGTGTACACAAGCCTATTACTAATTGTAACGGGTTGTCATGAGTCCCAATTGTTTTAGTAGGGACCCACCGGGGCAAAAAAATTTTTACCAGGCGTGAGTGTTTGTTTCAACCATATACACTGTCCATAGTGTTCAAACCCCGGGGAGCCTGAGTTCCAAGTCTGTAAATCCAGTTGAACAGTTTGAGGGCCTTTTTGCTGACTGGGTGTTCATAGACAAAGTCCAGTACATAGACCTTCATGTCATTGTGTATGTCATGACCGGGTAGACCGAAGTGGTATTGTACATCGGTGTGAAGGTTCCCTTTCAGTGTGTCGTATATATGACGACGAATCCGTATTTTTAATGGCTTCTGTGTTTCACCTACATACCTTTTCTGGCATCTGGTGCACTCAATGCAATAAATTACATTAGAGCAACAACATTTTCTTAGTCTCAAAACTCAATTTGGAATCGTATTTTTCAATATGTCCTGTTTTGTGCAGTTTTTTACAGTGTGGGCAGTTTTTTTGTTTTTTGAAATGTTTGGGCGGGTATCCTCTGCTACCAGGTGATCATAGTGAGTCGCAGTCCCACTAAGTGGTCCCTGAGATTTTTAGGTCTCTTGTAGCTGTTGCACCATCCTCGTCTGTGCATTTTCTTAGTGGATTTGGATCCACCAAGATGGTCCCAGTTACCAGCCACAATCCTTTCTAGACTGTGGTCGTTGGTTCTGAAGGTTGTCGTTAGGAAGATTTTATCTTCACCGACCGGCTGTATGTCCTTGGGTGTTGGCGCCAGTAGTTCTTCTCTACTTTTGCCCTCACATTTCATAAGGGCCGATGCTAGTAGTTTATCGGGGTAGCCACGTGACCTGAAGTGCATGATCATTGTTCTGACATGCTTCCTGTAGTGACTCTCGTTACTGCAGATTCTCTTTATACGAATCATTTGACTGTATGGGAGGCTCTTTTTGCAGTTTGGTGGATGTGCCGAGTCAAAATGGAGGAAACTGTGTGAGTCTGTTGGTTTACAGAACAGATCTGTGTACAGTTTGCTATTGGTGGCAATTTTGACCAGAGTGTCCAAGAAATGCACTTGGCGGGTTGAGTGTTCCGCCGTGAATTTGATGGTTGGGTGTGCGTTGTTCAGATGGTTGAACCATGAAGCCAATTTTAATGGTCCGTGGTTCCAGACAAAGAAGACAGCGTCTATATATCTGAGCCAAACGGTGGGTTTGTATTCATGTAGGGCCAATAATTCTTTCTCTAGCGCTGACATAAAAATACAAGCATAGGAGGGTGCCAGGCGTGTGCCCATTGCAGTGCCTCCTATTAGTAGGTAATGACTCCCGTTATATTGAAAATTGTTCCTTTTTAGGACCATTTTCAATAGGTGCACGATTGAGCTGTTTTTTGGGTTAGCCCAGTCTGATCTATTTCTAGATAATGTGCGGGAAATGACATCTATACCTTCATCATTGGGGATGTTGGTGTAGAGAGATCCTACGTCTAAGGTACCAATGATGGTTTGTTTGGTAAGACCCTCCAGAGAGTTAATTTTATTAACGAAATCTGTAGTGTCCTTGACGTAGGATTTGATCTGTCTGGCAATAGGTTGCAGGAAGATGTCTACAAAAGCAGATATCTTCTCTGTTGCACAGCCATTGGCGCTGACTATGGGTCTGCCAGGTGGAGGTGTTATCTCCTTGTGTATTTTGGGCAAGAGATATATGTGTGGTGTTCTCACAGTTGTGTTGGTGAAAAGACCTGCCACTGCATTTGTGATTTCTCCATTTCTTACCATGGAGTGCACATATTTATTGACCTCTAACATGTATGAGTTGCTCGGGTTTTCCCTGAGTTTGACATAAGTGTTAGTATCATTGAGTTGTCTATAGGCCTCTTTGGCGTAATCTGCTATGTCTTGGATTACCAAAGCCCCACCCTTCTCTGCTGGTTTAAAAATGAGGTTCTTGTTGTGGGCTAAAGATCTCAGTGCTTTCCGCTCGCTGTTAGTGACATTTTGTTTAATGCTACTGACCGGTTCAATTTTATGCAGACATATTTCATTGAATGAAATGAAGGTCTCTAGGTTTATAGAGCCGTTGGGGGGTTTCCAAGAGGAGGGTGCTTTGAATTTCTTCAAATCACATTCCCTTGAGTAAGGAGCTGATTCAAGTTCTGGGTATTTACCCAGGTCTTTTTTATCATCGTCCTTGGACCAATAGTGGATGGTTCTCAGTTTTTTGTGAAACACATCCAGTTCTTTTCTGAGATCACCAGGCTCCGTACGGAGTCTGGTGGGACAGAATTTGAGTCCTTTCTCAAGCAGGGTTTCTTCTGACACATTCATAAGTGCACAAAGGTGTTCTAGGTTATCAGAGTCCGTAGTGACAGTATTGTCAGACAGTTCATGTGAGGGTCATTTGCCTTTGTTCTTGTCGTTATGGTCTCGGCCAAACTTCTTGGCGACATTCTCTTTTCCGAGGACGTCAGCCCCCCATGCTGCTTCCGCAGTGCGTTTGGTGGGTTTCTTGGTTTTCTGCTTGGGCTCCTCCTGCCTCTGAGTTTGGTTATCCCGGTTACCATGGTTACCGCCCTGGTTACCACGGTTACCACGGTTACCCCGGTTGACCCCGATGACCACGTCCACCTCTGGGGCGTTGGTTGTTCTGTCCAGCTTGTTTAGACTGTTTGGGGCGGTTCTGACTGGGGGTCTTTTTCCTGTCAGCTGCAGTGTGTGACCCTTTGATGGGGGTCAGGCAGTGGGGCTCGTATTTCTTGAGCCCACTGCGTGCCACTGCATTCCTTTCATGGTACATCTTGCGGGTTTCCCGGTGGGTCCCAGAGTCTACATTGTTGTAGGCTCGTTTGAGGAGGGTTTCAATCTCCTCTGGTGTGCCGGTGTCCGGGGGGATATTTTTGTCCACAGCGTCCTTGGCGATAGCAGCCTGTTTGATACAGGCTTGTATCTCAGGGCCAAGGAAGTCGACCACGGCCTGAGTTTTCAGCCGTGCTGACTCCTTGCTGATCCTCGTGAGGGTCTTACGCAGGGCTGTCTCTTTGAGCATCCAGTGGTCAGGGGCTGTGAAGCCCCAGGCCCAAGGTTCGTGCCTGTCCGTCTCGACAAGTTTGGAGTAGTATCCTTTGCGCACCTCGTGTTTGGCAGCCTCGATGAGGTTGTGGCGATGGGTGCGAAAGATGTCCCTTATCTCGCCTTGGAGTATATGTAGTTGGAAGTCCGGCTGGAAAGATAGATCAAGAGAGTCAGTGTCAGATAGATCACTATCATCATCACTAAAATTGAATTCATCAAAATTAGGGGGTTGGGTTTGTTTTTTGTTACCCGTTTTCTTGATTTTAGGACTGTGGCCCGCAACCATGTCTTTGGTTGCGGTGTCAGATTTGTTACTCATGTTGGAGAGGACTTTGAACCTGTTACCAGATAAAATATTATTGGTAATTTGTTTAGACATCAGTTTAGAGGAGACATTGTTCATGGTCTTTCTGAGTTTTTCAGTGATTGTATTGACTGAGTCCTGGGTGTTAGGGGAAGGGTTACGCCGCTGTTTTTTATTGACGGTAGGCGAGTTGTGGGAGTTGAGTCCCATGTCTTCCCCTTGTTCTGTCTCCAAATGGGACAGGGAGGGGGATTTGTCGCCATCGCTGTTTATGTTGAGATGCACACTAGAAACAGCAAAAATTGTGAATTCTCCTTGATGTTCAAATTGACCCTGAAATTTCTTGTATTTTCATGCCGCCATTTTGGAATATGGCCGCCACACAAAGCATGACCATATGCAAATTTAAAACATGAAAATCTCACAAAGAACTAAGTTTATTTAGATATCTTGAAAAAATGTAGTTTCTGCAAAGGCACTCTTTCATGTGGAAGTTTTAAATAAGATTAATAGCTGAAAATTTTTGTAGAAAAGATTTATACAAATTGCCATAGGGATTGCCTTTGACCCGTATTACCCCACTGAAAAATGAGGTTGGGGTAATACGGGACACCACACAAAGAGTGGTGTCAATTCCTAGACACTTCACAGAAAATAAGCAAACCATATATAATTTTTATAAGCTATTGGGTGTTTTATCCTTAGCACCTGAAACCAGAAAAAATATTACCATTTTGCTCAAACTAGGGGCTTACATAAATAATGATGTGTCTAATTATGCTTTACTAATCAAGATGTCAGCCCTCAATATTACAGGAATGTAATTTTATTTTCTGTGTACAATTCAAATAATAATTCCTTCGACAACATAAAAAATGCTGCAATATATATGATCTGATGCCTATCTTTTATTATAAAACCAAAACTGAGTTCTTAGTGTTACCTTTCAGTAAGAAATATCGGGCGGGAACAGAACCTGAGATTGTTGCAAGTATTGACACTAGGGCGAGCCTTGGGCTCGGTTAGCAGGTGGTGGCCATGTTGTATACCGGTCTGTGCTCGCTCGGACATCAGACGTCCAACATGTATGCTCTAGCTCGACAGGCTCAAGTTGTGGTTTTGTAATGGAGCAGCCGGACCCTGGTGCTGAGGTGGGGCCCTACAGTACACCCAATTACCCCTCAGCATGTAAGGACGCTTATAGTGAGATCAATTCTATCATATTACAGGAAATTGACTCGGGCAAGTTGAGTCTAGTTGACAGTGCTCCACATTGTATCCACGCCCTTGGAGCAGTCGAGAAGTCAACAGGGGGCTATAGGCCTATAACTGATGCCAGTAGGCCGGTGTCGGAGTCAATCAATAACTTTATGTGTGAGACTTTTCATAGTTTTAGATATAAGTCTGTGGACGATGTAACTGCCAACATGACACCGGGTTGTTATTTATCAGTCACTGATGTGGCAGCAGCCTACCGCTCATGTTTAGTTAAAACCGAGGATAGAAAATTCCAGGGCTTGTCTTGGATGATAGAAGGAGAGGAGAAATATATTGTGGACAATTTCTTGTCATTTGGTACCAGGGCAGCCCCTTATATTTTTTTTAAGATTACAGATTCAATTTCGAGATTTATTAGTTGGACTTCTTCAAAGGTCGCCGTAAGGCAACAAGACGTCAAATTCAAAGGTTATGTGGTGTAGTAGCTCATTGTGCTCAAATGGTGAGAGGTGGGAGAACCTTCTCTCGTAGGATGATTGCTCTGCTCTCCAGGTTTGTGCCTGGTAAACGTTATGTGACTCTGACAAAAGCATTTCACATGGATCTGGAATGGTGGGAGGAATTCTCTAGAAGCTTTAATGGCTTGGCGAAAATCATTGACGTGTCCGGTTGGGGAACAGCGGAAATCTCAACAGACTCATCAGGTACCGGTTATGGGGCGATTCATAAAGAGGACTGGATCTGTGGTTGCTGGCAGAAGCAGATCAAAAGTGTGGATGTGTATCACGATCATGCTCATCCTCCCCCTGAGGAACATATCCCTGATAACATTAACGTGCAAGAATTGTTTCCAATATTGGCGAGCCTGAATCATTGGAGAGAACAGTGGGTAGACAAGAGGATTGAGTGTTATACTGACAATACCCAGGTGGTTTCTGCTATCAATAAGGGGACCAGTGAGAATCTAGTGTCTTTGGATTTATTAAGACGTATATTTTGGAGATAAACTGTCATTTAATAGCAATACACCTGCCCGGCCATATGAACACATGGCCTGACTACCTGTCACGGATATCTGAGAATAGGGAGACTAAAATACCGCTCCATTTATGTTGCAGAGGCGGCAGCCTGGTGTAATCAGCTGGACCGCAAGGCAGCAGAGATGAGAGCTCAGGCTTGGTCGTCTGCAACCTGGAGGACTAAATTATCACAATGGAGGAGATATCTCAGTTTTTGTAAGAGGGCAAATTGTACGCCTCTCCCCACCACACTTCAGACAATGTGCAGATACATGGTGCATCTCTCTTCTACGTTGACCATCGACAATTACATCAGTGGAGTAATTAGTTTGAACAGTTATAACGGTCATGATGTGGCGCGACTTCGTCAGGATTTTGTGTTCAGAACAACCCTAGCTGGGGTTAGGAGAGTATTAGCAGACCCGAGCCCGGAAAGGCCTACACTTTCGGTGGGGAACTTGTTGGATATGTTTCAGTGTTTGGTATTATCAGACAGTAACCAGTTGGTGATGTGGACCTGCGTAGTGGTGGCATTCAGGGCGCTACTGAGGAAAAGTAATTTAGTGCCGAATACTAGGTCAGATGTCAATTCTAACTCGGCGCATTTTCTACGTCGGGGTGCCTTGAGTTTCCAGGAGTGGGGTGTATTGATATGTGTGTCCAGTTCTAAAACAATCCAGTATGGGCAGAGACTACATAAGATACTGGTAGCTTGTTCACCTGGATCACCCCTGTGTGCTTCATCGTTGCTGAAGAGGCACATGGACAAGCATGATGATCTGCCTCGGGACTCGCCAGTGTTTATGGTGGAGGGAAGCACAGTTTGCACTCCCCTGCTATACCCAGCATTGTTAAAGTTCTTGAAGAATTTATTATGCATGATAAACATGGATGTGAACAGGTCTGGTATGCATTCTCTCCGTCGGGCCGGGGCGGCCTACATGCATGGCCTAGGTTTGACTCTGGAGGACATCAGGGAGGCAGGAGATTGGTCAAGTATGGCTGCCCTGATTTATTTGACAAAGCCCATGGAAAACCGTATCATGGTGGACATGAAAGTGGCTCAAGACTTGGTGGTTATGTGTGATGTTTGATGTATTGATGTTTGATGTATTGGGTGTTGGCGGACAAGTATATTTGTGTCAGCCCCAAGTCCATATGTGCCTTACAGTATCCTTGTCTTATACCCTAATTGTCGGGCTCGGCTAGCAGGTGGTGGCCATGTTGTATACCGGTCAGTGCTCGCTCGGACATCAGGCGTCCAACATGTATGCTCTAGCTCGACAGGCTCAAGTTGTGGTGTTTTTTTTCTTGTTTCATGAGTTTAATAAATAGGGCTGACAAGTATATTTGTGTCAGCCCCAAGTCCATATGTGCCTTACAGTATCCTTGTCTTATACCCTAATTGTCAATAGACTGAAATGAGTGTCCCTTATTACCCCATGGCCCGTATTACCCCATCTTCCCCTAGGGCATGTATGCTACACTAGTCTGATATGTTGTTGTATATGTGGGCGACGTCACATGTTGCATGGATGCATTTTCATAAATATCCCTAATATAATAAGAGAGCACTCATGTGTTTTTCAATCATTATACCATATATACCGTAGTGGCTTGAATAAGCGCAGGGGTCTCAAATAAGCGCAGGTCTTGAATAAGCGCAGGATAAATGAGGGTATTGAAATGAAAATTTAGGCCATTTTTGTATCTTGAATAAGCGCAGGTCTTGTATAAGCGCAGGGTAAATGGTACCATCGAAATTAATAAGCGCAGGTGCGCTTATTCAAGCCACTACGGTATGTGCACACCGACTTATCTTTTAAGACAGCATCATAGGATGAAACAAAGGATTACTATCAGGGAATTCCATGATGTGACAGACGTTGTCACGTCTGTCATGAGGGAGGGGCCGCAGGTCCCTCCCGAGGGACAGGCGTGACAACGTCTGTCACATCATGGAATTCCCTTCTTATTCCATGTTTAAATAAAAGTTTGAACATTCAGGGGCGGATCCAGGGGGGGTCCTGGGGGTCCGGACCCCCCCCCTTTTGGTCCGCTCATAAGGTTGTTCAAATAGACTTTGCCAAGGGTGGACCCCCCCCCCCCTTTTGGTCCACCCCTGATGTCCACCCCCAAATGTGCTATAAAGTGCAGCAATTGGCATCAATGTTTTCAAAAAAATTTCACCCTTGGAGTAGACTAGAATGCTCTAGAGTGTACCAATTGGCATCTATATTTTCAAAATTTTCTGAACCTCCACTTCCAGATGCCCACTTAGAAATGGCAGCATCTACCTGATAAAGGGGCAGATTCAGGGGGGTCCAGACCCCTTCCCCCTTTATGTAGACCCATAAGGATGTCCACCGGAAAGTCAGTGTACAAACAATGAACTTGTATGTCTATAGACGCATTGGAATGGGATGGTCCAACTACAGAAGGTGGCAGGGAATATGAGGTGGTCACTGCCAGCCTGTTTACACTGCTATAATCTTCATCGAGGGAGGTCAACTGCTAACAGGACAGCTACCCCTGGACATCTATGTACTAACTTTGGGGTGCACCAGAATGCTATAAGTGCATCAATTCACATCTACATTTTCAACATTTTCTCAACTTCAACATTTTCTCAACTTTGGGGTATACCAGAATGTTTTAAATTGCATCAATTGATATTTATTTCCTCAAGGTTTTCTCAACCTTGGAGGACACCAGAATGCTATAAATTGCATCAATTGACATCTATATTTTCAAAAAAATATCAACCTTGGGGTTCACCAGAATGCTTTAAAGTGTGTCAATTGTCAAATATATTTTCAACATTTTCTCAGGCTTGGGGTGCACCAGAATACTATATATATTGCATCAATTGACATGTACATTTTCAAAATTTTCTCAGTGTTGGAGTTCACCAAAATGCTATAAAGTGCATCAATTGACAAATATATTTTCAACATTTTCTCAACCTTGGGTTAGACCGGAGCACTTCAAATTGCACCAATTGGCATCTATTTTTTCAATTTTTTTTCTCAGCCTTGAGGTTGACTAGAATGCTATAAATTGCACCAATGGACATCTATATTTTCTAAAATTTCTCACCCTTGGGGGCATGCCCCCAAGCCCCCAAAGATGATCTAAACATGTTGCTTTCAATGCCCGTAGCGCTGATAATTTAGGTGTATTAAACTTCATACTTCTGGGGTGGACCCCCCCCCCCCCTTTTCAAAATCCTGGATCCGCCCCTGAACATAACTACTTAAATTACTACATGATCAGCTTTATTTTGCTATGAAACGAGCAGTTTTTGGTGCGATACGGGCCGTGACCTACTTAAAATAACGTGACCTACTTAGACTAACATGACCTACTTCAAAGTGTGACGGACGTGAGAAGTTATTACCCACTTATACATTCTAGTACTTAGTCAATGTACGTACTTTGCAAACATGGAATACTGTGATTCTCCTATGTGTGCGCATAACAACGTCCTTTGGGACGAGTGTGCAATAAACAAATTGAATTGAATTGAATTGAATAGTACCCGGTAGACTTATGCTTGACAACATGCAGCCACTCCCTCTTACTGGAGATAGTTGATGCAGGCCTAGATTAGCCACAGCTGGGGTTCATCACTGCATAAGGGTGGTAGGACTAGGGTTTCAAATGTATGAGTTTGGTTTGGTTCCAGATGACAAGATTATTTTATCAATTTGTTTAAATAGGTACACGGATCAGGGGCCCTGCAGACAAAGGGCCCCATGACAATTGGCCCTCAGGAATATCGGCCCTATGTCTAATAGCCCTGCGGAAGATTGGCCCCATGATGAATGGCACCCTGACTTTAGGCCTCCCGGATTATAGGCCATTTCCCTAACGCCCGAGCATATTAGGTGATACTAACGTCCGAGTATGGTCCATGCTAACGTCCGAGTATGGTCCATACTAACGTCCGAGTATGATCCATACTAACGTCCGATCCCTGGCCATACTAACGTCCGAACACAGGTCACACTAACGTCCGAACACAGGTCATACTAACGTCCGAACACAGGTCATACTAACGTGCGAGTATAGCCTGTGATCGGACGTTAGTATGGTCAGGGATCGGACGTTAGTATGGTCAGGGATTGGACGTTAGTATGGTCAGGGATTGGACGTTAGTATGGCCAGGGATCGGACGTTAGTATGGCCAGGGATCGGACGTTAGGGACATGGCCTATTGTCCGGAGGGCCTAGAGTCATGGGGGCCGATTGTCATAGGGCCTATTGTCAGGGGGGCCAATCGTCATGTGGCTAAAATGCTGAGGGCCTGTTGTCCCAGGGCCGATTGTCAGGAGGGCCCCTGGCCCGGACACCACCTACGGCACATATTACTACCGTGGGTGTCCAAGTCAATGCCAGGTAGCTCTAGATGGGTCTTCTAACTGAAGAGTTTTGCTTGCCAGTCCCTCTCCTTGTCAAAGTGACAAGGCAGTGCCAGGTTTGCCGACTCTGGATTTTTTTCTCTGTGTTATATTACACCTGAACTCTTTAAGTGTGGTATGTGCGGGTATGTCTGTCTATAACCTGGCACAGTGCATTAGTTAGTGTTGATAAGCTGTGGGCGCATGGAAGCATAACCCGAGCTAACGCAACTCTCACAGGACGTTATTAGATTAAGTAAGTGAGACTGGTGAGATCCTAAACGTGGGCCCCGGGCAGCCCTCATTACGGCGGTGGGGCGTCGGTAAAGCAGGCCGGGAATTAAGCAGCAGCCGGGGCGGGGATGCAGTTAACGCCTCATTGTTTACCTGCACAGCGCCATATGGGGGGCGCCTAGTCGGGGCGCTCACCGCCATAATTAGATACATGCCCATCGACACCAATTAGCATGGAGCATGCTAGCTTATTAACGGATGGCATAATCCCGCTCCTCCCGGCGTGTGGGAGGCTGCTTTACTGACCCGGTTTGACTCCCACATAGACTCTATCTCAGGTACAAACATGCACCAGCAACAACTCCCGACGATACATCCCCATCCACCCGTTCACCGTCTTCCTAAAGATGAGCAATGCTCTGGTATAGCACTCTGGGGTGAAAATAAAAGGCACCTGAACACATCTGGTGTCAGATCAGACATTTCTCAGGTGGCACCACCTGGCGGTAGTCACAAAATAAACACATAAGGTCACGTGGAAGTAAATGGTGCATCTTTGGCCAAAAGGTCGATTTCAGGCCCAAAACAGGGCAAAATGGGACTAATCCTTGCTACCTGTGGATAAAAGTGACTTTCTTGAGATTGTCATGGCCATGTCCATCATACAGGCTGAAACATTGTGTGTGAGGGATTGTTTAATAAGGTTAGAGCTAAGACTTAGTGTGGTCAACAAAAATGGATGGCTGCGTTTGCGCCTTAGGCCAAATAAAAAAAAAGGTTGGTTTCCGGTAACATGGTCAGACAACCCAGACCCGGCCGGTCGGATTTTTTTTTTTTTTTTTAATTTTTTTATTTTAAATTTTCTCATTTTAGGCCTATTTTTAGCGTTTTTCCTCTAAAATCCTTACAAATTATCCGATTTACAAACCGTAAAAACTGGTATGTAGGGAAAAATTTGAAAAAGAGAAAAAAAGAGGGGGACCCGGCCCTGTTTTGCTAGACCCGGTCGGGTGACCGGAAACAAACTTTTTTTTTTTTTGGCCTTATGCTACATAGAAACATAGAGGAATAATAATACTTCCTCATGACCATAAGACACAAACTACTGACAGAGTAAAGCAAACTTAATTCTGTTGTGCATGGGAGTCTAGACCCCGGGAGTCTATAGTGATAAAAGAGTCAAATAGGGGTTGAAACCTTAAAATATGACCACCCCGACAATTTCTTTATTTCCTTAGATTAAAAAAGCACGTTAACAATCAATGGCCAACACATATGAACTCGTTTTAGGTTGTGTGTGTGCTGGTATTGAGTGTGTGTGTGTGGGGGGGGGGGGGGGGGGGGGGGCACGTGTCGTCGGCTGCCGGGAGGCCACAGCCCCCATATAAAACCAGCCTACATCATACATGTAGCTCCCTGCCCTACAAACACGCCGTCCGCTGGGGGTGGGGCAGGGTGCAGGGTCACCACCACCAGTGTCCCCATTTAAAAGACGATTAATTTCCATGATGAATTGGACATTGGTCTGCGAAGGGGGTGGAGGGGCGTGGTGCGGGAGTGTGCCGGGGGAGGGCGGCTCTCTCATCTATGCACGCGGCCATGGAGTATCTTCAAAACGTCTGTCTCTGATAAAGTAGTATGTGCCGTTGTGTTCTAATGCTGCACAGCTGTCCACTTGAGTAGCCTGCACGGTACTGATCCCATATTGACTGTATACTGGAACGGCAGATTCCTGACCAGAAGAGAAGAGCTAGGCGTCATTTCTCTTCTCTTCCCTGACCCCCCCCCCCCCCCCCCCCCTCTCCCTCCCCCATGCCTGTGGTGAGGGCGGGCCCGATCCTGGCGCCCTTGCCTGTAATTGACAGAGATTAGTTCTCAGTCCCAGTTTGCCCCAAAGACGGGGATCAAGACGCGCGGCCCCGCAGCACGCCGCCCCGGCCACCACCAAATGGAACACTTGGCCTCGGCGACCGGAGAATAATTGTCGGGCCGAAGCACACGGTGCGCCCGGCGCTCCCGCTACATTAGATCTAATTGTGGCCGACTCAGGATCACTTTGGCCCGGGCTGATCTAATTTGAAAAGGCAATTTTCGGATGCGGGCACTAGAGACGGGCGGCGTGTATTGGGTGGGAGCCCCCGGGGTGGCCGGGAGCCGGGAGTGGCGGCTGAGCAGAAGCCGTTTAGCTGGGTGAGAGCTGATTGAGCACGACCTGCTCAGGAAGTGCTCGGGGAGCAGTTGGAGGAGCAGGTCAGGGGGAGGTTGGCGACCAGGCTGAGGGAACAATAACCGGCAGGTCACCAGAGTGGTGGGCACACAGCCCATGTAATGTAACACGAAAACAGGCACCGCTGTGCAACCTTGACTGCAGGGACAACTGTGTCCTGGGGTCTGGTTTTTATGTACTCACTTTGTCACAAACCCCTGGAGATTGTATGGCAAATTATTGTCCTCTTCTAGATTCGTACCACCGACATGGCCCAGTCTACATGTGTTAATAAAATGACATTAATTGCATGGACCATCAACTATTTTGTAGGTCAGATGTCATTTGTTTTGGAGTTGGCACAACTTTATTCCGAATATGGATGACTTCCTGAATGGCAACTTGGTAAGCCATGCATTGTACATGTATGGTGAACATTCTACCACAACAGAGTGAACAGTGTACTCCCTGTACGACCAGAGCGTGGTACATGTCCGTACATCAAGCCTCAGACACACCGCTCAGGTCGTCTCCAACATGAGAGGCCCCGCGAGCTGCTGCCCTCTGGTGGTACATCTCAGAAGTAGCCCGGGAGACGCGGGTTCGCCGTGCGGCATGTGCTGAGTCAGCTGCTGCAGGTAACGCGCCTCCAGCAGGAACACCTGTCGGTGCATATAGTCATTAGCGACACCACCTTTAACACCTCCGACCTGTTTACAGGTCACACCTACAAACCAGTTATGTCCCTGGACGCTCTCCAACTGCATGAACCATAAAACCCCGCATGTTGGCTAATACCCGTCATTGTCATTAATAATTAAGGCTCTTTGATGGTCCCAGAAGGCGGCCGTAATCCCCAGCACGGCTGGGCCAGATGGCGTGGCGGGGGCCTGCAGGAGTGTGAATGGTGGCGGTAAGCGCAGCTCGGGGCCCACCACGCCCCTGGGTCCCCGCCCTGCCCTGCCCGGAGTGTGGCGTCTAGACCCACCATGGCTTCTGGCCTTTGTGTACCTTATACAAATGCAGTAGCTGAGGTAGTGTGGCTGATTTCAATATGGGGACGGGTCATCTTCTTCTCCCTGTACAAAAAGTAGCATCAAGCGCCGGGAGTGTAGCACTTTTATTAAATGGTGAAAGTTTCTACTCAATCTATGGCCCGGATACATTCACTCCCGCATTCCCCCTAAATGTACCTCAATAGTGTTGCGCTATAAAATCAATCCGTTTTTTTTTGTATCAGAATGAATTCACCCATCAGGTGATGTTCTAATAGTTCCAGGAATTCGGGATTGTGATCGGATGGGATGTTTTTTCTCAGATTATTTTGAAAAGGGGCTATTCAAGTATGACGTCATCGATATAGGGAAAAGGTACGGGGCTATATAGCCCGTATATATAGAATAACGACATGGCCATGCTTTTCCGTTATTGTACATGTATGACAAAGGGAGTGGCGGGGGCGGGAGGTCTTGTAAAATGACTGAAAAGTGAGGACGTCATAGCTCCCCCCCCCCCCCAAAAAATAAAAATAAATAAATTACAAACTGTATATGTAGCAAATACCCAACTCCCGCCTTTCCTGTATTACATGTGCACATGTTTGTTAATTTGGTGTGTTCTTCTCTGTTGCATTGTGCCAGTCGGAATGTACCACCAGGGTGACGTGACGAATCCTGTTTTACGACCAATAGTAAAATCTATTTCACAAGATTTCCTATACAAATGTTTGGAAATTAATGTAAATAGCTCATTCTGCCAGCTACAAATATCCTCGTCAATTGCAAATATTGCAATATTGACGAAAATCGCAATATGACGACTGACGAGTCTGTTCTGAAAGAGCCTCCAGGAGGTGGTGGTACATTCTGGCAGTGGCGCATTCTGGCAGTGGTACATTCCGTATAGATACACCCAGCGGGGATTATCAATACTATAGTCCCTATTTGGTAGGAATACCTCCTAATATATGCAGCATGTCATGCATTAACTGTTATATTATAAAGAGTAGTCTTCTATCTTGACAGAAAGAGAATCTAGGTCGACTATTTCGAGAAGCCAGAGAGGTCATACAATGTCAAAGATAGAAGTGGTGGAAGTTTCTGTCAGCGGGAGTTCATTCTCCGTGTCACAAGCCTGGGGGGGGGGGGCACTGAGGTATGATTTGGGTACCGACTGCAGCACGGCTTTCCGGAGCGGTGGTGGTCGATTGTCAGTAGGGCTAAAAAGGAGGGGCGGTTACTCCATAGCTGTGATAGCTGTGTGCGAGCATGTGTACTAGCAAGCCTATGTATATGTCAAGAAGACGTATGTACGTGTGATAAACTACCTCGGTGATAATATATCTATGTATTTATGTGTCACATTTGCTGTGACGACCTAGGAAAAGATAAAGATGCCTTCTACTAATGTAAAATCCCAGCTGAACACTGATACCGGTACTTACTGTACTCAGCTAGTCGCCGCTGCATACTGCATTTTCCTGCCTGCTTGTATATTTGTTGTCATGTATTTGGATAAGTGATAGAGAATTTACTTAAATATGAAATTGTATGAAAAACACCAGTTGCTGATGATATGCTATGTGAGTAGTATTATTATTATCATTTCTCAGATGTATGTTGCGTTGGCTGTAATCGAAAGACACTACTGGTTAGTGGATTTGTGCCAATAAAAAATATTCAAACTCAAACTCAAACTCAAGGTTAAAACAGTCTATGGTCAACCAGGGACGTATCTTATGTATCTCTTACATCAGCCTGTTATGTAACCTACACTGGGCCCCTGTACCTCACCTTTTCCCAGTGTCCTGGTCACCACAGACGCTCTTGGTGTCAGGTTCCTTTACCCAGCTCAAGTAAATTCTCTTACTGGTTGGAAAAAGGAAGGGCGGTCACCCCTAATCTCATTGGGAATGAGGGCATAAGGCTTTCTGGATGAAGGTTTCTTGAGCTTACACAGCACAAATTAATCACAAAACCATGTCTGATTGTTAGAAAGGGTAAATTGTAAAGTTTGCAATGCGGATAGGTAACTTTGCAATTTTAATTGGTAAGCTTGCCATTGCTCTGTCTGGACCTCAAACCTCACTTTCTTCATAATAGGGGGCAGTCACTATGCACATTTTCCCTCTATTTGAAAAGGAGGGGCAGTCAGAACACTGCCAGAACTTCTCAGTGTAAAAAAGGTTGGCTGTAGGGCGGCAGTGGGTAGTCAGCATCAAAGAGTCAGTGCCCCCCCCCCCCCCCACCCGGGTCACAAGATTGCCGATCTTCCAGCACGGCCGCCCCGATGTACAAAGAGCGCCGGAAGCCAGAGCGTAACGGAATCTATGCTTGGAGATTGTAAGATGGTATCGTCGCACGTCCCTCTCATTTGCTGTGGATGACGTTGATGTAGGCTTGTCAGGTTGTGACGCTGACGCACGTCGGTCAGCTTGTGGAAATAACATTTGGTTTGTGTCTTTTGATGTAGTTTCATGTGACGGGACCTGTCACACCGGAACTGTCACGCCTGGACGCATGCGCGCTGTCAACACCTGAGCAGTGCTGCATGCCGGGTGATGGAGCGGACAGCTGGTGGAGGTGTAGGGGTGTAGATGGTGGCCATGGGTGAGTGCAGGCGGGAATAGCCTCCTGTGTGAGGCCTCCAGCTAAACCTGCGCCGCCCCGTATACCGCGTCACATGTGCTGATAACGTTAACATGAGAACATGAGCGATAGCTCGCAGCTAACGCTATTGTGTTCATATAAAAAACAGCCCCTCATAAAACGAGCAGGAATGTGATTTGCCCCGCATTTGCCCCAATGGCTTTGTGTCGTTGACAACATTAAGAAAACATTGTATTTATCATTAGGAGTTACTACAGAATGCACACGCGTCGTGTTGACGGCTATACACTTTAATATCATTTTCAGCACTCAAAAAGACTATACTAGGGTGGAATAAGTAGTTCTGTGTCCTGCCACGGAGGTACCACAGCGCCCCCACTCTTATCTAAAAGAACCTCAGTTCGAGACCTACTCACAAGAGGGACTTTAATAAAACACAGGGGCCATGCAGGTCTGTAGCACTGTCATACAAATGTATACGGTCGACGCCAACTGTTACTAATAGAAGTTTCTTGGGTTTAATAGCCTTTATGAACACTTCCAAGAGTCGCTCTAGAAATCGGATTCGCTGCTGTTGGACTGTGACGACTGTCGGGGTGGGGGCAGTACGGGTGGCTCTTACTGTAATGTAGCGCCCGTCCCAAAGTCATGTTTTACTGCAGGGTGCAATATGGTCCGTTTCAGTCTCACCACCCCATCCACAACCCCCACCCCACCCACACACCTTCTCTTTCCTGCCTCACTCTTGACCTCCCATCTATGTTAATTTCGGCCCTTGACCAATCACATCCAAGCGTACGAAATTAATAGGTGTCCGAAGATCGATTTAACAGTAGGGTGCACACTGCACATTGGCTGAAAGCCGCGACTCTCCAAGCGTTGGTGCGCTGCGGCACACCAGGCCTGGAACGGGGCTGTCTCATTGAGCATGCGCTCACACTCTCCGGTGTAGGCTTAGTGGCGGCGCCTGGAGGTGGGTGAGTTGATGGTGGGGAAAGTGGCGTACAGACCCGGGGATTGGTCACTTGACAATATAGATACCTATAGGCAGTGCCTGGCCTTATACTACATACACTGTGCCCCCGCCACTGCCTTTATTATCACTCAACCGTGCAGCACGTCATCAATACACCCAGTCAGCATGTGACCAGTGCCATGTGAAGCTGGAGAATTTCCAAACCGGGACCACTCAGGCTACATCTTTATATTCAACCAGCATGCTGAGTCTGTGTCACCAACCTGTAGACACATAACATAAAAACGTGGATCAGTTTATGAAGTGTATGGAGCTGCCTTATGAGGGAGCACCACTCTGTACTCAGACCGTGTGAGAACCCCGATACAGTCTGCACTTGTGTCAACAACGGCTACACTCTTCACTCACTTTGACTCATTTCCCAAGAGTTTCAAAAGTTGCTCACTTCTCAGGATACTTCATTGGTTAGGTGGTTGGTGTACAGTACACCGTGGGAACTCTGTGAGGGTTTGAGCAGGGTAGTTTGGTGCAGACCAACTCGTACCCACCCTGGAGAGGGTAACCACACACCACGGGGTATTCTGTCCTCCTGGGTGTTGAGATAGTGTTGACGCGGTGATGGAGAAGCGGACAGAGCGGGGCAGGAGGAGTCCTCCGGCGTCACCAGGAGGAGAGAGGAAGCAGTTGACACTGGAGGAAGAGGCGTCAGGGCCTGAGGCGTCACCTCCACCCTCCTCACCCCCGACATCGTCGTGCAGCCCGACGGGGTGTGGAGGCAGTCCCCACAGGACGTCCAGGGGCCGGCAGGAGGCGGCTGGAGGAGGTGCAGGAGGAGGTGCTGGAGGAGGTGCAGGAGGAGGCTGGAAGCTGCAGTGTGTGGTGCGGCGACACGCTGTAGGAGGACAGCACCCGGACAGCACCCCAGCAGCAGCAGCCTCCACGGTGCGGCACCAGGCGCCAGTCACGGCCTCAGACCCGCGTCACCCTGGTTACTGCCCACCCAGGTGCCGCTTGGTACAGCAGCATGTGGAGTCATACCGCCTCCTGCCGCCTCACCTCACCCCACGCCCTGACAGAGCCCGCTCCAGGTCGCCGCTCTCTGACGACGAGCCCCGCCCGCCCTCCCCTGGCTGTCAGCGGGCTGTGTTCCCGCACCGGGAGCCGTCCCCGACCCACCGCCCCACAGGATCCCCGCCCTCACCACCCGCACACTACCGGCACACCCCGCGGCTGTACGCGGCCGCCACGCCCCCGCCCGCCCCCAGGCCGCATCCCGCCCCAGCACCCGGCGCCATGAGCCCCGACCGTTTCCCGCCGCCTTCTCCCACCTCAGATGCCGCGCGGGATGACGCGGCCGCCGACCGGACGTCGTCGCCGCCCGCCACCCCTGGTCGGGGCTCTCCGATACCCGCCGCCCCTGCCCCGCCGCGGCCCCGCTTCACCGGCTTCTCAGTAGCGGACATCCTGAACCCTGACAAGTTCTCCAGACAGACGTCGTCGCCGCCTGAGGAGCGGCCGCGGGCCGTGTGGAGCCCGTGGTGCCGCCTGCCGCCTGGCGGGAGCCTGCCGCGCTGCTGGCGGGAAGCGGGGCGCGCGGCGGGCGGCGAGCGGCGGCTGACGGGAGAGGAGCGTCTGACGGCAGCAGGGGGCAGCACTGCGCCAGGTGGGTACTTCCTATACTACTGACACCAGGCTGCAGCTACGGCCTCCTGGGGACTTCTAGAACATCACTATAGCTGCCCCACAGCCTGGTACACCGGGCAGCAATTAAGGCAATTGTATCAGCATTGGGTGAATTGCAGAAGCATGATTGATAAAACTAAAACGTAGATATCCGTATGAAACAGCAGTCTGCTGAACTACATCTCTAGGTTCTCGTCTGATATATGTAGACATGGACTGTAAAGAATTAATTCTGTTAACCTTTAAGGGTAAAATTGATATTTCTATTTCAACTTGGAGACCAAATGAAAAAGAAAGTCAAACATTATAACAGCTCATACATGTAGTAAGTACTATTTCCAGTATACCGGTAGTATAATTATGATTATCATGGGTTGTTGCACAGCAAGATTATAACGATATCGTCAAAAAATATGTATACACGATATACAATCTGCAGGCACATCCCGCGATAAAATTGCTAAAGTGGGTAATACCAATGAACCCCTAACCCGATTAGTTCCTTAATCAGTGCAAATATGTCGAACGGCCAGGTAACCCGAGCTACAATGCACTTAACGTGACGCGTGCCATGGAGGACGAGGTTTGATACTACAGGTGATATGTGATGACTTGAAATAATTACCTATATGTCATGTAGCCACCCTAATCAGGGCCCCGCCTGTAAGTAAACTCTCCTCCCCCTACACACGGGGGTTGACACCTCCCCCGACCCCCGATAAGCGCTCAGATAACTGTCATCTCGGCTTGTTTACAATTTCACAAAGGGCCCTCTGCAGCTAATTAGGCAGATTGAAGGCACATGTCCGACTTCCTTATCCAAATTGCCCTCAGTGCCTGCTGTAGATTATGGCCTTGTTATCAGATAAGGCTGTTACCTGCCGATGGAGCAGTCGCTGCTCTGTGAGTGGCTTCCCCGAGCAGCTCCCTGAGCAGCTCGCTACACTAGACCCTATACAATTTGTCAACAGGGTGAAGTGGAACCCGACCCCTTCTTTGAAGTTGGGTCGGCCGACATGCCATTTGTCAATAACACCGTTTAATCGGGTTTATAGAGGGGGGCACAGGTGCCTAAGAAGATGGATAGCAGCGGCTTCACGCGTACATCTATCCTGACGTATATATGGCACTAGACGTACACTGTGTGATTGTGTAGGAACAACTGGTAAAATTGATTTGATAGACATTGAACCCTGGGGATGCCATGCACATATGTATGAATGTGTCTATGTGAACATGTACTGCAACAGCCGCAGCTGAATGCACCGTAATGTGTGACAGCTGCCCCTGCTCCCCCGTAGCTGCTCCACTATAGCAGACCCGCCAACACATCCTCCAGAGTGTACACCATTCCTCCGGGCGATAATAAAGCAGCCCTGCTCACACTGACTCACAGGCTCTGGTTTCTGACGCCGTGCCACTGTAGCGCGCCCAGGGCTGATAGCAGCAGATAACCCCGATACCAGGAGATACGCGTCACTGAACACGAAACGCCCGACTGTGGGAGCAAATACCCAAGTCATGCCTCACAACTCAACTTCACTCCTCCCAATGTCGTACTGGAATCCAGGACTGTAGAGTGTGTCGGTGGTGGAAGGGTTGTAGTGGGAGTGAGGCGAGTCTAGCGTTTAGTGAGGAGGCAGGGCTCGATAGAAAAAGGGAGGATATAGGGATATTGGCTTCAGTTAGTGGCTTCCAAGGGGCAGAGCATGGTATTTATCTTACCCGGGGTATATAGGAATGAATATAAAGCTATCACAGGAATGGTTGGAGCCCGTCCTATAATTTGGCACTCAGTTAATGGGTGCAATGTAACATGTATTTATATTACATGCATTTCCACACGTCATGTTTTGCCCATCGTGTACCACGATACCACGAGGGTCCTGGGAGACCTTTATGCCTCACCCTTACCACAGCAGCACCTCCTCGACCCTGGCTTCGGCAGGGCGTTTCCATTAGTGGGCTTCAATGGGAGTACTCGGCCGCACATCAGGAGGCGAGGAATCAGATGATGGGAGTCTAATACTGCAACAAGGGACCCACAGGACGCCACTGAGGGCTGGCTGCAGGCAGGGTAGGGGTGGGGCAGGGGGTGTTGTCTAGATGGGTTGGCGCGACATTCACACGGGGATGGGCCGTAAGAGGGTCAATATCATTGCCCAGGAATGTAGCTTGAGCCCGACGGCCAATATAGGAGAGCACAGGGCGGAGGGGCCTCCCAGGGGGACGGGCAGGCCCCTCTAAAATTCAGCGATTCCCGCGAGGGGGCGCTGTTGCAGTAACGAATAACGCCGTGGTCAGATAGCGCCATGTCAAAATTCGCCTGAACCTGGCTTCCAAACTTACAAGGATCATTGTTTTTAATGCAGGAAAGAGGGACCCGGTGACAATTTGGACTTTTGTGTACCAGAATATGAGTAGGGGGTCAGAAGAATGGATGTGAAGTTGTATGTACAAATATATACCTAGTTAAAAAAGAGAACTTTACCTATACAAAGGAAAATGGTAAAGTAGCATGTATAGGCCTATATAATAATAATTGTTATAAACATGTATCAAATGTTATTATTACTACAAACAGCTGGTCAAGTTCGGTAGTCTATCTACCTATTTCGATCTGCTATCTATTTTGATTATCACCATATTTTATTCACTGATCAAATTGATTATTTTAGCTGTATATTTCCGTCCTCATGTTAGTTGATTCTAGTAGGTGGGAAAAGCCCTTATATGTACATTATATCATTATTAGAAGATACCTCCATGGGAGTAATGGGGCAGGGGAGCTGGACACGGGCGCAGAGTGGCTGATAGGCGGCCTGCCGTGATGGCGCTAAGATTTCATACGGCGTCTTCTGCTACTGCGACAGCGCCACTGACACGCGATAAAGCTAATCAGTCGTTGCAGGGGGTAAGGGAAACAAGCCGCAGCAGGGAGGGTGGTTTATAGGCCGACACGGCGCGAGATGGGAAAACAAGTTGTGGTCTCCACTGGGGAGAGGATGGTGTGGGGGTGGGGCTTATATAGGTGGTGGTGTCAGTGGTGACAGGTTCATCATCAGGAGGGGACAGCCACATCTGTAGGGGTTATCTGTGGGTCGTAACCGTCCTTACCACACCCACCACTATACAACCTCAAACTCCACGATACAACAAACACTCCCCGATATATTAACAAATCCACTCCACCATATTATAAATCACTACCATTGAACCCTCCTTTCCCAATGTTAGCAAACCAATACAACAACAATACAACCAATACAACAACAAAATGCGACTTTCATGACTATAACATTTGACCCCAATACATTATATTGAATGCTTGCACCAAAACAAACCCACCACCCTTCGTGTAATCCACATCACCACTCACCTCCTATTAGTTTAAAGGCCAAAATCACGGTACCCCTACAGCAACAGTCGGAGTAAAGCCGGAACTATATGAGCCTACTTGCAGTACAGTAGGTCCCAAACTGACTACCGATGTATTACTGGTCACACACGGTTGTACAAAATCCACATATAGGTACTATCCAATGTGCACAGAGTATGATTTATGTCAGTATCGAGGACTGTATCATGTACTATAGTATTAGAAAGGAACGCGATAAACCTTTGGCGACCTGAAGACTCTGGGGAGCCGAATGACCTGGTTATAATAAATGGTGTGCTATGGGTTATACATGTTTAGGTGTCGGTCCAGGGCCTGAGGTGATCAGAAATGAATTATGCAGACGTCATGTGTCGACAAGTGTAATTTGATTCTTATGTTATGTCATATTCACGGGGGGTTGGGGGCGCCCATCCAGCCACATAAAGGGGGCTGGTTTCATGACGTTATAGCACATAACGAGGATCTAAAGAGCCGCCTTTCAAAGGTAATGATCCAAGAGAAGATCCAAATTTAATCCCGGCTGGGTCGGTTAAGGAGGTGCCGAGAGCATGCCGTGCTAATAAAGACCCCGGCTTGTGCTACATGTTTTTAAATTTCAATAACACTAGTCTGTGTGCTGTGAACACGTGATCGATGAGTGATTCATTGAGGGACGTGTAGCACCATGGTTACAGCGCCCCTAACTATACACAGCAGGCCCGTCCACGTTATACCGTGCTACAGTTTACCATCTGCAACCTGAAATAACACAGTAACAAACTTCTGTACCATTTTCTGTAATGTATTTCTTTTAGGTTGCACTTTCCCACTTTCAAAATCCTTGATCCGGCCGTGATCTACATTATATCCACAAAGGTGTGTTTATACATTTGTATGGTATGGCTGGTAGATGCTTGCATATAAGCTCGCCCTGTTTTGCTGGGTAGATACAGGCCTACTAATACATATACATGTACATTTTTATTGTACATGCTTCCCTAATATTCACTTTGGTCAGGAGGACCTGCTTTCAAGGTTAGATTAGACAGCAGGGAGGGGAGGGGGAGGGTGATGACATTTAGAGATGGCGAGCAGGTCCAATGAGCTCAGTGTGACCTCATTTGGCAGGTCGCCTCCTACTCAGCACTTTACCGACTCATAGTGTCACTTTATGTGAGCGTAAAGCCCCACACCGAGGGGCGCCGGCACAAATCGGATTGGAGCCCCACTCACAGGAGGTTAACTTGTGGCGCCACCTGCGGACCGCCACCCCAGGGTCAAGGTCGCAGCCTCCAAGCGGGAGCAGCGACCTTTAGTGGTTTCAAAGTCACTTCAGGGTGACGACACCACTGCAGTGTAGCGTGGTCAGGGAAGGACCAGCAATGGATGAGGGGCTCACGTCTAAGTCTCTGCTCACACGAGACTTGCCGTGAGCGATAATGGGTGCATCCATGAAGGAGACTACAAAGAGCGACCCGGGTAATATGATAATGAGGCACGCTGGAGGCAGAGACAGGTCTGATCCTAATGGAGTAACGCCCGTGTTTATGCGCCATTATAGAGCGTTTATCTCCATTAGGCTGCAGTGGGAGGACTTGGTGACTTGAAGATTGAGGGCCAAACTATAGGTCTCTTTTAGCGGGCCCTGCCCATAAAGCCGCCCACTGACCGGCCTCGGTCAAACATTGACATATGCAAATGTGGCCGCATGATGAATGGTCAGTGGGGAGAAAGGACGGCACGAGGCCTGGATCACCAACAGGCCGCCTAACTCCATTTTCTACCCCAACCCTCCCCTACAAAATACCCACGTACTTTTTAACACCATTAACCCACAGTCAGAAATACAATACAGCGCTTTATGTACGCACATAAATCACCGACCAATGAACACGGTCTGAGCTGCCTCCAATATACAGTAGCCTCCCTGGGTGTGCGGATGAGGGCCCCGATGAGGGGTACCTCCAATACCGATATTGCAGGTTCCTTAGTAGGGGGCACCATTGCTTGATCTGGTAACCGGCGAGATAAGTACTGATACAGCAATCACAATGGGTACAGGCTGTTACATAATGCCCCCTAAGAATTCCGCAGTGAAGGCCAGGGAATTTTCTTATTGGTTGATAATGCAACCGGCTAGACGCCTACACTGTTAAAAATCCCCCGTAGAAAAAACGGTGATTCACTGGCAACAATGGATGCCAAGCTTTCACCGTTTATTTTAGGGTCACCGTTTTTTAGATGTCACCGTAATTGTATACGGGTTTTCACCGTTATTTTTTAACAATGATTAAAGAGGCTTAATTAGCTATTGCAGTGGCTCAAATTTTTAAGGATTATTTCTTTTATATAGTGATTTGCATAGACAGATTATTCTGTAGTCATAATTATGTTCTCAATTAACTACAATTATTCCCCATGTCTGATTTGGCTGCATGTCCAATTCATAAATTTGTGACTGGAATTCATAATTATCATGAATTAACCACCAAGAGACATAGATACATGTCTCATATCACATTACCATTACAATCTACAAGCAGAAGTATGCTAGGATTGTTATAGAACAACAACTCCAATGATATCCATATATATCTTTCTCATTACCACACAAGAGGTGTCTATGGTATCCAAACTACTTGTCGGTGTCCCACAAGGGTTAATTATTTATTCATTATGAATATTCCATCAAGCTTAGGTTTAGACTAGAATGTTGATGCTGTATTGAAAAAGGTAATCGAGAACTATTTGATTTCTAATAGATTTAGTCCACTTTTCATTGTTGAAGCTTCAGAGAAATCTTCTCTGGAACTAGGCTGCCACCTAGTTGGAAAAGATTGAACTTCCTATACTACGGAATTTCACTGTAAAGGAAATAACAGTGCTTTACCGTAATGGTTTACAGAGGCTCACTGTAAAAGCAATTGGGTTGACGCTGCCTCACCGTAATATCGGGTAACGGTGATGCACCGTTAAATTTAACGGTGAATCTCTGTATAATCAACGGTAATTTGTAACAGTGTATAGCAACGGTCCACATTCCGGCTAGTGGCTACATGTACTTGTATCAGTTACGTGTCCTATCTTAGGGAGTGCTCATTTTTAACAACGGGGGGGGGGGGGGGATTTTTTTGGGGGGGTACAAAATTTGGACCCCTTGACCGGGGGGGGGGGGTAAAAAATTTAGACCCCTCTTGGGGGGGGGGGTAAAAAAAATTCAACCTGTTTTGAGGGAAAACGCCTGCGCGTTACTATGCTACAAAGGGACGCGAACGCGCGCGATTTTCGGCCTGCTGGGGGGTGGGGGGTGAAAAATTTCGACTCCTCTAGGGGGGGGGGGGGGTGAAAAAATTTCTCGCGCCGCGCGCGAAATCTGACCACCCCCCCTGTTGTTAAAAAATGAGCACTCCCTTATAATGGTGCCTGAACTTGTTATACATTCATGTGTTCATCCAGTCGGGTATTTAATGGTTGCCACTGTTTTTCTGTCACCTGCAGACCACCTCTCACCTGAGCTATACCCCAAGATCGATCCAGAAGAGTACGTGGACGTCATCACGGAGGAGGACGTGAGTGATGACGTGACGTCCGTGACGGATGACGTGAAGAGTGAGGATGACGGGGAGGAGAAGGAGAGGTCAGAGAGCGCCGACAGCTGCAACAAGGGCGGCAAGCCCCGCAGGGCGCGCACTGCCTTCTCCTACGAGCAGCTCATGTCGCTAGAGAACAAGTTCCGGCAGACGCGGTACCTGTCTGTGTGTGAGCGCCTCAACCTGGCACTCGGCCTCAACCTCACTGAGACGCAGATCAAGATCTGGTTCCAGAACCGGAGGACCAAGTGGAAGAAGCAGAACCCGGGGTTAGACATCAACAGTCCCACGATGGCTCCTTCCTCCGGTGCTCCGGTCTTCTCGCTGCAGGGGCTGCAGCAGGCGGGTTATGGGGGGCAGTCGTTGCTGTACGGACACGGGGGGCTGGGGGTGGCGCCCTACCTGTCTGCAGGCTTCTCCTCCACCGCCGCCGCCATGGGGCTCTTCAGGACCAGCTCCTCCTCCTCCTCCTCCCTCATGTACGGGGCTGCAGGTGGGCCCTCTCAGGTACTCTACCCCAGCCACTACAGCCAGCCCGTCTGACCGGCCCTCCAACAGGTGAGTTCACACTGGACATTGGTATAGCTTCTACACAGGGGAACGAGATACAAGTTTATGTATTATGGTACTATAATAAAAACAATACACTGTAAGCAATTGGTTGCGATTTTATGTATTATGGTGATAAAAACAATATACTATAAGCACTTGGTTGCCATTTTCTATTTGTACGGTAGAATCTACAGTAGGTGTACAGATTAAAAGTAGGTAAACAGCAGAATCTATTGTAAATCTACAGTGGTGCTGTAAAACTACAGTAGATTCTACTGTGTACCTACACTTAAGGGTACTATTTACAGTTTAGAGGTGTCGCGGATGGGAGGGGGGGGGGGTCATATAGCGGAAGGGAATGACGGAGGTGTGGGGCATCGTGTTTGGAATAAATTTAATTTGATGCACATAGGAATATTTCAGAAACACGTCATATCTAGAATCTAAAATCTGACATACCTACCTAAATTTACCACGAAACACACTACCGGTATTTTGATATTTTTGTAAAAAACAACAACCAGTTAAACCTACATACCGTATACATGTATAACGTAGCTATTACGTTAGAGTATTTTCTCAAAACATAATATCCTGTTTATACATATTGTAAATGCAAGTGTCGTGTAACGTAATCAGTCAAGCTATATGTAGTTCAATTATTGTGTAATGGATATCAGACATATGTCAAATCTATTAGGATAAATGGGGCTCCACCCGTTTTACTGCTTCCTCTTTAGCTGTATTTTAAATCACTGAGTCTGTTCTCAGCAGTAAATGTCGATGCCTGGTGCTGCCCCTATCAGATAAAAACAAGAAGGCTTTTATGCTGAGCACCATTAATATCGTAAGTGTATACAGGGCTGGTGCACCCATTGTGTTTTTCCTCCTTTCTCGGAGGAAGCAATGCCAGATACCTTCAGTGAAAACACGATAGCAGACCCCCTACACTAAAAGGGTACTTCTCATTGGATGCGGCATTGTTTTGTCAGGTTTAGGAGGAGCGCCAGGCCCCCGGTCCCTGCACTCCACATAGTAAAGGTACACAACCTGCGTTCCCAGATACACAGGAAAAGGGTCCTTTTTCAATCTCTCCCAATGTCCTAGGAATTGAGAAAAAGGGGTGTTATTTCCTAAATAAGTCAGTGGATTTTGAAAAAAGGGGGGTATTTTTAAGCTTCACTCTGTGAAATTAAAAGGGTGTCTGCTGGAGGTGAGGGGAATATCAACATGTGATGATAAACACTGAATTTGGAATTTTATCTAATATAGAGATATCTAGGCTGTCTTATTAAAAGTCAATAAAGAATGGACATTAACCATGAAACATTCAAGGTGTGTGTTTAAATATCAATTTCTCTAAATCATAGAGAAAGAAGGCCTTGGAAAGATGTCAGCGTTTTGTCAAAAAAGGGTGTTATTTTTACTTCAAAAAGTCAGTGTTTTTCCACAAAAAGGGGTCATTTTCTGTCTGAAAATCCGTGGAAATGGGGGTGTTTTTGAGGAGAGGGAACGCAGGTTGTGTACCTTTACCATTGGGAGTGCAGGGACCGGGGCCAGGCCCCTTACAGGAGTGCCTCTGGTGGTGTAGTACATTGTGCTGCTGTCAGTCCACGTAGGATCAATTTTCCGGAGGTGCTCTGGTGGATGGATCAGGCAGCTCCTTCTAACAAGGCCCCCTTGTATAAGCCTCCAAGCCATTCAACCACTAACACCTCCATAACTCACTTTAATGCCTCGAGGAAAAGCTCAAATTGGAAAGAATCCTTCAGGGGATTTAGGCCGGATTATATAGCTCTTAGATGGAGGATTATCTCACTTGGGATATTTAGAGGTATTCACTTGGCGTCGTAGACAAAACAGTTAAACAGGCTCTGATAGCTCCCAAATACCTTTACACTGTTGTTGTATTATAATATACACGTGCATTTGTATATAGAGGATCATAAGGAGGTGTGTAAACTACTATTTAAAAGAGATAGATGTGAAGTACTATTGTCCATTTGATGGTGACTGGTGATTATGTGACGTAGAGCGTGTAGGTAGATGGCATTGTGAGTAGTAGGCAGGGAGGCTAAATGGCAGCAGACATGTAGTCCGTCGTCACCTCCTCCAGGGTGCCCGTACTGGGGTCATTACGGCTCTCTGTTGTCAACAGGAGGAGATCATGTCAGCCTTATAGTGTGGGGTCACCGTGCAGGTCCCACCCTCCAGTGTTAGACAGGCACGTACACGCCCTTAGTCACACCCATATTATCGCCCTGCTACTTGTCATCTCTAGTCTCGTCTTGCTACACCCAGTTATTCCCATCTGTAACCATGCAACGCACCAATATTGTCTGCACCCAGTGGTGCCTCCAGCCACACCTAGAGCTGTGCTATAGATATAGTTCCCACATATAGCTATGATTTTACACAGATTAGATTCAGTTTATTATGGGAATGAGACCATGCTTATACAATGTACTCTCTTGTTATAAACTGCTCGCGGTTGATCATTTAATGGAGTAGTCTTATTAGTACATGTCATTCAATGATGACATAGCTTTTATCATGCGATATAAGCCAGTTCAATTCAATTCAAAGATTTCTTATTTCAACTGCAACTGACAGGAACAAGTCCTGTATCATGTCGGTTACAGCAAGTCGGAGATATGAGTATATGAAGTATATTTGCACTCTTGCTAAACATACAGTTTGCATCAATTTATAGATGCATATTTTTTCATCAACATAATGTAGGAAAGTTATGCATTTTCCTGTAAGTTAGTGTGTGATTAGTCATGTCTATTTTCTTTAATGGTAATACATGTTTTAGTATATTTTAAAAAGTTGTATGTTTCACACGACTATATGACGCTTATTTACGTACCAATATTATATTTCAAATTGCATGTCTAGACACGGGCACATAATATAGAGAACTAATGAGATAAACTGACTTATTGTTGTTCGGTAATCGTTAGGTTTTTTTTCTAACCGGAAAGCCAAACGCTTACTCGCTCAAAGAAGTATTCCCGTTGTTGATTGTAGTATATAGTTATTAACAGTGGTCATGTTTTGTGCTTGCAGGATGTGAATGCTGCTGACCATGCACCCTTCTACAAACCTCCTCCTCTGATTGAAGCTGCTATCTGCCCATGACGGTGTGGGGAGGGGAGTGGTCAGCCCCAGACCACCTCAGGTGTGTAGCAGCAGTTCCAGTTACCTCCGTAATATCTACCATGAATAATCCATTCTGATACATGGCATATGCCTGACAAGGTAGATCCATATCACACGGTGTGAAGCAAGTATTGCCGCCTCAAACGCTGCAAAATTGGAGTTTTTTTGTAAAGCTATTGAAATATATTAACCGACATGCCTGAATACCTGTATGCCTGTATACCTCATTATTTGTATTTTGAATAAGGAACTATCTTAAAAACCACTCTAAATCTATACGCATTGAATAGAGAGAATAAGGATACGTCACGACCATAATATATCAGTAACTGTTCTACACTGTAATAAGTAACAAAGTGACATACGTTATATGGATGTTTTATTGTATTTTCCAGCACCCACACCTGTCCCATGAGGAACAACAATGATAGTAGTCTCAATTTTGATGGATCCATGGACTTCCAACACTTCCAGAAACACGGAGACACTTTATACATCATGAAGGAAATGAATTGTACATAGAAAATAATTTACTGCTCATGTAAATAGCGTTTAGTTTATGTTGTAAATATATGTAAGGAACATCCAGTGTGTTTGTAATTAAATCCCTCTATGATGATCGTGATGTCCAAACGACTTAGTAAAGCTGTTGTGATACGTTTAAAGAATAAAATGTTGAATCTGAAAGAGAGTTTTGTTATCTGAGTAAGTCCATAACAATGAACAATTGAATATAACGTCAACATAGATAATTGGGTTTTGAAGGTATACTTTAAGCGAATTAAATTCTAAATGATCACCAGATAGGATAATTGATGAAAAAAAACACAGCTACCTGCAATTACAAGCACTGACTACCATTTATACAGCACTGACTACCATTTATACAGCACTGAATGTCATAACACCATTGACTGTCACAACAACACTGACTGTCCTTTTAAGAGTAAGGCCCCCAAAAAAGGTGTGTTTCAGGTTACACAGTCTGAAAATCTAGGTAGAGTAGGTCAGATTATTTATTTATTTTTTACTTATTTTTTCAACCCAAAAAGTAGCCAAAACTGACTTGCACACCTTAGCACCCACTCGCAAACAACAGCAGGACTCGTGGACTATCAAATCAACTCTGAAATAGCCCAAAAATTACTTGAAATATAAATATTTTTTCAAAATTGGATAACAGTTCCTAGGGTTGGCCCTCCTTTGCTAGGTAGAGTCAAAATTTGACTCGCAAACTTTAACGCTGACTCGCCAACAACAGCGTTCACTCACAGACTATCAAATTGACTCTGAAATACATGTAGCCCAAAAATCCAATTTCAAAATTGGATAAAAATGTCTAGGGTCGGCCCTGTTTTGCTAAGTAGGTTCGGGTAACCTGAAACACACCCTTTCTTGCCTATTAAACTGCCACTAACACAGTGACCTGTCAAAAGTAAACCATACTATCCTAGAACTTAAAACACTGACATATACAACACTGACTGTCATCACCACTCTGACTATTGGTACATATACAACAATTATCGGCCATTACCACTTTGCTATGACGATATGATACTTCCAATACATGTACCAAACTGTACTCTCGGTCGTTAATATACTGTAAAACTTCGCGTATTAGCTTAACTCGCATATAGGACGCATCCCGGCTGTGGGCCGATCCTATAAGCCGCACCAGAGATCTGATTATGGTGACTTTTAGTACTGTACCATGCTAGATCTAGCAAAACACCTGTATAAGCCTCACCCTGACCCCAGGCCGATCCTATAAGCCGCACCACCGATCTGATTCACAAGAGTTGCCAGCGACAACGTCAGGATAAAAGGAGTGCAGAGCGAAATTGTACCACCCGTATCTCCGCCGTTTATCGTCCGATCGACTCGCTTTTTGATAGGGACAAAAGGCGGTACATGCCGGCAGCCTACAACTGTCGCCCACACCCACCTGCACACCTACACCCACCTGCTCTCCCACACCTACCTGCTCACCCACACCCACCTGCTGGCCTAAATTGGAATAACATACACTGTAAAAAAATTCCCTTGAATTCACGGAGAATCTCAGTTAAATTTGACAGTGCATCACCGTTTTCTTGTTTACAGTGAATCACTGTAAATCTCATCTATTTTACAGTGAACTTCCGTAAATGATTGCAGTGACACTCTGTTTTTTTCTTTTACAGTGAAACTCTGTTTTACAGGTAGTTCCATCTTTTCCTACCAGGTGGCAGCCTAGTTCATAAGTTGAGTTTTCTGATGGTTCTAAATTATAAAGCAATATAAGTGTGCTAATATGCTAATATTTTTCAATATCTCAATTGATTATAACATAGATATACAGATGTAATTTAAATTTGATGAAATATTCACAATTGATAAAAGAGTTAATTGTGTGGGACACCGAGCAGTAATTGTAATACCATAGACACCCATCTTGTGACAATAAGAAAAATATATATGCTCAGCACTGTAGTAGATGTTCTATAGCAATTCTAGAGTAATGTTTGCTCATGAATTGTGATTATTAAGTGCTATGGGGCATTATATGTGCAACTTCATAATAATTATGAAGTCCGGGCACAAGATGTCCACATGGAACTAAAATGGATATGATTCTTAATTATAATGAACTGGACAATGATATAAAAGATAAGAAGTGCTAAATTACAAAAGGAGGAGGGGGGGTAATCACAACAGGTCAATAATGCAGCCTTAAACTCATTATAATAGCTAATTAATTGTTCTTGGCTAAAGCATAATAAAACAGTGAAATTCCATAAAAATTATGGTGACTTCCAAAAACGGAATTCCCTTAAAAAACGGTGACTTCCAAAAACGGAATTCCCTAAAAAAAAACGTGGGTTTCCCGGCTCCCATTGATGCCAGTGATTCTCCGTTTTTTCTACGGAATATTTATGACACGTGACTTGAGGGTACTTTTTAACAAGGATTTCATTTCTGATGCCAGAATTGACCAATGAATGATTATAAGTGAGTACTATACCTAAGTACATGATAAGCTCTAGCTCCAGCTTCAGCTTACCCTGAGTCATCTGTGAGGCCACGCACATGCTCAATCTTTCCTAAACTGTACCTCTCCCACATAGGGAAACATGGTGCAGAGAGGTGGGCGCTCAATCAGTGATTAAAGGGTGCCCAAACACTACTTTTCTGTACAATTCTAGTATGAGCGTGTATACATGCACCATCATGCATAAACGTTGACGCTTAAATCTAGTTGGCAGTTCGTCCCCCCCCCCCCCCACCCCCTTGGCCCCACCAATGAAAATTTGCTTTCCATGCCTCTGAAATGCTGCATTCATGCATCATATAGCCAACCTAAAGCCAAGTTACTCTCGCCAGCGCTGCGTTGGTACACCATGACGGCAAATACACACGACCCCTGAGTCATTTTGCTGCCCTAAGACTAATCTACATGTCACTTACCACCTACCACTACACAAAACGATCACTGTACATTACCATCATAAGGTTACCTTTCTTACCCTGTCACATTGTGCTTCTAAATGGACCCGCACCTATTCACATCAAAATGATGCACATTACACGTGGATCAGCATCTTTTAACAACAACACCAACCGAGTGACAACACACGCAGCTCATCGTTAGGAAGGGAACCCCCTGCACGACCATCCTCGTCCTTATTGTCTGCCTACATGACCACCCACGATAGCGCCACTTAAATTGTCTACTCACCACCCCTCCCGTCTACAGTCGGCCTTGGCGTTATTTAACGCGCCATCACATCTCAGTCTAACGTAATTTCACACTCCTCTACACGGCAAAACGCGAAATTTGGTCTCGGGTCATTTGACAAGAATGGATGGTCCCATCTGTCAGAAGGCCCGTCACCACGGGCCACCCATTTCACAAGACGACATTGTCAGTTCAAAAAGAGTCATCACATGCAGCTGTAAAACAGAAATGGCTGATATCGCCCAATGAAAATCGTGTAATTATCTGGACCCCTGAAGTACGTCGGCTACACGGTGTCAATATTCACCTGTCTGTTTGTACCATGTGATGTCCCTCAACCACAGCTTCGTCTGGTGAATATCTGCCAATAGTCACGATTGTTACATATGTTACATATATCTAGTTTCGTGTTACATGCATTGACATATTTTGCCAAATAGTTCACTTGGATTTTTTTTTTTTTTGCGGCCTATGGACTGCACTACATGGGTGTGCCACATTACGTCATTAGTAAGAAATGCCCCTACTCGTCCCCCAACGCCGACAACCTGCCTGCAACATCTTACAACCAAAACTAGTACTAAATGCCATGGCCCCCAACCTTAGACATGGGGGGCGGGGCAGCGTATCTTTTGCCCCCCCCCCCCCAAAGTTTTGGAATGCTAATAAATTATATCATTACTCTATAGTTATATAAAGAAATACCCACAAATTGACCTTAAAATGCACCAAATCATGTCAAATTTTTCAACATTCTCCTTGGGGGCCATGCCCCCAGACCGCCAATAAACGTTCAGTGTGTCCCTTTTTAACGCTTGGAATCGCGCACATTTCTGAACTTTGTTTGGTTCGGCCGCAGCCCCCACCCCCACCCCCCCCCCCCCAAAGTCAAGTTGCTTCCGACACCCCTGGAGTATATATATACATTTATTACATGGTGGTACAGCCTTCTCTATGCTAAGCCTATGGGAGCTCCGTACTCCATGCCCCCATGGAGTACGGTGTAGCCATACTCCATGGCCTGGGGGGGGGGGGCGGGCACTGAGGTATGTTTTGGATAACAACTCGTTGAAGCTGGATCATATCACACTCAGCCTTCGGCATCGTGTGATATGACCCAGCTTCAACTCGTGAAGTATGATGTACATGTATGTCAATGGCGTAGAGTTTATGTATGCATGTATTATTTTTTTGAATTATACCAGAGAATAATCATATATCAGTGCATCTGGTATTATCCATCAATTTCAAATATAACGTTCAGCTGGATAGGCTTCTAATGCATGGGGAAGTATCAGACACACCTAACCCCATGTCCAATTGAAGGCATACACGGGCAGTAGACAAAGCGGACGTAACGGATGGCAATTACATGGCATGGGCAGGTAATACGACCAGCAATTACCCTTTTTCCGAGTCCGTAGACAGACAGGGTTCGCCATCAGACAGGAGATTTGGTGGATTGACAACCGTGAAAAGGTAATTGCTTGTTGGAAACGACCCTTAAAGGACGAGGATACAGTGTTTCCTCAGGAGGGCTTAGTGAACCAAGAAAACTCAATGTCAAGAGGAACCTCCCATTGACATTGAGGATTTTGAAACACCCAGCAAAGAGATGATAATTTTATACAGCGTATTCTCGTAACATATATAACTAAATAAATCATACCTAAATTAAGCCAAAAACTAGTTTGGTTTCCAGTAAAACGGTCTGAAGAGTAAGCTTCTTTTTTTTGGCGGGGGGGGGGGGGGGGGGGGGTACAGGGGGTCGCCCGCACATGTGGCTATATCAGCCAGGAGTCCAGCATTGCCTGACTCTCGTCAGTTATTCTGAAAGAGCTTCCATATATAGCTACACAAATGCCTATTTACAGTATATAGGTACGTAATATTTCTCGTATGAGTCTATAGGTCTATATATATATATATATATATATATATATATATATATATATATATATATATATATATATATATATATATATATATATATATATGTACGATTACTTCGAGCAGGTACAATTTGCATCAATGTCTGACGTATGTACAAGGCAAGTCTATGTCCAAGGCAACGCCTTGGCGAGTATTAAAACAATAAATCTGTGAACGAGTTCCCGGAGCGGAAAACTAGCAGCGCTTTACTGTGGGCGAGCCACCCGCGTAGATGGGATTAAAAAGGCGCATGTCTGTTATTGTCAATCAGCTCCGTAAGGACCGTATCCCCCCCACCCCCCACCCCACCATGCTGCTTCCGGTCCGCCCGGATGTCTACTGCCCTCATCGCCGACAGGAGGCGCCGCGTTCCACCCGACTACTTCCGGCGCCAGGTTGGCCTCCTCCAATTTCCTGCCTGCGTGGCCGGCAAAGTGGGGTCAGCGGGGCGGGACGACTTAATACGTATCGACGTGCGGCATTACACGCCTCCCTGCGCCTGCTAATTGGCACCGCACACAAACACACGGAAAATGAAATTAACGAATTTTCTACTTTGTAGGTGCGTCCTTAGATCCCACAGGGATGGGATCGTCTTACATGGTATAGGAGGACGAGAGTTCCTTAACACTCCCTATACCACAACCCCTCACACACGCACCCCCCTCCCCCCGCCCCTCCGCCGCTCCCCAACCCCTCTACATAAGGCCTGTATTCCTGTATGGTATTCTTCACAGACCCTCTCTATGTTATCGTTGGTAGCCGTCCTTAAGGCTGCAACCAGATTGGAGATCTAGGCGGCAAAATATACTCAACGACTCCGCCGACAAAATGCACAGTACAATGACGTGATACGATTCAGAAAGACTGGCGAAGTCGTGGATGATGTACCGTCTGACGATCAAACAGTCAGAATTTTTGAGAATAATTTGTATCAAAAGATATCCTATAATCTTTATCTGACGATCACGAGTCCCGGGTCACGAGTGCACTCGTCAACTTGCAAATTCCTATTTTAGACGATGTTTTTACCTCACGAATTGGTCATAATTAAGAACAATTAATAAATCCTGGCGGCGGGGTTTATGGCTAATTGATGCAAGTGCATGTTAATGTGGCCTAATGGCGACATGATGAGCGGCCGTGTTCACACATCACTGGTCAGCTCACACAGGGCAGCAGCTCACACAGGGCAGCAGCTCACACATGGCAGCAGCTCACACGCGGCAGCAGCTCACACGCGGCAGCAGCTCACACACAGCAGCAGCTCACACAGGGCAGCAGCTCACACGCGGCAGCAGCTCACACGCGGCAGCAGCTCACACGCAGCAGCAGCTCACACAGGGCAGCAGCTCACACGCGGCAGCAGCTCACACGCGGCAGCAGCTCACACGCAGCAGCAGCTCACACGCGGCAGCAGCTCACACGCGGCAGCAGCTCACACAGGACAGCAGCTCACACAGGCCAGCAGCTCACACAGTGCAGCAGCTCACACACGGCAGCAGCTCACACGTGGCAGCAGCTCACACAGGGCAGCAGATCACACACAGCAGCAGCTCACACAGGCCAGCAACTCACACGCGGCAGCAGCTCACACAGGGCAGCAGCTCACACAGGCCAGCAGCTCACACAGGGCAGCAGCTCACACACGGCAGCAGCTCACACGCGGCAGCAGCTCACACAGGGCAGCAGCTCACACAGGGCAGCAGCTCACACAGGGCAGCAGCTCACACAGGGCAGCAGCTCACACAGGGCAGCAGCTCACATGCGGCAGCAACTCACACGCGGCAGCAGCTCACACAGGGCAGCAGCTCACACAGGGCAGCAGCTCACACAGGCCAGCAGCTCACACAGGCCAGCAGCTCACACACGGCAGCAGCTCACACACGGCAGCAGTTCACACACGGCAGCAGTTCACACTCATAAGCAGCTCACACTCATAAGCAGCTCACACTCATAAGCAGCTCACACACCGCAGTAGTTCACTCATAAGCAGCTCACACACGGATGGACCTTTCGGTGCCCCCTGACTACCATGCATGGTCAGACACATGGCTTGATCTGCCCGCTAAATGTGTGGATATGGCCTTTGAATCCCTGTAGTTCATAGAGATTGAATTGAGCAGCGCGTCCCCTGAGTAGCAGCAGTTGTTGTTTGGCTGTGAGAAGTACATGGAGAGTGGGGCGTGCCGCGGGCGTGGTTGGTGTGGGTGCCGTGAGAACACACGTGGTGTTTGGTGTGAGAGTCAGGCTGCAGCTGACCCCTCCTACCCCCGGGCAGCCTGCAGGCCTGTCTCTACACCCCTCCCCACCACTCACAGCTTTAAACTACTCCGTCAACAGTATTAACGCCGATTTAGCCGCCAGGGCTAGAGGCAGCGTCTTATCTCTGACCCCACAAAGACATTTAATTAGAGCGTGTGTGTCTGGCCGTGTTTGGACACGTTGCAGCACGGCGCGGCCTGGACCGGCCCCTGCTGATAGCGGCCCGACCAGCCCCGACCTCGGCCTGCTGCCGTAAAAAGCAGGATAATCTCCCGCCGCTCGTAAAAAGCGCCCAATGAAGGCGCCAGGCTGGACACTATTAAGGCTGAGTGCAGCCCGACCCGAGCAGGGCGCGACAAGGCATGCAATGCTAAGATAATTGGGGCGGTCGACAAAGGAGTCAAGAGGTGGCAATCAGTTATAGAGTGCCCACAGTGTACGCTGGGCAGTGCCGGCCTCTCGTCACACCATGACTGATGCCGCCTGACGCCGCCTGACGCCGCCTGACGCCGCCTGACGCCGCCTGACGCCGCCTGACGCCGCCTGACGCCGCCTGACGCCGCCTGACGCCGCCTGACGCCGCCTGACGCCGCCTGACGCCGCCTGACGCCGCCTGACGCCGCCTGACGCCGCCTGACGCCGCCTGACGCCGCCTGACGCCGCCTGACGCCGCCTGACGCCGCCTGACGCCGCCTGACGCCGCCTGACGCCGCCTGACGCCGCCTGACGCCGCCTGACGCCGCCTGACGCCGCCTGACGCCGCCTGACGCCGCCTGACGCCGCCTGACGCCGCCTGACGCCGCCTGACGCCGCCTGACGCCGCCTGACGCCGCCTGACGCCGCCTGACGCCGCCTGACGCCGCCTGACGCCGCCTGATTAGGGGAATCCTGCATGAGGAGCAGCAGGCAGGTGCCTCGTGCCTGTTACCTTGCCGCCCACCTGTACGTGCCGACCCCCCCCCCCCCCCCCTGTCAGCCGCTCAGCACCAAACAAGGCCTGTGAGTAGCATATGGAAACAGTGGTTCGCCCCGTGCTGTTTGCCTGGCAATATCAATCGAGGCGTGCGGTGACTGGTCTAAAGAGACCAACCCGACGAACACAATGAAATTGACAGTGTTCTGTCATTCCACATTCGGTATAGAAATGATGCAAAGCTCCTATGAAAGTTAAGGATAGGGAAAAATATTACCCTAGGCCTGATTCCCCGAGATTGATATACCGGTACCAAATCTGTTTCTTACTTTTTAAACTTAAATATCGATACGTTGACTGCACTCACTGGCTGTGAACGTGAACATGTATCATCAAAGAATCTCCGTTAGGACATTGAAGGAAATAGATGAAGGAAAATAAAGTTAAAATGCAACAAAATCGCAAGAGAGGGCAGCGTATATGTATTGGTATTAGGCCGTCCGTTTTCCCATTAGTCCGGCTGTATTACGGCACGCTGTCATTGTGGGTGACGTGAGGAGCTGGGGGCAGCACTGTAGCACCAACAGACCATTAAGGGGGTTACACGCCTGGCTGCACACAGATAAGAGCACAGATCACCCCCTCCTGCTCCCTGATAACTCACCTACCCTGGCCGCCCCCTCAAGGACCTCGACAAATTGTCATGTCACGTGACTGACCCATGATCGCTCATAATGACTGATAGCGCCCCCTGTGACAAACAGGGGTACTATTGATTAGGTCGGTATCTGGAAATAATTATCATTTAATCCCACCTCTCTAGAAAAGCTATTGGTTGGACTAATCCCTGATAAAATGAATGTACCATTAAGTAGTACGAGTAAGTAGTATATGGGGTGTGGGTGTGGTTATTCATTTTTGAGAGCTGTTCATTGCAGCTCATTGTTTTGTGGTGAACTGTAGGTTAATGCTTTAGGGTGTCATTTTACAGAGGGTCCTAATGTGTATTCGTATGGGATAGGACGATAGTGTGCATGTATACAGTATACTTTGCAGACGGTGCAGCAATACCGAAATAGAAATAGTTACGATATATCACCAACACAGTTAACTAGTTGGCAGAAAGCGTTTAAGAGTACTGGATACAAACTAAGTACCCCCCTGTGGATGATTTGAGAACCTTCAGAAACAGAGTAACATAATGTCCAGAAGTGATGGATTTACTGCACTGTGATATCTATATGTTTGACACAGGAGCAAGATGCTTAGAGTAAAACAGGGGAATATCGGGACGAGTCATCTTGGACAAGATGTGAGGCACCGGTATGTGTAGCCTCCTCGTCTGAAGTCTATGTTACACTTATATAGTGTATGAAAAGTGAGAAATAAAACAGATGAAGTATGACTTGTGGACAGAACAGCGGTTTTATATAAAAGCGGCTCTATAACAGCTCCGTGTATTGGCGTAGACGGCCTCCATAATGGTCTGGGCCCTCTCTAGATACCCCCTCCCCTCCCCCGGCGTTTGTCAGCTGCCGAGCTGCCTTGTACATTTCACGCACGTATCGACCCCCCTCTCATATGGTCAATGGTCATTTACATGGACATTATCGGGGCGCCGCACCTATATCTCCTGATGGCTGCTATGGCATCGATAATAGGCAGCGCTGTAAAGACGCCCCAGTCAAAATAGCGCGCGTCCCGATAAGGCAGCCGCCCATTGACTTTCTGTCTCACTGCCCGCCCGGAAGTAGAGCGGCACCCCGCACCAGCGGTCCCACACGGGGGGAGGATGGCCGGATGTAGGGGCTAGGGTACCAGTACATCTAGGTCCATGGTGGGGCAGGGAGGAGGGGGTATATGGTGAGTATGACTAGGGGCTTGTTTCTTAACCAGTTTCTGACAGTGCACTCCGGTTTTCTATTTCTTAACCAGCCATCATTTTTTGGGATACTGAATCACTGTTTGCATTTGCGTATAGCTCTATCCATGATGGATAGAGGTTATGTGAGCTCTGTTTCTTAACAGGTTGGCAATGGTATGAGATCTCTTGTGCGAAGAGTATATTTGTGTTCCTTGATGTATTTTCGCGCCCACCCTAATGGGAGTGCATTGGAAATTTAAATCAGCTAAAAATAGAAAAACATAATTTTTCAGGTTAAATACATATTAGATACTATTCTCACCGTTTGTTTCGTAAAGGAATTGCAGAATTTTGCATTCTTAGGGGCATATGTCTTCAATGCATTTCCATTTTGCCTAACACCATGTATTTGCTCTGCATTCATCAGTCTACGCCTAAGACTTCAATCTTAATCAGAGGGAGGAGAACAGTCTGTGCTGCAATAGGTTTTCAAGTATAGGCCTACCCGACACTGTATTACGCTTCCATGTGATCTATGGACTTAATCGAATCCTTTTCAGAACACATTTGATAAGCTTTCTATTATGTGTATCAGTCATATATATATATGTACATTGGTCTGCACATATATACTGTAAAACCTTGCATATTAGCCACACTCTGACTTTGTCCTAATCCTATAAGCTATAGAATTTTGATCTAGTATTGTCGTAGTTCACATGTATCAATGTACTAGTAGGCTTCGCCTATTAACCCATGGGACCAAACCTAGTATTATCAAATAGTCTGTAATGATCATGCTTGTCCTCCCTAAGACTGGCCACCATTGATACTATAATACCCTCTGATTCCCTACTGATAAGATGCAGCCCAGGAAGGGCCTGTTAGTGTAGGTGGCAGCAAAGACTATAGGAAGACTTGGCGAAGACTTGGCGAAGACTTGGCGAAGACTTAGCGAAGAATTGGCAAAGACTTAGCAAAGAATTAGCAAAGACTTAGAAATGGTTTAACATCTCCCTGTTGTTGTTGGTGTTAGTTGGTCATGATGATCACTAAATGATGCTACATCATGAATGAATTTTTTTCTTTTTTGGACGTGTTTATTTGCAACAATCCATCTTGACGAGGGTTTAAATGATGCTTACAAATAGGGGGGGTGGTTATTTGGTCAAAATGAAGTTAGGAATGCGGTCTGCAGCCTAAAATATGGTACTCATTATGGGAAACAAGAATCTGGCTTTCGTTTTTGATTTTGAAAACTCCTACCCCCCCGTACGCCCCCTCCGAAGATAAAAAGTCGGAAAATAATTAATTAATTCAATTAAAAAATTCCCACATAGTGTGCATCCCTTAATATTCACATCAAATCACTTTGAGGTAAAATGTAAAAATAAAGTGGGCTAAAATGAGCTATTTTGAAGTTTTGGGAAAATTCAAGATGGCCGCCATTGGCAAAAAACACTGTTTTTCAATGTAATTCTATCCATATTTGGTCTGCCACACCTGAAATCTCTATAGAATCACTTTGCTATGGTTTATAATGACATACTGCACCAAAGTCAGCTATTTTGAAACTTTTGAAAATTTCAAGATGGCCGCCAATAACGGGAAACATTGCTTTTCAATGTAATTTTATATTCATATTTGGGCTCCCATGCATAAAACCCACACAAAAGCACTTTCATATGGGATGGTCAGCTATTCAATTCAATTCAATTTTATTCAATTCAATTCAATTCAATTCAATTCAATTCAAAGTTCTTTATTTAGGCTGGGAAAAATAGGCGCTACTTGGCCTGTCTTTTCTTCTTCCCAGCATATCAGAAGTACATTTTATAGTCATAATGTTAGGGATGCTACTATCATTTAGTTTTTTTCAAATTTCAAGATGGCTGCCTTTGGTAAAAATATTTATTGTAGAAAGTCAGATTGCTGGTTACAGGCTATCTGGATGTACCGTAAATTCCCACATCTCGTGTATAACCTGCACCCAGACTAAGGGTCTGAGTGGTCCCAGGGAAAAACCTGGACCTACACCTTTGTAAAATAGCTACATGTACATGTTTTACTCATACCCCCCACCCCTCTGCCAGCAGTTGAATGCTGTTTACCTGCCCTAGCCTAGGAGGCTAGGTAGAGTGAGTAAGGTGTGAATGTCAAAGTTGCCCAGTTTGGATGGGTGGGTGGGTAGTGGGGAGTTGTAACCGCCAAATAATAAAACAATGTATCCTGGGGACTTGAGGAGGGGGGGGGGGGGGTTGTTGTAAGCTGCTGCCTGCCGTGGGTGGGGACTGATGGGAGTGGGAGGTGTGATGCCCAAAGGAGCTGAAGAAGGGGAGGGGTCATTTTACAGCAATTTCTCAAATTAGAAAATCCAAGAACCCTCGTATTACCCACACCTAGACTTTGGGGAATCCTAAACCCGCACTGGCATTTTGGTAGTACGAGGGAATTTATGGTATGTATACCAAAGTACCAAAAATCATTGGAGGTGCAAGTCACAGGATCTTTTTGAGTGTGCAGGCTTAGAGATGCAGGTTATTTGTGACATGCCAGTTATATGCAAGTATTTACCGCGGTATGTATGGTTGGAAAATTCTTTTAAAATCTTGGTAGAGCCTACATATTAGAATGTTTATAGCATGAACAATTAATGCAATATACAAAATTCAGAGTTAAAACAAAACCTCATTTATCCCAACAGGGGCACCACAGGGATCCCAGATAACAGTAGTGACTGCTGGAATCTCTGTATGATTTGTTCAGAACATAATAGATGACTGCAGACAATGCATTATGAGAAGGAGAGACCTGTTGCTTGTGTTACCTGAATATACACTGGCATAGAACGGCACACTAGTATACATTCTGATAATGGTACTCTTGGTAGGGACACTTTGTAGGAGAAATTATTTAGGCCCATCTCACTCCAAACGCTTTCAGAAATAAGAAATTACATAACATATGGTAGCAGAAGTTTTGTTCAAACTGACTTCTTCACCGAAAAATTGGGAACCTTTTCACTACAATAAGGATCTCATCCTTAATAAGAGTCACTGCCAGGAATCCAGTGGTCAAAGGGTTAACATACTCTGCGTAAATGCTGCGATACACATACAAACTACGTTACAGATACCAACCCAGTATCAATAAAATTACCACCACCCTTTGGATTGGTTCAAACCCATACCCTTATCTTCCCTTTTCCCATATTACACAGTTTAACCCAAGATAGAAGACTATCTTGGTATATGGACAATGAGGCTATAAGTTTAGGGGTTGGTAACCGGATCCATTATAGGATGATTCCAAAATAGTCTCGGAAATAGCAGGTAATCCACCAGAAAAGTGGAATTTACATACAATAGATAACAATAGGAGTGAAGTCTATTCATTAGAGCAAATTCTACAGGAGATAATCAATGTATGACTGTCATATGAGTAGCTGATTCATACATTTGGTGTTAGGAGCCAAAGCTACACTTTGCCTATAATGCAGTACAAAGACCCCATAACTATAGCTAGAAAAGCTCTTGTAACCGACAGCAATTTATTTCTCAAGCTTTTGAGTGAATTTAGTTTTGATTATAATTGTCCTATGCAACATTCTACATTTCTGTCTATAAAAGATTTAACATTGCTTTTGTCTGATGACAGCCATTTTGGATATTAATTTTTAGGAACAGTATCAGGATAGGTTCCCTGTGTAGTCGACTATATAAGAATGTAATTATACGGACCAAGTATGGACATAATTAACACTGAAAAATGATGTTTTTTTCCCAATGGCGGCCATCTTGATTTTTCAAAAGCTTCAAAATAGCTGACTTTAGTGCAGTATGTCATTATACACCATAGCCAAGTGATTCCATCGAGATTTCAGGTGTGGCAGGCCAAATATGGATAGAATTACATTGAAAAATGGTGTTTTTTGCCAATGGTGGCCATCTTGAATTTTCAAAAGTTTCAAAAATAGCTGACTTTGGTGCAGTATGTCATTATAAACCATAGCGAAGTGATTCTATAGAGATTTCAGGTGTGGCAGACCAAATATGGATAGAATTACATTGAAAAACTGTGTTTTTTGCCAATGGCGGCCATCTTGAATTTTCCAAAAACTTCAAAATAGCTCATTTTAGTCCACTATATTTTTACATTTTACCTCAAAGTGATTTGATGTGAATATTAAGGGATGCACACTATGTGGGAATTTTTTTTATTGAATTAATTAATTATTTTCCGACTTTTCATCTTCGGAGGGGGCGTACGGGGGGGTAGGAGTTTTCAAAATCAAAAACAAAAGCCAGACTCTTGTTTCCCATGATGAGTACCATATTTTAGGCTGCAGACCACAAAAAATTTGCGCTAACCACCCCCCTATTACAAACAGATACCAGGTTTTTCATTTTTGTAACAACAAAAGTAACACAAAAGTAACATATAAAACAGTTAACAGTTATGAGATACAATGTTAATGTATTGATGAGTATATACAGCAGTTATTTATACAAATGCTCTAACACACAATAATTGTGGAAAATACATTTGGATGAATGAGTGAATGAGGGATTGGTTTCGTATTCCATTGATTGTGTAGACATTACTGTGTTGGATGCACATAAATTATTAACGTATATTGTTAATTTGGAACTCAAAGGCTCATACTAAACCCAGGAATTCAACAAATTATGTTGGACAACAGTACAATTTTGACATTCTCATATCACATTAGTTATCGGTATTAATAAATTAAATTAAATTATTTGGAACTCAAGGGCTCACACTAAACCCAGGAGTTCAACAATTGAGTACAATTAAGAGAGCTATTTTCAATTTTCACGGTGAAGAAAAAATAACGTAGTACCTTATACATGGAATCAGTTGTACCCCTTTTTGATACTGGCACGTAAATCCTTTATCTTGTCAATTTCTAATTTGAACTTGACCTTACTGGTTGCTCTTTGCACACCAGCTGACAGAGTGTTCCATAGGACAACTCCTCTATAATGAGGCGACCTCTTATAGAAATGAGTTATCAGATGGGGTAATACAAAAGTGATTTTGGAACTCGATCTGGTTCTGACCTCTGTATCATTATTATTCATCAGATTAATGTCGTTAGTTACCAGTTGAGCCGAACGCGTGTACATCAAACTTAATAACAATTTGTCCATTCTTCGTTGTACCATTTCTACCTTACAAATGTCATGAAGTTCTTCTACATGATTTTTTCTTATGTTACATTTTAAGCATATCCGGAGGGCTCTGTTCTGTAATCTTTGTAATTGCTTTAAACCATCTTCATTACAGCTAGTGGTTATAAAACTGCAGTATTCAAGTATAGGACGTATCGTACACGTATAAACTAAAATACTATAATCCCTTGTTAGCCATTTCCTGAGGGCTGCAAACCTAAACAGTTTGTTGCAGATATTTCTTGTTAAAATTTTGATCTGTTTGTCAAAAGACAATGAACTATCAACGGTGACTCCCAGATACGGGAAATGTTGTACAGTTTTTACCACTTGACCATAAAATGATATCTTAGTGTCAGAACATCTCTTCAGCTTGTGCTTACTACAGAACCACATAAACTCAGTTTTCTTTGGATTTATAGTTAACCGATTTGCATGCACCCAATTTGCAAATATTTTTGCCTCAGATTGTAATACATTTTCCACAATGTTAAAATTGTTATGACCATAATAAATTACAATATCATCCGCATACATCTTAATACTAGCTTTTTTCATTATTTTTTTGTGACATCATCAATATACAAAACAAATAATAGTGGCCCTAAAACAGACCCTTCTGGTACCCCATAATTGACCTTACATATGTTAGAAATATTCCAAGCAAACGTGGTTCGCTGTGTTCTGTTTTGTAAATAACTTTCAAACCACTTAAAATTATTGTAGGAAAAACCTAAGTCAGCGATTTTTCGTAGTAGTTTTGAGTGTATTACACTATCAACCGCCTTTGTAAAGTCAACAAATAGAGCTCCCCCTATGAGGCCATCATTTCTGTAACTATACAGTTCATTGACCAAGTCAAAGGTAGCGTCTCCTGTTCCAGAACCTCTTTTGTAGCCATATTGATTTTCGCTGAAATTGCCACGCAAAGTCATCTGATTACTCAAAAAGTTATAGATAATTTTTTCTAGTATCTTTGAGGTAACAGGTAATAACGAAATAGGCCGCCAGTTTTTGACGTCACTCAGATCTCCATCTTTTGGAATGGGTTTCACTAACGCATCCCCCCATTTTTTCGGAAATATACCTGTGTCTACACTGACTTGACATAAGTGAGTAAATTGGTCCAGAAGACAAAGTAGGGCTGCAATTAGAATGTCACATCGGATACCTTCAATGCCTGAGGACTTATACTTATCTAGGTCTTTGATTGTATAGTAGACTGACCATTTGGATATTTTCAAAGCAGGGATATCTTTATGGACATAATCAGCTTCTGTTACTAGATCATTGTTGTCTAAAAGCTTTTGCTCCTCCCCAACAATTTTAGTGATGAGTATTATTACTTATAGTTTATTATCCAGTATTTGTATTTATTTTTCGCGATTGTCATATCGCAGTTATACTGCTGTTGTTTGCACATGATTAACTAATATTAGTTGATATGGGTCCATCCACCATCATTCAGATACTGTATTGTCAGTGTTCAGTCCCTTTGCGGGTACCATATTCTCCACTTTGATACAGTAAAACTTCGTTATAACAAACTCTGTTATAACGAATTTTGTTTATAACGAACCAATTCCCAAGAGCATGACTTTACCCTATACATTTCTATAGTAAAAACACTCTCTTAGAACGAAGTACTGGCGCTCTAAATTCGTTTATAACGAAGTAAAATATGGCTTTCAGAAAAGAAATCAGAAGTTTCCTTTCCCTTTGAAATCTGTCCCTTTGAAATATGTCTCTTCGAAATCTGTTCCTTTGAAATCTGACCAGTAGTCAGGTCAGTGAGTGGGCTTCTGTCCCTTTGAACTATAACCCTAACCGTCCTTCCTCCCGTGTTTTAACTCCCCTGAAGCCCTCCCCACCCTCCCCCCATGTCCCTGATGCTCTTGTGTGTCTTATGCAAGGGGGGGGGACAACAGGGGGAGGTGTTAGGGCGAATGCTCCGACTTTTCTGATGCCCTGAGCGGCTCAAGGGGGTGAGAGAGGGCAGGGGGAGGTGTTAGGGTGAATGCTCCGACTTTCTTGGGTGGCTCAATGCAGGGGCTAGGGGACAACAGGAGGAGGTGTTAGAGCTAATGCTCCGACTTTTCTGATGCCAATTTGCCATGGGTGGCTGCAGGGAGTGGGTAACGGAGGTGGAGGTGGAGGTGTTAGGGTGAATACTATACTTCTATAGAAAAGAATGCTGTCACCCTCCACCCGGGAGCAAGTTAATCTGTCATTGAACCATCTTACAAAGGGGCCTTCCATAAAGTATGTACGCACATTTTCTCCAGAAATTTGACCCCCCCACCCCCCTAAAGTTCTTGTACACATTGAAATAAAGGGTTAATGTACTCAAAGATTTTTTTAGAAAATAGAGCTCTCCGTGAGTACATATTTGGAAGCCCCCAAATGCTGAATTTGGTTACTACGAAAATCGTTTATAACGAACTAATCTTGCTGATAACAAGGTGTTTGTAATAACGAAGTTTTACTGTACTAGAATTATTACGTCATTACTTAAAGCTGTCTACAAGACGAGTTGAATTGCATACATATATCACAGTGTCTTACTCTCAGTGATCAGTTAACGGCTGATTCATCCTGCGTAACTCACTTTCACCCACATTGTACCGCTGTCGGCGCCGTGTGGATAAGCCTACTATTTCTTTCTTCACTGTCTCTCTTTTGAATGGTTTTCATCGACTGTATTGAATCTGTATTGACTTGTATTGGTACTTTTTTCCCACCTCTTTTTTACATTCACCATGTCGTTTAGTATTAATGATGTTGTAGGAGATGACAGACTAAAGATGATGCACTTGAACTCTAGGAGTTTCTTTAGAAAAAGGCATCAATGCTTCCGTCTCTTTAATGATTTTGATATTGTATCCATCAGCGAAAGCTGGTTACATGAGGGATATAATGAGTGCTTGCTCCAATGGCCGGGCAAAACAATGTTCAGAATTGACCGCCCACAACTATTGGGAAGAAATGTGGTGGAGGTATCGCCTGCTACGTGTCTGATAGGATAGCTGCTCACTGTGTGGTTGACTCCCTCCTGAGTAAGGTTACAAAGGATGTTGAGAGCCTGGTAATCAGCTACAGAGAGGAGGGGTGCAAACCCATGTTAATCACTACCGTATACCGCCCGCCAGATGGCAGTCTGTGCAGGTTTATGGATTATCTCAGTGACACCTGCCTCAGTTTAACTGCGGCCGGTCATGAGAAGTGGTTCCTGGGTGACACCAATATCAACACATTGACCAGCCAGTCCCACAGCTGTAGAAAGCTGGTCGACACATGCAGAGATTTAGGTCTCAAAATTATGATAAATAGCTGTACCCGGCCTTGGGGTAAGACTGTAACTTGTATTGACCATATCATCACTGACTCCTCCTGTGTGTACCGGTCTGGTGTTATTGCAGCCCTGCTGTCGGATCATCTCCCAGTATTTGCAATAAGAAAAAGACAGAAGGCCCAAGGTGTTTGTGAAACTATGATTGCACGCAATTATAGAGACTACAACCCTGAGGACCTCTCTGACTGGATGACAAATGCAAACTGGGATGAGTATTGGGAATTAGATTCTCCAGATCATCAATGGGACTTCATCCACGATCATATCGACCTGTTTTTAGACTACAACTGTCCCCTAAGACAAATGAAGGTTGGACCCAGGTCGAAGGACTGGATGACCCCAGAGATACAGGAATATATGACCGAGAGAGACCAGAGGCTGAAGCGCTACACTCGTTCACCCAGTGACGGAGAAATGAAAATGATCAGAGCATTGCGTAACAAAATCAACCACTTATGTCAGTATGCAAAAGCCCGTGCTGTTAAGGACAAAGTGGAATCTTGCTCGGACGACCCAAAAAAGTTTTGGCGAGAAGTAAACTCTCTCTTTAAGGGGGAGACAAAAAGTGTTGCACCAACTCTTGTCGATGCTGAGTCCGGAAGAACAGTCCCGCCGACTGAGTCTCCGGACTACATCAACAAGTACTTTGCTACCATTGGGCGTGTCCTAAGTGAGAAATTCCCACAAGACGCATCTGACACGTATGTGGCACCCGACCCTGGGTATATTGAATCTGTTGACTCCCTGGAGGTCAGCCCAATTGTGGTTGATCTGCTGCTACGGGAGGTCTCAACCTCAAAGACGTCTGGCCTGCCTAATATCAGGCCGAATGTTCTAAAGCACGCTCTGCTCTGTATCATCCCACAGTTCACTGCACTGTTACAGAACACGTTTGATACTGGCGTCTTCCCACAAGCGTGGAAGGATGCCAGAGTCACACCTATTCCAAAGACAGGAAACAAGCAAGATGTGGGTAATTGGAGACCTATCTCCCTATTAAGTATGCCCTCGAAAATTGCTGAGCGCCTCATGCACTACCACCTGAGCAGCGCAATTGATGCTAAGGGGGGGCTGAGTGACAAACAGTTTGGCTACCAGACAGGCCGGGGTACGGTTGATGCTGTGTATAAACTCACCAATGCCATCTATGAGGCAAAAGATAGGGGTTGCTACACTGGCGTTGCCTACCTCGATCTAAAAAAGGCGTTCGACTGTGTCCCGCATGGTAAGCTGCTAAACAGCCTTAGTTCACTCGGCCTGTCTGTGTCAAATCTGACATGGCTGGAAAGCTACCTCACTGGCCGTTCACAGAGTGTGTCGGTGGGGGGTGTCAAATCCGCTAGGGAATTGCTGTCTCATGGCGTGCCGCAGGGCTCTGTGCTCGGCCCTTTGTTGTTTGTCTACTACATTAACTCACTGACCGAAGCCTGTGGTGACTGTGATGTCATACTATATGCAGATGATGTGGCCATGTATACATCCCACCGGAGACCTGAGGTGGTGGAGGAGAGACTACAGCGGTCACTCCAGAGTGTATCCGAGTGGTTCCACAACGCAGGACTCACACTGAATACCAAGAAAAGCAAATGTGTGCTCTACTCAACTGCTAGTAGATTCCACAACAAGGCCAAACTGAGTGTGTCTGTCGGCGGAACTACATTGGACTGTGTAGGCTGTTACACATACCTAGGAGTGCCCCTGGACTCCAGCCTCACCTTTGATAAAGCGGTCTCCGAGTTGGTGTCTAAAGTGAACTACAGACTCTTCAACCTAGTTAAAATCAGGGAACTTGTCAGTAGATCAACTGCTTTAGTTATCTACAAGTGTAGGGTGGCATCCCTGTTTGACTACGGATGTTTCTTCTACTTGGCTGCATCAGACGCCAATCTGAAGAGGCTCCAGAGGTTGCAGAACAGAGGACTGCGAGTATGCTTGAACACTGCAAACCTGATCCACAGTGTAGAAGAGCTACATCAACAGAGTTCGACCCAATATCTCAGCAGGAGATGGGACGAGCTGATGTTGACACTGATGTATGGGATGTACAACAAAGAGTTTGGCACTGGCTCTGTTGATGTTCCCTTGACTGGAGGAGGCTATGGCACCCGTTCGGCTAATATGAAACTGTTCCCTCTGAGACGGCCAATCACTGAGAGCTACAGAAGGTCGCCCGTCTACAGGGGAAACATGCTGTGGAATTTTCAGCCGGAGTGGGTAAAGGACAGTCAGTCCAAGTCCCAGTTCAAACGATATGTAAAAAGGTTAGAGAATCTAAGAGCGAAATATCCATAGATCACGCAATTGTTATCTATCATAAAGGTGGAATCTCCACAGTTACAAGCCCTGCGCGGGAATGTCGCCAGTAAAATATTATGTGTATTGATTGACCCTTGACTGTATTTTCTTTGTTTCTTGCTAAATATTGCATTGCGTTGTGAGACTTAATGTTATATCCTGGCTATTCTTCTATACTTTCTATATCATCTCATTCCTCATTGCATTGCATCATTATGTACGCTGTAATCCATGTGAAGTGTATACATACAAACTGAATGAAAACTTGAAAAAAGGTTGTATACTATTGCGCGGATATCTTTTCTTGGTTGTAACCTCAGGGAGCACCATGTCTTCGAACGTGTTTTTCTGAATAAATGAGTGCGTTAAGCACTCACTGAACCAAAAAAAAAAAAAAAAAGAAAAAAAAAGAAGAGTTCGCAAAGAGTAGGCAAAGATTATACTCTGTCCCTCTGCCTACTCTCCTGTTACTGGATATTTCTCAGTCATTAATGGCTAATATAGGTGCTTAACAAGATCCTTTACCTCAAAGCATGTCTAAAAGGCATCCTGTATCATGGGCCCTTGAGGACCCATGCTTAGGGTCCAGAAATGGACCCTTTCTCTTTGATTTGTGATCACTAATAATGAACAAAACTGAGGGAGTGACACAACCAGGGACTGGATGGCAGAATGAATACCGACAGAGCTTGTGGTGAAGACAGAACTACCTTTCTGCTGCATGAGCTTCTGGCAAAGACAAGTGGCTAAGGCTGGTTAATAAACAGAACCTCATTTTGATCATTTAGTCTTTGCTGATTTGTATTCGCCCACACTGGATAGAGCTTTCAGAATCCATCTGGTTAGGAAACAGCCCCCAGGAGTGGTTGAGAAGTAGATTCGGCTTGACTTAGCAGTTAACCTTTTCTCTGAATAATAACATTTGATACGCCTATCGCCATTCATGGGACACACAGATGTGTATTCATTTATATAGAAATTCAATGCTGTATTTACCAGTGTATTCCTGTACGCGTTTGAATGTGAATAAAGCTGTACGGAATTCGTACTCCTGCTATACATGTATACCACAAACAAGTATTATCTAAGTACATGTATTATTATGTTCACGTTTTTGGCACACGTACCAGCGGTTATGGAACGAGAAGCATGCAGCATGGCTCGTGAAGTCAAATATGTAGTGCCAGGGGAGCCGCAATTATGGCGACCATTGAGTCTGGTTCTGGGAGAGTGACCTACGGGATCCGTCCCCAATATAACCCCTCGGCTCCCAACCATCTATATTCCAGAACGGGGGAGCATAAAGCGTAATTGAGGTGAATGATTCACTGGTCACTCATGTGAACAAAACCACTTTAGATAGGCATTCCTGATGGGCGCCGCAAATAAATCTGCAGATGAGTATTAGCCCCTGAGTGGGCCTGGCCGGCCAGTGGTCAGCCCTGCTGTGACTGACCCCCATGTCATCCCATGCCTCCCCTGCCCCTCTGTCGGCCACTCCATGACCGGGGGTCAATTAAAACGGCCCCAGTTCTGACCAAAACGATATAGATCCGCGCTCCCTGGACCCCTTTTTGGTCATTTAGACTGCAGCGACAGATAAGGCAGAGGAGCAGCTTCGAGTACGGCGGCCAGCTCCCTATTTACACTTTTACTGCAGCAACCAGAGTTGGTGGCTACTGTTTCACTTTATGGAGCCTATACAACGTAATAAGTGTGACGAGAGAAGGAATCGTCAAATCCAATCCCAACTCATTCACAGAGAACAGAGATGGATGGTGAATGTCTAGCAGCTATGAACAGTATTTCAGCAGCCCTTGTTGGCAGTCCTTCTCTTTATTCCTAATTTCTATAACACCCCCATAACTCTACAGGCGACACCCCTCCCACTCTACACCAGGCTACACCCCCCCCTCTACACCAGGCTACAGCCCCCCCTCTACACCAGTCTACAGCCCCCCCCCTCTACACCAGGCTACAGTCCTCCTCCTCTACACCAGACTACAGCCCCCTCTACACCAGGCTACAGTCCTCCCCCTCTATAACCAGACTACAGCCCCCCCTCTACACCAGGCTACAGTCCCCCCTCTACACCACACTACAGTCCTCCCCCTCTACACCAGGCTACAGTCCCCCCTCTGCACCACACTACAGTCCTCCCCCTCTACACCAGGCTACAGTCCCCCCTCTACACCACACTACAGTCCTCCCCCTCTACACCAGGCTACAGTCCCCCCTCTGCACCAGGCTACTGTCTCCCCTCTACACCCGACTACAGTCCTCCCCCTCTACACCAGACTACAGCCCCCCCCTCTACACCAGGCTACAGTCCTCCCCCTCTATAACCAGACTACAGTCCCCCCCTCTACACCAGGCTACAGTCTTCCCTCTACACCAGACTACAGTCCTCCTCCTCTACACCAGACTACAGCCCCCCCTCTACACCAGGCTACAGTCCTCCCCCTCTACACCAGGCTACAGTCCTCCCCCTCTACACCAGGCTACAGTCCTCCCCCTCTTCACCAGGCTACAGCCCCCCTCTACACCAGTCTACAGCCCCCCTCTCTACACCAGGCTACAGTCCTCCCCCTCTACACCAGACTATAGTTCTCCCCATCTACACCAGACTACAGTCCTCCCCCTCTACACCAGTCTACAGCCCCCCCCCCCTCTACACCAGGCTACAGTCCTCCCCCTCTACACCAGACTACAGTTCTCCCCATCTACACCAGACTACAGTCCCCCCCCTCTACACCAGGCTACACCCCCCTCCTTTACAGTCCTCCCCTTCTACAACTGGGTACAGTCTCCAATGGCTCCAATCTGCTCCTGGTCAGTTTCACGCCATCTCTTTCTCTCTTGGCAAGTCTCGTGCGGCGCCCACGTGACCTCATGGGTCGCAGCATTATAACTCTGTCAATTGACATTATGTGCCGCCGATGGTATCGTCGAGATGGACTTAGAATTCAATTTGATCGGAAACCGCAGATAGGCTTCGGTAATTCCCGTATCTGGTCGGCGGCCGGCGTCCCGCCCCGCCCTCTGGCGGCGGCCGTGTCCGAGGGAGCAGATTAATACCCATTATTAGGCCTTGGTCCGCTCAGTGGCGCTCCAGTCGCGCCTAATGTTGAGCGATAATTTGGTCTTTTGTGGACGCCCCCACCCAATTAAACCGCCGTCGGTCGCTGGCAAACGATCCACTATTTAGGATTACCGGCATGGGTCGGGCCCAATAAAGCTGGACATGAAGAGGGTTTACTGACCCATGGCTGGCTGATGAAGGGGTAGATGCCGGGTTGGTAAGTAGTGGTGGTGTAGGGTGTACTGGTGGTGTATAAGAGGTACCTCAATATACCCCTAGAGATGTCCATCTTAATCATGTAGTTATTCATTTATGATATTATCTCTTTTTGTCCGTTGCTAGAAAGAGTAACACTGAAAGTGCACTGTGATACACAAGAAAGCGCGCGGGGGGGGGGGGGGGGGGGGGTTATCATGCATGAATGACTACACAATTGAGGTAGATATCTCAAGGTCAAGTTATACGTGCATGTGCACGTGCCATGTGTGTACTGACATCCCGGGGTTGACCTGTCTCTCTGTACACAGCCAGGAATACCCCGCAGTATATTCATGTCCACATAATATTATATGAATACAGACATTGGTTGGCCATTTCTGAGTGGCATCACATCCAGCAAGTGACACAAGGTTGGTAAACGCTGACAACAGTTTGATGGTGTATATGTACTGGTTGAACACATAGCGAAGATGTCATGTCCCGGGGTCATGTCACCGGGCTTAGGCTTAGATCCTCTGTGTGTAGGGGTGGGGGGGGGGGGGGCTGGATCGGAGTGGAGTATAATCCGGGGGGGGCACTGACTATATGTGGGTCAGTGGCAACTGCCGCGGTACCGCCCCACATCCTCTTACTGGGGGGAGCTGAGGGGGTCACTGACCGCCCCTCCTTTTCCATACTGAGGAAAATAATTGTAGTAGTGACCGCCCCCCTAAACAGGCCAAATTGAATCTTAGCCTCCTGCTTTCATCCCATTTGAGCATCAGGTGCTAGACATAACAATGGCAAACTTACCAATTAGCACATTATAAGCCATCAGAAGCATGGTTGTGCCCCAATATTGCTGTATATACACAAGAAACCTTTATCCAGAAAGCAGCGAAGGGGGGTCACCACCCCTACTTTTAACATTAAGAAGGCTGACCGCCCCCCCCCCCCCCTTTTCATCCCCCCCCCTGTAAACCCACCGCCACCGCTCCTGGGAGAGGTGCGGCAGTGTTTATCCAAAACATACTTGAGTGCCCACCCCCCCGGGAGTATAATACGGAACCATACCTAACCCCCTCTACCCAGTAAACACAAATACGTCATATCTACGTATGTTCAACATGATCATTTCAGGAAGAATACGTATTTTCTCTAGGTAGATTAACGTATAAATGTTAATGCAGATGTACGTATATCAAACGTTTATGTAGAATTCACGTAGATAAACGTCACAATTACATAAATCTACGAAGTAAATATACGTGAAATGAGGTATACTATACATAGTTCCACGTTGTAGATACATATTTTGCGGCATATTATAGACGTGAATACAGGTATGAAATATACATAGAGTTACCAATAGTTTTGGTTTATTTAGGTATACCATAGAGGGGTGCCCAGCCCCTCTCCCCACCGACCCTCCAGACCCCTGCCCACCCCCTCCCAAATCCTCCACATATTGAGGTGTACTTTATTTGTCATCATATTTTTCATGAATTATCAATCTCTTTCTGTAAGCATGTCCTAACTATGCCTCAGAATCTTGAATGTAGATCTCTGTTCGAGGTTAATTCTTCTGTATAGTCTCCATTTCTCCTGTAGGAAAAACAACAATATATATATATTAGTTATGACGGAGGAAAGTGTGTACATGAAAAGAATAGTGTAAGGCCTATATATATTTATGTAACATCCCTTTCTCCTACACATACATAACATGCATACATGCGTAGTTGTTTTATAGTATCCCTCCCGGGGTATCCCTGTATTCCATACACCCTTTTATCTCATTTTCGGGAGTTCACTGTATTCTAGATAAAAGCCTCTTACCAATGTATATAAGTTGTCTTTGTGACTGTGAATTCCTGGTAAACTTACACAGCTCCCTTGTTCATCCATCTCTGAACCTCAGCCTTGCTGTAAGAAGATAGGCAAGGAAATACGAATATTAGTGTCTTGATATTCTATAAGACAATGTCATATAAAGTATCCATAATGTGCATATTGCAATACAAATAGACTGAAGCTAGTGAGTTAGAAATATATAAAGTAGGTACCCACCATCCATCTCTGATCCACCCTGGTCAGCTCCTAGCACTAGACTGATGCACAAAGAGACGCGTCCTGTACCCTAACGGACGCGATGTTTGGGCGGGAAGTGTACTGATCCCTTAATTGGCTTAGTGACTGACCGTTACGAAGGGCGGAGTGAGGGAGGTATGGGGCGGGGGGGGGGGGGAGGTTAGCGTCACATGAACAGGACACGTGGGGGGGGGGCACAGGTTTGGTATAAACATATACCTATTAAAATGTCTTGTTTCATGAACATAATTTGTTTGAATGGAAGCGGGGGTGGACGGGGAGGGGGGGTCTAAATGTTATATCCGTAATGTCCACTAATGTTTTACTTAAAATATCTTGATGACCTTTGGTAGGAAAATAATAAACTTTACCACCTTTATTCTTTGAGAAATACGTCTGACAGCTGTAGATTATCACCCTCTATTTAAGCATGGAATCTACGTATCTGTACGTTCCATATAGACGTATTTTTACCTTGGAAAAATACCAAAGCAAACCATACCGAAATTTCCATTGAAATAACGTATTGACTACGTTTGGTAGAAAGTGTGTTTACTGGGTATATATCGCAAATATCTGCAAACACAATAAAACAGGCTACAAGAGTAGGAACTACAGCGGCAGACGTCTAATGTGAAACACCATACAGGCCGATGAGATTCTTCACATTTACTGAACCATTCCCTTTTAGCCAGAAATATTGTATAGGCAATCTAACCACAACGCATTTCCATCCAGCTTATAATGTCCCGCCATTGAGCTAGTGGGGGGGGTGTTAAATCGCTAATTTTGTCATACGGTTTCAGGGACAGGCTCAAACTATGCATTTGGGACCCAAAACTCGGGAAATCACAAAAATATTTTTTTCGGACCCCTGTGACCCCCCCGTACATGGGGTCCGAAGATCGGCCAAATAGTGAGAAAACAGCCCAAATTCAGGCTTTCAGATTCCTAATCAAACCTCACCATGCCTTCATGAAAATGGTCAGAAACCTTCATTTGGGACCCAAAGAGAGCATTTAAAGTCATATTGTTGTGAGATTATAGGGGTTTTTTTTCCCCTCTGGGGAGGGGATGCGTCCATGGTAAAATACCGATAAATCAGCTTTTTTGAAGGCATTTGCTCCCATACAATCAGGTCCCTATACTGCCATAAAACATCATCATGAACCATTCTGGAGGGCCCCCTGTTTCTGTTAACTACCCCTTATGACCCCTAACACCCCCCCCCATAGCATGCACCAATAGCCATCAGATAACTCCCTTCCCCCCTCCACCCTCGCCTCTATATTACACTGTACTCAGAATATCAGGATCTTTGAACATCAATAGTCATTCACAGACACCTTAGCCTGTCTTGGGAGTAAGACAGTGGTGTGTTTAAAGAGGGATGGGGGATATGGAGGGGGCCCAGACCTCCTCCCTTACCCTATACACACATAAGAGGAGGGCTACCTCAGTCCATCTAATAACTCCAACCATCAGACCTCTTATAACCTATTTATCATACCTGCATGAATGGCTTTACCACCTCAACAGAAAACTGATAAGGGACCCAAAGAGAATATTACAGGTTATATTCTTGTTATTGCATGAATATAATCCAACTCTTGGAGGGCCTTTGCTTCAATGTATTTGAATTGTCAACATATTAAAATGAGTTTAGATCAGATAGATAATACCCTTTTCAAAGGTCTCTATATTCATTTTGAGTTACCCTACCAATGATCACAGTTCCCCCCCTCCATTCTATGCCTAGTACCTCACCCCATGTGTGTTAATGGTCAAGATGACTGCTTCATGTTGTTACACTTATTATACATAGTAATTCTATAATAGTTATAGCAGAGATCAAATATTAACATCACTAATAACCTGATACAACAATAAATAAAAACCCTGACTCTCCTCCTTTACCAAGTGGTTAAATGCATAGAATGATGGATGGTAGAGGGGTGAGGGGGTGGGGGAGCCTGAAATGACTCCAAATAAGGACTGGTGTCCATATCTCTTAGTCTACCCCTTGCATGGTTAGTATCCTAGACATAAGACAAGAGATAATTATTTAATTCAATTCTCTGAGGTGTTAAATAAATACTCTGAACCCTAAATATTATTGAAGCCAATAATAAACATTGCAATTATATTATGGGGAGGGGTAGGTAACCCTGATACCTCATTTGCAATTCTAAAGATCAGATTTTATCAAAGACGGGCATACATGCAACATCTCAGGGTGCTGCTATAATATTCAGACATATGAAAATATAACATAGGCATGGTTCTTGGTAGACCTATGCCATCCACTATATGGGGTAAAGGGTAAGTTGGTAGAACCTAATATCAAACTTTGAGGACAGATGAATACATATCTTGATATTAAACCAAATATTGAACCCAAACTTGACTTGAAGTACATTATCCCTCTACCAGCTGTAGTAGATACACCTACCAGGGTGATCTCAAGGACCCAGCTCACTCATTCTTTTTTTTTGGAGAGGGGGGGGGGGGGCTCTTTTAACCACACCACTGTCCCACTCCCAGGCATGATACATACCATGAGAGGCAATGCTGTGCACTGTGCCACATGGAGGGAGGGTTGGGCTGATGGTTATACTGTGTAATATGGAACCGAGGGGGGGGGGTATTTCATTGCTATTAGTTTGGGGTGAGGGTGGGGATGGGGTGGAGGTGGGTCATAAGGGGTGGATAACAGGAACAGGGAGCCCTCAAGAAAGGTTCAAACTATCATACAGGTCTTATGTTAATACATTATTTCAGTATAGAGTAATTATAGAGGCGAAGGGGGGGGGGGATAGTTATCTGATGGCTATTGGTGCATGCTGGGAGGGGGGGGGGGGTCATGGAGGGGAGTTGACAGAAAGAGGGGACCCTCCAGAAGGGTTTAATCTGCCTGATTAGGTGTCCTGAGGATCTTTTATGGCAGTATAGGGATGTGATTGTAAGGGAGTGAATGCCTTCAAAATAGCTGATTTATCAGTATTTTACCGAGGACGAACTACCTCCCCAGAGGGGGAAACACCTTTATAATCACAACAATATGACTTTAAATGGTCTCTTTGTGTCCCATATGAAGGTTTCAGACCATTTTCATGAAGTCATGATTTGATTTTAGAAGGAATCTGAAAGCCTGAATTTGGGCTGTTTTCTCACTATTTGGCCGATCTTCGGACCCCATGTACGGGGGGGTCATGGGGGTCCGAAAAGAATATTTTTGTGATTTCCCATGTTTTTGGACCCAAATGCATAGTTTGAGCCTGTCCCCGAAGAAAAGTAGATTTATCACCCCCCCCCTAATTGAGCTGTAGCTGTAGACTCCAACCCCCCAGAAAGACCCACCCCAGTCCGGCACGAAACGGACAGGGCTGTGGTGAGGGCGTCAAATGAACGCTTACCGGGCATTCTAAATCGGTGGGTGACTTTGATTTCCTTCCGCTGTGTTCGCGGCCGGGAGGGGCGATATTAGGTGAATGTGACGTTGATGTAGCACGTAAACGGGCTGGGGCCGGGCCTCGTCTGATCTGCGCTCCACCAAGCCAAATGAATGCGACCAGGCGGCCCCGAGCAGGCAGTGCTATTAGTTAAAGACAAACATGACAGGGATACTAAGGATCACTAAGAGGAAATCGAAGGAGCAATTCTGAAGATCAAAGTGAGTATTTACCACGCTCCATTGCCCACCAATTACGAGGGGAGACAGGCCTCTGGATCTTTTAAATAGCACGTGGGTCAGCCGCCTCTCTATTCCGCCAAGTAACACGTTCTGCCCCTAAGCCCAGTACCAGCCCCCTCCCACATCGTCATAAAATATCTGGTCTTCTTAGGGGGCATTTATACTACTATGAGGGTGAACAGGATCTGAGAGGGACGTGAGAGATCCCCATACCAGCGGGAATTTGGTCTGAAAAGAGCTCCTATTCCGAGGCCTTCATGATGGGAGTATAGACGGCTGGTTCTTCTTAAGGGCTGCATCCACACTGTAAAAACAGTGTTTAGATGATAAATGCATATGTTTAGCGGCTAAACACATTTCTAAACACTATATTGTCCCACATTTTGAGACTTTTTTTTCATCTAAACATGTTTAGATAATACATGTTTAGTGTGCAAAGTGTTTAGATCTAGTAGGTGTTTAGAAGTATAGAGTTTAGACCAAGGAAAGGTTTAGATATATAATGTTTAGATCTATAGAGTGTTAACATTTTTAGTGTTTAGAAGTATTAAGCATTCAGATAAATAGCATTTAGACGTATTAGGTATTTAGTCACATGGTGTTTAGGTAAGCTGATCGTTATTTGCATATTACACTAAACACTTTTCTAAACACTATCTTGTCCCACATTTTGAGACACCTTTTTTCATCTAAACATGTTTAGATAATACATGTTTAGTGTGCAAAGTGTTTAGATCTAGTAGGTGTTTGCAAGTATAGAGTTTAGACCAAGGAAAGGTTTAGATATATAATGTTTAGATCTATAGAGTGTTAACATTTTTAGTGTTTAGAAGTATTAAGCATTCAGATAAATAGCATTTAGACGTATTAGGTATTTAGTCACATGGTGTTTAGGTAAGCTGATCGTTATTTGCATATTAGGATATATTATCAGTCCAATCTATCATATGGGTATCGACCCCTAAAATCGACATGGCGACATGGCTATTTCTTAAAATCGACATGGTGACATGGCAATTTCTTAAAATCGCCATGGGACATGGCCATTTAAGTGACATGTGACATGGCCATTTCTTAAAATCGACATGTGACATGGGGCTTAGTGACATGAATAAAGAATTCTCATTTACTGTAAAGTATGCTAACCAACTCTTCCTTCAAATTCCGTCCTTGTGTGTAGTTAAATTTTTAAAAAATCCTGGGGCCTATGGCCCCAAGAGCCCAATTGTATCAATTACTGTGCCCCTACATTTTCCCTTAGTGACACTAGTGACATGGCTTTTTCCTTAGTGACATGTGACATGGCCATTTCTTAAAATCGACACGCGACATGGGACCCCCCCTCCATCTACCCCCCCCCTTTCATCTTATATTCAGATAGATAGTATGTTATAACACTTTTGTAGAGTGTCATCACATATGTTACATAGCATCCATACTAAGTAACTGGGTGCACGGTCCACCAGATGTCGCTAGATATTATCTAGGGATTCTACAGTGTTTAAATATGAAAGCCACATAATTTAAACATTGTCTAAAATCTAAACAGAAGGCATTGCATATGTTTAAAGTTATTACTTTAGACCTTTCAAACAATATGTCTAAACACAAGACCTTTCCCTGTTTAGATTTCTATTATAGATGAATATTATGACAAGCACTAATCGTTAATTCTCGTATCAGGTATGTGATGTTATACCCATTTATGAATTAGCTTTTCCCAGTTAGCGTTCATCGTAATCGACGCCAAAGCTGAAGTTAACAAAGACAAGTATGTAAACAGATTACCTTGCAGTGGTTTTGTGAAGTAACCCTAGTAGCAAAGACATGCAGCCAATAATATCAAATTTGCAATGGTTTGCACTGATTATATGAATAGTATACATTATAGAAAATAATCTTCCTAGGATCACATTGTCAAACCCTATAAATGCGTATACATAGTACCTGTATTCCAAAGGTATGATGTTGAATATACGTGCTTAAACTTCAACACTAAAGTAGCTATTAATCTGCCTCTTTTCATCCATTTAGAATCGTTTTAAAAACCGCGTCGGTGCATGTAACAAATCTCCTCTCTTCTTTCAGTCTGCAGACAGGCTAGCCATATCCCGGTGACGGCAGGCACAGGGGGGCAGTGTGTCGTGATAAGATGGTGGCGGGATGGGTGGGAGGGGGCAGGTAGTAGTGTGTCTGTACAGACAGGGGGTGTGGCGGTTGCTGCAGGGGCCGTGAGTAGCTCAGGCTGAGGTGCTGGATGGCCGTGAGCTGCTGCACGAGCCGCTCTCCTGTCCCTCTGTCACCTGGGGCGTGGTGCCCGCCTCCATCTGTCAGATTGAAAATCAGGCTTCTCCACCATAAAAACCCAACCCCCACCTCCCACCGATAGGCAGAGAGGCAGGGGGAAAACGCCGATAAAATGAATCTGCGAGTCGACGAGCCGCCGACGTAAAGCGGGCCGATAGTGCCGCGGGCGGGGCTTAGTCGCCATGAACAACGTTGTCTAATGGCCGCCACGCCACCCAGCGGCGCGCGCCGGAATTATGGACGAATTATAGAAATTGTCGGCCGATTGCTGCAAATGGAGAGCTTCGCGCCATGTCCGCCAGGGGGGGCTACGACCCACAGCAATCGATTGCGCATGCGTTGTGCGATCGTCGCCTGGTGGGTTGGGAAGCTGGTGGTGCGGTGAGGGTGCGCGGGGGGCAGGGGGCTTCCGCTTCCACCGGCCGACGTCTAAAGCTGATTTGGGATGAAGGCCGGGAGGGGTGGTGATGCCAGCAGGCTGGTGGCAGTCGGCCACCCCTGCAGGCCCGCGGGCGGCATTTAGCAATAATCGAAATTAAAAGGCAATTAATAACCGTTATGCAACATGACAATGCCGACTTGCCGCGGGCAGGCTGAGAGTGAATCTGTGCCGCCCGGGGCTGAGTGGCTCAGAGTAGGTCTGAGGGACTGCAGCGAGCAGCTCAGGGGATGGAGGCAGATGGGGCGGGGCAGGAGAGGTGAGGCCGGCTTCTAGGGGGTCAGTGACACCAATCTCTCCTGATTGTGATAAGCATAACACGGGACGCGATAAGCCAAGTGTCACCCTGCGGTTTGGTACAAGCAAGGGCCGTCAACTGTGAAAACATCATATACTCTTATATCCGGACGAAAAGAGAGAAGAGTTTAGACAATGTATCCGTGCGGATTGTTTCTGTGACAGCTTCATACAATTTAGATTATTTCTCTTATTGATTCTCAATTCTGAGGGAGGTAACAGTTCCAGGCGGTTGATACAGATTTTGTATCCAATTGTCGGAGCTATCCCTTGTGGCTTTAAGGCTATGCATTTATAAACATGACCATTGCTGCCCCCTCCCCCTGCCGCCTCCCTCGTCGTCCATTATTTTGACGCCGAGACCCGACTGCAGGCTCCCACAGCACTGGTCCCCAGCCTGTCCTATATGGCGGGCCGTACGGTGGCCTGTTACGTGCACTCCATTGGTCGCCTAATGATCATTCCGATTTGACGTGTGTGTGTGGCTGCATGGGCGGCAGGGGGCGCCCAGGGACCCCCGGTCACCGGGCTGCTTCTGGCGCAAAGCCTCAACACCGCCGGCAGCACACACACACTAATGGACGCCAAACGCTGACGTTTAAAATTCAGTTTTCTAATACGTTCCCACAGGAACCGGAAAACAGCACCATACAAAGAGCAGACCCTAAATCACGCCGAGTCAGGCGCTCAATCGGGATCTCGCGAGACGAGAATATGTAGAAATGAATAGCCGTGCTGAGCGGCATCATGATGAACTGCATTGTGGGGGTTTGGTGTAGAAGGGATGTGGTGGGTCATGGTGTGTGTGTGTGGGGGGGGGGGGGGGGGTACAGATACAGCGTGACAGGAGGTACATCACGGCCACGGGGTGTGACCGGTGTGACGGTGGATGGAGTTTAGAGATATTGTGACCTGTGGTGTGAATATGGCGGGGTGAGGTGGGGTACCCTGTAGGCCCTAGCTATGGGACAGGCTGGGACATGTGATATTAAAGATAATGAGATGTGGTGGGATATATACAAGTCTAGAAGGGTGACATACTGCAATGGAGGAGATATGGAGTGGGGAGTAGTAGGGAGCTTAACTAAAGTGGAGGATCTAAATTCTTGTGTATCATCTTCATTGGACGATCCCGATGGAGGTCAAACGTTTTTAATTAATCTACCAGGTGAAACCTAGGAATTCCGCAGTGAATAGAGGGAGTTATATCATTGGTCTAAACAATGACATACATTAGAGCCTATACTGTATGTTGTTGGTCTAAATATATACTAGTACTAAGGAGATTCCTACAGGCCGCAACAAGGAGAACATGCCATCACATCAGGGTCATTTCTATATACTACTTACGTTGCTGTTACGTGGATACCAAACACACACCCAGTCTCAGCATAGCGTATGTAGCTCTCGGCCAGCACATCGCTTATGGTGAATTATGGTTGAAATGGAGGAAGTGACGGAGAATAAGCGAAGACTCATATTAGAACATCTATTAAAACATGTCATAATTACTGTCAACCAATACAAATGGTGTATGAAAGTAGGGAGGTGCAGTCAGAAGCGTATGTCGTCAGATCGTGATACTTGACGGAACCACATCGTCAGCCACTCAACCTCGAAATAGGGGGGGGGTGATAAATCTACTTTTCTTCGGGGACAGGCTCAAACTATGCATTTGGGTCCAAAAACATGGGAAATCACAAAAATATTTTTTTCGGACCCCCGTAACCCCCCCCGTACATAGGGTCCGAAGATCGGCCAAATAGTGAGAAAACAGCCAAAATTCAGGCTTTTAGATTCCTTCTAAAGTCAAATCATGAATTCATGAAAATGGTCAGAATCCTTCATATGGGACCCAAAGAGACCATTTAAAGTCATATTGTTGTGACTATAGAGGTGTTTCCCCCTCTGGGGAGGTGGTTCGTCCTCGGTAAAATACCGATAAATCGGCGATTTTGAAGGCATTTGCTCCCTTACAATCACATCCCTATACTGCCATAAAAGATCCTCAGGACACCTAATCAGGCAGATTAAACCCTGCTAGAGGGTCCCCTCTTTCTGTTAACTCCCCTCTATGACCCCCCCCCTCCCAGCATGCACCAATAGCCACCAGATAACTCTCCCCCCCCCTTCGCCTCTATATTACCCTATACTGAAATAATGTATTAACATAAGACCTGTCTGATAGTTTGAACCTTTCTTGAGGGCTCCCTGTTCCTGTTAACCAACCCCTATGACACCCCTCCACCCCATCCCCACCTTCACCCCAAACTAATAGCCATGAAATAACCCTCCCCCCTCGGCTCCATATTCAGGTTGAGGACAGAACCACTATTCTAGTACGCCCTAAATGCGCTGTGCTTGTACTCAACACCTAGGGCGTACTAGTATAAGGGCCTGCCCACCAGGATCAGTGTATCTAAGCATGTATATAAGATTTCTCTTATATTCCTGATGTATTATATGTCATGCATGGTACCATCGGAAAGAGGACATTTCAATCTATACACTAGCGGATTTACAAACTATAAGTTATAAAGTTTGATATTAGGTTCTACCAACTTACCCTTTACCCCATATAGGGGATGGCATAGATCTACCAAGCACCATGCCATTGTTATATTTTCATATATCTGAATATTATAGCAGCACCCTCAGATGTTGCATGTATGCCCGTCTTTGACAAAATCTGATCTTTAGCATTGCACATGAGGTATCAGGGTTACCTACCCCTCCACATAATATAATTGCAGGCTTTATTATTGGCTCCAATAATATTTAGGGTTCAGAGTATTTATTTAACACCTCAGAGAATTGAATTAAATAATTATCTCTTGTCTTCTATCTAGGATACTAACCATGCAAGGTGTAGACTAAGAGATAAGGACACCAGTCCTTATTTGGAGTCATTTGCATGCTCCCCCCCCCCATCACCACTCTACCATCCATCATTCTATGCATTTAACCACTTGGTTAAGGAGGAGAGTCAGGGTTTTTATTTATTGTAGTATCAGGTTATAAGTAATGTTAATATTAGATCTCTGCTATAACTATTATAGAATTACTATGTATAATAAGTGTAACAACATGAAGCAGTCATCTTGACTATGAATACACATGGGGTGGGGTACTAGGCATAGAATGAAAGGGGGGGGGGGCTGTGATCATTGGTAGAGTAACTCAAAATGAATATAGAGACTTTTGAAAAGGGTATTATCTATCTGATCTAAACTCATTTTAATATGTTGACAATTCAAATATATTGAAGCAAAGGCCCTCGAAAATTTGTGTTATATTCATGCAATCACAAGAATATAACCTTTAATAGTCTCTTTGGGTCCCTTATCAGTTTTCTGTTGAGGTGCATGGTAAAGCCATTCATGCATGTATGATAAATAATTTATAAGAGGTCTGATGGTTGGAGTTCTTAGATGGACTGAGGTAGCCCTCCTCTTATATCTGTATAGGGTAAGGGCGGAGCTCTGGGCCCCTTCCATATCCCCCACCCCTCTTTTAAACACACCACTGTCTTACTCCCAAGACAGGCTAAGGTGTCTGTGAATGACTATTGATGTTCAAAGATCCTGACACTCTGAGTACAGTGTAATATAGAGGTGAGGGCGGAGGGGGGAAGGGAGTTATCTGATGGCTATTGGTGCATGCTATGGGGTTAGAGGTCATAGAGGGGTAGTTAACAGAAACAGGGGGCCCTCCAGAATGGTTCATGATGATGTTTTATGGCAGTATAGGGACCTGATTGTATAGGAGCAAATGCCTTCAAAAAAGCTGATTTATCGGTATTTTACCGTGGACGCACCCCCTCCCCAGAGGGGGAAACACCCCTATAATCACAACAATATGACTTTAAATGGTCTCTTTGGGTCCCAAATGAAGGTTTCTGACCATTTTCATGAAGGCCTGGTGAGGTTTGAGTAGGAATCTGAAAGCCGGAATTTGGGCTGTTTTCTCACTATTTGGCCGATCTTCGGACCCCATGTACAGGGGGGTCACAGGGGTCCGAAAAAAATATTTCTGTGATTTTCCGAGTTTTGGGTCCCAAATGCATAGTTTGAGCCTGTCCCTGAAACCGCACGACAAAATTAGCCATTTAACACCCCCCCCTACTCGAAACTGAAGGTCACCACTGGTATACATGTGCAAGCACCACATCTCCCACCGTCAGACCGGCATATTCCTGCCGCTGGTTACAGGAACAACGAGATGAGAGGGATATGTGAAGCGGGAAGCATGGGAGCTGTGTCAGGGGGATGTGTCAGGGGATGTGTCAGGGGGATGTGTCGGGGGTATGTGTCAGGGGGGTGTATGTGTCAGGGGATGTGTCGCGGTATGTGTCAGGAGGGGGGTGTCAGGGGGATGTGTCAGGGATGTGTCAGGGGGATGTGTCAGGGGGATGTGTCAGGGGGATGTGTCAGGGGGATGTGTCAGGGGATGTGTCGGGGATGTGTCAGGAGGGGGGTGTCAGGGGGATGTGTCAGGGGGATGTGTCGGGTGGATGTGTCAGGGGGATGTGTCAGGGGATGTGTCAGGGGGATGTGTCGGGGGGATGTGTCAGGAGGATGTGTCAGGGGGATGTATGTGTCAGGCGGTGTGTCAGGGGGATGTGTCAGGGGGATGTGTCAGGGGGATGTGTCGGGGATGTGTCAGGGGATGTGTCAGCGGGATGTGTCAGCGGGATGTGTCAGGAGGATGTGTCAGGGGGATGTATTTGTCAGGGGGTGTGTCAGGGGGGTGTGTCAGGGGGATGTATTTGTCAGGGGGTGTGTCAGGGGGATGTGTCAGGGGGGTGTATGTGTCAGGGGGATGTGTCGGGGATGTGTCAGGGGGATGTGTCAGGGGGATGTGTCGGGGGATGTGTCAGGGGGATGTGTCGGGGGGGATGTGTCAGGGGGATGTATGTGTCAGGGGGATGTGTCGGGGATATGTCAGGTGGGGGGTGTCAGGGGGTGTCAGGGGGATGTGTCAGGGAGGATGTGTCAGGGAGAATGTGTCAGGAGGATGTGTCAGGGGGATGTCAGGGAGGATATGTCAGGGGGATGTATGTGTCAGCGGGTGTGTCAGGGGGATGTGTCAGGGGGATGTGTCAGGGGGATGTGTCAGGGAGGATGTGTCAGGGGGATGTATGTGTCAGGGGGTGTGGATGTGGGGAGGATGTATAGGGGGATGTGTCAGGGGGATGTGTCAGGGGGATGTGTCAGGGGAATGTGTCAGGGGGTGTCAGGGGGTGGGGTGTCAGGGAGGATGTGTCGGGGAGGATGTATAGGGGGATGTGTCAGGGGGATGTGTCAGGGGGATATGTCAGCGTACAATAAGCTTCATCCACATTAAACTGCTGGTGCACAACATGAATAAAACAAAGCACTGACAATGGTTTGGCTGTCGTGGAGGGTCTGTTCATTGAATGTATGGTAACGGGGTTGGCCGGTGTTACACCCACACCAACCCGCGGCCTCCCCTTCCTACATCATATATACCCAGGAGGCTGCAGTAGACGAGGACGGCAAAAACGAGCTTTGTATGCCGTTAAGGTTACCGTCCCCCGCGGGCGTCGCGTTGATTCGTGCCTAAAAAGCCGGCCGTCTCCCATTGTCGTTATGCAATGTAAACTGTTGTCACGGAGCACGCGCCGATTACGCGGCAGCCAGGCGTGCCCGGAGGAGGCGGCAGGCGGCGCTGCCAACATATCATTCCTACTTAGGCTAACGACTGGCGCGCCGCACTCATTCAGACTTAAGGACGCCTCGGGGAGCGCTCTTTGTACGCCGCCCGGTAAGGATGGATCCGTGCTGTGGCCTCCTGAGTCTAATTCCCGTAATGGCAGGTATGATGGGTCGGCCAGCCAGGTCTCCGGGGTACGCTTTACTCCTGGAGTCGGGAATGTTCTCCATATATGACGTGTGTACCCGTACACCAGATCTACGTCACACATGCACATGTACGCCACATAGTGAGCAGGTTGTAGTGTGTGTGTTTGTGTGCACAACACAGTGAGCAGGTTGTAGTGTGTGTGTGTGTGTGCACCACACAGTGAGTAGGTTGTAGTGTGTGTGTGTGTGTGTGCACCACACAGTGAGCAGGTTGTAGTGTGTGTGTGTGTGCACCACACAGTGAGCAGGTTGTAGTGTGTGTCGGTGTGTGTGTGTGCACCACACAGTGAGCAGGTTGTAGTGTGTGTGTGCACCACACAGTGAGCAGGTTGTAGTTTGTGTGTGCCACACAGTGAGCAGGTTGTATTGTGTGTGTGCCACACAGTGAGCAAGTTGTATTGTGTGTGTGTGTGCACCACACAGTGAGCAGGTTGTAGTGTGTGTGTGTGTGTGCACCTCACAGTGAGCAGGTTGTAGTGTGTGTGTGTGTGTGCACCACACAGTGAGCAGGTTGTAGTGTGTGTACACCACACAGTGAGCAGGTTGTAGTGTGTGTGCACCACACAGTGAGCAGGTTGTAGTGTGTGTGTGCACCACACAGTGAGCAGGTTGTAGTGTGTGTGTGTGTGCACCACACAGTGAGCAGTTTGTAGTGTGTGTGTGTGCACCACACAGTGAGCATGTTGTAGTGTGTGTGTGCCACACAGTGAGCAGGTTGTAGTGTGTGTGTGTGTGTGTGCACCACACAGTGAGCAGGTTGTAGTGTGTGTGTGTGTGTGCACCACACAGTGAGCAGGTTGTAGTGTGTGTGTGTGTGTGTGCACCACACAGTGAGCAGGTTGTAGTGTGTGTGTGTGTGTGCACCACACAGTGAGCAGGTTGTAGTGTGTGTGTGTGTGTGTGTGTGCACCACACAGTGAGTAGGTTGTAGTGTGTGTGTGTGTGCACCACACAGTGAGTAGGTTGTAGTGTGTGTGTGTGTGTGCACCACACAGTGAGCAGTTTGTAGTGTGTGCATGCACCATAAACTATTATTACAATCAGCAGGTTGCAGTGTGCGTGTTGGCATATTTTGGGATCCCCTAAAAAAGACTAAAGAGAGATCAGCGAGCGAATGAATGAATGCATGAATTAATGCATCAGACGACGAAAGTTACGAGAGTATCAAAGAACAGGAAGAGGGATGAGTTAACCGATTATTGTAAGAGTATCATGATACATAACTGTGTACTGTAGAGGTACATATTTTCGGTTGTATACCTTTAGCGAATTTTCCAAAAGTACAATTTCAAGTGTTTTTAAATTGGCGGGTTTCCGAAATTCGGCACTTTAATTCAATACATGTACTTTATGAATATTCGCGCTGTACATATTTCCGTGGATTTTTCAATCCTGTGAAAATCATGAAAATATGTACGGCGTGAAAATATCTATGTTTACGTATTGGGTATAAGATTAGTAAATGTTTTTGAGTGTTAAATGTTTTCGAGTGTTCATGCCAGAAGTGAATGTTTTCGAGTGTTTATATCTGTGAGGAAGGGCATAGGCTAGTTGAAAATATGCTGTGTTCACCCATCACTGAGTACCCGCGATGTGTGCTGGGGTGGATATTCACGAGTATAGAAGTTTACTGATGAAGTAAACGCAATAAATTCCCATATGCCCGATCAGAGTCCGTCCTATGTTCATATATCCATATATTGATGCTCGAAATTATAAAGTGCTAATCTATGCCCCTCATGGCCTGGGGTCATAGTCTATGAAATGTTCTCACGCCACTTAAGATGCCAGCTGCAATCAGAGAAGGCAGATTCAACCGCGAGAAGTGCCTTTAAAATAAGGTCTATGAGTACCTAATGGCTAAGAACGCGAGACCATTACCCCAAACATATTCCATTCGCCAAAGGCCACCACCAACCGGCAACAAACCCTTGTATGCGCCCAGGGGGGTCGGCCCCCACCCCGACCCCCTACTTGGGTGGAAATCAAAATTTATAATTATGTGGTGAGGTACAGCGTGGTCCCGCGATTCGCATTGATTGTACGCTGACAGCTTGATGTATAGAGGGCCGTATGCTGTCGGCTTGAATTACAAGTGGCGGTTTAAATGACTTAATTGAATTGAAACCGCTTCTGACGCCCACAAGACTATAATTCTCACACTTCTGTCACCGGCATTTGTACAAACGTCACCGCCTCAAGCTCATACCCGCCCCCATCAAGCAATTTGCAACATAATGGATTTTACTGTGGAAAGGTAATTGTCCATATGGGATATTTTTGGCCATATATATATATTTAGCCTGAATTTCTAAACATGTATCTCTGATATAGTTCGTGGATAGATACTTTTTAGTATCAGTTTTGTGCACCTGGTTAATAGATAAATTTAGGAATCAGTGTTGACACAGACTGGCGTATTTACAAGCCAAATATGTGCATCCCCAGTGCATGGCGGGGGTCTGGACCAGCCTGCAGTGGACGCAACTCTACTGTAGAGTTACTATCTAGACTCTGTCACTGTTGATTTATAAGGTACACACACATGTGATACACTAAGTTCAATATCTGATCCAGCTAAGACATTTTACTTATATTAAGGAGTTACGGCCAACATGGACTGGGATACATATTCTGTATTTTCCCTTATTTCCCCCTGTATCAACAACCTATTTATAAGGGTAAAGCTTAATTGGAGTCTAAAGGAAGTATGGTTGGATGGACGTTAAATGCAGTTGTTTCTTTACACAGACAATGCCTGGAAATCTCTCCCGGGGACTTGAAGGCATTTCATATTGATTGTGAATATGCCCAGAATTACATAATATATCACTATTTTTTACATATCGGGTAACAACTAGGGTTTTGTTAAGTGGGAAATAAGGTAACCTGGAACACATCTTTTTATATCCCCTCAAGAGGAGGCAGGTTGACTACAGCGCCCCTGTTGGGTGTTTCACAAGGAGAAAATAGATACAATTAATTTTACATGTTTTCTAAGACCAACTTAATATCACCCAATGTTAATTTTATCTTGGTGTTTCACAAGTTTCAATTGTATCTATGGTCATATACTTAGACACAATTGAAGGTAATAATGCAGCTTGTGAAACACCAACATAAGACTAACATTTGGTAAAAGTAAGTCAACCTTAATAACCATGTAGCATTAATCTTAAATACACTCCCCTTGTATGATGATCACATAGGATCAACATAAGTGTTGTTTAAATGTGTATAACCAGTTTATTTTCATCCTGAACAAACAGATATTTGCAGGGATTATTGTGTGTAGTATGACACATATATTGCATGAAAAAAACATGAAAAAATATGTAAGGAAAACATTAGCGGGCATGGTATGAGGTCCACGCTAATATGCATTCTGAAACACTTATACATCAGTTGTATAAGTGTCGGCCAAAGACCCTGACTTAACATCTTGGTTGTAGACCTTTGTGAAACACTTTTATTAAGCAGTATACAATTGATACAACCAAATGTCGGTCTTAGTGGTTATATACAATTAACACCTCCTATAGAAACACTAATTCTACAATTAATTGTATGTCCCCCTTGTGAAACACCCCACTGACTTAACATCATGGTTGTAAAACATGGCATGAGCAGCCATAAACTAATTAACTTCTACTGTATCGCCCATATCCCCGCCCCCCCCCCTTGAACTGTCGCTATCTATGATACTGTAATCACCTTGTAATTATGTTATACTATTATTATGTTTGATGCGCATATGCCCATATTGTATTCATTGTAAATCATGGACCACTGCATACATCCGCAGGCACCACTTGCTGCCGCCCAGTGAGGCCCGCTGATATCAGGATGCATCTGGCACCTTGTTTACACTGTATAACACTGTAAGCAATTACTATACAACCTACATGTAAACATATAAAAAAACCAAGTTCAGATGGTGTAAAATATTGAGTTGGATACTATCCTCATCCGTTATCTCATGGACACTTACTGGACCTGCTTTATTAAACATGTCAACAGTACTGGTAGATCAGTTATAAATGCTGACTGTCAGAAGCATATCTATAAGCAGTAGTATATATAGATCGATACATACTGTGTTATATCTTATGCATTACCGTAAAACCTCGCGTATAAGCCTAACTCGCGTATAAGCCGCACCCCGACTTTGGCCCGATCCTATAAGCCGCAGAGCCCCTCTGAGTCACCCCTGGGAAAAACTCGCGTATTAGCCGCACCCCTTACTTTACCCTGACTGAGCTTGTATTGTACTGTATTAGCGGCCTCCTAGCGGCCCTTGCGACCTCCTAGCGGCCCATGGAGCCTCCTAGTAGCCACCACCATCTCTTGTTACTGTTTTGTCAGCTTTATCCCCGGGGGATTAGCGGCACCCCGAATGTGTTTGTGGGGAGGGGGGGGGGGGGTCCAAGGTCATTACTATTAGAATGCTGGCAGGGATAGCGGCGGTCTGCATTGTCTTAGGGCTGAGGTGCGACTGGGCTGCATTGTCTTAGGGCTGAGGTGCGACTGGGCTGCATTGTCTTAGGGCTGAGGTGCGAGTTTGCTAGGACACATTGACACTGCCCACTCACCTTTGTCAGACACTTACCCCCCCCCCCCCGCCACCGCCTGCCAGTGCCTATAGCCCCTGGGGTCACCTTAAGGTGATTTTGGAAAGTATATTTTGGAAAAACTCTTGTATAAGCCGCACCCCGACTTAGGGCCGATCCTATAAGCCGCACTGGCGATCTGACTCGCGTACTAGCCGCGGCTTCTACGCGAGGTTTTACGGTACCCATTTTGAAGCTGATGTTGTATTTCGAAGATCATTTTATGAAATAAATACACGTTGAAAACTCAAAATGGTTGTAGACCTTTGTGAAACACTTTTTATAAGCAGTATACAATTGATACAACCAAATGTCGGTCTTAGTGGTTATATACAATTAACACCTCCTATAGAAACACTACTTCTACAATTAATTGTATGTCCCCCTTGTGAAACACCCCACTGCTCTCGCTATAGGAGGCTGTGGTAGAAGCTAGCCTGCGGGCAGGATTTCACGTCTAGTTTACCAACAAGCACTGCTTTGTTTGATCAAAGGCAGCGTCAAACCGGATTTAATTTGAGTCTAATATACAATTAACTGACATTGATTACTTCCTGTCTGCTTGGTTCTCTAAACCCGACGGAGGCTTCAAGTGACTCCGACGCCATTTTGCCATTTATGTTGTGGTAACCTAAGAGTTGTTTTGCACACGTAAATGGGAGACAACGTTGGCATGTAATGTACAAATTGTACCAAAGTACATCTACACTGCAAACAGTTGTTGTTCATGGACAGCAAAATATCCTGTAGATACTAGTACATGTGTATACAGTTTATTTGCCATAATAAAAATGACAGCAAATCTCGCTGCACGTGTACAATTTTGTTATTGTGAAGGTGACCTGATGTAGACATTTAACATGTTCTCCTATACTGTAAGAGCAAAGACATCGTGCATTATGTCTCCATGAAGACAATCCTAATATCGACACACTATTTTTCGCTTTATACCGGAAGGAACTCTTTGTCTAATAATATTCCATAAGAATAGCACAGCGCGTGGTAGATGGCCACGTAATACAAAACAACATAATGCACTGGCAGCCATATTTTATTGTCAAAATCACGCCCAACGTACACCGGCGTGTACTGACTGTAGCGGACACTTAGCAGCACTTGCCGACACTGCTGCCTGTACGGGTACTTCAGGCCCGTGTACTGACCGTAGCCGACACTTAGCAGCACTTGCCGACACTGCTGCCTGTACGGGTACTTCAGGCCCGTGTACTGACCGTAGCCGACACTTAGCAGCACTTGCCGACACTGCTGCCTGTACGGGTACTTCAGGCCCGTGTACTGACCGTAGCCGACACTTAGCAGCACTTGCCGACACTGCTGCCTGTACGGGTACTTCAGGCCCGTGTACTGACCGTAGCCGACACTTAGCAGCACTTGCCGACACTGCTGCCTGTACGGGTACTTCAGGCCCGTGTACTGACTGTAGCGGTACATTAGTAATAATCACTAACACTGCTGGTGGCAGTTCTGGTATGTAGATGGATGTAGACACGGAGAGGTCTGGCCGCACCCTCTGACCCCCGCCCCGCCCCTCCCTCCTCCAGGTGTGACCTGTCTGCCCCGGAGCACGGCTCCACTCGGACAGCGCATGTTAGGGTCAATTGCCCAATACGAACTGCGGCTCTGACCCCGTGCGGTATGGGTGCGGTCTCATGCTGCGTCAGGTCAGGCATCATTGCCGAGCCCAGTGGCAGCTCAGGTTATTTAACCTAAATACTGTATACCTGAATAAAGCAGTTACAAATGGACGATGCAGGTATCAGCGTATTGTTGTATGGGCCAATATCATATATAAGATATAACGGAGGTAGCTGGATGCCTTATCAGCTGCTTATGCGGGCGTCCATTGCTTGATCTGGTAACTGGCGAGATAAGCACTAATACAGCACACACAATGGGTACAAGCTGTTACATAATGCCTCCTAAAAGTTCCGCAGTGAAGGCCAGGGAGTAATCTCATTGGTTGATAATTCAACTGGCTACACGCCGGTGACGTTTGTCTAACGCTTGAGTCGGCATCGCTACTGGGTCCACCATACTCGAAGTAGCGCGAGATATCGCACCTCGTAGGGGGATACCACATAAAGATGACGTCACAGGTTTTGATGCACAACTCCATACATGTGTATTACTATGAATATAGGCGTAAAGGGGTTTCTGTGTGATCCATCCAAAGTAATGTGTAACAATGCATTTGTAACAATTATTAAGGCCAAAACTTTAATAATAGTTTATACTGGAAATCATAACAAAATCGTAGCAAAAATCGTAACAAAGTAAAGGGGTTTCAGGTCCGCTTCTCTTCATTTGACCTCTTTTTCGGCTTGCTCTGATATTTGTAGTATGCATACTATGCAAAAAATCATGAAATCATAATTTGTTATAAAAATCGTAACAATTACGAAAGATCGTAACACTGACATATACATTGTATGGTACAAAGATATACCTCCATGTGTAACATCCTATGTTGAATAATCAATGTCAATAATCCAAGAAAATAGCAGTGTCAGTCTCCACCTAGCTTACAGGACCAACTGACTGAAGAGTTGCACATGCATAGTAACCTTGGCTTTTTGGATGCCACCCTACCCTACAGGTGTATCAATAAAATCAATAAAATCGAAAAATCACCACTTTTATTTCAATTTTCTCACTTTAAACAGCTCTGTAAACCTTAATGATAGGATTATCCATTAGCAAAAAGACTGTTCCCTGCTAGACCATGTGTAGATTACATTCAAATAATTAAATATGTTAATTCTGATGATATCCCATGCACCCCATAAGGCTGTTCAAAGAAATATAACCTAAAATAGAACGCTTTTGTTCTATTCACATTCCATCTCTAGCAACGGCCATTTAAACCCAAGGAATTTGAAAGGGGCATTATATACGGTCATAATGGTGTATAATAAGTAATGCTCCGACAAGAACTCATCAAGTTAGAGATGATTTAATATGTATCTTCTGCCTGGTAAGAGGAGGGCAGAGAGTATGCTTAATATATGAGAATATAGCACCAACATGCCATCCATGATTTATAGGTCTTGCTAAAACATCTTACTGGTATACACTGTACACTGATAATAAAACCTATAGTCAGTACTGACTATACCATCATATTTGAACCCCCATAGTCAGGGAACTATACAACTTAGTCACATATTAGTCATAAAGATAGTCAGGAGTGACTATATGTTGATCACACAAATTGATGATGTCACAGGAATGTGTGCACAGGAAACAGTTAGGATTCAAATTTAAATGGTCCATGGACTTCAGGTAGGCACATCCTCTCCTAAACTACTGTTCTATGGATATCCCTGCTTGTTATATGTCATGTTACAGTTGACTATGACAACTTAAGATGCTATAGGGTGCATGACTTCTCATGTTTGATAGAGTTATCATGGTAATTTGTTCCAATTTTGAAAACATAGAAATACATGAACAGTGTATGTCTAGACTGACAGAGCATGATAGGCCTACACAGGAGCCTGTCACCTCCTCTGCCTTATCCCAGCCTGTCTCCTGGCCTGCCTTATCCTAGCCTGTCCCCTGCCCTGCCTCACCCTAGCTTGTCCCTGCCCTGCTTTATCCTAGCCTGTCACCTCCTCTGCCTTATCCCAGCCTGTCTCCTGGCCTGCCTTATCCTATAGCCTGTCCCCTGCACTGCCTTATCCTAGCCTGTCTCTGCCCTGCTTTATCCTAGCCTGTCCCCTGCCTTGCCTTATCTTAGCCTGTCTCCTGGCCTGCCTTATCCTGGCCTGTCATATGGTCTGCCTTATCCTAGCCTATCCCCTGCCTTGCCTTATCCTAGCCTGTCCCCTGCCTTGCCTTATCTTAGCTTGTCCCCTGCCTTGCCTTATCCTAGTTTGGCCCCTGTCCTGCATTATTCTAGCCTGTCACCTGCCCTGCCTTATCCTAGCCTCTCCCCTGCCCTGCCTCATCCTAGCCTGTCTCTGCCCTGCTTTATCCTAGCCTGTCCCCTGCCCTGCCTTATCTTAGCCTGTCCCCTGCCCTGCCTCATCCGTGCCTGTCCCCTGCCCTGCATTATCCTAGCCTGTCCCTGCCCTGCCTTATCCTAGCCTGTCCCCTGCCCTGCATTATCCTAGCCATGTCTACCCTGCTGAACCTTGACCTGCTTTCAGTACTTTCTCATGATTGACTATATCTATTAGTCATAGTGACTACTTTAGACCATGAAACCATTAAATTCATAGTCACTTGACTATATAGCCCAAATCAGCCGATTTAATGGCTGACTATAGGTTGACTATATGACTAACTTACTATAGACATAGGTGACTAACTTGGTGTAGTCGTTTTTGCTACATTCATGTGACTATAGAAATGTAGTCCGTAGTGACTAACATTTTCAGGTCCATTATTATCAGTGTACTACATTCGGCTCACATTTCCACTGGTCACTAAATATTTTACGAAGTGTAGGGTACGTATATGCAACATAAAGCCTAACTGTGCACTTACAGCAGATTGTACACCAAGGTGCTGCCGTCTTATATGAGGAAGTACATCCACTTTTAGTTTAGGAGTAGTTAACTCTCTTGTCACTAGCTGCCAGGTGCACCATCATGTTCACAACACAACTAATGACACCCAGACATCTGCTTCCCATGCAACTTTCCACTTTCTTTTTGGTATGCTAATGGAAAGTGTCTATTTTCCGGTTGTCATGTTCTTTGATGTTAAAAAGGTCGGCCATCTTGGCTTGGCGGGAACACGTGGAAGTCGTCTGCTGGTGGCCGCTGGTTGCCAGCCGACAGCGGGTACCAGCTCCTAAAGCTGTGTCTCACCTGTGGAGGCGGCCTCAGGTGCGCCACCTAGGGGCGGGCCCACCCACTCACGGCCAATTGCTTCACCTCCTTCCCGTAATTTGAGCGATTAGGTGTGGTTAACAGCCTTCTGGCCGCCATCTTTACTCCTCTCTGTGTTTCTATAATACAACAATTATAATGGTCAGTCCTGTCGTCGACACGACTGCCCTCACCTGCATGATATAAGTATGAGAGCAGCAATACCAAGTATATTGTTTCCCCGTGTGCCGTGTCCTTTACATATGATGTAGGTAAGACAGTAAGAAGCGTCCATCAATGTCAAAAGATATGGTTCCCCGATCACTCCTTATTTCAATCTGCTTTGCTGAAACACCATCGTACACCATCCACTTAACCTTGGTTAGTGTGGAGATGGCGATGTCCCTAAAAGTGCTCTATGATCCATGTCAACTATATGGCCCGTTTTAAGGCCTTCTATGCATACAAATATGTATACAGTACACCCTCAGAAAAGTGAGAGTCATTGTCGCTAAAACTACCCTCACCAGGCAGTACCCTCAGGTGAGGGTAGTTTTAGCGACAATGACTCTCACTTTTCTGTGTGTGTAGCACTGATGTACCATAAAGCGATGTCTATAGAACAGCTGTAACTGTGTAAAGTTTATGGTTGATATCCATAACTCTTGTGATAAAACAGTGTAACTCTTTTTCTAGTCCTTTAAACTGATAATTTCTTCAATAAATTTAGCAATAAAGCCAAAGTGTGTTATTTAATAAGAATGATGATTTCTATGCAGTTGTTATTGAGAGTCACCAATGGGGTGTTTCACAAGAGGGATATACAATTAAGTATTTCTATAGGAGGACTTGATTATATATAACATTTGGGTGTATCAATTGTATACTGCTTATAAAAGTGTTTCACAAAGGTCTACAACCAAGATGTTAAGTCAGGGTCTTTGGCCTACATTTGAGATACAACTAATGTATAAGTGTTTCACAAGGCATATTAGTGTGTGGCTCATACCATGCCCGCTAATATTTTCCTTATAGATTTATTCCTATACTTTGCACATAATATATGTGTCATAATACACATATGAATCCCTGAAAATAATTGTTCATTCAGGATGAAAATAAACTGGTTATACACATTCAAACAATGCTTTATATTGATCATATGCAATCATCATACAAGGGGAGAGTACTTAAGATTTATGTTACATGGTTATTAAGATCGACTTACTTTTATCGAATGTTAGTCTTATGTTGGTGTTTCACAAGCCGCATTATTATCTACAATTGTAATTAAGTATACAACCATAGATAAAATTGAATCTTGTGAAACACATTACAATTAACATTGGGTGATAGTAAGTTGGTCTTAGAAAACATGTAAATCTTATTGTATCTATTTTCCACTTGTGAAACACCCCAGGAGTGTTATTCTGGTGATAGAAGATTGACGCTGCTAAAAGAGGAATTGTGATACACTTCCAATGCGCACAAGCGTCTTATCAGCACATCCGAGTCCAGATGATATGTCCTGCCGCCAAAATGCGAGTAACTGGCTTAAATTATTGGTGAACCATAATTAGATATGTACATGTGACATATGTATTATATTAAAGAAAATCGATACAATCTACAGTGTTGTGTATATCAACAGTGGTTATAAACAAGTTGCATATCCTGGATTAACATGAAATAGCGATTCATCTAAAACCACTACGGTGTCAGGACAAGTATCCCATGCATGGACATCTACCCCCTGGACTTTACCTTCTAGGACATCCACCCCCTTGGGCATCTACCTCCTAGGACATCCACCCCCTTGGGCATCTACCCCCTTGGACCATATCCCCTTAGGACTTCTACCCCTTGGGACATCAACCCTCTCCATATGGGGATGTGGAGGGGTAGACCTCTTGTCCTCAGAGCTAGAAGTCCTATAGCGAGTCTCGGTACTGAAGCCGTTTATATACCCCCAGCCGGGGATTTAACCAATACTGTTACATGTATAGGGTAGATTCACCATGAGCAGGGGCGGAAATAAGGGGGGAGCAGTGGCGGATCCAGCATTGTCTAGAGGGGGGGGCAAGGCCCGTCGGGCCAACCCCCTGGATCCGCCAATGGGGGGCGACCCGGCGTGCGCCCCCTATTTTTCTGTACATTTTGATGTAACATTTTACAATACCCCCAGTACATAGTGCCTATATCAGGCCCCCCCCCCCCACCCCTTTCCCAAAATCCTGGATCCGCCCCTGATGAGTCGGACACATACACAATCACGACTTCTAGTGTTGGTCTTTAAAAAAAACGACAACACTTAAACTTTACGATTAATCACAAATAAATACCTTAAATGCTTTACTAACGACAACATCAATTGTCTATCTCAAGGTATACATGTGTCCGACTCCAGGGGTTAGATTCATAAGTTTCTACGACACAGAGGGTCATTTTTCTGCTACGACCATTGCTGATTGTCCAGGGATCATTTTATGCTATTCTTACGACACCTCTTGAACAGTTATCTGTAATGGTGGAGAATAATAACCACACAAGAAAATTGTAGAATGCTGTCGTACAAAAAAAGGGGTGCATTTCAAAAGAAAATCGTAGCAAATTTCCCATCTGCCCTATTTACAGAATACATGTATATATGGTGGTTGTAAGGAGGAAAATGCCCATTGCACAACAGACCGCTGAGATAGCCTCTAAAGTCATTCTCTAATCTCATTGTGAAATGATATCAAAATATTTGTACTACAGCCTTGTATGATGCCTTGACTACTACCTGTAAAAAATACGATTTTCCCTCTTTTCCCTACAAACATGTTTTTTGGTGGTCGTAGCCTTTCTGAGCTGTCGTACATTGTTATGAATCGAGCCCCTGGTAAATCTACTCTATACGGTTACATGGTGAGGTTTTGAGGCAGGAGAGACTGGGTGTCCTCTACAATTGCCGCTGTCAGCAGACGACACCCACCTTACTACAGGCAGATCGCCCAGAACCAGCAAAATGTCGGCTGCTGCTGTAGCAGGAAAACACGTGACCCGCCACGTGACCCCGATCAGCGCGTCTGAATTCGTGAAAAGCCGAGACGCGTCGCACAATCAGGAATCAATTTTGCCCCATTGACCGTGCTTTCAGCGCTGACAATGGAAAAACAAGGCCTCCATTTGTCGCACAGGCCGCAGGGAGCCCGAGCCTTGATTTATGAATGGCGGACGTGGCCTGGCGAACAGCCTCCCAGATTTAACTTGTTCACAGATGTTGGGGCTTGTTTGTTGGTGGGTTCCCTGCGCGGCCTGCCAGGCGGGAAACTGGGCAGGGTGGGGGACGGAGGGGGCAGTCGACCAGTAAACCTGATATAATGGCCTGCCTGGCCAATGAGGCATCAGCGACGCACTTCTGGGCATTGTACAAACGCGCATGTGCTATTATTAACGTGCAATCTCGCGAGACGTGTGAGTGTCCCGGATGTCGTCTGCGGCCGTATGAAGTCATCAGTCTGCGCATGCACCGGGCCCGGGAGTGTAACTCAGTCATAGCAGACGACAAGCGGTTCACATGGCGCCATTTGTTTCAGCCCCTCGTCCCGCCTCTTTCCCACCATACGGTGGGCGTTGGGAGCTGTGCAGACGACATTTATTCTGGCTAACTGTCCTCCCGGCGCGCGCCAAATTCGGTCCACAATCAGGCGGCACTCAAGTGGATAGGATGGATGTATGTCGGCTTATTTCATACGGGCGACCGTGTTTAACAAATGTGCCGGCTGAGTGCGTCTGTGAATGATCCCAAGCAGCCTGCTGCCCACCCTGCTCGTGCATCATGTCACGTGATGTGTCTCCGCCGACACTGCCGCTGTGGGCTGAATGGCGTACATATACCCCGCCAGGGGGCGCTCCGCCGCTACAAGGGCGGATGTCTACCTAGAACCATGTCGTGATAAGTGTATGGCGTTACCCCACCTACCCCGATCCCTGTTTGCTCCCTATTCTTGTCTAGCGGGACCCCTCATATACGGGCAGCCATTACAGTGCTTGATCTAGTACTGTCGAGAAAAGAACAGATAACGACTGTTACCATGGATACCAATTTTTACATATACCGACCTAGCGGGATACATTATATTTATTGACCAATGAGATAATTCCCTTCATTCGGTCAGACTTTTTAGGGTGCATCTACACATAACACCTGTGCTTCTCTCTCCGGGTACCAGATCAAGCAATGGCGCCCCTACTAAGGAACCTGCAACCTCGGTATAGGGCCTAGTCGGGACTGGAGCTGGTTGCGGCGGCCAGCACTGATAAGAGCTGATAAGACTGTTACTACCCTGTCCCCTGTTTGTCCCCTATTTGTACCTATAGTGGGATGTCTTATCAGTGGGTTTAACCGAAACCAGTGAAATATAAAATGGCGGACCCACAGGGTATAGCTCCAGATTCCTATAATGCGACTGGCCTATATATAGGGGTCAAGCTGGTCGTCCTGTGGGCACCTCCATTACTTAAGCTTGTACTGACGAGATTAGCACTGGTAACAGAGGTCACATGGGTACCAGCCGTTACATAATGCACCCTAAAAATTCTGCAGTGAATGCAGGGTGCTATCTGATTGGTTGGTAATGCATCCAGCTACATGCCTATAGACCTATAGGCGGATTGAATTATCAACCAATGAGATAACCACCTGGATTCACTGCAGAATTCTCAGGGTGCACTATGTAACATCTGGTACCCATTCCGATACCGTTATCAGTAGTTATCTCGCAAGTACCAGATCAGTCAATAGATTCCTGCATAATGGCTCCCGCTACATGGGAATACCTATAAAGCCTCTTATCTTCCATCATATCCCCTCAGTGTCAGTAGCCACTGGGAGGCTGGGTGGTAGCACCGTGTGGGCTGGGTGGTAGCGCCGTGTGGGCTGGGTGGTAGCGCCGTGTGGGCTGGGTGGTAGCGCCGTGTGGGCTGGGTGGTAGGGCTGGGTGGTAGGGCTGGGTGGTAGGGCTGGGTGGTAGGGCTGGGTGGTAGGGCTGGGTGGTAGGGCTGGGTGGTAGGGCTGGGTGGTAGCGCCGTGTGGGCTGGGTGGTAGCGCCGTGTGGGCTGGGTGGTAGCGCCGTGTGGGCTGGGTGGTAGCGCCGTGTGGGCTGGGTGGTAGCGCCGTGTGGGCTGGGTGGTAGTGCCGTGTGGGCTGGGTGGTAGCGCCGTGTGGGCTGGGTGGTAGGGCTGGGTGGTAGGGCTGGGTGGTAGCGCCGTGTGGCTGGGTGGTAGCGCCGTGTGGGCTGGGTGGTAGCGCCGTGTGGGCTGGGTGGTAGGGCTGGGTGGTAGGGCTGGGTGGTAGGGCTGGGTGGTAGCGCCGTGTGGCTGGGTGGTAGGGCTGGGTGGTAGGGCTGGGTGGTAGGGCTGGGTGGTAGGGCTGGGTGGTAGGGCTGGGTGGTAGGGCTGGGTGGTAGCGCCGTGTGGGCTGGGTGGTAGCGCCGTGTGGGCTGGGTGGTAGGGCTGGGTGGTAGCGCCGTGTGGGCTGGGTGGTAGCGCCGTGTGGGCTGGGTGGTAGCGCCGTGTGGGCTGGGTGGTAGGGCTGGGTGGTAGGGCTGGGTGGTAGGGCTGGGTGGTAGCGCCGTGTGGCTGGGTGGTAGGGCATAACGCCATTATAGAGGCGGGGGCAGCGGTCAGTGCCTGCAGTAATCACGTCTAGCCTGCCCTGCCCGCCGCCTCCCACCACCTGCTCCCGTATTCCACCCGCCGCCACAGCAGTAATTGTATTCAGCACAGGGATTAGATGTTCATCGACGGAAGAAAAGAGAGCGATCTTGGCGGACCGGTCGCAATTACCGCGGCACTCAGCCCATTAAACATAGGCTATAGCCTCATATGGCCCTCCGTGCGCGCTAGGCCTCCCACACAGCCCTCCTCACGTACCCCTACCACCCTCCAGTCGCCGTCACCAGCTCCAGACCCTCACTGACTAATCAGCCGTGCCTTATATTCAAATAGCTCTCCCTTTCAAGTGGCGGCAGGCTGCAGGCTATAAGCCCTAATGAATTACTTAAGCTGCAAAACAAGAGCATCTTTATTATCGTGTCTTAAGGGGCTGAGGAGGCGGTCGGGGAGAGGTTATCGGAGGGGTGGGGCTTAGGCGGAACTGGGCCCGGCGCCTATTAAAGCCACACCGGGAGGAAGTGATTAAGTCACAATGGGGACGCTGGAGGCGACTGGCTTGCCATGAGGCGGAGGGAGGAGAAACAAAGAGTGCAGAAGTAGGCAGAGTAGGGGGAGGAGCAGTGAGACAAGCAGTGCATACCAGTGCAGTGCCCCCTGGTAGCACCCCGTGTGTTGGCGGGGGGCAGGTGGTATTCTGTACCAGCCCACAGCGGCAGCAGCAGGGGGCGGGGTGGGTGTAGACACGTGTTCTGTAGGAGAGGTGAGGAGCACACGGCGGGCTAGCACCATGATACTACACGCTGTAGTAGTGTGTTTTTGATGCGATTTACAAACGTGATTGTGTGCGGCCCATCAATAACTGGGGAGCGGGTGGCGGCCCGCCCCGTGCCCCGCGCTACTGAATCACTCGCCAATTACTCACACCGACCTGAGCAGCTCGCAGCAGCAGCTCATTGCGTCGCATTTGGCGATTGTGCCACGCCTGGCCGCGCAGAGCAGCTGAATAGGGCGTTTAAGATAATCCCAGCCCCTCCCGGCGGTAACGACGCCCGGCGACATTGACGCCGCTCCCCGCGCCACGCGGCCGCCACCCGACAGGTCAACCGGAAACATCGGCAAAACGCCGCATCCTCACCGGCCCCTGTCACCCCACAATGTACTGCCAACCCTGCCCAGCTTTGAAACCCGCCCGAAACAATTAGGGCAGTGGTGGTAGTGTCTTCTCTGCCCAATGGAGCCAGTCGGTGGTGTAATCCGGATGAAGAAGTATCTCTCAGACTAGATGCAGCAGGCCAACATGACATAACCTTTTTTGACAAAGAATGCAGATAGATTCTTGACATTCCCGATCGATGTACAATGCGCGCTGTAGTAGCATATGATACTGCCTGTACTTGAAGGAAGAGCAAGGGGTACATCGTGATGTCGACGCTGAGTGTAGAGTCTGATGAAGGTGACCATCTCAGTATACTACTTACTGGTGGTCCATTGTGTGTATTAGTGTGGGGGTTGACTTAAATGACTCTGCCATCTCAGTATACTACTTACCATAAAACCTCGCGTAGAAGCTGCGGCTAGTATGTGAGTAAGATCGCCAGTGCGGGCTATAGGATCACCCCAAGTGCGGGTGCGGCTTATATGCGAGTTTTTATCTGTATACTACAGTACTAAAGTCACCTTTATATGATATTTCTAGGTTGGGGGGGGGGGGCGGGCTTATACGCGAGTTAGACTTATACGCTAGGTTTTATGTGTATACGAGTGGGGGTTGACTGAATACGACTATATGCCATCTCGGTATACTACTTACTCTGGGTTATACTAGTACTACACAGTGACTAAAATATACACATGTAGCCCTTACTCTCGTTCCCAGATATTTCCGTACATGAAGGGTCTGGTAACAACCCACTATAACCTTGAACTTGATGTTTGCTGGGTTCGGCAATCCCTACTAGTAACTTGTTGGAACCAGCGAATAGGAACAATTGCAAAATTCAAGTTCAAGGTCACAGTGGCTGCCCGGAGTGGCTGTTACTAGAGCCTTTCTGTATGAACGGATTGAGGAATGCGAGTAAGAACTATGTGGTACTATCATAACCCAGGGTAAGTCGTATTCAGTCAACGCCCACTGATATACGCACAATGGACCAAGTAGTATACTGAGATGGGCACCTTCACCAGGCCAACAACCCACCCACTGTGTCCCCGTGTACAGCAGGGTAGTAGTATACTGAGATGGGCACCTTCACCAGGCCAACGACCCACCCACTGTGTCCCCGTGTACAGCAGGGTAGTAATATACTGAGATGGGCACCTTCACCAGGCCAACAACCCACCCACTGTGTCCCCGTGTACAGCAGGGTAGTAGTATACTGAGATGGGCACCTTCACCAGGCCAACAACCCACCCACTGTGTCCCCGTGTACAGCAGGGTAGTAGTATACTGAGATGGGCACCTTCACCAGGCCAACAACCCACCCACTGTGTCCCCCACATACAGCAGTCCAGCATATCTGATATATTGTAGGAGTTAATATCATAATTCCAATCTTACAGTTCACCTGTATTGTAATAAGTGGGAGGCCAAGACATATTGAAAACATTTGTTGTTTTTATTGAATTTAGACATTATGCTAAGAAGATATGCAATATAGGTGTTTGTATACTATCCTTGATCAATACAGCAAAAGGAAGGCATTACTATGCCACTCCATGTACATGTACCTACGTAACATCTTACCATGCATCGCAGAGTTATACATTTAATACCTACTGGTGCACACCGGAGCGCACAACTTGATAATCTGCTGTACAGTCTTCTTATAGGTTTGCATAATTCCAAAGTTGTTGGTACTTACAATGCTCAGGCCCATCACTTTGTAATTTTCTAAATATGAAAGTACACAGTCATCTACTTATCTGTAGCGATGTGAATCATAATGAGCTGTCCTTAAGGGGTGTGTATATACATGTAGTATGTTTGTGCTGCTTCCTGGTGGTGCCCCCTACCGACTAATGTCGAGGAGTCAGTCCCTAATTACACCTATTATCGCCCACACGTGTCGGCGCGGCGCCCGTCTCACAGCACACCGCGCCCATTGTTCACCAATTTCCTCCTAGGAAATGAGATAATGACTTGGATAAAACCTTGATCCATTCCGCACAGGCGCGTCCAGATAATAACGGGATTATCGTAAAGTTATTGAAAACCAAGAGCAAGTCTAGAGCGATAATGAAAGGACGGTTTGTGTGAGGGTGGATGAGGTGCGGGTGGGGGCGGGGGATCTAGACGCTCACATAGCTCTCAAACAGAGCGCGTGGAAAGCAAATGGAGATAATTTGTTCTTTTCCGAATCAAAAGATTCCAGCAGCCCCCGGTGACTGGGGAGTTTGGAAGAACGATAACTGTAAAAGGGTATTAATTTACTTCTTTTCAGATTTTAGATAAAATCCGAATATAGTTTCTTCTGGGGGTGAGGTATTTTAGATCCGGGAATTCTAGCAACCTTTGAACGTTTTATGCACGGCTTAGTCCTTTCTTTGTCAAATGGAATTGACAGATAAGAAAATAGGAAGTATTGGGTCTTGTAAATGGATTATCGTTAAAGTAGCCTAACACGATTGATGGATTAGGCCCATGTTCAGGTGCAGGGGAGAAAAAAAGCAGAATCACTTAGGTGAAGATTTCAGTTTTACCGCCTAATTTTTCCTCGGGAAAAGTTTGATCATTAAGATTGTGAGGAGTTTGCTGCGCTGTCTGTCGACAATTCAAAGAACAATTAGCGGCTACCAGAATAGAAACCCACTTCTCCCCGGTTACAGGACGCCAGCATACAATTGTGGCAAATCCCCTCTCCATTTTCGCTTTCGATTTCAGACAAAAGATGCAAGCAGGCCGTAATGTGTGGAGCAGGGCGCGGCGGCCGCGACTTCCGCCTCCCGGGCCCGATGTCTAAATACCGTATTAACGCGACAAGGGCAGATTGTATACAAATACCGCGCACCGCCACTCTCACAATAGCACGTTTTTTCACTCTCGATCAAGCCTCAATCAAGCTAGCTATCATTAATTAGGAGACCTATTTAACTGCCGCGATAGGCGCGCCCCACTTAAGTATGCATCATAAGGGCTCTTGAAAGCGATTAGTTCCACTTGTCTTATCTCGATGCTTGCTGAGACAGGTTTTTGTGTGGTACGGCCAAATGTACTTTTCATGCTGATGAAATCTGAATAGGGGATTTATTTTTCATTTTAGGGTTTCCTTCTGCGGTTTGTGGGATGGGGGGACGTTATTTGTAATGTTAGCGATTGAGGACATTCCCAGAAGGTTGTTTTTACGACTCAATTAGTGCGTGCAGAGAGGGGAACACGCCGCGCGGAAAGAGTTCTACACCTGCAGCCTGAAACTACTAAATAGCAACATGTATACTGGTACAATATATGGAGGGTTGATATATATATAATTCACAGAATGAATAATTATGTATAATCAACACATTAAACCATATCCACGAACTGCAGCACATACGGACGTCAATGTGTTGTTAAGCTTGGACACCTGGCCTCACCCCTGAGAGGCATGGCTGGCTGGCTAGATGAGGGTGGGAGGGGTCGGGTAGTGGGGTGGGCGGGGGAGGGGCTGACCCCGTCTAGCACGAGACACGCTGCATCGGCCTGACAAGGAGCGTGGCACAAACAATGACATCACTTGCCCCTTGATTAATGAGCCAATTAGCGATCGCCTTAAGTCCCTGCTAGACCTGCCCTGGTGCGATTTACATCACAACACAAGCTGCCAACGTCCCAGCACGGCTGTGTTAATGTGGGCACAGCCGGACAAGGAGGGGCACATGGTCATAGCTAAACGCCGATATTAAGACATTAGAGAGACACATTAATGGCGGTGTGGATATCATTGTTTACACAGTTGTTATTGAATAATTTATATTTTAGCAAAGCGATCTTAGTACGTATTTTATATAACGATATGCCAAATGGAAATCCACACAGATGAAGGTCCGATAGATATGGACATTCGTGATATAAGAGTCAATAAGCTGTCACGTGCTGAATTCAATAGTCCAAGAGTTCAATTGTTAATATTAACATATTGAATGAACTTTATTCCCAATAAGTGTTTACGGTCTTTGATGTCTTGAACGTCAGGGTCTAGTTCTTTTTTTTATAGTGTTTTTATTAAGGATATACAGTTATTATGTAAATACATAGTGTTGGTCCTTGCTGGGAGGGACGCTTCTCGTAGGGTAATTTCTTCACTCTTGGTGTACGTAGTTAAAGCTCGTTGTTGAGGGTGGGAGGTGTCGGGCAGTAGCGGGCATGATGAGATGACCACCATGTCCACTCGAAGTGCAATGTTTACACACCTCGGCTCGAGCCGTTCACGTAGATGCAGAGGCCAGTGTTCTGGAGGGTCTACAGCTATACGGGACTAGCACATCCTGGTACCTCAGGTAGTCGGGGGCTAAACCCCATCTCCTTATCAGGCTAATCCCCTCTCCTCACACCTAGAACAAAGGTGCTGATAAGAAATTCTCCCATGATGCACTGCTCTGGAGTCGGGGGCCTAACCACAATGCATTGCTCTGAGCCAAGATGGCGGCCCCCATAGCCTAATGCGCTAGTCCCGTATACGGTACCACCATGTCGGAAACAGCAATACTCCAGGATGGAAGTTATATAATACAATGTATGTTCAACACACCTACATCTAATATGTGTGAAGATTCTGAATATGAGCCTGTAGGGAGGACGGGGTGTAAAGTCACAAAAATTGGACTTTTCAATGTACATCCCTCAAATAACATGATAGGAGCCTTAGAAATATATCAAAAAATCATACTGAACTTCACCATTATGTGGAACACTTTAATGAAATACTATCAATAACCATTATCATGTATGACCTAATTCTAAAAAAAAAGTTGGCCTGTGACAACGTGCCCCGGCACGGGGTGCGTTGTCACAGGGCATGGGGCTAGTTGTCACTTTGCATATATCCCTAGAGAATAAGTTTAGAAAGGATTTGATAATTGATTTCCCTTTCAGTTTACCATACCTTCTCAGCTGTCAGCATAGACAGTAAAAGAAATAGGCCAAATAGGGTATGGTAAGACTCCTTTATAACACTGTCTGTAATAATGTTTTTTTTCATACACTACCTATTTAGAACATGTGTACATATACTTCAGAGGTTGAAGAACAATATGATACATGAAACAAATGCAAATGCAATGATTTTAAAATCAATCGTACCTTGAATTTTCAACATTTCAGATATGGGGCTAGTTGTCACATACTGAAGAGACTGTGACAACTAGCCCCATTTCTTGTGACAACTAGCCCCTTCCCCTCCTCAAAGTAATTAGGTCATGATCTTGCAAAATATAAAAAGATTTAAGATATATACGCATACAGACTAATAGTAGACATATTTATCAGGAGTCTGATGTATGCAGCTTCTTAATAAAGCTACTGTTGGCTTAAGTACAGCCATTTCCAAAACAGGGGAAAATCGTGTTCCAGTTTGGCTAAAATGGTTTTTGGCTAATTTTGCGTGATGAGTTTTTCACAGAGACCTGACCATGACTTGTAGCAAATTCATTAATGTATATGCAATGGAGTTTAATCAACTTGGACATCCTTAACTGGGAAGTGCCCAAAAACATGCGTGTGACAACGCGCCCCTGTGACTTTACACCCCGTCCTCCCCATATGAGACCATGGATATCGGTGACAACTTTGGTAAAATACAGATAGAGCATTAATTATTTTCCATTGATTAGAGCAGCTCACAATAAAGATTTTCAAAACATCCGATTTGTACAATTAAGCTGTGTTCACACACCCAGCCACTTCCATATTCCTCATGTAGCCACGGTCAAACACAGTAACGCATTGGTATGACATGCATGTATAACAAAGAACTGAGGACTGAGACAAAGAAACAACTTAACATTATAGGCATGACATCTGCGATAACAAAGATAGCGTATAGTGTGTGGACGGAATCAATGGCAGCCATGTCAGAAATAGAGGCCATGCCTGGTAGAGATAAGGCTGACAGTCAATTGAGGCTGCGTGTATGTGCGGCGCGCGGGGGTATACGTAGGGCACGGACCACCTACAGAGGGGGACACGCATCTATCGGCACTCCAGGGCGATGTAGTTTCCTTTTAATTAATTCCTACGGGAGGGGGCGGGATGCGCGGCACTCCACCTCCCCGGGTGGAGCGTCTGTCCCTACTGGAGCATGGCAGGTCGGAGACGTTAAGTCTGTACGGTGTGGTGGCGGCAGGAGGGGGTCTGTGTGGGTCCTGTCACCAGCCAGTGTGGGGCACCTGAGGTCTGTGTGGGTCCTGTCACCAGCCAGTGTGGGGCACCTGAGGTCTGTGTGGGTCCTGTCACCAGCTAGTGTGAGGTACCTGAGGTCTGTGTGGGTCCTGTCACCAGCCAGTGTGGGGCACCTGAGGTCTGTGTGGGTCCTGTCACCAGCCAGTGTGGGGCACCTGAGGTCTGTGTGGGTCCTGTCACCACCCGGCTACCTGAGGTCTGTGTGGGTCCTGTCACCACCCGGCTACCTGAGGTCTGTGTGGGTCCTGTCACCACCCGGCTACCTGAGGTCTGTGTGGGTCCTGTCATCACCCGACTACCTGAGGTCTGTGTGGGTCCTGTCATCACCCGACTACCTGAGGTCTGTGTGGGTCCTGTCATCACCCGACTACCTGAGGTCTGTGTGGGTCCTGTCATCACCCGACTACCTGAGGTCTGGGTGGGTCCTGTCATCACCCGACTACCTGAGGTCTGTGTGGGTCCTGTCACCAGCTAGTGTGGGGTACCTGAGGTCTGGGTGGGTCCTGTCATCACCCGACTACAGGCAGACAGTGTGAGGTACCTGAGGTCTGTGTGGGTCCTGTCATCACCCGACTACCTGAGGTCTGTGTGGGTCCTGTCATCACCCGACTACCTGAGGTCTGGGTGGGTCCTGTCATCACCCGACTACCTGAGGTCTGTGTGGGTCCTGTCACCAGCTAGTGTGGGGTACCTGAGGTCTGGGTGGGTCCTGTCATCACCCGACTACAGGCAGACAGTGTGAGGTACCTGAGGTCTGGGTGGGTCCTGTCATCACCCGACTACAGGCAGACAGTGTGAGGTACCTGAGGTCTGGGTGGGTCCTGTCATCACCCGACTACAGGCAGACAGTGTGAGGTACCTGAGGTCTGGGTGGGTCCTGTCATCACCCGACTACAGGCAGACAGTGTGAGGTACCTGAGGTCTGGGTGGGTCCTGTCATCACCCGACTACAGGCAGACAGTGTGAGGTACCTGAGGTCTGGGTGGGTCCTGTCATCACCCGACTACAGGCAGACAGTGTGAGGTACCTGAGGCCTGGGTGGGTCTGTCATCACCCGACTACAGGCAGACAGTGTGAGGTACCTGAGGTCTGGGTGGGTCCTGTCATCACCCGACTACAGGCATCACTTTTCTATTGGAATAAAATTGGATAAATGAAAATTAAAGGCTGTATCAAAATATGATGACAATAATCATAGCGCGATATGGTGATTGTGAGATTTTGTCTGACGGAAGAAGATTTGCAATACGCCCTTTTGTGGTGTCTTTCTCATGAAGTTGTCCTTGACCAACTTTCTCTCATCCATTAGATCTAAATTACAGTTGTGTGTCGGGTTTATTGTTCGTAAAGGCCAACATGTAGGGACTATATATGCCATGCCCGCAGCTCAGTCCATACTGCAGAGAAGGAATCAAGAATACACGTATACATATTGTGTGACGTATATAGATTTAGCGTTCAGACCCCGCCAGGGGTGAGGGATGTGGGGGTAGCACGTGCGGCATGCGCAGTCGGCCCTGGAGGAAGCCTGCTGCCATGGAGGACGGTGCTGAAGAGGATGCCAACATGTAGGGTGAGTAGGGAGGGGGGTACACAGGTGTGAAGAGGCAGGCGGCGGACCGGTGGGGCGGGTAGCTGAGGGGGTGGGCGGGCAGCACCCGCGGGCCGCACCCTGGAGGCAGGTGGACGCGCGAGTAGCTCACAGTGGGTACAGACGGACTGCTCACGTCCAAGCCCGGGTTCTGCTTCTTCCACTTGGTCCTCCTGTTCTGGAACCAGATCTTGACCTGCATCTCGGTCAGACTGAGACACAGCGCCATGTTGAGGCGCTCACACACAGACAGGTAGCGCGTGGACCGGAACTTGTTCTCCAGGGCAACGAGCTGCTCGTAGGTAAAGGCTGTGCGCGTCCTCCTGGTGCTCACCCCTGTCTCCTGTCCCTCCCCTCCTGTGTCATGGATCAGTCCCTTCTCCTCCTGTAGGCCATCCACAGGTTGGATATCACCCACATCCCCCTTATCAACCTTACACCTTTTGTGTGCTGAGGAGCTCTCGTCATCACGCAGTCCCATCTCCTGCCGTCCTTGATTATCGCACATTAAGCTCCTCTTACCCTGAGTGTGTCCATTGTGGAGGGGCTGTGTGCCTTTGTTGCCGTCAGTGATAATGTTGGCTTTGTGCCCCACTTGGGGCGGTGGGTGGGGGGCCGGGGGCCGCCTCCACACCTGGGGCGTCGTCTTGGACGGGGCAGGGAGCGGCTTGCTGCCCCTTATTGGCTGGCACTCTGAAATGAGACACGACATAATTGGTCTTACACAATTTCACACTTTCAATCAGGTCGGTGGAGGCTGTGATATTCAGAGCCTGTTATTAGTCACGGGAGAAGATGAAGTGGCAATTGGACGATGGGTTCTCTACGAATAATGGTATTTGTGGACGGCGCAGCTGTGTGTACAATATGCCCTATTGGGACCCTATTCAGCTTCAGACGATAACCAGTTGTTGCCTCATGGTATCATTTTCTAGAACTCGTTAAATATATACAAATACACACCTATCTGTATTTATAGATCCATACATGAAATGGGAACATAAACCCGTGTCCAGCTGTTTCTAAAAAAAGGCATAATTGTACAATAACATGTACACTGTATATATGTATGATGTATATACAAACACATGTTGAACTTAGCATCCAGTGGCCCATGCCCCAGTTTCTATGGTAGCTGACGCAGGTTATCAAAACATCTCAGGAGGTATCGGGGTGTATGAATAAGGAGACAGAAGTGATTTACTCCCCACAGGGATACCACTCAAGGCACGTACAGTGGGACGTCTCATGCAAAATGCGAAAAAAGGCCTGGAGTTCACCACAGCAAGCTTGGCCCTTTCTCTCCTAAATCGTTTGAGCACTTAGCGCCTAAACCGGCAAATAAGCACCACTTTTATGCCTGAAATCCTCCTTAAGAGACCTTAAGTACGGAATGACCGGGGCCCTTAAGGCGTTAAGCAAGGGCAAATAAACGGAAGGCTGGATCACGCCACCTGTGGGAGGTGGTGGTGGGGGCGGCATCCAGGTGTAAGGGCGGCCAAATGAACAGCTTTGTTACCTGTCCGCCAGAGGGCCCTGCACGCTATATCTGCGGGCAAAACAAACACAAGGGACGTGCCCAACGATGTCCTCACTACAGGAAGGCACAAATTGGCTTTGGTCAACCAGGGGCTGAGGTAAACCACTCGGCCCCGATCTCAGGGTTGAGAGGATAAACCTGGGGCAACTTATTCTCCCCCCTGCGATAAATGAGGGTCTTAAAGGTGACTTTCTGCATGCAGGTGCGGACACAGGGATGCGGTTTGGAGAGTTAAATAGAAAACATTCTGGGATGTACACCCTCAGAAAAGTGAGAGTCATTGTCGCTAAAACTAATTTTAGCGACAATGACTCTCACTTTTCTGTGTGAGGGTAGTTTTAGCGACAATGACTCTCACTTTTCTGTGTGTGTATATGTCCAATTTCTGGAGCTGCAGCTGCACTCTAAGAACAGTGTGTTACGTTTACACACTTATCAACACACTTTTCTGTAGCCACTTTTAACACACATGTTGGTGTAACACACTACACACTACATGCTCTTTGCCAAAAGTGTGTTGATCGTAAAGGTGTGTTGCAAATATGTGTGTGTAAATCCCTATGCATGTTCCCGCAATACACTGTTCTTAGAGTGTATTCGTGTTATCATACGTTTAATACAGCTCATATAAAAATGGGAATGGGTGGAAGTCATATTTAGTCAATGTAGCTCAAAAAGTCAGCGTAATCAAAAATGATGTCAATTTTCTGAATCTATAGCCACCGCTCCCTAAATCAGCCATTGCAATAGACGTGCCAATGCCCAAGATACCGGATAAACTCTAAACATACGTGTTGTAAACAGATTGAAAGGTAGTTAAGACTAGTTTAAGATCGCAGATTAAAAATATCGAAGACGAGTCCTTATCTAATTTAGGCTCTGACAAATTTCATTTTGACTGTCATACCATTTCACAAAGCATATTTATCTGGGCTTGAATGTTTCATGATAGGACAGTGTTATACAACTATCAATGGCATTATATCTCAGATGTTGTGGAAGAAAGAAATAGACCCTTGACCATTTTCCTCAAGATTTGCCACATATTTTGGACTCGATTTTGCAATTATCATAAAACCCAAAAATGTTGCACATGAGATTTATTCAACTATATATTTTTTCTGAATGATACCAATGATGCTGAGAGCTAGGTTTGGACATACTTCTTCCACACAACCATAATCTAAATAAACATGATAAAATGAACAGACAATCAAATTATGTGAGGGATTCACCTATATATACAAAGGCCTGTACATCTATAAAATGCGTCCTACTGTCACATGAGAAACATGATGATTTAGAGATTGTGTTACAAATAATGTTGTGCAAAAGGTCTGTAGCCACGAGAAATACCCTTGCTATGGAAAATTAGAAATGTTATATTCTTTAAACCATTCTGTTGTATACGTACATCAATATGTTATTCCCCATTATGAAGTTCACTTCCTGTGTATCGAAGTATAAAGTATACTCTTAGAAGCAAGTAGTGTAGCTGCGCAGTATAAAAGGAAGTATTTTTGGTTTCCAGTATTGCATACTGTACAGTTACAAATTCACATACTTTAATCCACAATCTGGAGATCATGGGTTTTAGTCCCACATTAACGCCAGAGGTAGGATTATGCATAAAATATCTAAATCATACAAATGTACATAGTCAAATATTCACTAGCTAAAATGTCTAAGTCAATATTGGTGGAAATGCATGTCAAATGGGTTAAAGAAATATGGAAAGAAAATGTATTTCCTATTGTGCCAAGGTGAGACTCTATCCCACGACCTCCTGTGTGTGTATCTATCTTACAGTAGGTGAATGTAGCTGAACAGTAATACCGGAAACCAAAGATAGATCCCATTATACTGTAAATCTAAATCTATATCTCGCTGTGCAGCTACACTAACTAAGACAGTGTACGGTGTAAGTCTGTTTATCAAGTACTCTTGCTTAAACCCGGGGTGGGGGGGGGGGGGGTACTCAGTATAGTAATGGGTACCAACTGCGGTAAAGGTCCCAAAGAGCTGTGGCTGTGCGCGCGTCGAAGCAAGAAAAAAAGGGGGCTGTCAATTACATAAAGGTAGAAATTAGGGGCTGTTGATAACTGGAAAGAACTGAATAAGGGGCTCTCACAATTGATATAGAAATAATTAACCCTTACATCTCATACATTTTACATTTTATAGACTTGATTAATCTATGTATATACATAATTCCAAAATAACCTCAAGTTAAATGGAAAGGCCTCTTAACTGTGGGCTGTCATCTGACTTCTCAGGAAATAGGGGGCTGTAAAAATAATACACATTTTCACGGGGCTGTTAAATGACCAAATAGGGGGGGGGGGGGGGGCTGTAGTTTCACAGTTGGTACCTAGCATCAAAGAGTAACTACCCCCCCCCCCCCGGGGCTTAAACGTCCATGTGCTTATAGATATTATACGAATCATCTCTTCTGGAGTGTATTAGTTAAGTGAGACAGTGTGTTCAGTATATATATTCGCAGATTATGTGCTATGTTTTGCTAAACATGTTTAGGCCAATGATGTGCTTAAATTAAGGGAGTGGTCATTTTTTAGCAACGGGGGAGGGGGGGGGGTCGGTGGATTTTCGTGTGAAAAAGTCGAAATCTTTTTGGTCCCCCCCACTGGAGGGGTCGAAATCTTTTTGGTCCCCCCTCCTCAGGCAAGTTGAAATTGAGCGCAACTGACCCCCCGGGGGGGGGGGTACTCAGTATAGGAATGGGTACCAACTGCGGTAACCACCCCGAAGAGCTGTCGCTGTGCGCGCGTCACAGCGAGAAAAAAGGGGGGCTGTTAATCATAGAAAAGTAAAAAACTAGGGGCTGTCAACGACTGGAAAGTACAGAATCAGGGGCTGTGACACTTGAAATAAAGATAATGAACCCTTAGATCTCATACATGACTTGAGTAATCTATATAATTCCAAAATAACCTCACGTTGAATGGAAGAGGCCTCTTAACAGTGGGCTGTCATCTGATTTCTTAGAAAATAGGGGGCTGTAAAAATAATACACATTTTCAAGGGGCTGTCAAATGACCAAATAGGGGGGTTGTAGTTTCGCAGTCGGTACCTAGCATCAAAGAGTGACTACCCCCCCCCCCCCCGGGAACTGACCCCTTTGAGCTATAGTAACGTGCAGGTTTCTTCACTAAAAAGGGGTCCAAATTTTTTTGATCCCCCCCCTTCAAGGGGTCTAAATTCTTTTGGTCCCCCCCCCCCCAAATCCACCACCCCCCCCTGTTGTTAAAAATTGACCACTCCCTAAGTGCTTAAACTTCCAGGTTGGATACAATCGACATTATTCAACTTTGATGACGCCCCAGGGCCGTGAGATACGGGCAAAACTTATTAAATGGGGTGACAAAATAAGTTTTTCTTGTTTAATCAAACCAATGGTAATGTCGTATTCGATATAAAAAAAAGATATCTGGAACCTCCCTCCCTCACTAGAATATCTATTTACATGTATATGTATACATTATAGATTGATAATACACATCACATACAAGTAGTTGGACACCCACCTTGCTTTGCCTCCCGGTCGGCAGTGGGCAGGTGGCGTGGTGTGGAGGGGCTGAGGATGTCCCTGACGGAGAAGGGGGTAGTGTGGGAGTCTCTGGTTGTCGTCAGTTTGCCTGTCGTGGGTCCTGTGTGTGGCAGGGCCGCCATGGCAGTGCTATTGCCTATTGGTGGTAGTAAAAATCTACATGTGATTCAATTTAAATTCATTATACAGTACAACATATAGCTCTGTGGATACACATACCAGCTGGGGTTATACCAGAGTTAGCACATTGGTGAATAATGATCACATATTCAAGCATTATGTTGGATGGTTGTCTTACAGAAAAGTGGCCAATTTATAGTGTATGTACTGCAATATATATATATATATATATATATATATATATATATATATATATATATATATATATATGTATATATATATATATATATGTGTGTGTATATATATATATATATATGTGTGTGTATATATATATATATATATATATATATATATATATATATATGTATATATATATATATATATATATATATATATATATATATACACACCATATATATACACACACACACACACATATATATATATATATATATATATATATATATATATATATATATATATATTTATATATATATATTTATATATATATACGAATAATTCATGTATGTAATCCTACGGTATTTACAATCACACGGCACAGTCTATGTATGCTCCCTATTATCAGCCCGTGATACTGGCGGCGTGTCAGAGACCACATAGATGTACCTAATACGTCTACATGAGACTACAGTACTCACGGCGGCTGTCAGTAGGTCCGGCAGCAGCTTACATCACGGGTTGCAGCACGCACACACCGCCTCCTTTGGATCACGATCTGCTCTTCACAAGACGTGTCTCTTTTCTCCTTTTTGCCAGTCCGTCTTGGATCCCGCGGCACCCCCTGGTTCCCACGTTCCTGTGTAAGTAATGACTGAGCATTATGCCCGTCACCCGGCCTCTCTCCACGGCCCTCCCTTCTAAAACGTCCCTCCATTGATCAGAGGCGAAGGATTTAATTGCTTGCTTAATTAGTTGTAAAGATCCGGCGGCGAGACCGACAGAAGTGGGTAAGTTTTCCTGACACCCCAATTATAACAAGTGAGCCGGGAGCCGCTGAATGGCGAGGCCCGCCTTTGTCAGCTTCTGTTCAAAGTAGATGATGTTTTTGTAGGCCGGCTGATTCAGCAGCTCCTGCCTTTCTCTGTGCCTCAATCCGGCCATGCCTTCTCCCTGTGCGCCCTGGTTTCAAAGGCTGGTGTTTGGTTAGCGGTAAATACGGTGTAAATTACCCCTGGCCTTGCCTCTCGCCTCTCTCCGGAAAATAAACAGATCATCTCCAGCTCCAGCACAGCCGCCTTGTTCGGTCGCCACGGCCCAATTTGCTCTGACGCAGGACACTTATTTTAAATCTTTGTGACTTAAAAGTGGATTATGTGGCCATTATAAATAAAGTACGGACTATGCTCTGCGTGTTGCGTCTGCGGTTTATGAGTTGTATAGAGCCTCTATCAATAAAACACCACTGCTGACGGAGCCAACTCTCACACTCTCCTGTTTTCACAACCAACACCGTTACTATTATCAATTACACTGAGCTGGGTGGGTGAATGCAGTCTGTAATGTGCACGGTGTCCTTCACAACAGTCTCAGTGGGCAATGACTATTCAGCTGATCGAATGTTGATAGCCAACTGCAGTTCCGCCACCTGACGTGTACTTACATGCTATGACAACGTGAGTACCGCTTATATATGTACTGCAATATGTACATGTACGTATGAAATGAGATATATCCATATACAGCCGCGTTGAGAAAACTGGCATGGGAGAATCTGTCACCAATATAGGAATATAACATGCTTATAAATACATGTACATGTATAATTCTGTCCGACATTGTCTACCGAAATAAAACTCGAGGAGAGCCTTTGTCTGCCTACTAGTACTTGTTTAGGTATACAATGCTGCGTGTTCTAAAGTAAAACACACAAATATAAAACAAATAATTTTGAAGCAGTTCGTGTTGTACGCATGAAACAGAAACAGATGTCAGCAGGCATTAAACTCTATAGAATGCCTATAGAAATACAGGTGCCGCTCCCCCACTCCACAGTTTTTAAGTACTGCAGTTGTGGAAAAAGTGGCCTTTGACGTTTCTGTGCAATTTCACTTCATTATTGCACTTTTATGGCATCCACTGAGCTTCTTGGGTGTATGACTTGAACTGAAGCTGGGCTAATGGTAATTTCACGACTGGATGGAGGTGTTAAGAGTCAGTGTCACACCTGAGAGCTGAATGGGCCTTCATGCCACCATTTATGGTCCTGTCTGCAGCAGCAGGCATGCAATACAATCACACACCCTGTCCGCAGGGAGGCCGCACTGAGCCGGTTTATTAAAAGATAAACACTCCCGCTGAATATTGTATGCGGCATGATTGAAATATTAGTGTGAAATGGGGCAAAAACCGACCCAACGTCGCCAGAAAGGAGAAAGTAATGTTGTTTTTTTAAATGAAGAAAACTCAGTCAACCATGAAATATAATCATGCAAAGGCATGCAGAGCAATTGACAAAGGTATTATGAGTACTGTATAGATATGGGCATTTGGCAGTTTCCTACACTGAAAACGTTATGGGGGGAGGGGGAGTCATCAAGGGTGATGAAAGTTTTCCCCTTACGGTTATTGTGACACCTATGGTCACTAGAATCATCATAATTATGTGATGACCCTTCTTTTTTTTTAACCTAATTACAGACGGGCAGTACAATATGTCATCATCCACGATATTTTCCTATACTTTATTTCTCTGTACAACAAGGTATCAATCTCTAATACTTTTATAATAACTCCCTCCTCCTGTCATCAGGCCTTAATTGAGAGTAATTCTAGCCCTCAAAGGAAGCTCCGCAAGGTATGCATGTGTATAGGTATCGACAGCATATCCTAACATTATAGCCAATAAGGTTCCAGACACAAAAAAGGAGTTTGTGTGTACATATATAAATAAATAAATAAATAAATAGATAAATATATATATATATATATATATATATATATATATATATATATATATATATATATATATATATATATACATATATACATATATATATATATATATATATATATATATATATATATATATATAATATAAAATCAATATTACTATTAGACACAATTGCATGGATGACAGCATGGGTGACAGTTCTATTATAGCAGTCCATGCTTTTAGGAATGTACACCTGTAGATGTATATAGTCCAAACCACAGGGGTTAATGCAAGACCTGCAAATCCCACTACCATCTGTTATGATGGATTACTTATTCTAATATATGTTTCATATGTCTCCCCTCCTTTTATAACCTATAACTTTGCAGTACTGACTTCGAACAGGGATCTCTTTAATAGGCAATTGGTTAGATCGGACTACGCTAATTGGTTTGATATTACTTTAAAGTCAATTGCAAGACTTCAGCAAAGACACCTAGTAATTCGGGCTTACAGCAGTGTGCATATGCAGACTGACCTAATCTGACGGTAGGCAACACCATCTCCAAACTTACGCACAGAGGTCTCCCGGTTAGAATGGCAATGCCATATGATATACAAAGAAAGTGTCAGGCATGCAGGTATAGAATATTAGGCATCCACAAAGCACAGGCCCTTTCTGTGTCCTTGTGTATACCTTGTAGAGCATAGCGTCACCTTGTGTCACTTTTAGTGAATTGACACGTGTCTATATGTATGTTCCTGGTTATATTTTACACAACGACCTGAACACCACGCAGTGAACAACACATGAATGTCTGTAGATAGATTGAAAATCTGCAGAATAAATCTCAAAGATTGAAGCACACAACAACTTTACAAAGAGGTCCACTATCCCGTTGTAATTTGCTGAAGAGCAACTTGAACCAGTTTTGATAGGGGTCTTTTGTTTCATGCCGGCCATAGGTGGACAGAGTGGCAGTGATGGATCCTGCTGGGGTGGTAAGTGGGCAGGTAATGCGGGCTCTTGTCGGGGTTAGCACGTGGAGGATCGGACAGGTATATTACCACTCACCCTCACACCTCACACCCACACCCGCACCCACGGTCTGGCGATCAAAGCTCCTTACCGTGTCAATTGCTGTCAATTTCTAAACGACTTTCTTGTGGTGATGTTTTTGAAAGGTGCAATCCGGCAATCAAACTAATCTTTATGTTTGGTCAGCGGCATGAGACGGGGCCGTCACCAGCCACTTTGGAAGCCATTTGGGTAAATGCCTCAATCGGTGCGCTTCACAATATGGCGACCGGCTAACTTGTCAGCTGCCATGGTAACAGTCATTGTCGGTGTTTTCGTATCTCTACGCCAATGGCCTATTGAAGCCGCCCCTGTGAGGTGCCTCTCGTCACAACCCATGGCAAAGTAAGTCCAGAGCTACAGCATACAACCACGTTTGGCAAGCCGTTTATCGCTCTCTCTCTCTCCTTGAGATTACCATTTTCCAAGGCCTATAACACTCAGTTGTTGATTTGTGGTTGGTTTGCACGTGCACGTCATATACAAACATGCAGTTTCTTAAAATTGTGTTTTTGTTGTATTTTCTAATACTGAATATGTAGCCTGTTAAGTCACGTTCAATATCGTTCTGTTCTTATTATCATGTTACACTGCATTGCAAACCCACGCTCTATGTTGAAGAAATGTTCATACATGTTTGTTCCATAAGCGGATGCTGCCATATTGTTACCCCCTTATTTACTTTACCTCCAACTCGCTTGGCATATGACGATCGACGTAGGTGTCTCGGTCAAATATTTTCCCACTGGAACTGTGTTATAATCTATTTTTTCCTCGGACTGCTTCATACTGAGCAATTCATTTCCAACTTTATTCCCTCCCTCTTTATTTTATGCACTTAAGTTTCCGCATATCTCAGCATATAAAGCGGTTTTACTTTGTTTCAATGCATCCAAAAAGATGTGCGTGACACTGTCTGCTCCCCAATGCGTATATAGGTCACTCAGACGCCCTCATTTTCCCGCGTGTACAAATGTATGTTTACACTGTAAAAAAGGTGCTTATGTTCTAAACATGTTTAGGTCTAAACACGTTTAAAGTCTAAACGTTTTGCCAAGCTAATCATATTTTTGACCACCTGTTTAGAGATTTAACACCAAAAGTCTAAACCCCTAAACGGTTAGGCTAAACATGTCTAGATGTTCAGGATTTAAACACTAAGAAACTATATGATTAGGATATAAACATCAAAATCAACCATGTGTCTAAACCTTTAATGAACATAGGAAAGGAGTGCACAAATTGAGTTAATTCTGTCAAAATAAATAAGTCATAGTTTCGTTCTATGATAGGTATTATACCTGCATTATATGTTATATATTCCACTATATTCCAGATAGTGTGGATCAGTTGAGACGTAAACATAATTATTTGATCTAAATGCCTAAACACAAGACCTACACATGTTTAGGTGTTTAGATATAAACACATAATCATACTCCACCAGGTGGCAGTTAAGTTCATGGATTGACTTTCACCACACATTCATAAGATAATCCCTGAATAATAACCATTGAATCATATTATTTAAGAAATTCAAATATGGGAAACTGTGGTTAACATTACCAAAAGGGAAACTTTATTATTTACAGTGCATATTATTATCAATATTTATCAATATCAGATAAAATCACTAGGAACACCCATCCTATGGAATACAAGAAAGTATATATAGCATCATTCTCTCACTTATTCTGTTGTACCTATTACTGAGTTACCTAGTAGCCCATGGATACACATGCACTATGTAACATATGTGACTACACTCTCCGAAAGTGTAATTACTACCTACTATCAATGTAAAAGGATAATATTTTGGCCCATTAATATCACATAATTATATGCCCTATAAACACCTCATATATCTAAGCATTTTAAATCTAAACACATTAAAACATAAGCAGAAAGCTCATAAACACATGGAAATCTAAACATATCAGGTGTAAACACATGGAAATCTAAACATAAAGGCTAAGCATATTATCAACCTAGACATGTTTAGATTTATAATGTGTGTTCAAATACGGGACAAGAATGTGTTTAGCTAAGTGTTTAAAATCTAAACACCCTTTTTACAGTGTAGTCGTAAGGTGAGTTCGGTAGCAGGTTTTTATTGACCGGATCTACCAGCCTGCCTACCCCCCAGACCACCCCTCGCAAAGAATAAGCTTCAGTAAAACTTAGCTGGGTGTGCAAATTAAATGTACGTTCAGTATCACGGCGGCGGAGCCGCTGGTATATAATCACTATTAGTCTTGAAGCCGGCGGGGATGACCTCGTTCCGCCTGTAAACGATTTTTTTCTCTGCTGATAAGTGGGGCTCTCACCCTTGAGCAATTTGAGAAATTCAAGATGGCCGCCCAAACATTCCTAAAAACGGGAAAAGTGTCTATCTTGCTTCTAATCAACTTAGAGATCCAAATAAAAGGTCAGAAAATACATTTATGAGGCCAAGGAATCCAATACAGGCATTTTCAAAAGGCTATGTGGGAGCCATCTTGAATTTTTAATGACATTTCCAATCCAAAGTGGCATAATCGGAGCCGAAACTGAGTCTGTCAGTATCTAATCAAGATAAATGCACAATTTCAAATTTAAATAGGATCAATCAGGTTGAGACCAAGCAGTCGGCTGTCCGCTTCCAGACTATATGAATATATTCACCAGAAAAATAATCTTAAAATTCCCAGATAGAATAGTGGCACAGGGCTATATAAGGGGACAATGCCTTGCCAGAGTCGGTCTTAGACCGCATTTAAGAGGAGATGGGTTGACAGGCGGTTAGCAGGCTCTTTACGAGTATGTCCCAAACCCTGATGGTGAGCTGGGCACCGCCTATGGCGGGATCAAAGCCCGACACCAACTGCCGCGCCGTCCCACTGTTTGTGTAGGCCGTGACGTGTCGTGCCTGGTGCCGGGCCTGGTGAGACATACACGTCAAATGACATTTGGTGAAAGCGCTCTGAAAACATACCTGTTGGTGAGTTGTGTGTGGATGGGGACTATAAGTTGATCCCCTTCCTGCACGTAATCCGTCAAGCAATAATCTAAATGGTATTTACCGAACCATATACCCCATGCAGGGTGTACCCTATAGAGAGCAAAACCCAGCACATGGGAGTAGCCCCTAAATCACTGATTATAAAATCGCATACGTGATGCATGGCAGCCTTGCTGTGCAATAGCGTTTTAACAAAACTACCTACAATTCTGAAGATGTATTCCCGTATTTGTATGCATATCATGATATGGCCGCAATCATTTTTAAACGGTAGGTGTATGATACTCCATATGGGCTGAATTGCTGAATTTGCACAGATTCAATACTGGATAAATATTTGCCCAACATCCTCGTACATGTAACATAGATAAAATGCATTCAGAGATCCCCAGGGTTTTCATGGGGAAATGTCTAAATGATTTGAGATCCATCTCCAGCTGGAAACATTATAGGGCGAGGGGCCTTGGCCGATAATTCCTTGAAATACAGCAGGAAACCGTTGCATGTCGTAAAAATAATTTCAATTTCCATGAAGTTTTCCCCACCTAAACTGTACTGTGGAGTTTGTGAAAAGCATGCTACATAGTGCATATCTATTATAAATACATGCATACACCCGTACATACCGCACCCAGGGTTTGGCCTCTGGAGTCATCCATAATACCCTATCTAGATCCATCAACGGAGCTCTAAGCAGGATAAGAGCGGGGCTAAATCGCCCCATCAGATATAAGAGTTACCAGCAAATATTTTATGATGTTAAATGGCAATTTTCCACCTGGTTGGACGAGGCGGTGGTCCATATTAAGGGGACTGACGGCGGCTTGTTGGTGACGTGCTAACTGGACAGGCTTCATTGGACTGCACATCTCTCCAGTTAATCATCCCCCTACTTGCCTCCACTCGTGCGATGTCCTCACACTGTTACTGTCCTCATGTTGTACAATCATTGCCAACACCTCTATAGTATATATAACCCCTTCACCAGCATGAGACCTCTGTATATCTTCCCCATACCACTACTATACACACACACACACACACACACACACACACACACACACTACCGGTATTACGTGTTTATGCCGGGAACTGGGGACTCAGGATCTGTGCTGTTAACTGGGGACCATGCCTTGGGACGGGTTAAGGAGCTCTGCAGCACTACTGATTGTATTGTCTTGACTTCTAAAAACATAATATCGCTTGCATGAGCGGCCATATTGGTTATTTATATGTCTGGCATAGCATCAGGAATTCCACCTGGAACTGGGTACTCAGCAGCCTTCGGTGTGTAGCAATGTGTGAGGTATCAATTAAGTGGGGACCCAAGTCCCCAGTTAAATTTCAAGTCCCCAGTTCCAAGATCACTTTTCTATAGGAAATTCCACCTGGAACTGGGTACTCAGCAGCCTTCAGTATGTGGCAGTGTGTGAGTATGAAGTGTGGTCGATTTTTCATTGCAACTGGGGACTTTTGCGGAAACCGATTTTTAGGTATCACAAAGCTATTTCCTGCCCAAAACAGGTCTCGATCAAGTGGGGACTCGGTCAAGTCCCCAGTTAAGTCTCAAGTCCCCAGTTCCAAGTCCATTTTTCTTATTCGAGTCCCCAGTTATGGGCAGAAACACACACACACACACACATACACACACATACACACACACACATGCACAGCCATCCCCAATCTTGGGGCCAAATTGGGTGTCTGAAAACAAAATAAAAACCAAGTCAATCCACAACTGCACACAGACAGTGGGAATCAACTGAACAAGAACAAGACATCAATACATTGTACATGTACTACATGTATATGAGCTCCTTGAAGACATGGTAAGGTGACACGTCAGCATGCTGATATCACACGTGCCCGGTACTATACATGTACCTGTTAAAGTGGTCATATGCAATTGGCCTCAGATGCTCCACTGGTGCAATTTTGTAGGTGAGTTTTGGCTGTCCCTTTAAATGGTGCCATCGCCAACAAAATCTTACCATCGCCTACAGAAATCCAGTGAGGTCTGGGCAATCGCGTTAGCCATAATCTACTCAGTTTTATAATACCATGGAGGGGTTCAGTGACCAACATGAAATTGTTTTGTGTACTTGCCACATCATGTATGTGGGATATATTATATATGTATCCTATCACAAGTGTACACAAGTTGTTACAACATGTAATTTCGAGGTGTGAGTAGTATATAAAAATGCTCCTCTTAATCTGGCTCATGGATCAATTAAACTCCCGGTAAACCTCGTTGGAGTCAACTGCCTAACCCCTACGTCCAAGTATACTGGATTTATACATAATACCAGACATTAGTTCACACATTCCACATCTATGTTGTTGGCCTGTAACACTGAGCATGTCAGTATGGATGGCCTACCCAATAGGGTGCCGCGCCAGCACACTCCCGTCCCACGACATCCACAGCGCCCCTTGTGTCAAATTCAATTGTAGCCGGGCTGACAGTGACACCACTTAAGCCCCATCATTGTGTTTTGTCTCCTTAAAGCCGCAGACGGTGAGTAGACAGCGGCAGCCCTTAAGGCGGCTGCAGGAGGCGGCAGGGGGCGCTCAGCCTGCAGGTACTGCCCCCCGCGCCGCGCCCAGGTTAAGTAACGCCCATCACATAGACCGCATTAAACATTTATGGATTTAGTTAATCTGTCCTAAAATGGGCCAAGCGCAAATCCCGCCTGCCTCGTGGGACAGACAGCTGTGCGCGCCGACCGCGGGGTGTAAGAGGGCTAAATGATTATGGCGGACAAGAAAGCTGCGTGGTAATTGTCTCCCACACTCTGATACAGACAGGTAGAAGCCGCTTTTTGTGTCGAGAATATTCCCCGCCGTCGGAAACATGGCGTGCCTTAATGCAATTCATTTACACACCACGCTTAATTTGCGGATTAAGGTTTTTGTTGTGGTGTGGATGGGGGGGGGGGGGTCTGCTGCGTTATATTCATGGCCTGCAACCTTGCAAGACAAACAGCAATAACGTGATGAGATGCCATACACAATGACCCCCGTGTGGTTGTGTTAAAACACCATGAGCTGTACGATACGAGCTAAGGTGGTAAGCACTGAGTTGGGGAGATAATGGGGTGAGTGCTATGGGGTACAGAGACAGAAGCAGACGCGGAATCACCCCGATTAGTCCCCGCATAAAGCAGGATGGCATATTGCAATGCTACTTAAATCAGTGCTGGAAGGCCGCACCAACAATGCCAGCACTTGGACTAGTTTATACGTGCTGTGATGTTGGCACTCCGAGTGGGCTTTAATGGAGACACTCGGCGCTCACTGACAATAAACAAACAGTAACATTTGGGCGCGCGAGTCCCATGGTGGCCGTTTCCATGGAGTAGCCCCACGCCTGCCGACCGGGTGTCATTTTCTTGATCACCAATTATGGAAATTAATTGCGCTGCTGGTAAATTGGCGATTAGGAGCCACTTCAAAGAGTGGGAGCGCACCAAACAGCTGGATTATGGTAATGGTGCAGTATGGGAGGGAGGGAGGGTGTCAGTGTGTCAGAATGGGGTGAGGAGGCGGGTGTGGCGATGCGTGGGGGATGGGGATTGAGGCACCAGGGTGCAGCTGAAAGGAGGGGTGGTGGTGCAGGCAGCGGACCTCTGCCCCCTGCTCGTGGCGCGGATTGGGGCCCCGGAACATGCATAGAGAAGGCTCAGGGACGAGGCGGGCCAAGGAACTGTTAAATGCAGACGTCAGACACAGCATGATAGATGTGACAGTTTATTATTACCAATGAACAAAGAAAGAATAGAGGGAGGCCTCTCATTTGCGATATCTTGGCGTCCACTGATTGTGATGCTTTTACCCTTTACCAGACAATATCTGCCCCTGCTAGTAATGGGTCGTAATCCTGATCATGGCGATAAGGGGCATGCTGAGATGTTCCAATTTAACACGACAATAGGATGATACAGCCTGGATATCCCACTGCAATTAGTCATGGAAATACTGCTATAGACAATGGTTTGATGCAAATGTATGTGGCTATTCTGTTATCACAATAACTCAATTTAGAGTTAAACTATACCGGGTGATCTCAACTGATTTGTGATACATGTGGGCCTGGAGTGTATAAGGCACGTGCCTTATGGACTAGGATTATATTACCACCGAAAGACACTGTATGTATACCAATTCAGCAGGTTCCTTCCTTAATTGTTGTCGCCAGACTATGTCATCGTGTCTATGTTATTTTGCATTCTCTTTGGTACGACTAAACCGAAATAAATTAACCTTCAGTTCAATTAAAGGTTTAATCGAACGTCACAAAGATAGGACAAACACTACAATGACGGTCCAATCAGGTGTAAGTGGTGTAGTCATCACCTTGTGTCACTGTTAGTGTCATCAATATATCCCCTGTACAGGACACCTGACCCCCACAGCAAGGTGTGGCAGTTTCTCGGTAAGTTCCTTATTATCGCCCATCTCTCCCCACAGCCGGTAAGTTCCCTATTATCGCCTGTCTCTCTCCGCCTTAGATCAGGCCGCCATGACGACCAAATTAGATTTTTGCTGGTGTCGGGTCGGAATACCTGGCCGTGATAAGTAGTGGTCGGATTTCAGTTCTTAGCGGTGCTTTCAGTTAATTACTGCCCCCACTATCTCGGCTGTAGCAGGCATGGCTGAATAAAGAGAATAATTGGCTGGGCTAGGAAGTAAATCCCAACGCGGGCCTGCCTTGACTTACCAAAGCCTGCCGCCATGTAAGTGAAGGCATATATAGCGGTAATGTGTAAACAATGCACAGAATAAGGCCATGGTGGGAGTGCTAATTGTTTAATATAATCAGCATTGATATATCTATACATATATCAAATAACAATTCAGAATACATTTAACAAAATAGCAACACCGGCAGCGGCATTATACTCACAATGTTTACATTAATAGTACACAGGTAGAGACGGGTGCACGTCTCGCATTGTCAGGTGGAGAGGAGGGCTAGAAAAAGATGAGGCCGTGCTGAGAGACAAATGATAGTCCGAGTCGGCAGATGTCATCGGGAGCTTCTCTCTCACCTCAGACAAACTGCTCACCCGCTCATCCCGAGCTGCTCAGGGAGACGCACCTTGGGGGACACTCAGATAAGGCGAGCAGCTCCTCAGGCTGCTGCCACCCGTACCAGGAGCCGCGTCTAACTCACACCGCCATGGGGCTGTGTACAACTCACCAACTGTCATCATGTAGACCAGATAATACCACAACAGCATAACTCATCATGTCATACTCAGCAATGTCAAATGTGCATTTATTTCTTAACTAGTTACACAATACTCTGATATAACGTGAAGTTACATACTATACACGTTTGAAGTTAGTAAATTAGCAACATTCTGCATGGTATATGTGTGCGCGCCCTGTGTGGTTGGAATGTGGTTGTGCATGTACCAGCAGGGGGCGGGGCTGAATAGCAGGGGCAGCTGGTAACGCGTCCTATAGATCACGGCTTTACTACTGCACAGACAAGTCTCTGATCCCGGGCTTCTCTTCCCGTCCTGCAGGGGGCGCCACCACCTCCCGGCATGCAGCAGCCTGACCTTGGCTGACCTTTGCTACGTGTAGTTCAATTAGCACGCTATCCGTCAGCGTCCGCGTCTTGCCGCGCCGTCAGCACCTGTATCGGCACCAGGCGGCAGGGGGCGTAATTTTACTTTTGCCGCGGCGCAGATTGGACACGTAAATGGTGACAGTAATTCCCGTCGGTACCCGCGCTCCGCCCGGAGCCAATCAGCGGCTAAGACGAGCCTCTCGTGGCTAACGCGCTCCAAACGAGAGCGGCGCGTGGCCCGAGATCCGCAGCGCTTATTTAAGGGCACGCTTTATAGGGAATTGATGATATGCTGCGTTTTCAGCGGCCGTCGGCAAATCGACACGCCCTCTGCCCCAAAGCTCGCTTCAAGACGCGTTAATTTGCCGTTCCGGCCGCCGGAAGTCGATCCGGGCACACACTAGGGGGCGCATTCATCGTTCGTCACACAAAACATCCGTTTCCGGTCAGATTGCACCTTAATTAGAGCGGGCTGCGCGCGCACCCTGGGCGTGCTGCCCGGGTTGGCCGCCGTTACCGATCCGGCCACAAAGTACTTGTTAACACCGGCAAATTACTCACTTTGCCCCAGGAATCAATTGCATTTACGGCCGCCTCTGACTCTAACTCGGTGCCGCGTCGACCAAAATACCCCAAATTAATTCTGGTAATAAGTGTCTATGGGGCGCGCGCGGCAGGCGGCTGAATACGGAGCGCCGCAGCCACCCCTGGCGGCGACCCTCCATTAGTTGGTGTAATTGCGGGCGGGCAGGTTCCTGTGAGCGGCTGTGGGCGCCGTCTTTGTTCCCTAACCCACTCACCTGATGGCCAGCTCCCTTACAACCACCTCCTCACTCACTCCCCTCCTCACCTCCACACCGAGCCCCACTCACCGCCTTCATCAGACTGTCTGCTGGGCGTGTTAGGGAGGGCATTACGCTGATGACGACCTCACTATCTCCATTACATGCATGCATACATCGAGAGGTGGTCGCTACGATGCCTATGGCCATCATATACAGTCAACTCCCTCTAATCCGGACACCCTTGGGACTATCCAAAACTGGCCGCATTGGCGAGGTGGCTGCACTAGAGGGAGTCAATGCTTAGTCAATGGAATACATAGACGGCAAGCTTAGAGCTAGAGATGCCTATAAATTATAGTATAATAACAGTTTTTCAGTATAGTATTCAAACTAATGTCAGTATGATATTTTTCTGGTCAATATGATACTTTATTGATATTTATTTAGGACATCAGCTACAGAACTTTAATTTAATAATAGACAATTTCACAATGGGGGGTTGGGGGGGTGCTCCGATTTACATAGACAATAGATTTGTTGTTACCCCCTCCCCCCCTCCCCGGGTCCCCTCCTAGTCAGTCAAGCAGAACATGAGTGGGAAGTGTCAGGGGGAGGGGGGGCCTGCCCTGCGAGGTGTTAAAGCTAGACCTCTGCATCATCCCCCCCCCCCCCCCCACCCCACCCCCATGGCTTCTTTCTGACACATTCCCCTCAGCGACTACAAATGTAAGCTGAATCCACATGTAAACTGGTAAGGATAAAAAATGTAAAAATGTTGTATTCTGGTAACAGATGAACTTACCTCATCACCTCACAAAATAATTTCTTTTAAAAATATCCGACTTACCAAACCTATTTCTTTTGGCTGTTACCTGAATACTTTTTTTTGTTTAACCTAATCGGAAATACAGTTTCATGTTTCACTAAATTATTCTTCAAATGGCCGCATTAGAGGAAGTTTTTCTTCATTTGGTACTGCAAAATAGGTGGCCGCAGGGCGGGGTGGCCGCATTAGAGGGGTGGTCGCAATAGGGGGAGTTTTTTACATTAAAATAAAGGGAAAAACGGTTGGGACTTTCGAAATATGGCCGCATTGGTGAGGTGGCCGCTATAGAGGGGTGGCCGTTAGGAGGGAGTTGACTGTATGTTGTGCCCGTTCCAGTATATATATATATATATATATATATATATATATATATATATATATATATATATATATATATACATATATATATACATATATATACATATACATATATATATATATATATATATATATATATATATATATATATATATATATATATGTGTATGATATCTGACCGGATAACATTGATATATTTAGGAGCGGTGGCAATTGTTGGTTCCCTATTCATCTGCTAGGGGTCACCCCAAGCTGGCCCCACCTTTCTCCCGCCAATGCTCGGTCAGTCTGTAGTAGCTAGCCGGTGGATACGGTTCATTTTTTCTCTTTTGTTAATAAAGAGGCCATTATCTTCTTCAGAATGTGTATCAGGAATTTAGGCAAAAGTGTATCCATGTCTTCGTCATCTATGTTTATGTCATCTATGTCTTCTCAACCTAGCGCTACAGGAATATATATATATATATATATATATATATATATATATATATATATATATATATATATATATATATATATATATATATATATATATAATAGTAGAGCTGCATGTAGAAGTGTAAGCTGGTGGCAAGGACTTGAATATCTCTATGCTGGTGGCAAGCTGTTTCAAAATAGCGATTGGGTTGGGAGCGACGTTTTCTCAGCCTTTTCTTTACAAATAATCACAAATGTGTCTATGTATAACTGACTTACACACTCAAATTCCAAAAATCTGGCTGTACATTCATTTTGCCTATTTCTTTGAATGACATAAAACCACCGTCAATGTCCTGCTGTATCGAATTACTCTAACTCCAGTTGGAGATCTGCTTTGCTGCTTACCGGAGCTGACTGGGTCGTGTCCGATACCAGGCCCGCACCTCGGGGATGCTCCGTACAGATCAGCCATGTTGGGCAGGTCCCTGAGGGGGTAGGGGGCGCCACTTGACCAAACAGTGACGTCTGTGAAGTGAGCGCCGCCAAACGTCGTGACGTTGACCTAATGTGACGGGCCGTGACGGGTCGTGACGGGCCGTGACGACTGAACTCCTAATACGTCGACTGCCGTCACAGGCAATACCATAGACTAGGCAGATGGTCTCATGATCTATTTTTATATCCACAAATATGGATCTCTCTAATTAAATATTTCGGGAATATCAGAATAATGACCACCATTTGTTGTGTGCTATTGTTATAACCAAAAATATGGATATGCCTAGATGCCAATATTCCTAGATTATATGGGTTTCTATATATGTGTCTGTATTTGTAACTGTTTCATAATTACTACCTCCTGGGTGAAGGCAATGCCTCCTCAGGAATGTTCCCACATAAGAGCTGCAGTGGTGCCTCATACTGTAAATTCTTGCGTAGAAGCCGCGGCTAGTACGAGGGTCAGATCGCTGGTGCGGCTTATAGGATCGGCCCATGGTCTGGGTGCGGCTTATACGCGAGTTTTTGTTACTATAGTACAGTATTAAAGCCACCATAATCAGATGGCCAGTGCAGCTTATAGGATCGCCCGAAACTCGGGGTGCGGCTTATACGAGAGTTAGGCTTATACGCGAGAATACACGGTATATATGTATAAGGTCCACTGCCATAATTATAATACGGTCTAGACTGCTCCTTTGTAATGCATGTATAAAACCCTGAGTGAGTCTCATGCACACTCAGTGGGAGCTGGGAGCCAGTGGGGCTCTCCTGATACTACAATAAACATCAACCACATCATCTTGGACTCATCATTGTCATCAATACATATCTATACACGTCTCTGTCCTAATACCAAAGGGGCAGAGATAACACTATTATTTAGGTAAATTAAAGAACAGTGTTCTTTCAAGTCACCGACCAACCCTAGAAAACAGGGCAAACCCTACGTTTTTACAGAAGCCAAGAACTTGTCAATTTTAAGTGATGTTGTGTTCACAAATCTGTTGTAAAATAGACCATTTCATGTTAAAGATAAAAACAATTAAAAGTTTACTATTTCATGTGATGTGACGCATCGTGTGACACATGATGTGACACATTGTGTGACACATGATGTGTCCCTTAGGGACCTGACACATGATGTGATATATCGTATGACACATCATGTGACATGTGATGTGACACGTGATGTGACACATCATGTGACATGTGATGTGACACATCATGTGACACAAGATGTGACACAAGATGTGTCACGTGATGTGTCCCCGGCCTTTACCATCCCTTTGCCACTACAATTTTCACACCTTGACTAGGAAACATAGAACAATACCATTCACCTTTGTGGACTTTGCAAGACTATTATATAGACAGATTCCTATATTGATGGTTAAACCATATTGCACGTGGCAGAAGGTCCATGGATAAACCACGTCAGTCTGGGTGCAGACGGCCCGGTTAGGGTTACTCTGGCCACTCCGTCCTAGAACCGCCAAAATGAAGCCAAACAAACGTGTTGACGCCCGGGACGCGGCCACAGGGCGGCGTGCGGATCGAGCTGTACGGCGCGCAGATCGATATGGCAGATGTCTAGGTGTAATAGAGACGGTTTGTTTAGAAGGGGGCTCGATAATACACCGTTTACCACATGGTGCTGACCCCACGAGCAGGCACTGCGGCACTGGCCATAAACTATGTGCTACAAAAGTGCTATATATGTACTAAAAAAGTGCTATATATATATTTTTTTTTTTAAAGATGCAAAGGGTAACACGTTTAAAGTCTAGACGTTTTGCTATGATAATCATATTTCCCCTCCACCCTTTTAGATATCAGACGCTTAAAGTCTAAACTACTAATCGATTAGGCTAAAGTCAAACAAGGGAAACTGTAGTTAACATTACAAAAATAAAAACTTTATGATTTGAAGTCTATAGTGGAAAGAGGGCAACTCATGTGAAGATAAACGGCGTCAATATACATAATAGAAATCCCTTACATATGTAGAATACATATGGTGGAACAGCTAAGCTCGCGATGTATAAGTGTGAAGCACCATTGTGTAAGGCGTTAATACATTTTTCTCTTGAAGAAACTCACAGTACACATCTTGAAGTTAGTAATAAATCACAGCAAAAGTGAAGTGGGAAAACCTGGCCTGGTTTTCTGGTCCATGGGCCACACTGTGTGATAAGTGATGCCTGCAGCTTAATGGGAAGAAGGTGCAGTGGTCGCCAGTCACACAGATACAGGGACAGCAGCAGAATGCGACCAACAGGCCCTGGCAGCAGATCTGGGAGTCGTTGTCCACAGTGGGGCCTGCTCCGAGCAGCTCGCGGCGCGGCCACATCAAAGCGAGGTGTTGATTGCCTGCTACCATATGTGCCTTGGACCTAATGCGGAACTCATTTGGGGTCATTACACGTGTTTATCGTGGGTAAGGCACACCGACTCTACCCGGGAATCCATGCCAACCTCCGCCTGCTACCCGACCCGACCAGCCAGCGGCGGCAAACTCCCCTCTCAAAGCCCACCAGCGCTCTTTGAAAGGTCCAGCTCAATTTCAAGCCCCCTGGTTGCTTGTAATGTAAATCGGATTGATTCTGCCGGTCCCGGTGGAATTAAATCTGGCGTTTTATCTCCGCAATTTGTTAAAAAGAAAATCAGTTGCAGGCGTGTTGCTGGGAGTCTGTCAGTTAGCGCCGTCTGACGTTATGATTGATATTTGTAGGACGTGTGTGAACCGCTCCACCAAGGACTGTTTCTTCACGCCAGCTGCTCCTTACCCCCAACTTTTTCCACCGCCAACACCCAACACCCAACCACACTCTCGGCATGGCTGTTTTGGGCAGGTACAACAGTACAGTGTGTATACATATCTTTGACTTAAAAATCGTAGTGGTAATTGTCCCGAATCAAGCGGATGAAGCCTCGGTTAATCTGTGCAAAACCACACCCAATACAAAATTTGGGGAATGTTGATTGTAATGATATCCTCTTTTTGGAACATTTGACGCCTTTGGCATCCCCACACCTGCCACCATTTTGGGCAGAGTGTCCTGCACACGTACATACACATACGTTTCGTCACTCAGGCGAAATAAAAAAAAAAACAGTTTGTTTCAGGTCACCCGACCGTGCCCAACACAGGACCGAGCCTATATATATGTCTTTTACTCAACTTTGAAGAGAATCCCACATTTTTACATCTTTTGTGATCAATATTAGGGTTTACACAGAGGCTGGTTATTACTTAAATGTTTAGAAAATAACACACAATAGACAGGCGGCGTGGCATATGTACAATATATCATTTTATGTAATTTTCACATTTTGACACCGTTTTGGTCATGCGGTTTTAGGGTATGCAAAGGGGCTGGTGAGTAGTAGTACATGTACTTTCAAAAACAGAGAGAAAAACGACCTACCGACCCTATGTAGACTTTCTTCCCATGTTACCTGAAACACTATTTTTTTTGGCCTCACCTAAGAGAATCCCACAACCCTATTTGTGAACGTTCCTCCAGACTTCGAGACCTATAAGAGAAAGTTACTCGAGTCAGAAGAAGGGCTAACTGGAGGCAACGAGGTGGGGGGCACTTGTCAATTTGGCCATCTCAGCAACTAACGTAATAAGGGGCCTGGGTGGATCCTATTAGATAGAGGCCGGCAGGGTCTTGTCCGTCTGCCCGGTGATTAGACCCGGCTAAAAATGGCATTGTGCGCCTTGGGATTGAAGGGTGAGGATGGATTGAAAGAGGCCCCTGCTGGTCGGTCCGCTCGCCATATGCAGCGTCTGCCCAGCCCTCTGCCTGGCTGACCTCCCTCCTTCCCCGTATTATCGGCCAGGATTGACACAAAACGACACCTAATTGTTCCCTAATCGTATCCAAAGAGTCGAATAGAATCTTAAACGCGTCAGAAAATCAGATTCTCGTTGGTTATTAGGTGAGCGGCGGGATGAAATGGACCCCAATAGAAGGATAATGTGGTGATCAGGCCTGTAGGTCCCCGCAAAGAGCCACCCCGGCCGGAAGTGGTGGCGGAAGCTGCGTGCGGGCGCTGCGCGTGGTAAGAATAAAGACGGTGCCTAAAGTAAGTAAAAGGGAGTTTTCGGGCAGAGGATTTCCCCTTTAGTTCACTGTGCTGGAAACTAATTTCTGTAGGAGCAACTCAACTGAGGACGTGGGCTGTAACGGTACCGTGTAACTATTTTATGTGCAATGGTTACAGTGACGATAGACCTACATCAGCCGTATGCTGAAAATAAGGACATTCATCTTTTGTAGTGAGTAAGGTTACTGGTACGTAAGACGGAGATTGACAATTTAGAGAAATATTAGCGCTAGTCAAACAAGGTTTGTGAGGGACCTCACTCTGGGTGGCATGTTTTTTCAAAGATAACAGGAGTCAGGGGAGGGGGAAGGGGCGTCGATCACCCCCTTGAAAGGGGTCCACATCTAATTACAGCAGAAACATGTGACTAATGATGTAACGGTAGATAAATAGTACCTGTCCAGAAAACAGTTGAATGCAGTTTGCGGCATATTTAGGGCTTACGGACTAAGTTGCATCTGAGAAGTAAAAGAATACCACAGCACATGAAAATGAATTCAATTCAATATTCTTTATTTCAACTCCAACAGGCAACAGCACGTCCCAGCAAGTCAGTATGTGGCCATTACAATAAACATTACATTCTGCGTGTTATATACGTTACATCCATTTATTGATGCATTTTGAAAATTACAATAACAATAATATTACATAACTTCCCAAATGTGTGTGTGAGTAGTTCTGTCTATGAATTCTTTTTAGAGTAGGCACATGCCGGGTACATGTAACTTATTAAAGTGCTGTGGGGGTCTTGCCGAGAAAAGGGGAAGGTGAAACAAATTCCGAAAGGAAGGTGTGAGACTAAATGAGCCTGTTATAGTCGGTGGTATGGAGTGGGGATGGGAGAGGTGGGTTTGGGTGGAGGCAGATGAGACTACGGGGGTCTAGGCAAACACCTGCAGCAGATAAATCAGGTAGGGCTTACACTGCCCCCTGACGGCCTGCTAAGTACATGTAATGGCGGCTATAGGGGGCACCATCGGCAGTGCACACCCTGCTAGCAACGTTATGTCAGCAGGCTACCTCATAAACTACAGCACTTCAACTTATAAGCTATAGTCATTTGTGCAGATAAAAAGTTTTACATATGAATTATCCGAAGTTGTGTGTATACACTGAAAACACAGGCTTATATGAAGGTACTCACTACAGAGGACCTAGGGTGATCATGTCCGATTGATCAACTTAGGTGATCAGAGTAATAAGGTAAGGTGATCATTTTGAGGACATACTTTTTTCACTAGAGGGATCTACTATACAACAATGCAACTCATAGCCCTTACTCCTGGGGGCTGTTCCTATATGTGAATTTGCGAATGCCATCCAAGTTTGTGTTTCTGAACAAAGTATACAATATCTGTATTTGGATTGGCTCTATTCAATTCTGTGTTCGCAAATCCAATCATTTTATACATTTTTCAAAATGCAGTTGTGTTTCTAAATACACAGAAAAAATCCAGTGTCGGCAAACCTGGCACTGCCTTGTCAATTTGACAAGGAGAGGGGCTGGCAAGCAAAACTCTTCAGTTAGAAGACCATTCAAGAGCTACCTGGCATATGCCAGCCCTAAACTTGTCTAGAAGTGATTCACCATTCTCCCTGCAGGTGGCCATTACCTAGCATAAATATGTACCATTGGGAACACATTGATTAATTCCTATGTTGATATAATACTGAGTATTACAATACATATATGTTAATATGGAGGATTACCATAAAACCTCTCGTATAAGCCTAACTCGCGTATAAGCCGCCCCGCTAACTTTAGAAAATCCTATAAGCCTCAGAGGGCATCTGATTATGGCGACTTTAGTGCTAGAGTATACAAATAAAAACCCTCGTATTAGCCGCACCCTATATAGGCATGCTTGGTATCAAATGAAAGCTGGTTCTGATTCGCGTACAAGCCGCGGCTTCTACGCGAGACTTTACGGTATGTGAAGTATCTAGGGAAAAAGTAAGATAATGTAAAGAATGCATACTTTTGACAACATTTGAAAGATAGAGCACATGTGTAGAATGAAGACACCTCTTTTGTGTCTTTCACCAGGGCACAAGTAGGTGCATGCACCTTATATTGGTATTATACACACACAAGCCTACAGTCCATTGCTGGAGAGTAGCCTATTCTCAGTAAAGACTTGGTGATACATTATGTGAACCCTTGGTGGCACTAGTGTTTTAAATATCACTTCTGTATGTGGTTATGTATTTAAACAAATTGATTAAATAACCAGACCAAACTCATACATTTGAAACCCTAGACCTACCACCCTTATGCAATGATGAGCCCCAGCTGTGGCTAATCTAGGCCTGCATCAACTATCTTAGTTTGACAACCTTGACAAGTCTAGGGTCGTCTTGTGGGATGGTAACCTGGCAGGTTGTCAATTTGACGAGTTGAAGCTAGTTGATTCTATGCTGTTCACTTAGAAGACCCTAGGGTTGTCTTGTAAGACGACCTTATGGACTCCAGAGCTCTCCAGAGTTTTTCAGTGTAGTATGCAAATGAATTTATACTTTATGTGCGAATGCCAAATTTGTGTCTCTGAAGGGATGGTGCCGCCTACCTCAAGGGGTGGTCATGGCACCTATAAAACAGAGAAAACATCCATTTTATTGCATGTGAAATATGTAAGATGTCTTTGTAATCATTTTTGTGAAATATGTATATAATATTTAGGCTATAAACATTATAAATAAGGTTTTTTAATTGAACCTTTGCATTCACACATGACTAGCTTTCGCACATAGATACAGCATACAAGTATGACAACATGCTGTACATATACATGACAAAGTGATAGATACAATGTATGATAACATGACAGACCAAGGATACCCCCCCCCCTCTAGCCCTCGAGCATATTTTAACCCTTGTAGGCCTATAGTACCAGGGTACTACCCTCCCATCAAATTTGACAAGTGCCACGCCCTCTTCTGTCCCTGTTGTATATGTTTACTCTTGTAGCCCTATGGTACCAGGGACCCATTTCACCCATTCAATAAAATATATAGGCAGAGCTGCATGCTAAAGTGACCTCTTCACTGGTTACTGCACGATGTGGAAAGAACAATGTTCGTTAACTTTGACAATGTTTGTTGACTTCTGCGGTGTTTGTTTACTTCTGTGGGATCGCCATTTTGAATTGCACGCAGGTCACGTGACCCTCTGTAGCTTAGCGACCCCATGGCGACCCCATAGAGACCCCATAGCGACCCTCCACATCCCTTGGGAGCGTGCAATATGGCCAAAGTGTGCAATGCGGCCAAGGATTATTTCACGCTTACCTCAGGAACTGCACTCCCATAGGTTTAACATTGACAGTCCGTATTCACCATGAAATAAACTAAGATACGGCAAACAAATGAGGAGAGGGGAGGTCAGGGAATGGAGAGGGGAGGTCGGGGAATGGAGAAGGGAGGTCGGGGAATGGGCAGGGAGGTCAGGGGAGGTCAGGGAAAATAACCAGGGAACCCTTTAATGGCCGCACGGTGTCGAATGCATCATGCATTATAGTAAATATAAACAACAGGCTACTTTCAATTAGCTGAACACAGGGAAGGTTTCTCCCCTGTGTGGCTCCATGTTAGTATGTGTGTGTCTAACTGAATGGTGAAGTAACAGGCCACACCCCTTTCATGCAATCACCAATGCAACTATGATAACTGGCATGACCCCTCCCATTTCCTCACGACCCCTATCATTTCCTCACGACCCCTACCATTTTCCCCAGCTTATGGGCAAACGAATTCGTTGAGAATATTTGTAATTTGTATTTCTGAGCACATAATCTTAAAATACATGTGTCCATCCTTTTGGATTTGCAGAGGGGTGATTTGGGAAACACATCGGATTGGCATTCACACATCCCCTATCCACTGTGCGAATGCCAATCCATGGGATACTCAGACTAAATACACATGTGATAGGGCAGTTTATTATACGATATGGGCGCACACCGACCATTTTAGGTGATATTCGCGTTCTGATATTCCTGCATAGCGCACACTTGGGAGGGTGCAATCGTTCTGATATTCTGGATATCAGAACGATTCTGAATGGGGAATTCAGAATCGTTCTGATATCCTGAATATCAGAACGATTCTGAATGGGAATCGGCAGCCATAAAATCCGAGGTTCTATGGAGACTCGAACACGCTACATCAAGACTTGAAGTCCGATGTGCTAACCACCACGCCGTGAAGGCGCTGGTAGAGGTAGGTGGCGAAACAAGGAGTCTACAGGCGGATTTCCAGCCCTCTAGGACCATTATTTACCGAGTTACAGCAGAAAAGGCATTTTTTGGTCTAGTTTCTTTGAAAATCCAAATTTTTTTCTAATTTCTTTTTTACTATAAAGGTAGAAGTTGGACTTTACTTAGCCTTTCGTTAAAATAATTCTAGGGACTTTTTTTCACATAGAAATAGGCATTTTGAAAAAGGTTCGTTTCCACCCAGGATCGATCCTGGTACCCTTGGTGTGTGAGGCGGCGACGCTAGCTGCCATGCCTATCCGGCTGTGGTGGTTGTGGAGGGAAACGCTGTGTATATTGCAGTGTATGAGGGAGCAGTTAGTTTTTAAAGCAGCAGGTCGCGCGGCGTAAGTACAATCCTATACGTTAGCACTGAGAGTATGTTGGATTTGAAATAATGACTGATCCCCTGGAGATTGAGGCTATGACGTCACCAGGCTCCACCAATCAGCGAGCAGGGTTGGTGGGAGGTCAAAACAACATGGCGCTACTGGTGTACAAGTGATATTCAGTCAATAATCCTTCAAAATGGCGAAATTAGGACGAATTTAAGGTAATTAAGGACATATGAATCGAAATATCGTATAATAAACCTAATAATATATGAATATGACCGCACTCGGGTTGTGTATTGGTCAATAACAACCTCGGTGCTCCGCACCTCGGTCGTTATTGACCAATACATAACCCTCGTGCGGTCATATCATATATTATTGGTTAAATACACTGCATTTGCGAATGCAGCTTTAGAAACACAAAGTATATTTTCCCATTTGGTATTCGCAAATCTCCTTTCATACTCAAGTTCAAGTTCAAGTTCATTAAATTTTATTGAGTACAATCATTACATGTTATCCAGTCTTAATAATGGGCCGACCAACCCTCGTTGATACAATAAACGTCGATGTGGAGATGCAAGGGGGGCATGTTTCATGCTTCCAGGATGTAGTAACCAGATACTCATGATCAATAACATTTGTCATGTGCGAAAAAAAGATGATTGAAGGGGACATATTTATGTAATATGTACCATCGAGAGACCTGATAGTCAATATCTAACAATAATGCTGGCATTCAATTCTTAGCCTAGCCCTGTTCATCACTCAGTATGATAGTATAGCCCTACTACTGGCGAATGCCATTCAAAATCCAAAGATATTGGAACACCCCCTTGGTGATCTATTGATTAACACCTGTAGTAACATATTGGTCATAATGTTTACAAGTTGGGGGATATATGAAGACAATTACCACAGTTTATATTCAAGTGATCAGAAAGAAAATTAGGTCAACACTTTCTAAACTATCGATATCTAGACATAAAGACACATTTTATGTGTCTGAAACCAAAATTAGAAGTGTGAGAATTGACAGTCACCTGTCATACATATCTGCTTTACTTGGCTTATTATGAGGACTGAAACATACTCTTAAAAAAGGCCAGATGATTGAAGTTGATCGGGAGGGGGTTAATCATAATAATATTGGTATATATCATTTTGTAACAAGAAAACTTCTCAAGAAAATTTAAGACAGTCATCAAATTAAGTAACCAGAGTCTTCCTATTGACAACCTAGGATGCTCTATAATTGGGTCAAAAGGTCCTCACTTATGATCACTCTGAAGATCACCAGGTACTGCCCATGACATAATCAAAATGATCACCCATCTTGCTTTTTTTAACACAGGGTTTTCAGTGTAGGTCTTGCAATGGCCTAACATGGCTCTGGTCCGACAGAATGCCTGATATGTCCTGCATAGTTTGACCTTTCCGAAACTGAAAGAAGCAGTCAAATATTTAAACCAAAACCGAAGTTACAAGCCCGTATAATATTGAAGGCAAATTAGAGTTGTTTTCAAAGTTTTCTGTTATCAAATGGCATGGGTCTATTATCCAAAATTCTATACAAGACTTTAGAATCCAGCCCTGAGGAAATCTACCCAGTCCTACAAAATTGATAAGCCACAGGACCGACTGTCCTGTATGACTGGGTATGAAAGGATGGACATTTTGTAATATAATTGATTCTTTGCCAGTGGGCATCTATACAACTGACATCTCGCTTTACATTTGTAAATCTTCATTTCCCATTGATTTGGAATGATCATATTGGAATGATCATATTATATATTGCTTATAATCACGATATAAGTATCGTTATACATGTGTATACTAATGGCAAGAAGATGATGACAACACAGTGAAGTAAGGGGTTACCGTATAAGTCACACGTGTTGTGCCAGGTTTTGACCACACAACAGGTTTTGACCGCGCCTGGTTTTGACCAAAACAAACGGTAGGGTATTGACCGCCCAACGGGTTTTGGCCATGACAGGTCTGGGCACTGGGTTTTGACCGTGACCATCTGCCGGGTATTGTCTGGTAACCAGGTTTTGCAAAGCCAACTTTTGACTCTAAAACTAATTTTGAGTGCAAACTGATTTTTAACTGCAAAACCGATCTTTACTCCAAAAACCGATGCATGTATTGACATTTTTTTGACTCCCAACTGAAACAGATTTTTACTCCCAACCAATTCTTACTCCCGGCCGATTTTGACTCCCAACCGATTTTGACTCTGAACTGATTTGGCTCTGAGGTCGGTTTTGACTCCAAGGTGGAATTTTGATAAAATTTCGAATTTGATCAGGTGAGAACTTGATAATCTTCCTCTATTGACAATGAGAGACTGTTAATAACAGTAAAATTTTCTACCATTGACTATGTAGCATTTTTATTATTGGCCTGTGCACAGGTTGGGAGAGGAGTGTCCATTGAGAACACCAGCAAAGCCAGTGTGTGGTCAATTCCCTGCAGATGGTCGCGGTCAAAACCCGGTTCCTGGACAATACCCGAAAGATAGTTGTGGTAAAAAACTGGTGCATGGACAATACCCGTCAGATGGTTGCTGTCAAAACCTGGTGTGCGTTCAAAATCCGACAGTTGGTCACAGTCAAAACGTGGCGCTGTCAAAACCCGGTGCGCAGTCAAAACTCAGCACAGTAACATGTTCCAGGGTACATGAACACGTGTACGATGCACTACTTCTCCATACAGTACACCGATGCTGATAGTATTACTAATAGAATGAAAATATGTATGGATTAAAGTTGTATTATCTCACAATTTAATAAACCACTATAGCATATAATGACAAATCCATTACTTCCCGATATCGATTAGGAACGACTGTTGTGGATATGGGAGGGGGGACAGGTGGATTAATATTTGGTGTGCCTGGGAAGATGGGAATGGACTGAATGCAAATGGTTGTAATGGATTGATGGCCGCTAAAGGGTTTGGTGCTCTGCCCCGAGATTTATGTGCTGCTGCTGCTGTTAATTTTTCCCGTCGCGGAGACTTCATGGCGGTGAGACAGACCCTACTGGGGGGCTTGACACGCCTGGGGCGGATAAAGGATGGGTGCCCGGCCCGCCGCACAAGTGGGCAAATGGGAACAGTGAGGCGGGCACAGGGCGCACATCACTCAGCCTTATGGATGTGAGGTGCTCGCCGCCTGAGAGACACCATAAAGAGCAGTACCGGGTGTGGGCGGCCACGTCATGTGAGGCCGCTGCTACATATGTTAAAGGCTGCATTTAGCCGGCCATCAGGCGGGTGGTGCACGAAGGAGGGCTCACAGATAGCAGGTCAATGCACTGCTACATGGGGTGGGAAGTTAGCTATGCACATAACAAGGGATGGGAACCCATAATGTAGGACCCTCATCTTCCGCTATAGCCGGGCTCAACACCACTATTCGGATCATAATAATTACTGCCACGATGATATATAAAAGGACGTTACACTATATATCAGCTTATCTACGTCGGTCTGTGCGTGCAGCTAATCCCATTCCAAACACTTAGCTGATAGTTTGGAGATAAGCGGTGCTTCAAAAGTCATCGATTAAGCAAACCATTTTACAATGCTGTGAAGGTAGGTGCACTGTCCAGTCAACATGTGGAAAGGGCATTTACAGGCAGACCTATCATTGCAGGGATGGGGTATTCATGTAGCGACATGAAGTCGAGTTTTGGGTCAGGGTCGAGGTCGGATGAGGGGTAGGGGAGTACACCATATAGAGCAGAAGGCCGCAGGCGGGATGGGAGGTGTGGGAGGGGCAGCTAGAGGTGGGAGGGTGGGGAGGGGGCGGGGGGCAGACCAGTCGCGCGGAGGGAACCAGGATTGGATGTCGCCCAGAGCCTGATAAATCGCATTGTTCCCCGCGGATCCGGGCAAGCTGGGATTTCAGCAGAGGCCGGCACCATTTTCCTGTCGCTTGGCCCCCATTAATTGCCTGTTCACGTTGACCGCTCCCCGCGACGGCCACCTCGCCTTGGGAGTGGGCAGCGGGCGGTGGGCACATTAATTACCCACCGCCGGGCCTCCCTCGCCGACACTACCGACAACAATGCTCCCCTTCCGTGCAATTGACGCCCGCAGTCGGTCGGAAAGGCATCCCCGTGCTGCGCCATCTGGGAGCGTTCAAAAGAACGATCTGACATGAAAGAATTATTAATTGATCAGGCTGTAATGTGTTCCTGGAGGCTGGTGCCTCAGGGGAAGGTGGTAGGTGAGGTGGGTGGTAGTAGCCTGGGGGCCGGACTCCTCCTACGTTACCCCTCCTGTATCCTACTGTATAATGCCCTAGTCCTATAGTCTACCATGCAGTGATGCACGGGGCAGAGCAGTGGTCTGGAAGGTGTTTCACAACGAATAGTTTAATATATGGATGGATCTATTCTGTCTACAAGTGGTCTAAATAGAATGCAGAATAGAAGGACTCTTAGGAAAATGACAAGTGTTTCAAAAGGATTGATCTATTCTGTACGTGGTACAGAATTGAGTTATGAGTGGTTCATGCACCACATAATAGAATGATCCTTTTGAAAGACCTGCTAATAGCAAATATCCCAAAATCTTGACTTTCAGGGGCCCTGTTTACTATACGCATTGGCCTACGATGGCAGTGCTACTATCTAACATGTTATCTTCATGTGGCAACAAAGAAAAAGCATTAAAATTTCCATTTATCGTGAAAAAAAAAGATATAGGAGGTGCTATTACGGTTACCTCCCTCTGTTTTGGCCTTTAGAAACACTTGCTTTGTACTTGTAATTTCCTTATGAGTGGTGGCATCACTCGTAAAGATCACTCATAAGTTCTTGAGAAACACTTGCTCTAGTCCCCACTTACGAGAGATCATTAGACTTACGACCAGTGTGGTAATAGAATGATCGTAAGTCAAATCTACGGGTGGTGGGGGCCTTCATAAAACACTTTGATAAAGATTGGTCTATTACAGCCCTTGTGAAACACCTTCCTGGGGATGCCACTACATGAACAGGTTAAGTGCAGCTCTCTAGACTACGAAACTCACCGTTAAGCCGCGTATAAAGATAGGAGCTGATTCCGTGGCTTCCATTATCCCCTACTGAATCATCCCAGTAGTATAGTAAAATGTCGGTAAATGTAAGGCAACTTTTTAACCTGTTATAGCCAATAGTATTACTAATTGTATGCATAGAATTGAATAACAGCGTAACTGTGATATAACACATACATGTACTATTAAATTCAGCCAGAAATAAACATACTATTATCATCCGCAATGCCTAATGGAATCCAAGGCGCATCCACAAGAATGAAAAAAGTGCAATGTGCCTATCAGCACGTTTACACTTATACTACAGCCGGCTGGTACAACAAGAGAACTGTCTATATAAGATGTACAAACCAATTCAAAACCAATCACTGGGCACATTAAACATCATAGTTATGTTAGAATTATGAGCAAACACTTAATTATTTTATCAAATTAGAAGCTGACACTAGATATCCATGCTACAACTATTCATAGTAGGAGTAACTATCAATTTTCATGAGTTTATGTGCATATATAGATGTTAGGCTCCAGCTAACTACCACGTTGGGCATAGTGCTACCACCTAGCAGGACATGTTAGAACCAACTGTTGGTGACTCCCTTCTTATATGCCCAGACTCCCTTTGCCCCTTAAGAGAGTCCAATTAAGGTTGACTCCCTTTTTAAACCGAGTCAAGAGAGATGTAATTTGACCAAAGGGAGTCAGTAGGTTCTGCCCTCTTCTAAAGGGAGTCCAGGTCAGCTAGACTTTGTTCAGACTCTGAGATGACTCCCTTCCTTTTCTCTGTGATCATACAACCATCATACAACCATCATATATACACAGTCGCCGCACACAGCTAATCATACATTGACAGATGATATATATATGCTACAGATGATCATTATATTATGTCCTACAACATGCCCGTGACTCATGACACTCTCTCAATATTCTAGAAAACGTCCTATGTAGGTGGTCGTAATAGGGGTCGGGGCCTTCTGGTGTTATTACCCCAGAATGGCTGCAATTGTTGCAGAGAGACCCGAGCTCAGCGCCCACCCCGACCACCACACCGGGGATTGTGCAGTTTCAAAAGGCTGCCAGACGTGTCAGCACAAGGACTGAAAGGGGACCACAAATTGGAGGTAACGATCCACGAAGACGACTGAGAATTAAATTGCGACATGTGACTCGATTTGCAAAGCCCACTATCGAGCGAATCTTACAAAAGTGGGTTGGTGTGGGTGTGTGATGGGCTAAGGTTAGGGAGGGTTCATGTGGAGAGCAGGGAGGGTGGTAAGGGGCCTGGGGTAAAACTAGAAGCACGGTAATGGTGGTATTAGGTCGCATTGGGTGTGGTTAGGCCAAAAATAAAAGTTTGTTCCAGGTCACCCGACCGAGCTCATCTAAACAGGGCCGACCCTACGTTTTTTATGCAATCTTGAAGACATTTTCGTATCTTGACCTCTTTTGGGTCAATTTCAGAGTATGCAGAAAAGTTGGCTAGTAAATTCATGTTAAATTTTCAAAAATCCGACCTACTGACCCTACATTTTCCTCCCATGTTACCTGAAACAAACCTTTCTATTTTCTGGCAGTAGTATAGTATGTATCGGAACGGGACTATAGTTAAGTACTGTTTATTACTCAATCGACATGCAGCCAATCAGAGGCCTCCATTTGGTCACGTGACCGGAAGTGACCTACTTAGGGGATTAGTGGTGACGTCACGTGACCTAGTTAGCCAATCAGAGGCCTCCATTTGGTCACGTGACCGGAAGTGACCTACTTAGGGGATTAGCGGTGCATTCTGGGTAACCCTGAAGCCAATCAGAGGCCTCCATTGGGTGACCGGAAGTGACCTACTTAGGGGATGGTGCATTCTGGGTAACCTACTGACCTACTTAGGGGACCGGAAGTGACGTCACATGACCTAATGGCCAACCGGAAGTGACCTCATTGAGGATCACGTGACCGGAAGTGACCTGATTGATCACGTGACCGGAAGAAGAAGAAGAAGAAGAAGAAGAAGAAGAAGAAGAAGAAGAAGAAGAAGAAGTGACGTCACGCGACTTAATGAAGAGATGAGCGTCTTTAAGGGGTCACGGGCTTTAAAATGTGATATCTTTTTTTTTTGGAGGAGGAGGCGAGTCTCTTATTTTTTTTCGGTAAACTAATAAAAAACACTACGATATAAGTTGTTTTTTTTTCATTTTTTTTTTCATTTTTTATTGTTTTACGAGCGACTGGAAGTGACTTATTGAACTAGGTAGAAGCGTTCTTTAGAGTGTATAAGGGGGGGAGGGGAGGGGAGGGGGGGAGGGGGGCTCCTTTAAGATGCATGGGGAGGGGGGCGCTTTTAGGATGCATGGGCGGGTGGTGGGGGGGAGGGGGGGAGGGGGGAGGGGGGCACTCTAGGGGGGGGGGCACTCTAAGGGGCGCGTTTGTCTCTTTTTAAGAAAGAAAAAGATTTTCAATCGAGAGACACGCTTCTTCCTCTCGAGAGGAAGAAGCGTGTCTCTTCGTGTTTTTTTTTTGTTTATCACGTGCTGCGATGAGGCGATCAGCTGCGACTGGAGGAAGTGACACTTTAAGAGATCGCGCGTCTTAATTGTTATGATATTTTTTTTTTTACTTACTAATAAAGAAGACGTATGAAAATAAAACACAACAATTCACATGTCCGTCGTTCTCGTTGTTTCTTGCTTGATAAAGTCAAGTAATATCGCGATGCCGAGGCCAAACTTTCCCATGTCCTCAGTCAACACTCGAAGGAGTTCAAAAGGCGTACCGCCGGCGCCGTCAGCTTCATCTTGCCACATTTTCAACACTCGGAAGGCCCACTCAGCGGGACTTCCTCCGTATTCGCATTCTTCAGCGATCTTATCTAACCTCTCAGGCGACAATTTTAAATGGTCCCCCACCTCTTTCCACCTGCTACCCAGACGTCTGCCGAGGGTGCCCAAGTGCTTATGCATCGCGCGCGAGTCGGGGTTTTCGAAATCCAACCCCTGTCTGTGGAGAAGGGCCATCCACTGAGCCAACAGTTCCATGCGTCTTATGCGGGTGAAGACGCGACCGAGCTCGCCCCATCTATGACGATGCGGGGTTTCACCCCACCACACTCGGAACATCGCCGTACACAGCTCCTCCGGTGTCTTGACACTGCGCTCTACTAGAGCATCCATACGGGCGGCGCTGACTTTTAAGCTACTGCCCAACTCTCTCCAACAGCCGCTCAACTCTTTACCTAGTTGACGAAGCAAGGCGTCGCTATAGGCTAACCGCCGCTGTCCTACCTGTCGGGTCTCCCCATCATCGGTCTGCTGCCTCGCGCCGCGTCTCACGTCGTCAAGCCGCATTAACTTTTTTTCAGGCGCACCAGGCGGTGAAGGCGAGCTTGAAAGTGGAATAGCTTGAGCCATCTCGTCTCGTCTTGGCGGCGGCGGCAGCGGCGGCGGCGGCGGCGGCGGCGGTGGCGGCGGTGGTGGTGGTGGCGGTGGTGGTGGTAGTAGCCGTTACTGGGGTCAGAGGTGATATGTTTTTTTTCCAACAGAAATGAGAGCTTTTTATACAGAGGGAGTTTAATCCCATTTCCAACAGCGCTCCAGCTGTCTAGCACCCTGTCCGCATGACGCTTTTTCAGCCGCTCCGCTCCTTAAGAGCTTAGATGACGAGGGGGTGTGGCATCGCTATCCGTGGAGACCAGCTGAAAACGGTGTTTTTTCCCCACTCATAGCCTTAATACCTCCTACCCCCTACCCGAGGACGTCTCCCTCCCTCTGACATTCATTGTAACAAACGTCAGAGGTCAGGTGAAAATCGGATTTTTTTTCATGCACAGCCTTAGGCAGCTGTCACCCCTCCCTATTGAACTAGCCGGCCGCCCGCCCGCCTGGCCGGCCCGGTCTACTCACCACGGCAGGAGGTGGCGATTTTTGTCTTACACTTAAGTCGCTCACCACATGCACACGCCTCTACTCACAGACAGACACGTTCGTCTTAGGGGGGTCCTGCTTCACGCCACACGCCTCCTGTAGTTTTTTTTTGTATACACACTGTAAGCTCATCACCGTTACCGTTAATCCTTTATACAGCTAACGCGCGCTGAATGGCTGAACAGGGTGGTAAGCGGCTTAGCTCACCACAGTGGATCCCTCAAAAAGGGATCCAGCTGAAAACGTCATACCTTATGTCTTTGTGAATGGCCGCCGCCGGTCAGTCGACGGCAGGCAGCAACCGCTTAACCCTTTATACAGCTAATGCGCGTTGAATTGCTGAACAGGGTGGTAAGCGGCTTAGCTCATCATCACAGTCGATCTCTCAAAAGAGGGGGGGGGGGAAAGGGATCCAGCTGAAAACGTCATGCCTTATGTCTTTTTGTTTCTCTTTGTGAATGGCCGCCGGCCAGCCGGCGGCAGCTGAACAGGGTCGGTAAGTAGCTTAGCTCTAGAAGCGAGAAGGCGTATATAAGGGGCTTGGAAACCTCCATTCACTCACTCATTCTTTTTTGCTGCTCTCTACAGTCACCACCATGAGCAAAAGACAACAGCTAGCGGCGTTCAAGAACAAGAAGACTACGCGGAACAGCGTTCGTTTAGCGTCAGTGCCTGCTCTTGCTACTGAACATGAGACTACCGCCGCAGCCGGTTGGTCTTATCACCCTCCTGCTGTAGCGAGCGCTCGCGGCAGTAGTAGTAGTAGTAGTAGTAGTAGCAGTAGCACTAGTAGTAGCAGTAGTAGTAGTAGTGGTAGTAGTACTAGTAGTACTACTGGTAGCAGTCGTCGTGCTAGCGACGTTGTTACACTCGCGACGGTACACGTTGCTGCTAAGCGCGCTGCCGCTGCTACCGCCGTCCCGCCTGCCGCTGCTGCTGCTGCTGCTGCTGCTGCTGCGCCTGCTACTGCTGCGCTTGCTACGGCTGCGCCTGCTGAGGCTGCTGCTGCGCCTGCTACTGTTGCGTCTGCTGCGGCTGCGCCTGCTGCGGCTGCTTCTGCTGCACTTGCTGCTACTGCTACTACTACTGACGACAACGCTCCTGGCACAGCGCAGTACTGGCAACCGGGTTTTTACCTCCCCACTACTGTTGATGACTTTGATGACCTGCCGCACGTTGCACAGCCCCTCTCCTCCACCACTACATCGACGGACGCCCTCGACGCCGCTCGCGCTGAGAGTTACAGCTATTCGGACACTCAGCCCCTGAACCGAGAAGAAGAGGAGGAGGAGGAGCAGCAACAGGGTGAGACAGAGAACGACGCTGACGACGAGGCGTACGAAGAACCCGAAGGGCAAGGGGTGAGCGGTACGTTTTTCGGCTTCCCTCTTCGACCTTTCGACCTCACTTCCTCCACTGCTAGCGCCCCCCCGTCCGGTCCGTGGCGACTGCCCTCACCGCCACCTTACGAGGGCGGCGGCGGCGCTTCATCTTCTACCGCTACACACAGCACGGACGGCGTGTGGCTGCGCTGTTCCAACAACGAGACCTCCGATACCACCAGCGCTGACGCTGCTCCTGCTATCGGTTCTGCTGCTGATTCAGCTCACGCTGATGGTGTTACTCATCCTGCGGGTGTGAAACGTTCTAAGGTGAGTTCCAGAACAACAAGGCCCACTAAGAAGAGAAAAATACAAGAAAAAGAAGGAGATGGACGAGAAGAAGCAGAGAAAACACTCGGGTTAGAGTTCTGCTTAGACGGAGCTTTGACGCTGGAGATCTGGGAGGACGTGGCTAGACTGTCTAGGAGGCCGCGCTACACAAAAGACGGCCAGGTGAAAGAGGCGTCTCTGACCAGAAGCAAGCGAGTGCACTTCACGGCCGACGCGCTGCGCGAGCTCATAGCACGCATCGCCGATATCCGCGCAGTGGTGCGCATACGCGACACAGCGGCCGCACAAGGAAAACCTAATCACACCCCCTGGTTCGCAGTGCTGGATGAGGCGGGCGAAGTGTACGCAGCTGTGAGCTACTACAGCGGTAAGAACCTCGTCCACGTGCGCAAGTACGAAGGTCCTGACAAAAAACCCACACAGCAGGGGGTGACGCTGTCCGCCAGAGCGCTCAAAGAGTTGGATGACAAAACAGAGATCATTCTGAAATATCTCGGCATAGATTCGGAATGAGAGACGCTCAACGCTCACGCGCGCGCACACACACACACAGCGTTTGACGTACGCTGTATGAGACAGACAGACAGACAGACAGACAGACAGACGGATACACAGACAGCAGACAGAAAGATAGTTACATAGACGACAGATTGATAGATGGCTAGATAGATAGATAGATAGTTAGACGGCTAAGTAGTTGGTAACCGAGTGAAAAAAAAACATGACACAGTACGTATGCGAAAAGTGTTTCAAAATGTTTAAAAGAGCGTACAACCACGAGAGACACGTAGAAAATTGTAGAGTAGTAGCTAAGTTTTGCCCTCTATGCGGCGAAGGGGATTGCCGAAAGAGCGCTTGTCGACGCGAATCTCTGGACGGGGTGACCGTCCCTCCGCGCATATGTGCTGTACCGAACGGGGAGGAAACGTTCACGGCGAATTGGCCTGCGATACAAACGGGCGTCAGGATGCACGGGACTCGCGTGAGTGTAACAAACTTCAGGCTACCAACCGGCGAGTTGAGTGACGCTGTAGATACTATGCGTCGCATTCACTTGACACAAAGATTCAGATACAAAGTGGGTTTCTCGGTAGGCTTACTGTTACAACACAGAGAAGACAAGAGCAAACTGCGCTACTTCCACGCCTCCCAGAACAACGCAACTCTCATACAACCGCTCCCTACTGTAACTAATTCAGAAACTTTGGAAGAGCTCCTCTCAAAGATGCAAAACACCGTCGCTTGCGAGGAGGTACGGAAACTTTGCGACGCTGACACCAAGTGGCACGTTCTTTTTCCTACCAATTTGAACATCTGCGTTTACATGGGACCGGGGGAATTCCCCATAGGCGGTAGGATCACTCAGGCCGGTCGAGTTGGAAAGAGAAGCGGCGTGTTAGATTTTCCCAACAAGGACAACCTCTGCATCTTCCGCTGCATTTCCTTTCACTTATACAACACCAGCAAGCGCGCTTCAGATTTGTTACGTCAGTTCTGTCCCGCTGCCACACCTGAATCCTTTCCGGGTCTGAACATCCGCGACTTACCCGCGTTAGAGAACTTGTTTGACGTACAAATAGCGGTTTACACCGCGTCGCGTCAAGTGCCGGGGCGGAAGTTGAGAAGACGCGTTACTCTGATCAGACCGCCTTCCAGAACTGTGGCCGCCCGAGGTAAAGTCAACCTACACCTGACGGCGAAAGGCGGTTTGCACGTCTCTCTCGTCACGGACTTCAACGCGTACGCGGGCATATACGAATGTTGCAAGTGTAAGGCGGCGTTCACCACCGAGTTCTTGCTGAAGAGACACAGGAACCAGCTTTCCTCTTGCCGACAAGTCAAGTTGCGCTACGTAGGTGGCATCTACCAAAATTCGAGAACGATTTTCGAAGCGCTAGCAGACTTCTCCATTTTTCCCCCCGACGGACATTCCGGAATCTACCCTTACAAGATCGCCTTCGATTTCGAGGCTTTCTTCAGACCGTGCAAAGAACCGTCGACGGAGCACGTGTCCCTGCTGTGGGATCACGTCCCTTTGTCGGCTAGCGTCGCATCCGACTTTCCGGGGTGGGAGGGGCCCGTCTGCTTCGTCAGAGCGTCCGACGCAGATTCCGACCCCTTGTTGGACCGAGTTTTAAATCACATAAACGAGAACGCCAAAGCGATCGGGGAAGCTGTGCTAGAACTTTACCGACCGACGTTAGCGAAGTTAGATGCGGCGATAGGTGAAGCTCTCCTGCTGGAGGAGGCGACGTTCACCACCCCTTCTCCAGGCGGCTTCGCTGCGGCTCAGACCAGACACCCGTTAGTTCAACTGAAGAAGCGTCTTCTGAGATACATCCGTCAAGCTCCAGTGGTGGGCTTCAACTCGGGGCGTTACGACTTGAACCTGATCAAAATACGCCTTCACTCGTTCTTCGCCTCCGGAGACCGAAGAAACCAAGAATTCAGCGTCATAAAGAGAAGCAATCAATACTTGGCGGTTTACACACAGCACACGGTTTTCTTGGACGTAGTCAACTATTTGGCACCCGGTTACAACTACGCGACCTATTTGCGAGCTTTCACCAGGAACGAAGAGAAAGGTCACTTTCCTTACGAATGGATGACGTCTACCAGGAAACTGGCAAACAGAACGCTGCCGCCGAGATCGGCTTTCGACAGCGAGCTGACGGGCGTCAAAATGTCCGAATCCGACTACGCCGCATGTCAGAAAGTTTGGTCCGACGAGAAGATGCAAACTATGGAAGACTACTTGATCCACTACAACAACAAAGACGTGAAACCTTTCATAGAAGCTCTGAAAAATCACGCTAAATTTTTCCAAGATCGCGGCATCGACATGTTGAAAGACGGAGTTTCTCTCGCCGGTTTGACTTTACGCTTCCTCTTCCAAAACCTAGAAGACGCGTTCACAACGTTTCCCCAGTTCGACGCCGTCCTCCACGCTCTGATCAAAGAGAATCTAGTCGGCGGTCCTTCCATCATCTTCCATAGATTTCACGAGAAGGGCACCACGCGGATAAGGGAGCACAAGTACGGCGAAGAAGCGAGACCGTGCCAACACATCCTAGGACTAGACGCTAACTCTCTGTACTTGCGCTGCATGAGCGAAGCGCACTGCACGGGCTATTACGCGGTGAGACGGCCCGAGACCGAGTTCAAGCCCGAAATTAGGCAAAGAAACTCTCACAGCGCTTTGGAGTGGTTACGCTTCGTAGAGCACGACCGCGACGTGAAACTGCGCCACGCTCTGAACGGCGGCGAGATGGCGGTAGGCTGTCGGAGAATTCGCGTGGACGGATTTCACGCGGCCTCTAATACGGTTTTCCAGTTTCACGGGTGTTGGTTCCACGCTCACGAGTGCATACCGTCGCACCGATATCAGTGCGCTTCACTGAGAGAGGAGAGACGCGACAGAACGACCAGAGTAAGCGCTTACTTGAAAGCGTTAGGTTACAAGCTGGTCGTCGTGTGGGAGTGCGAATGGCGAGAGATGAAGCGTCGAGATGAGCGGGTCAAGGCCTCCCAACAACGCTGGAAGGTTGACGCTTTGAAAGTGTCTCGAAACGCGATGAGCGAGAGCGACATCCTTTCCGCTGTGAAAGAGGAGAAAATGTTCGGTTTAGTTCAAGTGGACATCACTACGCCGCCTCACCTACGAGAGTACTTCGAAGAAATGACCCCCGTTTTCAAGAACGCGACCGTTTCAAAATCGGACATAGGCCCTCACATGTCAGACTTTGCGCAGGAAGAAAAGCTGTTGAGCACGCCTCAGAGATGTCTGATAGGGAGTTACCACGGAAAAAATATTCTCTTGGGAACGCCGCTTCTCAAGTGGTATTTAGAGCACGGTTTGATAGTCACCAAAGTGCAGCTGGTGGTAGAATACCTACCTAAATGCTCCTTTGCCGGTTTCGCGGACGAAGTGACGGCGGCGCGAAGACGTGGCGACGTGAACGAGAACGAGAAAATTCTGTCAGACTGTTACAAGTTAATGGGAAACGCTACGTACGGTAAAACAATCTGCAACAAAGAAAAACACACGGCGGTGAGATACACTGACAGTCGGAAGTTCGAACTATTGGCCAATTCGTGGCGCTTCAAAAAGGCGTCCGAGTTGACTTCCGATCTGTTTGAAGTCGAACTACAACCGAAAACGGTCAAGAACAACCTCCCTATTCAGATAGGGTTCATGGTATACCAGTACGCGAAGTTGAAAATGTTAGAGTTCACATACGACTTCTTGGATAGATTCGTCGATCGGCGCGATTATGCCCTTTGTCAAATGGACACCGACAGTCTTTACATGGCTCTCAGCGGTGCCACGTTGGATGACCTAGTGAAACCTCGCCTGAGAGAGACGTACTTCAGAGAGAAACGAAAGTGGCTTCCGACAGCGGTGTGCGACGAGCACTTAGAGCTTTTCGTGAAGACAAAAACGGAAAGAGTGCGAGAATGGTGTGCGCCGCCCGGCGGATGTTGTGAGAGACGGTACCTTCACGATCTGAGAACTTCGGGGCTCATGAAAGCGGAGTGGGAAGGTGACGGGATCCTAAGTCTCAACCCTAAGACTTACATTTGCTACGATCGAGTCAGCGACACCGGTGAAAGAAAATCCAAAAAATGGAGTGCAAAAGGCGTACAGAAGAAACAAAACCCCCAGGAACCAGACGCCTTCTTGGATGTTCTTCGCCAACGAAAAACTCTCATTGCTGTAAATAGAAATTTCAAAGTAGTGCGAAACAAAATGGTCACCTACACCATAGAGAAAGACGGCGTGCGCTACTTGTATTATAAGCGTCGCGTGCATTCTGACGGTGTGACAACGAGTCCTTTAGAGATATGAAAAAAAAAAAAAAAAAAAAATAAGCGTGTGCATCTTTTCAAAAATAGAGTGTTTATCAAGATTGAAAAAAAAAATAAAAAAAAATTAAAAGAAAATATTGTTGTGTTTTTATTATCATACGGCTTCTTTTACTAGTAAGTCGCACAGTCTCTTAAAGCGTCACTCATGTGACGACGTCGCTTCCAGTCACGGGATCCTAAACAAAAAAAAAACTTCTTCTTCTTCCGGTCACGTGATCAATCAGGTCGCTTCCGATTGGCCATTAAGTCGTGTGACGTCACTTCCGGTCACGTGACTCATCAGGTCACTTCCGATCACGTGATCCTAAATTAGGTCATATGACGTCACTTCCGGTCCCCTAAGTAGGTCAGTAGGTTACCCAGAATGCACCATCCCCTAAGTAGGTCACTTCCGGTCACCCAATGGAGGCCTCTGATTGGCTGCAGGGTTACCCAGATGCACCGCTAATCCCCTAAGTAGGTCACTTCCGGTCACGTGACCAAATGGAGGCCTCTGATTGGCTAACTAGGGTCACGTGACGTCACCACTAATCCCCTAAGTAGGTCACTTCCGGTCACGTGACCAAATGGAGGCCTCTGATTGGCTGCATGTCGATTGAGTAATAAACAGTACTTAACTATAGTCCCGTTCCGATACATACTATACTACTTCTGGCCTTAGGAGAGCAGGATGGGTGGTAAGGTCAGTTGGGTGAGAGCAGAGGGGGGCAGGAAGATGATAATGTGGACTGGGGATGTGGGAGGGCGGTAAGTGTGGGTTGTGAGAAGGGAGGCGAGGTAGGGAGGGTGGCAGGGAGGGGAGCAGGGAGGGTGTCAAGGTGGGACAGGGTGTCAAGG